>JAOPSE010000051.1:9840823-10440823 GCA_029449295.1 Zea luxurians | reverse complement strand
TTCTACTAGTGTCATTAATCTGTTTAAGTGGACCACATTAAGTTAGATAACATTAGACCACACTAGATCAGGTTACATTAGGTAAGATAAGATCGAGATTAGATTGGATATGACAAGATTAGACTAATTTAGGTTAGATAGGTCCAACAGGGTAGAATATGTATTATTAAGATATGCTAGGATGTTTTGAGATTAGTTAGATATGTTATGATAAGATAGAATCTCTTCAAGATAAGATGAATTTATTAAGGTAAGAAGAACCTTTTAAGATGAGGTGGATCTAGTAAGATAAGAGGGAATCTTATAAGATACGATGAATCTATTAAAATATGGGAGAGTCTTTTAAGATTAGAGGGATCTCTATGAGATAGATACATTTTAATGGAGGATAATCTAAGTAGCTTAGTTTTCTTATGAATTCTATTTATGCTAATACGTATATGCAGATGTAATTGTGGACATTACTCCACAACCCATCACACTCAATCAAAGATCCAAATCAGACAGATATCATAAGAACAAACACTCAAATACATAAACACTTATAAAAATAGTTTTGTTTTTGTTCCTAGGATTAGGTCTCCTATTCCTAAAGGTCACTTCAGTCACAGGATTTCAAAGTGTGAAATCCACATTTGTCTTTAGAAAGAAAAGATAAGAATAATCAGAGTAAAGCGGAAATAGATGAGAAAGGGATTAAGATAAGTTTTTAGAAAAGAATCAGAGTAAGGTAAGTAAAGAATGGTTGTCCAGTTCTATCTAGGTTTCGTCCTACGGTCAACATTCCTCTGATACCACTTCTGTAACACCCGGATTTTAGGGGTCCAAAACCCGGGGTTAACATAAACACCAGGTATGCTGGGACCAAGTCTCATACATATGATGTATAGTGGCACAGGATCGAATGTCACATCTTTATATATAACAGGAGTTCTATACAAAATAAATAATTACATTATAAGGAGACAACGGTCCAGCAACCCAAAGTTGACTGGGAGACGACGACCTAGACCTCTCACGAACTCATCGCAGCATCCTCCAAGAGCATCATCCTGCAGTACCTGGTCTTGACCTGTGGTGTATGTGAGACAGCAAGAGTGAGCTCACATACGTTCATCGCTCAACAAGTTGTGGGGAATAATGTGTATGAACTTGCCAAAGATGGAAGCTCATATGAAGTGTAAGGCTTACCAAAGAGGATGGTTGAAGCTGAGCATTGCTTTTAAAGTTGGTCAAAATTTTATTAGCAGTTACTAAGTGTAAGTAAATACCAACCCAATTAAGTAATAGAACAAAAGTAATAACAACATCACCTGCAATGCAATGCATATGTCAAATTGAATTTAGTTCCATAAATTAATCATGTGAGGGTCCGAGCTGCTCATGACCGTGAGCACGGCTAGTATACCAGTTTTACACTCTGCAGAGGTTGCGCATCTTTACCCACAAGTCATGTTACCCATCTGCCAAGGGATCGCGACTTCCCATACACCTCTACCGAGGAGGTGAGGCAGGGTAACACTACGAGGCCTTTACAAAGTTCCACTAGCTTCAGAAAACCCGCTACAGTTTATAGGAAGATCCAGTGCAGGAATCCCTTGCAGGACCGCCATCGCAGCAAAATCCTCCCGAGGGCCTCCCTACACTGACCTCTCCCCTACTGCCCTTGCCCCTTTCGGGTAAGGTAGTCTTCCACTAGCTTTCCTAATTAATCAGCCAAGGGCATCCCATACTACCCTTGTGGTAGCACTGTTTTCCCGGGTGGTCGCTCCATGTTCCAATTAACATAATGATCTTAACATGAACATTAAATAACAACTGATAACAAAAAGTGTAATCATGAATAGTGTATCTCCATACCCAAAACCACATATAGCACTAGCAAGTACTACCCAGAAAGATCAGTGGTGAACAAGGTATAAAGATAGACAAACTAGGGTAACCTATTGGGTCCCATCAAAATTAACCTATGCAGATCATTATAATTAATCAGAACATGGCTGGGTAAAAAGAAGTGATCAAGGGCACAACTTGCCTGGGCCTTGAGAATCCAGGTACCAGGATGATTCTTCTGATCCTCGTGACCTCACTGCTATTCGTAGCAATACAAACATACATTGTATAGGCAAAATTAACATTACACCAAACATGTATGCCAAAATACATATTAATAATATACATATTAAAATGAGATCACAGGAAAAAGAATTATTAATTTTTGAGTTATAGAATTCAAGTTATGATTTTCCTAAGGTTTAATGTGATTAAAATATGATTAAATGATAAATAAATTTTCTGACAGAGTTCATGTCAAAACAGTGATTCTAAATGGTAGAGAATATTATTACAAAATTTTAGGAATTGGAATGACTCAATTTGGAGCTAAAATGAATTAATTATGAATTAATTAAGTTTCTGGATTTATTTTAACACTAAAAATCATTTTCTAAATCATTTTCTATGATTTTCCTATTCACTGGACTGCGCCTCAATTTCTGGAAAGCACGGGGTTCTCTGCGCAAGTTTTTCCCAGACTCAGAATACCCTGGGCAAGGACGGCGGGTTGTTTTCCCTAAAACAGAGGGTTCTATTTGCAAAGTCGGCGATCCGAAGGGGTATCAGTGGTTTTCGGCCGTTGGATCTCCGCGCGACGGCTAAGATTAGAAGGCCTGTTTTAAACGAACCGGTATCCCATCCACGCCATCGGATTCGAATCTGACGGTGGTTATTTTATGAAAGCAAGATCGGATCGGGTCCGTCAGATCACATCCAACGGTCCCAATGCCACGCGTGAAGGGGGTAACTTGAATCTAATCTCGTCCGTTCATCTCGCATCAACGGTCAGGGAGCCATCTCCCCAATCCAGCTCAACTCGCCCTACCCGACGGCGCTCCCCGGCGATGGTTCACTGGAGTAGGCGCAATTCCGGCCGACCAAG
This sequence comes from Zea luxurians, assembly GCA_029449295.1. Taxonomy (NCBI): domain Eukaryota; kingdom Viridiplantae; phylum Streptophyta; class Magnoliopsida; order Poales; family Poaceae; genus Zea; species Zea luxurians. Next base: position 10,437,885 of record JAOPSE010000051.1, on the reverse strand, counting down.
TCCCCAATCCCGAATTCACTCAACCTACGTGAGATTCGCAACGGCCCGCACCCATGTCGCCCCTCAATTCCAGCCGTGACACAGCGCAAATACCCTGCCCACGGCACAGCCAAGCTCACGGCGGAGATGGTTACTCCGATGAGCGATTCGACGAGGTCCGGTCACCAAATAGGCCAGCCAAGGGGACCACACACACCAGAGGTTAATGCGAACACGATAGAAGCGAATTTACCGTGGATTATGTACCGATGATCACGGGTCACGAGCAATGGCGGCTTCGCCGTGAACCTTTCGCTTCGGTGAGCAATTGGGGACGCCATAATGACCGCGCCACCCAGTTTCGGCCATGGGCGCATTCCTAAGAACGCGGTGAAGCTCCCAGACCCGCAGTTGAGACCCCGTCGATGGTGTACACGTGATTCCATCTCGGCGGATCCATGGCGGTCGCACGCTTCTCCACAGCACACGGCGACGGAGTGGCACACGGCGCGACGATCCGAGAGGATGAAGAAGGGTTGCATCGCCACGGGTTTTATATGCGCCAACCCCGAAGTCCGAGCAGGCGTTGACATTGCCGGAATCGAGCGATGCGGGGATCTCGGCCGTGCTCCACGCGAGTCTGTTGAAGACGAGCCCGACATGCGGACCCCACGGACCAGAGAGAGGGAGGGAGGAGCGAGCGCGGGTGAGAGAGACTGGGCAGGGGGCCCCGCGCGTCAGTGAGAGGCGAGAGCGCGCGTGAGGGGGAGTGGCTGGCTCGTGGACCCGGGTTGTCGGCGCCAGGGAAGAGCAGGCACGCGCGCGTGAGACTGACTGGTGGGACCCGCGTGTCGGCGCCAATTCCAGGTTGGGCTGCGCGGGCCAAAACAGTTGTGGGCCGAAAAACGGGATCCGAGGCCCAGGTAAGTTTTTCTTCTTTTCCTTTTTATTTTCTATTTTCTTTTCTCCATTTTCAAATCCAATTTGAATTCAAGTTTAAATTCAAACTTTTGTGAATAACTTGTCCCCAGTTTGAAATGTATAATTTAATAATTTAAGTGTGAAGGATGTTTTATTCTGATTTTTTATTTTATTTTATGTAGTATTTTTCTTTAGTTCCTCCCTTCTCTTTTATTTTTTTCTATTTTCTATTCCAAATTCAAATTTATACTTTTATTTTAGTTTTCAGATTTTTCAAATGTATCAATTGAAACCCAAAGGTGAATATAAACCATACTATTTTAATATTACTAGTTTAAGTTTTATTCTCCTTGTTTATTTATTTCATGAGATGTATAAATGGTTTCCTTTAAAAGAAAAATTCTTTTTCTCCTCATTTTCTTATTTCCCAATGATACTTTGTTCAGATTTCTTCTACCAATTCCAAATTCAGAATTTGGGTGTTACACCTTCATCGCCTCTCCGCGAGGAGGAAGGGGGGGAAAGTGCCATGTTACCCTCGGAGGGCACTGAACATGGTGTTTCCAGCGAGTTGCTAGTGGGTGATCCGAGTGGACGCCCGAGCCCCGTTCGATAAGGGTCGGCTAGTGGCCAGAGGCGCGCTCTAAAAGTACCTGCAGGTGATTTGCCGGACCCAGACCCATTCGATAGGGTCCGAGGGCTCGATGCCTCCCTCCGGTGGGATTCCGTTACAAATCGTTCCCGCTGGTCTCGAAAATGTCCTAAGGTACCTCGGGAGCGTAGCCCGAGCCTCGGCCATGTAACGGACGTACTCAGGGTCATCCCTGACTCTGCGTGCTCTGGGGCGGCTGTCGAACCCTTCCGAGGGGCCAGCCTTCGAACCCCTGATCAGTAAAGGGCTCGGAGCCCGAGTGCTCTGAGGCGGTTGCCGAACCCCAGAGGGTGCAACCTTCGAACCCCTGACCAGTAGGAGGGCTCGGGGCCCGTTTCCTTCGCCGAGAAGGATCCTTTTCGCAATATCCCCTTTCCCGGTCCCCGACGAAGAGGAGGCTGCCTTAGCCGAGGTCTAGAGGCTTGACGCGGCTGTCGAGGGCCCAAGCGCGGTGCTGGCTTCCTCCTTCGAGGTGGAGGTCCTTCCGCCCATGTCGCTGTCTGAGGCTGGGCCAGATTTTGTCGAGGGTGGAAATGACGCCGAGCGTGCTGCTCCTCCCCCTGCCGATGTCTGAGCCTGCAGGAACAGTTTGTTCTATGTATGTGTATGTCTTTTGCGGCCGCTGAGGCCTAGACATTTTCGTTGTTGAAGTTTAAAGCTGTGTTTCCTTTCCTCTTGTTTCGAGCCTTAGGACTTGTTCGGTAGCGGAATCGCTTATCCGAGCGTGAGTTACTTTTCGCAGAAGGTGATGAGTGAGGTATCCGTATCCCGGAGGCGTAGGAGTCCCTCGGCTCGGTCAGCCTTGCCGCTTACGTGTCCTCTCGTCATTCTCAGGATTCTGTTATCGATGTAGTCGAAAAGTACGAAAGTCATTTTCTTTCCTCTCGTTTCGTGCGTTAGGACTTGTTCGTCGGTAGCAGAATCGCTTATCCAAACGTGAGTTACTTTTCGTGGAAGGTGATGAGTGAGGTATCCGTATCCTGGAGGCGTAGGAGTCCCTCGGCTCGGTCGGCCTTGCCGCTCAAAGTCTCTCTTGCTCGTCTTTAGGATTCTGTTATCGACGCAGTCGAAAAGCGCGAAAGTCATTCTAGTAGAAAACTTTTCCGAGGAAAATTTTGACACAGAGGGGGTTCCCCCCTTCTAGCCCCCGAGGGAGGGTCGGGCTTTGCCGAGGCAAGGCTGATCCTTCCTTGATAGCTAGACTTTATTTATGCATGTAAAGAAAGAAAGATACATGAACGACTTGAAACATTTTTAGGGTAAAACCGACGTAGCTGTTCGATGTTCCAAGCGTTGCTGTAGACCTCGCCTTGATCGTTGGCCAGCTTGTATCTCCCGGGCTTCAAAACTTTGGCGATGATGAACGGCCCTTCCTAGGGAGGGGTAAGCTTGTAGCGCCCTCGGGCGTCTTGTCACAGCCGAAGTACCAAGTCTCCCACTTGGAAGTCTCGGGGCCGAACCCTTCGGGCGTGGTAGCATCATAGGGACTGCTGATACCGCGCTGAGTGTAGTAAGGCTATGTCCCGAGCCTCTTCCAGCTAGTCCAATGAATCCTCTTGGCTGGTCTAGTTGCCTTGGTCGTCGTAAGCCTTTGTCCTCGGGGAACCGTATTCCAAGTCCGTGGGTAAGATGGCCTCGGCCCCATAGACTAGGAAAAACAGCGAGAAACCCGTGGCCCAGCTCGGCGTCGTCTTCAGACTCCAAACCACCAAGGGTAGTTCTTTTATCCACCGCTTGCCAAACTTGTTGAGGTCGTTGTAGATCCTCGGTTTTAGTCCCTGCAAAATCATACCGTTGGTGTGCTCCACCTGCCCATTTGTCATTGGGTGAGCTACAGCGGCCCAGTCCACACGGATGTGGTGGTCCTCGCAGAAGTTCAGAAACTTTTTCCTAGTGAACCGCGTGCAATTGTCGGTGATGATTGAGTTTGGGACCCCAAAGCGATGGATGATATTTGTGAAGAACGCCACCGCCTGCTCGGACCCGATGTTGGTTAAGGGTCGGACCTCGATCCACTTGGAGAATTTGTCGATGGCGACCAGCAGGTGCGTGAAGCCCCTGGGTGCCTTCTGCAAGGGACCGTCGAGGTCCAGACCCCACACGGCAAACGGTCAAGTGATAGGTATCGTCTAGAGGGCCTGAGCGGGCAGGTGCGTCTGTTTCGCGTAGAATTGACACCCTCGGCAGGAGCAATCCTAGTGGCGTCGGCCACCACGGTCGGCCAGTAGAACCCTTGTCGGAAAGCGTTTCCCGTGAGGGCTCGTGGTGCTGCATGGTGACCACAATCCCCTAAGTGTATTTCTTGTAACAGCTCTTGTCCTTGGGCAATGGATATGCATCGTTGGAGAATGCCCGAGGGGCTGTGGTGGTACAGCTCCTTTTCATCACCCAGTAAGACGAACGACTTGGCGCGCCGAGCCAGTCGCCGAGCTTTGGCCTTGTCGAGGGGTAGCTCTCCTCGGAGGAGATATTCCAGGTATGGGGTCTGCCAGTTTTAGTTTGGCGCAACCCCATTCTGTTCTCCCTCAACGCGCAGGGCCTCATCCTCGGTGGCCGAGGGTACCTCGGGCTAGGCCGAGGTCTCCTCGGGTTCGGGTGCGTCGTCGAGTTGGACGGATAGTTGATATATGTCCCTGGAGAAGACGTCCGGGGGAACCGTCGTTTGCCCCGAGGCTATTTTTGCCAGCTCATCCACTGTCTCATTGTACCGTCGAGCAACATGGTTGAGCTCCAGCCTGTAGAACTTGTTTTCCAAGCGCCGAACTTCGTCGCAGTAGGCCTCCATTTTCTGATCGCGGCAGTGGGGGTTCTTCATGACTTGGTCAATAACAAGCTGTGAGTCGCCACGAGCGTCGAGGCGCCGAACCCCTAGCTCGACGGCGATGCACAGTCCATTAACCAAGGCTTCGTACTCGGCCACGTTGTTTGACGCCGAAAAATGGAGGCGCAGTACGTAGCGCACAAGTTTCCTGAGGGGTGAGACGAAGAGCAGGCCAGCACCTGCTCCTGTCTTCATCAGCGACCCATCAAAGTACATGGTCCAAAGTTCGGGCTGTATTGGAGCTGTCGGCAATTGGGTGTCAACCCATTCAGCCAAGAAGTCTGCCAAGACTTGAGATTTTATGGCCTTCCGAGGAGCGAATGAAAGTGTTTCGCCCATGAGTTCCACTGCCCATTTTGCTATCCTACCCGAGGTCTCTCGGCACTGGATGATCTCTCCCAGGGGGAAGGATGACACCACAGTCACCGGATGAGACTCGAAGTAGTGTCGCAACTTTCGCCGTGTCAAAATTGCTACGTACAGTAGCTTCTGGATTTATGGGTAGCGGATCTTGGTCTCGTATAGCACCATGCTGATGAAGTAGACCAGCCTCTGAATGAGCAGTGCATGCCCCTCTTCTTGTCTCTCGACTACGATCGCGACGCTGACCACCTGAGTGGTTGCGGCTACGTAAATCAAGAGGGCTTCTCCCGCAGCAGGGGGCACCAAGATGGGTGCATTAGTAAGGAGTGCCTTTAAGTTTCCGAGGGCTTCTTTGGCCTCGGGGGTCCAAGTGAAGCGCTCGGCCTTCCTTAAGAGGCGGTACAAGGGTAATCCTTTCTCGCCAAGGCGCGAGATGAAGCGGCTCAAAGCCGCAAGGCATCCCATGACCCTTTGTACTCCTTTTAAGTCTTTGATGGGCCCCATGTTGGTGATGGCCGCAATCTTCTCCGGGTTGGCCTCGATGCCTCGCTCGGAAATGATGAACCCTAGGAGCATGCCTCGGGGGACTCCAAAGACACACTTCTCGGGATTGAGTTTTATGCCCTTCGCACGCAGGCACTCGAAAGTTACTTCGAGGTCGGAGAGGAGGTCGGAGGCTTTCCTTGTCTTGACAACGATGTCATCTACATAAGCCTCAACCGTTCTGCCGATGTGTTCTCTGAACACATGGTTCATGCACCTTTGGTAGGTGGCACCTGCATTCCTCAAACCAAATGGCATTGTAATATAACAATACATGCTAAAGGGTGTGATGAAAGAAGTCACAAGCTGGTCGGATTCTTTCATCTTGATTTGGTGATAGCCCGAATAGGCGTCGAGGAAAGACAGGGTTTCGCACCCAGCAGTGGAGTCCACAATTTGATCGATGCGAGGCAGAGGGTAGGGAACCTTTGGACATGCTTTGTTTAAACCAGTGTAGTCTACGCACATCCTCCATTTCCCACCCTTTTTCTTTACAAGCATAGGGTTAGCTAACCATTCAGGATGGAATACCTCTTTGAGGAACTCTGCAGCCATCAGCTTGTGAACCTCCTCGCCTATGGCCCTGCGCTTTTCTTCATTAAAGCAGCGCAGGGACTGCTTCACGGGTCGGGCACCGGCTCGAATGTCCAGTGAGTGCTCGACGACATCCCTCGGTATGTCGGGCATGTCCGAGGGACTCCACGCAAAGACTTCGGCGTTTGCACGGAGAAAATCGACGAGCACTGCTTCCTATTTGGGGTCGAGCTCGGAGCCGATCCTGACTTTCTTGCTGGCGTTGTTGCTGGGGTCGATGGAGACGAACTTAACTGCCTCAGTCGGCTCGAAGTTGTCGGCACGCCGCTTCGCGTCGAATGCTTCTTTGGAGAGGCAATCCAGGTCAGCGATGAGGGCTTCGGCCTTGGCGAGGGCCTCAGCGTACTCCACGCATTCCACGTCGCACTCGTAAGCGTGGTGGTACATGGGTCTGACGGTGATGACTCCCTTAGGGCCAGGAATCTTGAGCTTGAGGTAAGTGTAGTTGGGGATGGCCATGAACTTGGCGTAGCACGGTCTTCCCAGCATCGCGTGATAGGTCCCTCAGAACCCAACTACCTCGAATGTGAGGGTTTCTTTTCAGAAGTTGGAGGGGGTTCCAAAGCAGACGGGTAAGTCAATCTGTCTGAGGGGCAGGATACGCTTTCCGGGTGCGATCCCGTGGAAGGGTGCTGCACCAGCTCGGATTTCGGACCGATCAACCCCTAAGAGCTCTAGGGTCTCGGCGTAGATGATGTTGAGGCTGCTGCCTCCATCCATCAGGACCTTGGAGAGCCTAACGTTGCCGATGATCAGATCAACGACGAGCGAGTACCTTCCTGGGCTCGGCACGTAGTCGAGGTGGTCGCCTTGGTCGAAGGTGATGGGCTTGTCAGACCAGTCTAGGTAGACCGGCGTCGCTACCTTCACCGAGCAGACCTCCCGGCGCTCCTGCTTGCGGTGCCGAGCTGAGGCGTTCGCCACCTGTCCGCCGTAGATCATGAAGCAGTTGTGGACCTCCGGGAACTCCTCTTCCTTGTCACCCCCCTTCTTGTTGTTGCCTTGGTCTTTGCCACCTTCTGCCGAGGGTCCAGCCTTGTTGAAGTAGCGCCGGAGCATGTCGCACTCTTCAAGGGTGTGCTTGACTATACCCCTGTGATAAGGGCATGACTCCTTGAGCATCTTGTCGAACGCGTTGGCTCCTCCGGGAGGCTTCCGAGGGTTCCTGTGCTCGGCAGCAGCGACAAGATCCACATCGACGACATTGCGCTTTGCCTACGCCTTCTTCTTGGCCTTCTTCTTCGTGCCTCGCTGGGCGGACGCCTCGGGGGCGTCTTCCTTCTGCCCTCCCTGAGGCTGCTTGTCCTTCCAGAAGATGGCTTCAACCGCCTCCTGACCAGAGGCAAACTTGGTGGCGATGTCCATCAAGTCGCTCGCCTTGGTGGGAATCTTGCGTCCTAGTTTGCTCACCAGGTCCCGGCAAGTGGTGCCGGCGAGGAAAGCTCCGATGACATCCGAGTCGGTGATGTTGGGCAGCTCGGTGCGCTGCTTTGAAAACCGCCGGATGTACTCTCGCAGGGATTCCCTGGCTGCTGGCGGTAGCTTCGGAGATCCCATGAGTTCCCAGGGTGTACATACGTACCCTGGAAATTTCCAGCGAAAGCCTTGACCAGGTCGTCCCAGTTGGAGATCTGCGCAGGAGGCAGATGCTCCATCCAGGCCTGGGCAGCGTCGGAGAGGAAAAGGGGGAGGTTGCGGATGATGAGGTTGTCGTCGTCCGTCCCTCCCAACTAGCATGCCAGCCGGTAGTCCGCAAGCCACAACTCCGGCCTTGTCTCCCCTGAGTACTTGGTGATGGTAGTCGGGGCTCGGAACTGGGCCGGGAACGGCGCTCGTCGTATGGTCCGGCTGAAGACTCGCGGACCTGGTGGCTCGGGCGAGGGACTCCGATCCTCCTCACTGTCATAGCGTTCCCCGCGCCTGGGGTGGTAGCCTCGGCGCACCTTCTCCTCGAGTCGGGTTCGATGGTCGCGGCGGTTTTGCTCGACGCCGAGGCGATCCAGGGCTGTTGGCGTCCCGTCCCGTGTGCGCTCGATGTGGACCGAGGCCTCCTGCATGCACCGGGAGGGCGTTGCACGATGCTCCGAGGGGTCTCCTCTTCTCCGGGAGGCAGACTCTCGGCTTGTCGGACAACGGCGTCTTCCAGGAGGCCCTTGAGCTCGCCTTGGATACGTTGCCCCTCGGTGGTGGATGGTTCCAACATTGTTCGAAGTAGCATCGCCGCTGCAGCTAGGTTCTGGCCGGTCTCGTCGAAGGCCGGGGCGGCATCACCCTGGCATCGTCAACAATGCGGCGCTGGACGTCCCGGGCCCGATGACGTGCTCCTCCGGCGTGTGCCCGGCCTACCCACTCCTGCACGATGTTTTGTCGGAGCTGCACAAGCTGCCCTGCTTCTTCGTCGAGCTTGGCCTGCATCTCGCGGAGTTGCTCAAGCTGTGTGTCCTGACCCCCCGCAGGGACTTGGACCACAGCTAGCTCCCGCGGGATCTCAGCGCAAGACGCAGGTGCAAGGGCGCCGTCACTTCCTGGCATACCAAGGTGGTTTTCTTCGTCATGATCCTCCTGATCGATGTGGTAGCACTCGTGAGTTGGGTCGCAACCCTCGTCGTCAAGGCTGTGGCCATCATCAGAGCAGCCGGAGAGGCAGTGGTCACATGCAGACATGAAGTCACACATGGCACCGGGATCACGGAGTCCGGAGAAATCCCAACTGACGTCGGGGTCATCCTCTTCCTCGGAACCCGCGGGTCCGGAGGTTGAGACGGTCGTCAATTGGTCCCAAGTTGACCACATATGGTACCTCGGAAGGTCAGGATATGCCCTAGCGAAAGCACTCACCGAAGCGAGGTCGCTTGGTGGATCGAAGCTGAATCTAAAGGGAACATGATGAAAAATGGATGGTACCTCTTGGTTGATGGATGATTGCGAAGTCGCATCAGGGACGGACTGCACCGTTATCTCAGGTACGAGGCTAACGCCCAACAAATCCTTCATGAGGGTGCTGGCGTCATCAGTCCGATTGGGGTTGGCACGTTGCGGGGAAGCGACACCCGCCATTGTCTCAGGTGCGAGGACAACACCCGACATGTCCCCCGCAGGGGTGCCGACGTCATCGACTCGCTCTGGTCCGACAGCCGACGAGGTGCCGCCTCCTACCTGGCCACGGTTGCCCCATCTCCTCCTCCTCCGGCAAGGAGGGTAGCGGGGCAAATGCGGGTGTTCCTCTTCCACCGCGGGAGGAAGTCGTCGTCGAGTTTGCCTCCGCCGGGCGAGCCGACGACCGTCGTTGTTGCCGTGCTGCGAGGGCAGGAGCACCATGTCGTAGCTACCGTCGAGGGACATGAACTCGAGACTCCTAAAGCGGAGCACCGTCCTGGGCTGAAGAGGCTGCTGAAAGCTACCCATCTGGAACTCAACGGGAAAGTATTTGTTAACACGCAGCAGGCCCCTACTTGGCGCGCCAACTGTCGGCATTTCGGACCCGCGAGGACCGTCAACCGACCAGTAAATTTGTTGCTGCGTGTCCCTGCCCAGATGGGTTGATGCAAGATGGAACACAAGAAGGGAATGAGGCTTATGTTATCTCGCACCGAGGTGCTCGTAGTAGGGGTTACAAGCGTTGAGGGAGAGCGAGAACGAGAGAGAGCGAGAAAGAGAGGGTTCGACCTTGAGGCGAGCCGTCTGAGTCTGCCTCTGCTCGTCTGCGTCGTGCGTCCGGGTGTTCGTACGTGCGCACTTTTTCGTTCCTGTTTCCCCTTCCCTTCTCTCCCCCCTGTTGGAAGGCCCTGGACATCCCCTTTTATAGATTCAAGGAGATGCCCAGCTGTACAATGGGGGTGTAGCTATTGTAACACTCCTGGTGTTACTATGACTAAAACTTGAGCATGGCATCATAAGCATTGACATTGCATATGTTTGCTACACCTAGAGTGCATTCACTAGGCAAAAATTTCAAACAAGTTGTATTGTTTTAAGGTTTTGCAAATAGGACCCTGGATAGGAAGCTTTACCCTAAACAAGGATTAAAGGGGCTAAAACTTAACCCAAATTGAGAAAACCTAAAGGCTTTAGTGAAATAGCTATAAAATATCCCCAAAAACAAAGTTGAATCTCATTTATACCCCTGGGATACTAGAAACCCTAAATGAAACCCTGGAAAACTCTAAAACTAAACCCTAGGGGTCTATGTGCAAAATTGGTCCACTTTTGGACTAAAGTGCAAAAACCAAGTTAAATAAGTATCTAAAGTCATTTGGGGCACTCATATGTGAATTTACAAGCCAAACCCTAAGTTTTGGACTTAAATGCAAAAAGGACCCCCAATTGAGATTTCTCTAAGTCTGAAACTTAGTGTTATGGGCTCAACTTTTGAGCTTTGTAACTTTCAAATTATAAGGTTTTTGCCCTAGGTCACCACATCAACTATGTAGATCTATCTTAGGTGAAAAACTTTGCTTAAGAGTGTAAGCACAGTTGTTATGAAGATTTTGGAGATAATCACACCCAAAGTCAGACTGTCAGGCTGGTTTATTCTAAAATTCAGACTTTCAGTGTAGCAAAGCCATCTTTGGAGTTGAATTCAACCATGATCTAGTTATCAAATGAGCTCAGTCACTATAGTCGATTTGTAGCCGGTATGTAGCCCTATAACTTTGGTACAGAAAGCTTGCTCGGTTACTATACAAAATCGGGAGAAAATCTAGCCTCAAATCTCTCTGTCAGTTCATCTGAAAGGAGCTCGCCATGGTACAGTAACTTGACTGGATCAGATCAACCGCGCGGCTGCCCTCACCGCCGACAGATCCCTCCGCCGTGATTCGGGTCACCGGCATTTGGATTCGTGCACCGGACTTGTGGATAACCTCTCGGGGTAAAAGATCCTCATCGTCGTCAAGCTGGAAACCACCTCGGCCGGCCGCGGTACTCCTCCCCTGGTTCATCGCCTGCGGGTAAAGTGCTCACCGCCGACGTGCCCTCGCTGTTGGCCACCGCGTGTCCTAACCGCGACATTGCATCACCGTGATTCCCTACTGCAGTCCCATCAGCGTCGATGAGCTTGCCACGGCGTTAGCCACGTATTCACCGCGCCGCCTTCTTCCTCATCTCCGGCTGCCTCCGTTATCCGCTCAAATTGAGCGCCACCGCCCCGGGGATCTATAAATTGAGCCCCCGGCCAGTTGCGCTAGGTCGTACCAAAGCCATAGCCACTACTCCCGTCTCCGATTAGCCCCCATAGCCAGAGAATCGCTCACTTCCCCCAATTCGGTTTCCGCCGCCGCAAAGAAGACCTGTAATACTCAAAATTGTGTATAAGGAATATATAGTGTTTTCCTTATTTGATGTGCCTCATTTGCATCATAAAAAGAGCATACACAAAAATTTAGAGTTTAATTCGAACAAATGACAAAAAAAAATGCATCATGTTGGAGTTTATATGTTTGTGCATTAAATAAAATAATAATGTTAATGGTAATAAGATAATAATTGCTAGAAGTTGAATTAAGCCCTAAATTAAACCTAGGGTTTTTGAAAATGAGAAGAAGAGAAATGATATAAAAAAATATAAATAATATAAGTATATCTCTAAAAACTTGTATTTTAATTTCACAATATGATTTGGAAATAAATTTGGCCTAAGTTTGATTTGAAACTTGAATTCAAATTGAATTTGAAAATGGAGAAAAAGAAATGGAAAAGAAAAGGATAAAACAAAACTGTGCTATTGGGCCAAACAACACCATTCTGGCCCAACTAGCCATTTCAGCCCCCCCACGCGCCGGGCGATCCACTGACACGCGGGCCCTCCGCGTCAGCCAACCCACTCCAGGTCGCGCTCGCCCTCACTGCCACTGTCTTTATGGGCCCACGCATCAGCCGCAGTCTCGCGCTCGTCCTTTCTTCCGTTCACTGTCGCGTGGGTCCAAGATGTCAGCCAGCGAGCGCGCGGGGTCATCAACAACCTCCGAACGACGCGGCTTGGGCGGTCATGCCGAACTCCGCGGTACCGCCGCTGACCGAATTCGGCTGGGTATATAACCCGACGATGCCTCGTCCCTCAATCGACCCCCTCGGCGCCGCCATCGTATAGCCCTAGCATAGACAGAGTAGTGGAGTTCAGCGAGTGGGTGAGAAGCTTGCAGCCGTGGACAGCCGCCGCAATCCAAATTCATAGTGTGCGCCCTCATTGCTCGGTCGTAGGGTCTGCGAGGTCCGCCGGGGCAAGCGCTTGCGACCAGTGAGCCTTCGAGGGGAATTCCAGGGAGCATCGGCGTCCAATTTCTCGCCGGGTCCAAGAATCCACGGCGGAGCTGCGGTGCGCCGTGGGCCTGGGTCCCTGCCTCACCCCCGAAGGTAATTCGTCTTCCTGGATGTTCTGCATTCACCCCTAATCGCGTAGCGCCAGTTTAATTTTGGTTTAGTGCCCGATGATGGTGGAATTTCAGCTCGCGGGTGAGCTCCACCGCGGGGAGGGCCTGCCATCACGGCTGGGTGTTCGGGTGGGGAAGAAGGGCCATCGGCCGTTGATTTGTTGGTGGACGGCTGGGATTAGTCCCCGTGTACCCTTTCGCGTTGATTCAATCTGGTCCATTGATCTAGTTTCAACGGACAGGATTGGATCTAGGGTAATAAAATCCGAGCCGTAGATATAGGATCCAGCGGCTGACGATGCATACCGCTTCGGTTGATGTAGCGATCTAATCTGAGCCCTCGGCTGGTGATCCAACGGCCGAGAATCGCCCGTAGCCCTTCAGCCGAGTCAATCTTGCAAAAGAACCCCTAGGATTTACAGAAAACAACCCGCTGCCCAGCTAGGTTGCGGCCTGTGTCTTAGGTTCTTTTACGTCGTAGCCCCTGTGCTTTCCTGAAATTGAGGCCTCGTCCAGAGCGTTATAAAATCAAGAAAATGAATTAGAAAATGAGTTTTTAATATAAAACAATTCATATAATTTGTATAATTCATAGAAAATGCATATGAACTCCAAATCGATCCATTCCAGTTCCTAAATTTTTGTAATAATATTGTCTACCCATTAGTGCCTCTGTTCTGACATGACAAACACATTAAAATTATTCTTTCACTTAATCTTGTATTAAGCACATAAAATATTAGAAAATCCATAACTTAAAATCTATACCTCCAAATTTAATGATTCCAGTTCCTGTGATCTTATTTTAATGTCTAGTTTATTACTGTACATTCTATTTGCATGTTTGATGTGATGTTAATTTATGTTATACTGTGTATGTATTGTGTTGATGCGAGTAGACGAGCAAGCCACTGTGGAATCTGAGGTTCAGCAAGTAGAAGTAACTGAGCAGGAGCTCATTGAAGGCAAGTTGTGCCCTTGATCACTTCTTTTACCCATTCATGTTCTTATTATTCATAATGATCTGCATAGGATAATTTTGCTGGGACCCAATAGGATACCCTAGATTTGACTATCTTTATACCTTGCTTCACCACTGGTTTTACTACTAAAGTTTTGGGTAGTACATGCTATTGCTTTATGTGGATTTGGGTATAGAGATATTCATCACTCATTGTTATACTATTTATTTTTATCTGTTTTATTCTTCAATGTTCATGTTAAGATCATTATGTTAATGGGAACATGGAGAACCACCCGGGAAAACAGTGCTACCACAAGGGTTTAATGGGACGCCCTTGGCTGATTAACTAGGAAAGCTAGTGGAGGGCTACCTTACCCGAAAGGGGCAAGGGCAGTAAGGGAGTGGTCAGTGTAGGGAGGTCCTTGGGTTGATTTTGCTGTGATGGCGGTCAGGCAAGAACCCTGCACTGGAGCTTCCTATAAACTGTAGCGGGTAGTCTGAAGCTAGTGGAACTTTGTAAAGGCCTCGTAGTGGTACCCTGCCTCGCTTCCTAGGTAGAGGTGTATGGAGTCTGATCAACTCCATGGCAAATGGGTAACACGACTTGTGGGTAAAGATGTGCAACCTCTGCAGAGTGTAAAACTGGTATACTAGCCGTGCTCACGGTCATGAGCGGCTCGGACACTCACATGATTAATTTATGGAACTTAAACTTAATCTGTCATTTCATTGCATTTGGGATTATTTTACTATTATTTTTACTTACTATTATTATGGTTTGGTATTTACTTACACATAGTAACTGCTAATAAAATTTTGACCAACTCCTAAAAGCAATGCTCAGCTTCAGCCTTTATTTCATTGATCAGCCTTACAATTCATGAATTCCCACCTTTGGTGAGTTCATGCCACATTATTCCCCACGACTTGTTGAGCTATGAACGTATGTGAGCTCACTCTTGCTGTCTCACACCCCCCACACAGGAGAAGAACAGGTGGTTCAGGAGGAGCCACAAGGCGAGGAGTATGATCTGATCTAGGTGGCATTTCTCAGTCGACATTTGCGCCGACGATCCTTAGTTCATTTTATATTCATTATTTTATTTTGTAATAAGTCTTCCGCTATGTAATAAATACTCTGATGTTTTATGACATTTATCTCTATACACTCTGTTATTATATATGTTGTCTTCTTTGGCGCATGTATGAGATGCACCCGGCTTTGTTCCTTAAAGCCCGGGTGTGACAAGACCTCACCGTGACCAGCTCAATTCAGGTGAGCTCAAGTCCCTCTGCTGCTTGTTCTAGCATCCTTATGCCTCCTTAAGCTCTTCGACCCCTCCAATTGAATTAGACCGCCACCAATCGTCGGGAACGTGTGGTTCTTTGGTTCATCCACGCGGTTACCGTGGCCAGGCCAAATTAGTTCATCATTCTTGAAATTAGATTAGGGAAAACACTCGGGCGTGGTCCAATTTGATGTTCGCCGCTCGGGAACCCTAGCCGTTGCCCCAATCGGCCGGCGTTGGAGCTCGCCGGAGCTCGGTCGTGCTCCACGCCGTCGGGGACCGTGAAACGTAAAGGAATAGAACTCGAGGGACCTTCTTGCAAAGTGTCAGTGACTCTGTTAAACAGTGAGAAAACCCGTTCGCAGATAGTGAAAACCCCGAGGTCTTTCCTGTAAAGTTGCCAGCGCGGGCGCGCGCGCGTGGACATGCTTCTGCTGGTAGTGGGCCGACCTGGGCTAGATTCGGTCCAATACTATTCATCTGTTTTTCTTTTTCTTTTATCTCTAGAGCCAAAACAATTATAAAAAACAGTAGAAAAATGGCAAAATTGTAAAACCAATTTTCCTAGGTTCATAATTTTCCCTAGAATTTAATAAAAATAGTTTTGTGATTTTTAGTGGAAATAAGAAATTTTAGGGCATTTAAAGTAGTTAAAAGTATTAGTTATGGATTTTTAGAAAATAATTGGTAAGTCCAAAAATGCCCAAACTTTTTATGGGAACTTAAAACAATATTTAGAAGCCTTGGGTAGGGTTTGAGTTGATGTGGACCATGTTTGATAACTAGAACCCAAAACCACCCCCCTGCCCTATGAACTCCTTTACCGACTCCGGAAACCCTAAGTTCTCGGAGTACCGTGAAGGAAAGTTGTACTCAAGACATAGATAATAAGTTTATATTATCTTCGCATCCTCATGAGCATCCCATGGCATCCATTCTTATGCATATATATGGTTATGTTAGAACACGAAGAAGAAGAAGAAGTCACTGAAGACAGGACACCACCACCCTCAGATCCTCAAGCAGGCAACTGCTTTTACTTCGATATTTGTGGATCCGAGCAGGACTCACCTGTTAACAAAGGCAAGCCCCGGTGCATTTGCCACCTTCCTTGATGTTTTTAAAAATCTTTCTCACTTGATTGATGCATTAGGTGATAGGAGTTGATTGCTAAAACAATTCCTGCATTACCTTCCTTGAGTTTGATTACCTTCCTTGATCACCCGTTTTACAAAAGATTTTGATGCTTAGCCTTGCTTTAGAAAAACAAAATGTTTTGTTTTTACAAAAGATGATGTGGCAAAAGTGGGTGGGATGTTTTTGAAAATAAAATTTGATGGTGGATCCATCAGGGCCTTGATGGATTCAACATCTGGAAAAGATGTACCTCTGCCAGGTACCAAACTTTAAGTTTGAAAAGATTAAGCTGAGACCGGGTGGGTGACTTGCACGAGAAAGGAGTCTCGGTGTAGTGTCTCCGTCTGAGTCGATTAAGGACCGTCTCGATGTAGGCTTGTTGATCGAGGACCCTTTAGCTGGTCACATGCCTCGTCATGGGTAAGCCTTGCCTCGGGCAGACTAAGGCCGGAATAAGATAACACGAAATGGGCGTGGAGCGGTGGCGAGAGTAGCGTGTGCCCTCCGTGGCAAGAGGCTGGACGGTGGTGTATCTGTGCTCTCGGTTTGCGTGAACCTGATCCGGTCTTAAGAACCTCGGTGGTGGGTTGACATATGCAAGGGTTAAGTGCTACATATGTCGTGTGATTGGAGATCCTCAGCTGAGTATAATCGATTCGGATCGTCGTACCTTCGCGGTTATGAAGACTTGGTCACTACCCTACACGTAGCATTCCACTAAAGATGATGGGTATTTGTTAAGAAATTGGCTAGTGCAGGACCAGCGATTGAACTAGGGTAGAAAGAACTCTAGTTGCAGGTAATTGAACTTAACTTGACAAATAAAATTGGATTTTTAAGGATCCACTTTAGTAAGCATTTCTGCAAAACAGAGTCTCTGAGTATTGAGAAGCCTTACCTTGACTCCCTAAGAGCCAGCATATCCTTGAGAGTCTTTTCTTTAGTCGGTTAAGTCTTGCTGAGTAATTCCATACTCAGGGTTTATCCCTTCGTTGTTTTTAGGTGAGGAAGTAGCAGATTTCTACTGCTTCTGTGCCAAGGTGGTTCCCAAGGAAGAAAAACAAGACTGAAGTGCGGGAGGACTTGGTCCTCCGTATAGATCTTTTGCTTAAAACTTATCTGGAGGAGTTTTTGCTTCCCTTGGTTTGTATTATAATACTACTCAGCACTCGCTCTTAGTTCTGGTCTGTAATAAAACAACTTGAGCTTGCTTTTAAATAAATGTGAATTATGTAATCGCTTCCGCAATTCTTTATCTCCGATGTTCTGTAATGTCTGCAAGACGGGTGAATCGTTCCTGGTAAAGTAAGGAAAGATACCGAACTTGTCAAGTAGTTCAGGGACACCTACAGGGTTGTCTGAAGTCCGTTGGACAAGGACAACTGTAGATGGGCCTAATTACTTGGGAGGTTCCGTCACAGCTGGTATCAGAGCATAGCCCTTCTTGTCAGATATTATGTGGCATCTTTAAAACGATTTTCTAAGACTTATCTAAAAAAAATTTGCTTCTCTTCTTACCTAAGTATTTCTGAAGAGTTTACTTCAAGGACCAGATAGGAAGAGTGCAATGTATAGAAGGTTGAATCGACTAAGGTTGATTCTGTACTTATTCATGCATCATGCTAAGAATTATGCTAATAAATTTTCCCCCTTAGAAAGATGCCGCCACGCACAAGGCTAACGGCACTTAAGTCAACGGGACCAATTGGAGTACCCCGGCATCAACTAGCCCCTCGACACGAAAGCAGCAGCAGCGGAAGTAATGACCCCATAGGAGACCTTGAAGCCCGAGTGAGTCGACTTCAAGCAGAGCTGCAACACAGGACCGATGCTTGGGTCACAGACGGAGATAGAACCAATGAACTAAGAAGGGACATCCGTCACCTGCAGGATCAGCTTGCTGATCGAGACTTAGCACTTGACTGGGTAGTACAGTCTCATTTGCTGGCATGTGCTAAGGAAGCAAGGGCTCAGGCCCGAATTAAAGAACTTAGCTCAACTGTCGACGACCTGCAGGTCTACTGCAATACGTTACATGAGGAAGTCCATATACTATACTCACAATTACACCCTAGTGTGCCTGCACACTCTGCCGAGGCGGAAGCCGGACCCTCTCACGTTGCGGGACGCGCGTTGGGTGGGGAGTTAGACCTTTTTGAACCCCCTCCTTCTTTGAGGTTGGTTGACGTCTGGACTCCCACACCTGACGATGAGGCCGCCAAAAGTAACGGAAAGCAGGACTAATGGTGTAATAGAAGTAGAATAGTGTATTGTAGAATGCACTGTTGTATAATAGGTTGAACGTTTGTATAATGGGTAATGTATCCTGTTATGTAATATCGAGTCTGTATCATTACTTTTTATAGTAATGTAAAATGGAAGGTCTCTTTGGCATATTATGTTTATTTCAAATTTTTTTGCCTCAGATGCCGACCAGGACTCGCGGACAGGACGCAGCCGGAACTTCTGGGGGTCGGGATGTCACCCCAAATCCACCTCCGGTTCCACCCACGCTAGCCGAGGCGATTGCCGCCTTGGTAAATGCCACCGCAGACAATACCCGCTTCCTTAGGGAAATAGCGGGTCAGCAGCAGTTCCAGCAGCAGGCAGGAAGAGGTTTTCAGCAAGGTCCCCGTGAAACCACCTATCTGGACTTCTCCGAAACTCGTCCACCTCTATTCACCAAGGCAGAAGACCCGCTAGAAGCCGACGAGTGGATACGAGTTATTGAACAAAAGTTTGGTCTTCTTCGTTGTTCTGAAACGCAGAAGCCATTGTTCGCGGCTCAGCAACTACGTGGCCCTGCCAGTACTTGGTGGGGAAATTTTGTGGCTATCCAACCTGACAACCATCAAATCACTTGGGAAGAATTTAAAGCAGCCTTCCGTGAGCACTACATACCTGAAGGGGTGCTGCATATGAAACAAGAGGAATTCATGAAGCTGAAACAAGGAGGAGACACCATCAATCAGTATCTTAACAAGTTTAATCACCTGTCGCAGTATGCCATCGACCAGGTGAATACTGATTTGAAGAAAAAGAACTGTTTTATGAGAGGTCTAAATGACCGGTTGCAGCGAAAGATGGCCACATGTATTGATCTCACATATGGAAAGGCTGTCAGCACAGCCTTATCTGTGGAAGCAAAATACGCAAGTTCTGGGAAGAATAAGGGATTCAGTGGTGAGAGGCCTAATCAGGGCCAGGCGAAGAGGCAACGGTTCGTCATCCGGCCTTCTAGCCAAAATCATACTTTTTCTCGTCCACCAGCATTCCCTTTCAAACAGCCCATTATTATCCGCCCCAACAATACCTCCACTCCCCCAAATCAGCCGGGTGCCCCAGGCACTCGATTCCCTACCTTGCCCAGCTCTTCAACTGGGTGTTTCAACTGCGGCAAATCAGGACATTTTATCAAAGACTGCCCATACCCCAAGCAAAATCAATCCAATGCTCAGCAAGGAACTGGGAAGTCTACTCAGCCCAAGGGTAATGCTGTGGGGAGAAATACCAAGAAAACGGGGCGTGTATACTACACTCAAGTGGCCACTACACCGGAAGGAGAGCCGGTGATGATGGGTATGTTTCCCGTGGCCAGTCACCCTGCAATTATTCTTTTTGATTCTAGTGCTTCGCATACCTTCATTAGCAAGAAATTTGTGGAGCAACATCACATTGCATGTCATGAATCAAAAGAGGGATTTAAAATTCATTCACCTGGGGGACACATTTTTACTAGAGAAGTGGCCTATGAAGTGCCAGTAACAATGGCCGGACGGAACTTTCCTGCTAACATGATTGTTCTGAAAGGCCAGGATATAGATGTAATTTTGGGTATGAATTGGTTAACCCAACACAAGGCAATCCTCAACACTGAACTCAGAACCGTCAGGTTGAGCTATAATCAAGAAGAAATTCTTTTGTCTCTCCCCGTAACCAATCCAGCCAAAGCTTCTGGTAGAATATTTGAAGCCATTGTACCAGAGATCAAGAACATTCCGGTAGTATGTGAGTTTCCAGATGTATTTTCGGAAGATTTGCCTGGACTGCCCCCTGAAAGAGATGTAGAATTCGTAATTGAGCTAAAGCCCGGTATGGCTCCTATCTCCCAAAGATCGTACCGTATGCCCCCTAATGAGTTGGCGGAATTGAAGATTCAATTACAAGATCTACTGAATAAGGGATTCATCCGGCCAAGCTCGTCCCCATGGGGTTGCCCCGCCATTTTTGTTAAGAAGAAGGATCAAACCTTGCGGATGTGCGTGGATTATCGACCCCTGAATGAGGTCACCATCAAGAATAAGTACCCTCTTCCAAGGATCAACATCTTATTTGATCAACTGACTGGGGCGAGGGTATTTTCCAAAATTGATCTCAGGTCGGGCTATCACCAAATCCGTATTCGGCCCGAGGATATACCGAAGACCGCATTTACTACGCGGTATGGATTGTTTGAATACTTGGTAATGTCTTTCGGGCTCACAAATGCTCCTGCCCACTTCACCTATTTGATGAACTCGGTGTTCATGCCCGAGTTGGACAAGTTCGTGGTGGTCTTCATCGACGATATTTTGATATACTCTAAAAATGAAGAGGAGCATGCTCAGCATCTACGGATTGTATTGACGCGCCTGAGGGAACATCAGCTGTATGCCAAGTTCAGCAAGTGCGCGTTCTGGCTGGAGGAAATTCAATTTTTGGGGCACGTGTTATCAGCTAAAGGAATTGCGGTAGATCCTAGCAAGGTCAAAGATATTCTGGAATGGAAACCCCCAACCACTGTTCACCAAGTCCGGAGTTTTCTTGGACTAGCTAGATATTATCGCAGATTCATACCCGATTTTTCTAAGCTTGTGAAGCCAATCACAAGTTTATTGAAGAATGATATTAAGTTCAATTGGTCTTCTAAGTGTAATGAAGCCTTTGAGCAATTGAAGACATTATTAACCACTGCTCCGGTATTGGCTCAACCGGACATCACTAAGCCTTTTGATGTATATTGTGATGCATCTGGCAGTGGGCTCGGCTGTGTACTGATGCAAGAAGGCCGAGTAATTGCGTATGCTTCAAGGCAGTTGTGCCGACATGAGGAGCATTATCCAACTCATGATCTGGAGCTAGCTGCTGTGGTTCATGCCCTGAAAATATGGCGTCACTATCTGCTGGGAAATATCTGTCACATATATACAGATCATAAAAGTTTGAAGTACATCTTCACCTAGTCAGAGTTAAATATGAGGCAAAGACGATGGCTTGAGCTCATTAAAGACTATGAACTGGAGATCCATTATCACCCAGGCAAGGCCAATGTGGTGGCAGATGCATTGAGTCGTAAGACTTCCTGCCACTGTCTTATGGCGAAGACCTCCGAGAACACTTTATGTCAAGAAATGGAGAAGCTAAACCTGGGGATAATCCAACAAGGGACTCTAAATCAGCTAAAGCTTGAGTCAACCATTTTGCAAAGGATAATTGATGCTCAAAAGGATAATCTGGGTATGAAGCACATACGAGAGAAGATAAGGGCTGGAACAGCCAAATGTTTCAAGGAAGACGATCAAGGTGTGATATGGTTTAAAAACCGCATAGTAGTGCCAAAGAATGAAGAACTCCGCCAGCAAATCTTAGATGAAGCGCATCTTAGTCGCTATTCTATTCATCCGGGAAGCACTAAGATGTATCACGATCTAAAACAGCACTACTGGTGGACGAAGATGAAAATTGAAATTGCACGCTATGTGGCTAAGTGTGACACTTGCAGACGTGTCAAAGCCATACACATGAGGACTGCCGGTCCATTGCAGTCATTACCAATACCAACATGGAAATGGGAAGACATAAGCATGGACTTCATTGTGGGATTGCCCAGGACCACAAAAGGGTATGACTCTATTTGGGTTATCATTGATCGATTTACCAAGATCGCCCACTTCCTCCCTGTCAAGGTAAAATATCACGTCATTACCTATGCGGAGTTGTACATCGCCCGTATTCTCAGTTTGCATGGGGTTCCAAAGACTATAGTGTCGGATCATGGACCACAATTTGTATCCAAATTTTGGGAAGAACTTCATAAATCCCTGGGTACTAAGTTACTCCACAGTTCGGCCTATCATCCTCAAACCAGTGGACAAACTGAGAGAGTGAACCAAATACTTGAAGATATGCTGCGGGCATGTGTCCTGGATTTCTCACCAAAATGGGATGAATGTTTACCTTTGGCGGAGTTTTCATACAATAATAGTTATCAAGAAAGTATTAGGATGGCACCTTTTGAAGCTTTATATGGACGACGGTGTCGGACTCCGCTAAATTGGTCTGAGCCTGGTGAGAGGTGCTTCTTTAGACCTGATCTGGTGAAAGAAGCCGAGGATAAAGTTTAGAAAATTATTCGTAATCTGAAGCAAGCACAAGCTCGTCAGAAGAGTTATGCAGACAAACGGCGAATGCCCTTATACTTCCTGGAAGGAGACTATGTCTACTTAAAGGTTTCACCAATGAAGGGAGTATCGCGTTTCGGGGTAAAGGGAAAGCTTGCCCCTAGGTACATTGGTCCATTTCCTATTCTTCAAAGATATGGGCCAGTGGCGTATCAACTTCAACTTCCCAAAACATTGTCTGCGATACATAATGTGTTCCATGTATCGCAATTGAAGAAGTGTCTTCGGGTTCCCGATCGAACCATTGAAGTGACAGATGTTGTCCTGGAACCAGACTTAACGTACTCAGAACATCCTATTCGAGTTCTGGATCAAAAGGACAGGGTTACCCGGAGAAAGACTCTCAAGTTCTACAAGGTACAATGGAACCAGCATTCGGAGGAAGAGGCTACGTGGGAAACTCAAGACTTCTTGAATAAGAATTTCCCAGGCTTTCTAGCCTCATGTAATTTGTAAAATGTATATAGTTATGGCAATAGAGGAATGAACCCCACACCACCCTGCCTTGTACCAGAAATAAGGAAATAAAAATGTGACACATTTCCTTTTCCATTACTCACCCTAGGACTTTAAATCTCGGGACGAGATTCTTTTATGGGGGGAAGGATGTAACACTCCTGGTGTTACTATGACTAAAACTTGAGCATGGAATCATAAGCATTGACATTGCATATGTTTGATACACCTAGAGTGCATTCACTAGGCAAAAATTTCAAACAAGTTGTATTGTTTTAAGGTTTTGCAAATAGGACCCTGGATAGGAAGCTTTACCCTAAACAAGGATTAAAGGGGCTAAAACTTAACCCAAATTGAGAAAACCTAAAGGCTTTAGTGAAATAGCTATAAAATATCCCCAAAAACAAAGTTGAATCTCATTTATACCCCTGGGATACTAGAAACCCTAAATGAAACCCTGGAAAACTCTAAAACTAAACCCTAGGGGTCTATGTGCAAAATTGGTCCACTTTTGGACTAAAGTGCAAAAACCAAGTTAAATAAGTATCTAAAGTCATTTGGGGCACTCATATGTGAATTTACAAGCCAAACCCTAAGTTTTGGACTTAAATGCAAAAAGGACCCCCAATTGAGATTTCTCTAAGTCTGAAACTTAGTGTTATGGGCTCAACTTTTGAGCTTTGTAACTTTCAAACTATAAGGTTTTTGCCCTAGGTCACCACATCAACTATGTAGATCTATCTTAGGTGAAAAACTTTGCTTAAGAGTGTAAGCACAGTTGTTATGAAGATTTTGGAGATAATCACACCCAAAGTCAGACTGTTAGGCTGGTTTATTCTAAAATTCAGACTTTCAGTGTAGCAAAGCCATCTTTGGAGTTGAATTCAACCATGATCTAGTTATCAAATGAGCTCAGTCACTATAGTCGATTTGTAGCCGGTATGTAGCCCTATAACTTTGGTACAGAAAGCTTGCTCGGTTACTATACAAAATCGGGAGAAAATCTAGCCTCAAATCTCTCTGTCAGTTCATCTGAAAGGAGCTCGCCATGGTACAGTAACTTGACTGGATCAGATCAACCGCGCGGCTGCCCTCACCGCCGACGGATCCCTCCGCCGTGATTCGGGTCACCGGCGTTTGGATTCGTGCACCGGACTTGTGGATAACCTCTCGGGGTAAAAGATCCTCATCGTCGTCAAGCTGGAAACCACCTCGGCCGGCCGCGGTACTCCTCCCCTGGTTCATCGCCTGCGGGTAAAGTGCTCACCGCCGACGTGCCCTCGCCGTTGGCCACCGCGTGTCCTAACCGCGACATTGCATCACCGTGATTCCCTACTGCAGTCCCATCAGCGTCGATGAGCTTGCCACGACGTTAGCCACGTATTCACCGCGCCGCCTTCTTCCTCATATCCGGCCGCCTCCGTTATCCGCTCAAATTGAGCGCCACCGCCCCGGGGATCTATAAATTGAGCCCCCGGCCAGTTGCGCTAGGTCGTACCAAAGCCATAGCCACTACTCCCGTCTCCGATTAGCCCCCATAGCCAGAGAATCGCTCACTTCCCCCAATTCGGTTTCCGCCGCCACAAAGAAGACCTCACCGTGACCAGCTCAATTCAGGTGAGCTCAAGTCCCTCTGCTGCTTGTTCTAGCATCCTTATGCCTCCTTAAGCTCTTCGACCCCTCCAATTGAATTAGACCGCCACCAATCGCCGGGAACGTGTGGTTCTTTGGTTCATCCGCGCGGTTACCGTGGCCAGGCCAAATTAGTTCATCATTCTTGAAATTAGATTAGGGAAAACACTCGGGCGTGGTCCAATTTGATGTCCGCCGCTCGGGAACCCTAGTCGTTGCCCCAATCGGCCGGCGTTGGAGCTCGCCGGAGCTCGGCCGTGCTCCACGCCGTCGGGGACCATGAAACGTAAAGGAATAGAACTCGAGGGACCTTCTTGCAAAGTGTCAGTGACTCTGTTAAACAGTGAGAAAACCCGTTCGCAGATAGTGAAAACCCCGAGGTCTTTCCTGTAAAGTTGCCAGCGCGGGCGCGCGCGTGGACATGCTTCTGCTGGTAGTGGGCCGACCTGGGCTGGATTCGGTCCAATACTATTCATCTGTTTTTCTTTTTCTTTTATCTCCAGAGCCAAAACAATTATAAAAAACAGTAGAAAAATGGCAAAATTGTAAAACCAATTTTCCTAGGTTCATAATTTTCCCTAGAATTTAATAAAAATAGTTTTGTGATTTTTAGTGGAAATAAAAAATTTTAGGGCATTTAAAGTAGTTAAAAGTATTAGTTATGGATTTTTAGAAAATAATTGGTAAGTCCAAAAATGCCCAAACTTTTTATGGGAACTTAAAACAATATTTAGAAGCCTTGGGTAGGGTTTGAGTTGATGTGGACCATGTTTGATAACTAGAACCCAAAACCACCCCCCTGCCCTATAAACTCATTTACCGACTCCGGAAACCCTAAGTTCTCGGAGTACCGTGAAGGAAAGTTGTACTCAAGACGTAGATAATAAGTTTATATTATCTTCGCATCCTCATGAGCATCCCATGGCATCCATTCTTATGCATATATATGGTTATGTTAGAACACGAAGAAGAAGAAGAAGAAGTCACTGAAGACAGGACACCACCACCCTCAGATCCTCAAGCAGGCAACTGCTTTTACTTCGATATTTGTGGATCCGAGCAGGACTCACCTGTTAAAAAAGGCAAGCCCCGGTGCATTTGCCACCTTCCTTGATGTTTTTAAAAATCTTTCTCACTTGATTGATGCATTAGGTGATAGGAGTTGATTGCTAAAACAATTCCTGCATTACCTTCCTTGAGTTTGATTACCTTCCTTGATCACCCGTTTTACAAAAGATTTTGATGCTTAGCCTTGCTTTAGAAAAACAAAATGTTTTGTTTTTACAAAAGATGATGTGGCAAAAGTGGGTGGGATGTTTTTGAAAATAAAATTTGATGGTGGATCCATCAGGGCCTTGATGGATTCAACATCTGGAAAAGATGTACCTCTGCCAGGTACCAAACTTTGGGTTTGAAAAGATTAAGCTGAGACTGGGCGGGTGACTTGCACGAGAAAGGAGTCTCGGTGTAGTGTCTCCGTCTGAGTCGATTAAGGACCGTCTCGATGTAGGCTTGTTGATCGAGGACCCTTTAGCTGGTCACATGCCTCGTCATGGGTAAGCCTTGCCTCGGGCAGACTAAGGCCGGAATAAGATAACACGAAATGGGCGTGGAGCGGTGGCGAGAGTAGCGTGTACCCTCCGTGGCAAGAGGCTGGACGGTGGTGTATCTGTGCTCTCGGTTTGCGTGAACCTGATCCGGTCTTAAGAACCTCGGTGGCGGGTTGACATATGCAAGGGTTAAGTGCTACATATGTCGTGTGATTGGAGATCCTCAGCTGAGTATAATCGATTCGGATCGCCGTACCTTCGCGGTTATGAAGACTTGGTCACTACCCTACACGTAGCATTCCACTAAAGATGATGGGTATTTGTTAAGAAATTGGCTAGTGCAGGACCAACGATTGAACTAGGGTAGAAAGAACTCTTGTTGTAGGTAATTGAACTTAACTTGACAAATAAAATTGGATTTTTAAGGATCCACTTTAGTAAGCATTTCTGCAAAACAGAGTCTCTGAGTATTGAGAAGCCTTACCTTGACTCCCTAAGAGCCAGCATATCCTTGAGAGTCTTTTCTTTAGTCGGGTAAGTCTTGCTGAGTAATTCCATACTCAGGGTTTATCCCTTCGTTGTTTTTAGGTGAGGAAGTAGCAGATTTCTGCTGCTTCTGTGCCAAGGTGGTTCCCAAGGAAGAAAAACAAGACTGAAGTGCGAGAGGACTTGGTCCTCCGTATAGATCTTTTGCTTAAAACTTATCTGGAGGAGTTTTTGCTTCCCTTAGTTTGTATTATAATACTACTCAGCACTCGCTCTTAGTTCTGGTCTGTAATAAAACAACTTGAGCTTGCTTTTAAATAAATGTGAATTATGTAATCGCTTCCGCAATTCTTTATCTCCGATGTTCTGTAATGTCTGCAAGACGGGTGAATCGTTCCTGGTAAAGTAAGGAAAGATACCAAACTTGTCAAGTAGTTCAGGGACACCTACAGGGTTGTCTGAAGTCCGTTGGACAAGGACAACTGTAGATGGGCCTGATTACTTGGGAGGTTCTGTCACAGCTATGAGCTAACGTGGCTGGCGGAGAAGTGCCTTGAGCCCTGTACATGTACTAACGTGGCCGTCGGAGAAGTGCCTTGAGCCCTGTACATGTACTAGCTTGGCCGTCGGAGAAGTGCCTTGAGCCCTGTAGAAGCATAGCTAGCGGTGCGCCATGGATGCTGCTAACGTTTCCTTGCTTCCGTAGGAGGTTGAGAGCAATCCGACGTCATGGGCGCACGCGGGGAACCATCATTACCTGTTACCGGAGTAACCTTAGATGGGACACCGGTCTTGTTCCTTCATAGCCTGAGGCAGCTAGCTAGGAGTAGGGTAATGATGTATCCCCTATAGCGTAGTCAGTCCGAGGCCGGGGTTGGGCGAGGCGGAGACTTCTCCTGAGGCCGAGGTTGAGGTCGGGCGAGGATGTGACTCCTCCCGAGGCCGAGGCTGTGGCCGAGGCCCGAGGTTGGGCGAGACGGGGACCTTCCTCCGAGGCCGAGGCCTAGGGTCGGGCGAGGCGGAGCTCCCTGTCGCGCCCGAGGCTGAACTCGAGAGAGGTCACAACTTGCTGTTGTCAGTCTTGCCCTGGTGGTTGGCACAGTAGCCAGAGCGGGGTGAATAGCGCTGTTTTCCTGTCAGAACGGTCAGTAAAGGGGCGAAGCGACTGCGGTCACTTCAACCTTGCCGACTGAGGCACGCGTGTCAGGATAAGGTGTCAAGCGATCCCCGCATTAAATGCGCATGCGATACGGTCGGTTGGTAAGGCGATTTGGTCGAGGTCGCTGCATGACAAAGTCTACCCGAGCTGGGCTTCAGGCGAGCCGGGGGTGCGCCCACTGCTTGGGAAGGCCCTTGGGCGAGGCGTGAATTCATCCTGGACTACTGTTCCCACCCGAGGCTGGGCTCGGATAAGGTCGCGTCCCTCGGTAGACGTGGCCTTAACTTGAACCGTGCCTTATCAGCCGTGTATGGTTTGTTCTGAAGATGTTTTCCAGCCGGATTAAGGAGCATCGGGGGTACCCCTAATTACGGTCCCCGACAGGAATAAATCAACATACACACTAACTCATAGTCTAGGTATAAAAATTAAAGTGTACAGACTATAGATGAACATAATTTATTTGGACAGAGAATATTCTTATGAACATTTTGCAATTTGAACCACTAAATTTGGAGTTCATATGAAAAAGATATGAAATAAACAAGTTTTGAAGTTTAAAATATGCACAGGGGGCTATTTAAAAGAACACAAGGGCCTGCGCGCGAAAACCAGGGACGATAGGTTAATTTCCTAAAACCTGAGGGCTTCTTAAGCAAAAATGCATGCAAAGGGGTATCAGACGATCTCAGCCATCAGATTGCAGATCAACGGACAGGATCAGATCCTGCGGACGCGAGCGCACAACGAGCGCTGACAGGCGGGGATGGGTGTCAGCGACTAGAGGGGGAGGCGGGCTGACCGGTCGGGCCCAACGCCAGGGGGC
Organism: Zea luxurians; assembly: GCA_029449295.1. Taxonomy (NCBI): domain Eukaryota; kingdom Viridiplantae; phylum Streptophyta; class Magnoliopsida; order Poales; family Poaceae; genus Zea; species Zea luxurians. Next base: position 10,409,705 of record JAOPSE010000051.1, on the reverse strand, counting down.
GTAGGCGCTGAGTGGCGGGACCCAGAGGCAGAGCGCGCGGGCGCGAATCATTATCCGTGGATCTGAACTGCGCGATCGGGATCAAACGGTGGAGCTCAATGCCGGGAAGGCTTATGGCTGCGAGCGGCACCGCTCCTGCTCCTCGGCGGTGAGGTCGCCGGAGACAAGGGGAACGACCACAGCAGGGCTCTAGGGGTTTGGGGAAGGGCTCAGGCATGCTCAGGGCGATCTGGCAAACTCAATCATGGGTGCAATACCGGCGCGGGGACACCAGACAGCGTGGAACACGGCGAGGCGATCTAACGGAGGCGCGGATCAACTCCGGCAAGGAATTACGTGGACGTTGGGGTAGAACTAGGCAAAATAAAGGCATAGGAAGGTTGCTCACCTCGAGTGCGAACTCAGGAGCGCTTGGGCGATGGTGGGGGACGTGGGGAAGCCTTGGGTCGACGGTGGCGGACTTCGGCTGCACGGGGAAGACTCTGGTGAGCATGGACAGGGCAAACCAGAGGGGCTAGGGGTGAACCGAGAGGTGTCCCGAGTTGCATATAGCTAGGGGAACTCACCGAGGCAACGGGCGCGGTGCGGGCTCAACGGTGGTCACAGAACGGACGACAGGCTTCGGTGAGGGCGAGAGAGCTTAGTTGAGGGCGCAAATGAGCAGGGGGAGGTGGGCGAGCGGGGTGCAGGGTCTAAAGGGGCGCGAGCGTGAGGACGTGGCCGGAGAACGTGCGGTCGTGGGCGCGTCCACGGCGGGGGCGTGGGCGAGAGGTTAGGGAAGCGAAGGGGGCTGACGGGTGGGGTCCATGGGGCAGCGAGGGGAAATCCGCGAACGGATGGTCAACACTGACGGAAAGGGTCCACCGGGCAGCGGGAGAGAATGGGCACGAGCGCGACGGAATCGGCGCCGACAGGCCGACCCCACAGAGCAGCGAGAGGGAGAGAGAAGGGGGCGCAGGGGCTAGCGTCGACAGGTGGGGTCTGCCTATCAGGGGCTGAGGGCGTGCGGGCGCGCGCGCGAGGCTGGGCCTGCTGGGCCAACTTGGGCTGAATTGGGGGTTTTCCATTTTCAGGGAATTTCTAATTGCTTTTCTATTTATTTTCTCTACGGTTTTTAATTCAAATTCAAATCAAGTTTCAAATTCAATCCAAATCAAACATGTGCAACAATTCAAAGAATATTTGGAGTTCAACATGATGCAACACTTCATGACTCATGTTTTGGACAAAATAAAATAAATAATCCCTCCCTAATTAAACTAATTCTACAAAAAAGAAAAGGAGAGAGAGAAGAGTAACACATGAATTTGGTTGGTAATTAGCAAGAAATTTTATACCCCAAATTCAAGGTGTTACATCTTGTTTGTTTGGATGGAACAACAAAAACAAATAAAAAAATGGTGTTCCGGTCACTTTACCGAGTATAACACTCGGCAAAGATGCACTTTGCCGAGTGTCATGGCCATAGCACTCGGCAAAGAAAGCACACCTGGGAAGTGGTAAAGCTTCTTTGGCGAGTGTTGTGGCCTTGACACTCGATAAAGAAGCAATCTTTGCTAAGTGTCTCCTAATGTACTTGGCAAAGTAACTAACAAAGGTGCCCGCTGATGCTCCCTTTGCCGAGAGCTAGTTCGGCGGACACTCAGCAAATGAACTGGCAAAGGGGCCCACGGCTTGCTTTTTTGCCGAGTGTTAGTACAGTAGACACTCGACAAACAGGGAGCCTTTGCTAAGTGCCCGACAAAAAATACTCGGAAAAGAAGCCGTTACCGATACACACACCAAGACTTTTTAGCTAAGTGTCATGCTCGATAAAAACTTCACCAAGTGAGGCTTTGTCGAGTACTTTGTTCACTCGGCAAAGCAGCCCTCAATCATATAGGAGGAGTAGGCCAGGGCAACGGCCTTTCCATGCCGATGCTGCTGATAACAGTCACGAAGCTTCACAATAAAAAAAAGTTGGGTTTCATATAGGGAGCCAGGTAGAGCCTGTAAGAAAAGTGGCAGCCACACTGTCTGCTTTGACTGGCTTTATTTCTGACGAGTTCTGACCGCCGGCCGGTGCCTTCCTTCCTGTAACACGAGGAAGCTTTGATTTGACGCCACGTACGGGACGGATTAGCCAACACACGGATCAGTACTTAATCCCGAGGGCATTGCAACGCGACAGTGGTCTGCAACAGCAAGAGCAGAAGGTGCTGTACGTTCGTACGTCTCCAAACAAGGGAGGTAAAGACGGAGCCCAGACATACCATACCAAGAAGGGGGTAGCGCGGGGGAATAAAGGAGAAACCCAACTAGCTAGATCAACTGAGTGGCAGCAGGCGCAGGGGCGGGCAATCATAAAGCAATGGATTGCGAAATGATTTTTCTTCTTCTTTCCTTTGGCCATGGATCGATGGACGGAGGGATCATGGATGCATGCATGCGTTGCTGTTGTTGCTGCAGATGCAGTCCCCCCATGTTTGTCTGTCCCCTCATTCAAGCCATCCTATTGTTCCCTCTTCCTTTGTCGGCCCTACGCTTCAGTGAACAGCCCAGCGTCTTCTGACAATGCATGCAGCGCGAGGAAGACTGGGGGAGAGAGAGATAAATGAATGAGCGACGTTTAATGAGGGCACAGGAATAAAAAAAAGAGAATATATATCACGGAAGGATAGTTTTGTGGCTGATACACCGCCATCCCCCAATAAAATAGGCATTCGCAGCTGGCTGAAGAGAGGGGATGTCGCATTAAAAAAAAGATGAAAATACCTCTGGCTAAAAAATGAGTGTCGGTGTATATATAATACTAAACAAAACCAGATTTTTTTACATTAGACTTAAAATCAAAAAACGTGGTGTGGGACAGACAAAATCACTACGTACGACTACAGAGTGTGCCATAGACAAATGTCTCCAAAAAACCAAAAAAAAAAAAGAACGAGCGTTGCGCTGTGCAACACCCGTTCCGCTTCAATGCCCTGCCGTCCTTGGCTCCTCCTTCCGCCTGTTCTGTTCTGCTCTGTTTCTCTCTCCCTCTCCCTCTCCCTCTCCCTCAGGCACTGTAGCAGGGGCGTGTGGGGCGAGTCCCTGTGCGCGCGCCTACGACGAACGAGAGGACACTGCCACTTCGAACTGGGAATTAAATTTGCATGGGGCCTTTTGGCCCGTGCAGATGGGAGGTTGGGGTTGCCGTTGCCTTGGTGGACCACCACCACCCCGTGCACTGTGCGCCATTCATCATCATATGACCTACGTGAGTACAGTACGTAGGAGTAGGGCTTTTTTGTGGTACGCGTCCATCAAGCGGCGGACTTTGTCATCGCAAATCCAGGCTGCACTCGAAGCTAGCTAGGAGGACGACCATCTGCTGGCGGTGAGACGGTTTAGCAACTAACGACGTACGAGTACGAGCGACATCCTTTGATCAGGCCGCCTTTGTGTAGCAAGCACAGATTTTATTAATTACGTACGTATACGCAACAGCCCGACAGATGACACTGCTTCTTACTCGTACTAATTATTTGATGCACACAAGGTGTACCATGCGAAACGGGAAAAAAAAGGCTGATGCGAGTACGTACAATGTTGTTGTTACACCAGCTATTCGGCTCTAGCTAACAGACTAGTACAGCGAGAGCAGAACATCGCATTAAGGATGGCAGTAGAAATCAAGCGCACAACTTTCATTTCGTCTCTTATGTATTCATCGCAGTATTAGTAGTGTACTACTGAACTATCTAGTGTTCTTCGTAATTATTTTTTTTGACAATTTAATCTTAGGTCAGCTGTGTGTGTGACACGGGGACCACGCCGAAACTGTTCCCGGTCGAAGCCCCTGTCGCCATGCCATGCAACGGTCGTGCGTGCGAAAGGCGAATCAGTGGACGACGGCCGTAGTGTCAGCAAGAGTGAGCAAGCCCCTGGCGTCGGCGTAGCCAGCGGCGCAGGCGGCAGGGACGAGACGACTAGTACGTGGCAACGAAGCGAGCGCGCGCCCCAAAGTGCAAAGCGGCCAGGCCAGGCCAGGCACGGTGCGTTGGGTACGCAGGGTGTAATTGCGAGGGCTACTCTCGCCTAGGACTACTCTACTCTACTACTCGTCACGGCTATTGTACACTTGTAGCGCACCTGGATTACGGGCTACCGAGGGCTGGACACGGGGGCAGCCGTACTAGGTGTCCGACGGAACGGAAACCAAGCCATGATTGCCTTGATTGGGTTCGGGGGCCTTTGACCACCTGCCACTTTTCTGACTTCTGTCTCTCTTTCTCTCTCCGATAGGGGAACCGGGCAGAGAGGGACGCACGGTCCGTTTGTGTCGGCCCGCGGCCCAATAGTCCGTGGGCCGGATGGGCTGGTTTGGGAGGGCTGACACGACGTTACGTAAGTCCAAATATCTTGACCTGGGGCCTGGGCCGGTTTTCGACGACAAGATTATTCAGCTTTTGTTTCACGTGCGCACCAAGGAGTTCCATTTGCTTGCCAAGCTAGGCGAGTCTAAATAGAAATATAACGAAACGTTCCCTTAAAATCGTTTGGTATGTACTAGTCTTTTCAGTGGCGGACTTAAAGAACATGGACAGAGATAATACTCATACATTTAATATATAAATTTGCCTAGTTTTTATCCATGTCTAACTATTTTTTTACTGTTTGGTGTACCTTTACAAGTTCATTAACACTAAATGTAAGAGACTGGGCAAGAGCCCGGAGTTGGTTGCACTTGAGTCCGACCATGAGTCTACTATAAGTTGGGCTTTGCTAATTTTCTACTGAGTTCGTGTTACCGTCGGGTGCCTCGCAGCGCACATATTCGTCCGGCCGTTAGTTGTACATCGGTTGGCGCGCGCGGCTTGCTGAAAGCGAAAGTGCCAAAACCATACCACTCGAAGAATAATACGTACGTACGCTGTACACGTACTATTAAGATCTGTAAATTCGATTGAGTTCAAAATTTATAGAGGCTTTGGAAACATATTTGTCAATGATGTGTATAAAATTTCAGTTCAATCGGAGTCCGTTTAGTTCAGTTTCGCATTTAAGAGCTTCTGAAATCAACACTATGTAGCGATACAGTTTTGGGCCGATTTAGGATTTTTTTTAGTGTCCAATTTGTGATACGTTTATTTTGCTGATCTCGTGTGAATCTTAAAAATATTTTGAAATCATGAGATCACTCGTTTGCTGATGTGCTTTTAATTTAAGCAGTTTCTTCCTCTCAATTGCAATGAAGTGCTCAATCTGAATTTTTAGGAGCAAAAACTTCATTGGTCTGGCCTTAAGTCGCCTTACCGGTCTTCACTGCAGGAGCTACATCGCCATGCATCACTCAATCTCTGTCGCCGGTCCTTTGCATGTACATGTACTACGATGGCGTGCTTGCATGCTGTTAGATCTACCAGCAGCACCATCCAATAAGTGACGGCTGACATGCTTATGATCGCGGAGATGAGAAGAAAGCAGTACGTGTACAGGACACACGAGGTTTGCATTGCGACGACAAACGCCATCGGCGTGGCGACGACAAGCGACAGACACCGCCGGTTTTTCTGCGTGTTCACCCCACGCCCCGACGCCCCAAATACATGAGTACACGGCTTTTATATCCTCTGCTTGACTACTTACTTAATATACCTCCGTTTTTTATTTATGACGGTTTAGTTCAAAACTAAATTAAACGGATAATAAATATTTAACAATGAAGATATATAGTATAATAAATATGTGCACAACGGCACAAGAGTGGTTTCCCCGATTGCTTCAACGCACGAACACGTGCCTACGCGTATCAAGGATCGCTCCTCCGAGCTGGCCTTGATAATTGATATATATGTTGAATGAAGTAGTCCTTGCACATCCCGTTCTAAACTCCGAACCCTTTCGAAAACAGTAGAGGTGCGAGTAATCGTAGAAGTCAACCCGTTCTCTTTCCCATTAACCCATACACAAGAGAGGAACACTCGAGACAGTGATATAGAGTTGTCTCTTTCTTTTTATATTATGAGGAGATGTATATGTTCTTTATATAGACAAGCAAGACCCCTCAGTGGTAAATTCGGTATTTGCTCACACAACCCTAATTAGGGTTTCTTAACACTCCCCCTTGAGCGAATACCACGACCATGCCTTGTTAAAACTCTCAAAAAACCAGTCAAAAATGTGGAGAAAGAACACATGGTGATACAAATTGCATTTGTACTCTGTTGCCTCGTTAAAAACTTTATGTGAGAAACTTCAAGAAAACTCACCAAAGGAAAAAGAGTACAACATCTATCATCAGGAGATATTTTCATCTTTTGGATCTAAATTACATCGAATCTTATATACATTACCGGACTGAAATTCTTTATCGAGTGCCCCAAACACTCGGCAAAGACCCTTTTACACTCGTCAAAGCCCAAAGAACACTCGGCAAATATTTTATCGTCAAATGGTACTTTGCCGAGTGTCATGTAATACCCATTTTGTGAAAGAAATAAAAGGAGAAATTCTTTTCCTTTATATGTGATTTTTTTATTTATCATCACATGTGAACACTTCATTTGAAAATAAATGATATATATACCACTAAATTATGCATCATGCTGAAAATTGTTTTATGTGTGCATTTTGTGATAGGAATATAGTAAAAAGTCCAATGGAATTCAAAACTTAAAAGAGATCCTAAAATTTAGGAAGAGAAACAAACAAATATCATGTGAAATAAAAATATAAATAATATTTATAAATATTGATGCCCAAGCTAGAGCTTGTCATGACATAACATAATCTGTGGATAAAGATTTGCCACAAAACATTTGGATTTGAATTTGGAGCTAATTTGAATGGGAAAATGAAAGGAAAATAAGATTAAAAAAAAGAAAACAGGAACTGTTGCGCCTGGGCTCAAGTTCTTCATTTCGGCCCAATAACCAAAACACACCGCGCGGCCCATCATTGGAGACTGGCGCCGACAGTGGGCCCGTGTTGTCATTCACTGAGTCACGCACTCCACCCCGCGGCGCCGACATCCCGTCCCATGCTGTCAGCCGCCAACCGCGTTCGCGTTCTCTCAGTCGTGTGGTGCACGCCAATGACAGGTGGGGCCAACCGGGCAGTGCCCCCTTCTTCCTCGCGGTCTCGGCATGCCGAACCAGACGCCGCAGCTCTGCGCGAAGTCCGGGCTGTTGCAACTGACCGCGTGCCGCGCGCGGACTCCCACCTCGTGCGGCAATACAAGTACCGCCACCGCCCGTCCTCCCTTACCTCCCCTGCTCCGTGGATTCCAGACAATTCGCGCCCCCATGTTGCCGCCGCCATAGCCATTACGAACAGAGTGTGCCGCCGACGGTGATTACCATTTCCATTGCCGCACCGCCATCGGAATTCAGGGTCAGGACTTCGCCTTTCCGTGTGGTGTGCTTGCGCGGCGTCGCGGTGATCGGAGGGCCAACGGGGCGCAAGTAATTTCTCGCCGAAGTACGACCTTCGCCGCGGATCCGCCTGTACCGCGGCCAGTGGTCACCGCCTACTTCAACACTGGTATGATGTACCTCAATCGGTTCGCTATGTCCTCTTGTTCGCGTAGCCCTAGTCGGGGTAGGAAATGGACCTCCGTAGCACCGGTTGGCCGGTCTCCAGTGAGAGCGCCGCCGTGGGGTCGGGCGTCGCCGCCCAAGTCCGGCGAGTGCGTGCGCGTGGTAATAGCAGGGTGGCGGGAACCGTCGATTCCCGAGTTAGCGGTTGAGATTAGAGGTGGCGTACCCTTTCGCCATGATTCGATCTTGTCCGTTGGATCGATCGGACGGCTCGGACTTTAGGAATCCTTCATTAAATCTGCACCGATGATTAGGCATTGGACGATCGGGCTAATCCTGGCGGCCGGTTTCTGATCAGACAGTCTGGATCCACGGATACCCCTTCGGCCGCATGTTTTATAAAATAGCCCCCTGGTAATTAGGGATTCAACCCGCAGTCCATGCAGGCTATTCACTGTGTCTGCAGAGTTTTACTCCGAGACCCCTAACTTTCTCTGAAACTGAGACCCAGTCCAGAACCCATTTAATTTAAATAAAGGAAATAGAAAATGTATTTTTAATATGAAAATATCTACTAGAACTTGATAAATTCATAGAAAATTCATACTTGCTCCAAATTAATCCATTCCACTTTCTAAAATTTTGTAATTTTATTCTCTATCACCTAGAGTCTCTGTTTTGACATGAAAACAGTAAGAAAATTTATTACTCACTTAACCCTATTTTAAACACATAAAACCTTTGGAAATTCATATATCAAAATCTATAACTCCAAAAGTTACGATTCCTGTTCCTCGATTTTATTTTAATGCATAGATTATTACTGTGTATTTTGTTTACATGTTTGGTGTGATGTTAATTTTCTCTATATACTGTGCTTGTTTGTATTGTGGCGAGTAGAAGAGCCCGTGACCGAGGATCCTGGTGAGCAACAAATAGAAGTAGCTGAGCAGGAGCTCATTGAAGGCAAGTTGTGCCATTGGCCACTTTTTACCCAATAATGTTCTTTAATATCCTTTATTCATGCATAGGTTAATTTTGATGGGACCCAATAGGTCACCCTAGATTGTTTATCTCATTACCTTGTTTACCCTTGAGTCACTTGGGTAGTTTGCTATTGCTTTACATGGTTTTGGGATAATCATTTATCATATCTATGTTCCAATTCTTTTGTTATTCTATTTATGTTCATGTCAAGATCATTAATGTTAATTGGAACATAGAGCTTAACTTGAGAAACACGTGCCACCACAAGGGTTTAATGGGACGCCCTTGGCTGACTAATTAGGAAAGCTAGTGGAAGACTACCTTACCCGAAAGGGGCAAGGGCAGTAGGGGAGTTGCATGCAAGGAGGTTCTCGGGTTGATTTAGCTGCGATGGCGGTCAGATGGGGGATTCTTGCAAGTGCTCTTCCCATAAACTGTAGCGGGTTTTCGGAAGCTAGTGGAACTTTGTAAAGGCCTCATAGTGTTGCCCTGCCTCGCCTCCTAGGTAGAGGTGTATGGGAGTCGCGACCCCTTGGCAGATGGGTAACTTGACTTGTGGGTAAAGGGTACAACCTCTGTAGAGTGTAAAACTGGTACACTAGCCGAGCTCACGGTCATGAGCAGCTCAGGACTCTCTGATGATTAAATTATGGAACTTAAATTCAATTTTGTCATTTGCATTGCAAGGGTTTATTATTAATTTTGTTCTATTACTTTATTTAAGGTTTGGTATTTACTTACACTTAGTAACTGCTAATAAAAGTTTGACCAACTACTTAAAAGCAATGCTCAGCTTTAACCCATGTCATTGATTAGCCGTACACATCACATGAACTCTCACCTTTGTGAGTTCATGTCCACTGGTTCCTCACAACTTGTTGAGCTATGATCATGTGTGAGCTCACCCTTGCTGTCTCACACCCCCACAGGAGAAGAACAGGTGGTTCAGGAGGAGCCACAAGGCGAGGAGTTTGATCTGATCTAGGTGGCGTTTCTCAGTTGACATCGGCGGCAACGACGATCCTTAGTTCGTTTTATTTTTACCTTTTATTTTGTAATAAGACTTCCGCTATGTAATAAATACTCTGATGTTTTGTGACATTTATCTCTATACTCTCTGTTATTATATATGTTGTCTTCTTGGCGCATGTATGAGATGCACCTGGCTTTGTTCCTTAAAGCCGGGTGTGACAGAAGTGGTATCAGAGGAAATGTTGACTGTAGGACGAGACCTAGATAGAAATGGACTAAACCCTTCAATACTTACCTTACTCTGATTCATTCTATACTTACCTAATCTTGATCTTATCTCATCCTTTGCTTCTCCACTTTGATTACTCTTACCTCCTCTACTCTGAGACAAGATAGATTTCACACCTTGGAATCCTACATTTATGACATTTCTAAGAGATAGGGAACCTAAGACGAAATTTAAATTATTTTCTTTATTTAAAAATGATTGGTTGATTGTGCTGATGATAAATGCCTGATTTGCTTCTTTGATTGATTGAATTATTATAGATGGACATCTTAGCATGTACCACCATAAGGTATTGAGTTAGCTTTAGTAGGTAAAACATTAATCTGCTTAGCTAATAAATCCCCCAAAGTAACCTGATTTGTAAATACTTGCCTTGCCTACTACTCTCTCTTACTATATGTATCTAACTCAGATGGTCAATACCAGGCAAGGTGGTGGAATTTATTTGCCTCCTAATCGACACACTCGGTGGATATATAGACGACCCCAGCCACAGCCAACAGAGATGAATCCTCCTAATCCTCCACCAGGCGGAGTTGACCCACTGATTGCAGCTCAGATGAGGATGATTGCAACAAATGGCGGACACTATGGCGGATATGCGCACTCAGATGCAGCAAGAACGCCAGGAGATGCGCCAGGAAAGAGAGGAGATACGCCAGGAGTTGCGCTAGGAACGAGAGGAGATACGCCAGGAAAAGAGGGCGCAACAGCAACTGCAACAGCAATTTCAACAACAACAGCAACAGCAGCAACAACAACAAGTACCATTGCCTCCTCCACCACCACCAGTTCCACCCCGTGATAAGCATAGGGAGTTCATGAGTCATAAGCCACCTACATTTGCAAGCTCTCCCGATCCACTGGACGCGGATGATTGGCTGAAATCTATGGAAAAGATGTTGAATATTGCATAATGCACTGATCGGGAGAAGGTTTTATATGCTTCTGGACGTCTGACAGGTCGTACTGCTGACTGGTGGGATTCTTATACTGCTGCCCATGATGCTGCTGATACTATTACTTGGGCAGAGTTTAGTACAGTTTCGGAATTATCATATACCAGCTGGATTGATGAAGATTAAGAAGAAGGAATTTCTATCGCTGAAGCAAGGAAGCATGTCAGTCAGCGAGTACCGCGACAAGTTTATCCAGTTATCCAGATATGCCCCTGATGAAGTTGCTGAAGATGAGAGGAAGCAGGAGCATTTTATTGAAGGACTCAATGGACCTCTGCAGTATGCTCTAGTGGCACATACATTTCCATCATTTCAGAGGCTGCTCGATAAGGCTCTAGCTATTGAACACAAGCGTGTTCAGCTGGGAGATTTGAAGAGGAAAGCTATATCTTAAGGACAAGGAAGCAGCAGTGTTCATCCTCGCTACTGTTCACCCCAGGGTACACCGGTTCGCACTGGCGGAGGCCAGCGCCCAGTTCAGCAATCACCACAGAGGACTCCACCTCCTCGACAGGCTACCCCCACTGGCACCCCGACGAAGTTTTCAGGGCAGAGTGCAGGCACCACTTGTTTCAAGTGTGGGAAGATTGGTCATTATACAAATGTCTGCCCATAGAGTATTGCTACTACTCCAGTTCAGAATAGGTAGCAAACTACAGGATCTGGCAAGGGATACTCTATTGCCAAGGTTAATCAAGTCAACGTTGATGCTACTCCGGATGGTGCTGACATCGTACTTGGTATGTTTTATGTTAATGCAATTCCTTCAACCATCTTATTTGATTCTGGTGCTACACATTCATTTATGTCTGCTAGATATGCCAACACAAATGAAATACCACTGCTAAATATGAGAAAACCAATTATAGTAATTACATCTAAAGGGCCTGTTGAGGCAAATCAAATGACACGTAGATTGGCATTGACCATTATGGGTAGAGAATTTGGAGCTACTGCTATAATATTAGAGGCAAGCAGTATAGATCTGATCCTTGGTATGTCATGGTTAAGAAAAGCAAAGACCATTATAGCATGTGGTAGAGGTACCGTAGAACTCACCAGCCCTAAAGGAGAAAGATTTCAAGTTAATATTGCAGTAACCACCTCATCCAAATGTGCAATGTTCTTTATACCTGAGGAGTTTGTTGGTGACAACATCCGTGTGGTTAGAGATTTTCCGGATGTCTTTCCAAAGGAGTTACCAGGGATGCCACCTGATAGAGAGGTTGAGTTTGTTATTGATCTCTTACGTGGAACTGCCCCTATATCTGAACGACCATACATGATGTCCGTAGAGGAGTTAAAGGAACTTAAGAAATAGTTAACGGAGTTGCAAGAGGCTGGGTACATTCGTCCGAGTTCCTCACCTTGGGGAGCGTCGGTTCTGTTTGTACAGAAGAAGGATGGATCACAGTGGATGTGTGTGGATTATAGATCACTTAATGATGTTACTGTGAAGAACAAGTATCCGTTACCCCGCATTGAGGATTTATTTGATCAGATGAGAGGTGCAAGGGTATTCTCGAAGATTGATCTCCGATCAGGTTACCATCAGATGAGGATTAGACCATCAGATATTCCTAAGACGACTTTCTCGACTCGATATGGATTATATGAGTTCACTGTTATGTCGTTTGGATTAACCAATGCACCAGCTTATTTTATGAACTTGACGAATAAGGTGTTTATGGAGTATTTGGACAGATTCGTCGTGGTATTCATCGACGATATTCTTATCTATTCCAAGAGTGATACTGATCATGAGGAACATTTGAGATTGGTGCTACAGAAGCTACGGGATAACCAACTATATGACAAGTTTAGCAAATGCGAGTTTTGGATTGGCGAGGTGCCATTTCTTGGTCATATTATTTCTAATGGAGGAATATCAGTGGATCCTGCTAAGGTTAAGGAGATAATGGAGTGGAGAGTACCCACTACAGTTACGGAGATTCAGAGTTTCTTGGGACTTGCTGGCTATTATTGGAGATTTATTAAAGGATTTTCTAAAATTGCTAAGCCTATGACCTCACTTCTAGAGAAAGGAAGAGAGTTTAAGTGGGACGAGAAGTGCCAAGACAGCTTTGATCAATTGAAGAAAAGATTGATGTCACCACTAGTGTTGGTTATGCCAGACCTACAGAAAGGATTTGATATCTATTGTGATGCATGTGGCCAAGGCTTAGGATGTGTGCTCATGCAAGAGGGACATGTGATTGCCTATGCTTCTCGTCAATTGCAGAAACATGAATTGAACTACCCCACTCATGACTTGGAATTGGCAGCCGTTGTGCATGCGCTTAAGATTTGGAGACTATCATGGGGACCAAATGCCAAGTGTACACGGATCATAAGAGTCTGAAGTATATATTCACTCAGAAGGATCTCAACCTTAGGCAACACCGTTGGTTGGAGCTTATTAAGGACTATGATTTGGAGATTCACTATCACCCGGGCAAGGCAAATTTGGTTGCAGATGCCTTGAGTCGAAAGGAGCATGTTCATTCAGCTATTGTTGCCCAGGTACCCGATGAGATTGTTGAGGATTTTAGGAGACTTAACCTGGGGATAGTTGCTCACACGGAAGGAATTATTATTGATGTGGAACCTACTTTGGAGCAAGAGATCCGCAAAGGTCAAATCGGTGATGCCAAAATACAAGAGATTAAGGATCTTATTACTGAAGGTCGAGGTCCAGAATTCACCGAGGATGAGCAAGGCACCGTATGGTTCAAGGACAGGATGTGTGTTCCTGATATTGAAAGCCTCCGAGAGACTATTTTAAAGGAGGCCCATGATTCAGATTATTCTATTCATCCTGGTAGTACCAAGATGTATCAGGATTTGAAGCGGAAGTATTGGTGGTATGGATTGAAGAGAGATGTGGCTGCACATGTGGCTATGTGCGATGTATGTCAAAGAGTTAAGGCTAAACACCAGAGGCCAGCTGGACTATTGCACCCACTGAAGATACCCGAGTGGAAGTGGGAAGAGATTGGTATGGATTTTATTACTGGATTGCCTCGTACCTAGAAAGGATATGATGCTATATGGGTGATTGTGGATAGATTGACTAAAGTGGCTCACTTTATTCCTGTAAAGACTACTTATAAAGGTTCTCAGCTAGCAGAGTTATATATGGCTTGGATTGTGTGTTTACATGGAGTACCGAAGAAGATCGTGTCTGATCGAGGTTTGCAGTTTACCTCGAGGTTTTGGAGAAGCTTTCATGAGAACATGAATACCAAGTTGAATTTTAGTACAGCTTATCACCCTCAGACTAATGGACAGACTGAAAGGACTAATCAAGTTTTGGAAGATATGTTGAGAGCTTGTGCCCTTCAGCATGGAGGAAGTTGGGATAAGAGTCTACCTTATGCTAAGTTTTCGTATAATAATAGTTATCAGGCCAGTCTGAAGATGTCACCTTTTGAGGCTTTATATGGGAGGAAGTGCAGGACTCCTCTATATTGGGATCAGACTGGAGAGAGACAGTTCTTTGGGCCTGAACTGATTCAAGAAGCAGAAGAACAAGTCCGTATAATTCGAGAGAATTTGAAGGTAGATCAAACCAGACAAAACAGCTATGCTGATAATAGAAGGAGACCACTGGAATTTGAAGAAGGAGATTATGTGTACCTCAAGGTGTCACCACTTCGTGGAATGAGGAGATTCAAAGTTAGGGGCAAACTGTCCCCTCGCTATATTGGACCATTCTTGATCTTTAGGCGAGTTGGGGAGATGGCATACCAACTCAAGCTACCTGCTAGTCTATCAGATGTGCATAATGTGTTCCACGTATCTCAACTGAAGAAGTGTCTCCATGTCCCCGAGGAACAGTTACCAATGGATGAGCTCAGTGTTCAGGGTGATTTGACTTACACGGAGTACCCGATCAAGATTTTGGATACTTTGGCTCGAGTTACAAGAAATAAGGTGATAAAGATGTGCAAAGTGCAATGGAGTCACCACGGCGAAGATGAAGCAACTTGGGAAAGAGAAGAAGAGCTTCGCATAGATTTTCCCCATCTTTTCCCTAGATCTTCCTAAATCTCGAGGATGAGATTATTTTTAAGGGGGTAGGATTTGTAATACCCATTTTGTGAAAGAAATAAAAGGAGAATTTCTTTTCCTTTATATGTGATTTTTTTATTTATCATCACATGTGAACACTTCATTTGAAAATAAATGATATATATACCACTAAATTATGCATCATGCTCGATATTGTTTTTATGTGTGCATTTTGTGATAGGAATATAGTAAAAAGTCCAAAGTGGAATTCAAAACTTAAAAGAGATCCTAAAATTTAGGAAGAGAAACAAACAAATATCATGTGAAATAAAAATATAAATAATATATATAAATATTGATGCCCAAGCTAGAGCTTGTCATGACATAACATAATCTGTGGATAAAGATTTGCCGAAAACATTTGGATTTGAATTTGGAGCTAATTTGAATGGGAAAATGAAAGGAAAATAAGATTAAAAAAAAGAAAACAGGAACTGCTGCGCCTGGGCTCAAGTTCTTCATTTCGGCCCAATAACCAAAACACACCACGTGGCCCATCATTGGAGACTGGCGCCGACAATGGGCCCGTGTTGTCATTCACTGAGTCACGCACTCCACCTCGCGGCGCCGACATCCCGTCCCATGCTGTCAGCCGCCAACCGCGTTCGCGTTCTCTCAGTCGCGTGGTGCGCGCCAATGACAGGTGGGGCCAACCGGGCAGTGCCCCCTTCTTCATCGCGGTCTCGGCATGTCGAACCAGACGCCGCAGCTCCGCGCGAAGTCCGGGCTATTGCAACTGACTGCGCGGCGCGCGTGGACTCCCACCTCGTGCGGCAATACAGGTACCTCCACCGCCCGTCCTCCCTTACCTCCCCTGCTCCATGGATTCCAGACCAATCGCGCCCCCACGTTGCCGCCACCATAGCCATTACGAACAGAGTGTGCTGCCGACAGTGATTATCGTTTCCATTGCCGCACCGCCATCGGAATTCAGGGCCGGGACTTCGCCTTTCCGTGTGGTGTGCTTGCGCGACGTCGCGGTGATCGGAGGGCCAACGGGGCGCAAGTAATTCCTCGCCGAAGTACGACCTTCGCCGCGGATCCGCCTATACCGCGGCCAGTGGTCACCGCCTACTTCAACACCGGTATGATGTACCTCAATCGGTTCGCTATGTCCTCCTGTTCGCGTAGCCCTAGTCGGGACTCGGGGTAGGAAAGGGACCTCCGTAGCGCCGGTTGGCCGGTCTCCGGTGAGAGCGCCGCCATGGGGTCAGGCGTCGCCGCCCAAGTCTGGCGAGTGCGTGCGCGTGGTAATAGTAGGGTGACGGGAACCATCGATTCCCGAGTTAGCGGTTGAGATTAGAGGTGGCGTACCCTTTCGCCGCGATTCGATCTGGTCCGTAGGATCGATCGGACGGCTCGGACTTTAGGAATCCTTCATTAAATCTGCACCGATGATCAGGCATTGGACGATCGGGATTGTTTACCTATTCTTATAAAGCGTGGGCTAATCCTGGCGGCCGGTTTCTGATCGGACGGTCTGGATCCACGGATACCCCTTCGGCCGCACGTTTTATAAAATAGCCCCCTCGTAATTAGGGATTCAACCCGCAGTCCATGCAGGCTATTCACTGTGTCTGCAGAGTTTTACTCCGAGACCCCTGACTTTCTCTGAAAATGAGGCCCAGTCCAGAACCCATTTAATTTGAATAAAGGAAATAGAAAATGGATTTTTAATATGAAAATAACTACTAGAACTTGATAAATTCATTAAAAATTCATACTTGCTCCAAATTAATCCATTCCACTTTCTAAAATTTTGTAATTTTATTCTCTATCACCTAGAGTCTCTGTTTTGACATGAAAACAGTAAGAAAATTTATTACTCACTTAACCCTATTTTAAACACATAAAACCTTTGGAAATTCATATCTCAGAATCTATAACTCCAAAAGTTACGATTCCTGTTCCTAGGATTTTATTTTAATGTGTAGATTATTGCTGTGTATTTTGTTTACATGTTTGGTGTGATGTTAATTTTCTCTATATACTGTACTTGTTTGTATTGTGGCGAGTAGAAGATCCCGTGACCGAGGATCCTGGTGAGCAGCAGATAGAAGTAGCTGAGCAGGACCTCATTGAAGGCAAGTTGTGCCCTTGACCACTTTTTACCCAATAATGTTCTTTAATATCCTTTATTCATGCATAGGTTAATTTTGATGGGACCCAATAGGTCACCCTAGATTGTTTATCCCATTACCTTGTTTACCCCTGAGTCACTTGGGTAGTTTGCTATTGCTTTACATGGTTTTGGGATAATCATTTATCATATCTATGTTCCAATTCTTTTGTTATTCTTTTTATGTTCATGTCAAGATCATTAATGTTAATTGGAACATAGAGCTTAACTTGAGAAACACGTGCCACCACAAGGGTTTAATGGGACACCCTTGGCTGACTAATTAGGAAAGCTAGTAGAAGACTACCTTACCCGAAAGGGGCAAGGGCAGTAGAGGAGTTGCATGCAAGGAGGTTCTCGGGTTGATTTAGCTGCGATGGCGATCAGACGGGGGATTCTTGCAAGTGCTCTTCCCATAAACTTAGCGGGTTTTCGGAAGCTAGTGGAACTTTGTAAAAGCCTTGTAGTGTTGCCCTGCCTCGCCTCCTAGGTAGAAGTGTATGGGAGTCGCGACCCCTTGGCAGATGGGTAACATGACTTGTGGGTAAAGGGTACAACCTCTGTAGAGTGTAAAACTGGTACACTAGCCGAGCTCACGGTCATGAGCAACTCAGGACTCTCTGATGATTAAATTATGGAACTTAAATTCAATTTTGTCATTTGCATTGCATGGGTTTATTATTAATTTTGTTCTATTACTTTATTTAAGGTTTGGTATTTACTTATACTTAGTAACTGCTAATAAAAGTTTGACCAACTACTTAAAAGCAATGCTCAGCTTTAACCCCTGTCATTGATTAGCCTTACACATCACATGAACTCTCACCTTTGTGAGTTCATGTCCACTGGTTCCCCACAACTTGTTGAGCTATGATCATGTGTGAGCTCACCCTTGCTGTCTCACACCCCCATAGGAGAAGAACAGGTGGTTCAGGAGGAGCCACAAGGCAAGGAGTTTGATCTGATCTAGGTGACGTTTCTCAGTTGACATCAGCGCCAACGATGATCCTTAGTTTGTTTTATTTTTACCTTTTATTTTGTAATAAGACTTCCGCTATGTAATAAATACTCTGATGTTTTGTGACATTTATCTCTATACTCTCTGTTATTATATATGTTGTCTTCTTGGCGCATGTATGAGATGCACCTGGCTTTGTTCCTTAAAGCCAGGTGTGACATGTCAAAAACACTTTTTCACCACTTGTTGAACTGAATTCACATGTTTTGTGTTGGGCGAATTCGCATGGTTACTTAACAATTTCTGGCAAACTCCATATACATAGGAGTACACAACGACATGCCCACTTTGGATTTTGTGCGTTTTATAGAATATTGTGGCATGACACTAGATGGCCATTTATCTCCCCCTAATGCAAACTCATCAGGACATATTTTCATCTTCTGGATCTAGATTACGTCGAATCTTATATACATTACCGGACTGACATTCTTTGCCGAGTATCCCAAACACTCGGCAAAGAACTTTTTACACTCGTCAAAGCCCAAAGAACACTCGGCAAATATTTTATCGGCAAATGGTTCTTTGCCGAGTGTTAAAAACACTTTTCACCACTTTTTGAACTGAATTCACATGTTTTGTGTCGGGTTAATTCACATGGTTACTTAACAATTTCTGGCAAACTCCATATACATAGAAGTACACACCGAACAACAAGCTCACTTTGGATTTTGTGCGTTTTATAGAATATTGTGGCATGACACTAGATGGCCATTTATCTCCCCCTAATACCGAGATGATCTAAAAGAATACAAATAAAATCCCAAACCACAATCATGCGGTTGTGGCCAATGTATGCTATTGTGGTGATTTATTGGGAAATTTTACGCACATTGCAGATAAGGGTTTTATGTAGTGAGCTTCGAACTTAGATTAATGTAGTGGCATGAATACTGCATTTTTCCTTCAACGTGAAGGGTTAGTCTCAACTTTCAGTGGGATGCGCAATGACATAATGCTTTATTGTTATAATTCTTCAAGCTTTTTTATTATTACGAAATACACCATGTTAGCCATAAAAATACTTCAGGTGCTCATGCACGTCATTTGTCGTTTGAAGCAAGTAGTTGACTTCAGATCAACAAGTAAAATGACCATCAGGGTCCAATGCCCACAAGGACATTCACTGGTTGTGTTGTGCTTTCAAGAACATAGGAAAAATGTATGCACACATAATGGTGTAAAGTGCACGGCATCAGGACAATGCTTCCAAATAAAGATTTTTATATGCAGAGATATACAGTTTATCTCATTTTATCATTGTCCATGGTTTACCCAATTACTCATACCGCTCTAAAGTTGGGTATCAGTTTATGCAACATTTTTAGGTATTATAATTTTGAGAGAGAACTTATAATAACAATTAATTGTTTGTGGTGTAAGCTGTCAACGGGGCAAACTTATCTTCTCATATTATATACCAATTTCTTCAATCAAACATTGTTTCAATCTCTTCATTGTTCAACAAAAAGAGAGGCTTTGGAATAGAACAGACAAGACCAACAATTCATAATATCTGGGAAAAAAATCATCTGATTGCTAAGCTTTTGATAAAGCAAATGGTGATAATTGCTTGGCAAGAGCAAAACTAGACCGATACTTGTTTGGGACCAGTATTCAACAACAGATAGTATTGCTCTCATACAAAAGAGTCATTAGGTCTCCACAAGATCTTTATTTTTATATCACAAATTACCATCACTAGCAGCTTAGTGGTCAAGACTTCTGGCTCTTCCAGCACCAAGGACCAAGGACATGATAATGCCAAATTTAGTTTCAAGCTTTGTGGTGATGTGGGATTTGATGGCTATTTTTCTACTATTCTTACTTTTGGTAGATCAGGGGTAGATTATGGTAAGCATGCCAAGGGGTGGAATCCAGTGTAGTTCTACTACATGAACCCTAGGTATATGTCCATCTAGGACTGACCTTTACCATTTGTCTTACAATGTATACCATACTCATCAAAGGACTATCCTAAGTCAATGCAGCGACTAAGTATTTATGTTCTGAGAGATGTATGCAACACAAGCATAGAAATCCTATATAGGACAAGCAAAGTGGTTCGACGGGAGCATACAATGGTTTTTCACACCAACATAGTGAAAGTTTTCTCAGAATAACCTATACTCGCAACTTCGTGTTGCTAGGACTAGCTTAATTTCTGATGAGTTCTCATAATAAACTAGCTGATGACTCCAATACTCCATGAAGCAACTAGCCGATTGAACATGTACGTGATAGTGTGGTACACATGTGATTACACCACTCCGCTAGGGGCAAAATAGACCAACTCCTAGGTTTTTGATCCGATGGCCGCACACTACACAAGAAGTTGCTTTGTCCTGACGCACCCTTCGCTATGGTGCCACGTGCTACCACCGATTCCGTTTGGAACCATCGCCATCGAGTTTTGAGATCCAAACTCAGCAAAACCTACCATTCGTAGCACGGGGTGTTTTTTCGAGGCTCCGCCACTAAACCATCGTGAGTATCGCACCACGTCCACGTCCCCCACGTCCTAGACATGTGTCCCGCCAGTCCTCGACCGTGTCGGCAACACGAACCGCTCCACCATGTCCTCACGGGAGTGTGTGTCTCAGGTGTATGCCACCATGAATAGTCACCTGGCTACTCTAGTCCCACAGTCAAGTCCAAGCGCATGTCCTTCACTGCTCCCGGTCCATCGACACAAACCCACGTGACCTTCACCTTCGCCGTCGACCATCGTACCTATGCTCCACACCTACACACCACAAGCCAACCAACATGTTGCACATTCATAATCTCACATCTCGGTCAGTCCATGCCTCGACCTAAGACGCTATCTATCGACAATCACTCATCATCAACCTGAACCACAAGGGACAAGTCAACCTTGTGTTCTTAGCTGCCAACGCCGCTGCAGTGCATGGATCGGAAGCACTGGCCATCTTCACCATGTTAGTGAAAATACGGGGGCGCCACCACACCCATGACTGATAGTCCAGTACCCATTGTTAGAACCTAGGTAGAAACTTGGGGAAGAAGGGAGAGTTGCTCGGAGTTGGTTATGATCATAGAATGATCATTTTTACAAAATTGTATTCTCTCTATTTTTCCTCCCCTTTTTACTATCCTGAGTCCTATGCTTGTACGTTTACATCATTGGTATCATTGGGCCATCTTACACCCACTCTCGGATGATGTAACTTGCATTGGGCTTCTTCACACATTGGCCCACTCTTGGCAACGACCTCTGATGTTACTCTGTTGTCTTCTCGCTACGCTCGCTTATATGTCCCAGGAGAAGGAGTGTTGAGATAGTATGCGACACCCAGCGTGGTCGCGATAATCTTCTAGAGCAACTAGAGCATGCAGACCTACTGGCCAAGTCAGCAGCACAGGGGCTCCCTCTACCTTTGGAAGTATTCTTTGAGACAATAAAAGCACCTTCGGTTGAACTTATGGAGAGAGCAGTCCTCACAATATCACCTGTACATAGTGAAGATTGGAGGACTAAAATCATATCCTTCCTCCAAGGCAATTTTCTTTCAGATGACAAAGTTTATAATAAAAGAATGTAAGCAAGGACAAGACCATACGTCATAATAGAAGGGGAGCTATTCAAACATGGAGTTTGCTCCCCACTTCTCAAGTGTTCATCCAAAACTGAAGGTATAGAGTTAATGAAAGAGATACATGCAGGTTTGTGTGGATCTCATATCGGGTCCAAGCCTTTGTTGGGAAAGGTTTTTAGACAAGGGTTTTATTGGCCAAAGGCAGCTTTGGATGCAGTAGATCTGGTTCAGAAGTGCGAAAACTGTCAAAAATGTGCAAGAGATCAGAAACAGCCTTCATCGTTAACTCAGCTAATACAGCCAATCTGGCCATTGCAGAGATGGGGCCTAGATTTGTTGGGTCCACTCCCACCAGCACAAGGCAACTTGAAGTATGTTGTAGTGGCAGTGGAATATTTTTCCAAGTGGATTGAGGCAAAGCCTTTGGCCTCAATAACTTCGGTTACCGTCCAAAAATTCTTCTGGCAGAATATTGTTTGTCGCTTCGGCGTTCCGAAGGCAATAACCGTGAACAATGGTACACAATTTGAGGCCAAAGCATTCAAAGATTTTTGTGATCAAATTGGTATGAAGACCCACTTTGCATCTATTAGGCATCCAAAATCAAACGGGCTGGTAGAAAGAGCGAATGGCATTATAATGATAGGAATAATGAAGCTAATCTTCAATCAACCTAGAGGAAAGTTGCCAGATGAGCTGATTAAAGTGGTGTGGAGCCACAACACAACTGCGTCAAGGTCAACAGGATTTACACCCTTCATGCTCCTATTTGGTGTCGAAGCAATAACTCCAGAAGAAGCAAAAACAGGGTCAATAAGAACAATAGCTTCGGCAGAAGACGAAGCTGATTATCAAGTAACAAAAGACACTATAGAGGGGACCAGACTTCAGGCAATAGAGCACATCAATAAATATCAGACCGAACAGTAAAATGGCGTGACAGAAAAGTTTGTTTGAAAAATATCAAGCCAGGGCATCTGGTGCTTCGGAGAGTCGCTAACCCAGACACAGTGGGCAAGTTGCAACTAAAGTGGGAAGGTCCTTTTCTAGTAGTATCTTCATCGAGGCCCGGTTCTTATAGATTGAAGGTATGGACGGCAATGACATACCCAGATCTTGGAATGCGGATGAGCTTCGGTGATACTATGTGTAATATGTTGTAATCTTTTTTCATTTTTTCCTATGGCACCCTTTTCCTTTCAAGAGGGGAGAAAGGTTTTTAATGGGGCCATAGCTTGTAATTTTTTATTCTTATTTAGCCCTACAAGGGCAGAATCCCCCAAAAAAAGATGTAATATGTAAAATCTGAGCATGCACCATCGAGTGCAAAAAAGAAAAATAGGGAGAAGCTCAAAAGACGTCCCTAAGGGGATGCAGAGCATGGCGAAGCTATAAAAGTCGTTCCTAAGGGAGCGTAGCATAAGTTTTCTGCTCAAAAGTCGTTCCTAAGGGAATGCAGAGCCAAAATTGACAAAGCTACAAAAAGTCATTCCTAAGGGAACGTAGTGTAAGTTTTCTGCTCAAAAGTCGTTCCAAAGAGAATGCAGAGCCAAATACCGCTGAAATATAACGAGAAGAAGTTCAAAAGTCGTTCCTAAGGGGATGCAGAACTTATACCACCGAAATATAAGGCGAAGAAGTTCAAAAGTCATTCCTAAGGGGATGCAGAACTTATACCACCGAAATAGAAGGTGAAGAAGTTCAAAAGTCGTTCCTAAGGGGATGTAGAGCTTAAGACTCAAAAGCCGTTCCTAAGGGGATGCAGAGTCTGGGTGTGGCTTCGTGTATGTATTTGGACACTCATTTGCACATTACATTACATCATTCATTGCATTCATACACATTCATGTAGACATTCATAGGATCATTATCATCATAACATAAAGCACAAACAGATACTTCAGCTTTGACAACAATGCTTCGATGAGCACGAAGAAGCAAGATATGCTTCGTTGTGTATGAAAAGAAGGGAAGATGTTTTTCGCCTTCGGCTCAAAATATATAAGTTTCGTCCACAGCAAAGCAATCTACGCATGGAAGGAAAGGTAAAAATATATTACAAGGTATGGACAAATATATAGAGTAATGTTCAATTCTCGGTTACAATGTCTTTTACAAAGAGAATACAAATGCCTCTAAAATATCTATGCAGGCAAGCCTAAAGATCAGCTTCAGTGGCCTTCAGAATCTGCTTCGGATCACTAATCTTTGGCATCATCATCCTACACACAACAAAATTTTATAAGGTAAAAGATAATCACAAGAAAAGGTAACCAACAGGTATAACTTTCATACCGGCTTAAGTAGGCTTCGGGCCTCATCACCAGCCAAGTCCCGACCACCTTTTGCCCAAATTTGTGTTATAAATCTACTTTCTATGCTTCGGGCTTCGCCGGGAATATCAACTAAATCTGTCGAAGATAGGCTGAAGGTAGGTCTATTCACTATCTTCGCATGCGTACAGCCAGCTTTCAAAAATGCTGCAGCCGTACCGCGAGAAGCTAGCAGGACGCAGAAGTCACCATGCCCTGCTATTACTTCGTCAAGCGCCTCAACTTCGCCTTCAATATGTTCGAAGATGCTTGATATATTTTTGGCTGAAGCAGTAAACTTTTCAGCACTGGCCCCAAACTGAGTTGAAAACCTTTTTTAATCGTTGTACGCAGCCACTACCGAAATTCAGACATATGTCATGAAGCTCCTTCAAAGATTGCTTTAGCTTCGTATTCTTGGTAGCTTCGGCTTCATACTTCATCTACAAGTTTTTTCTCTCATGTTCGAAGCTCTCTGATTTTTGCAGGAGTTCCCTGTTTAATCTAACATTCTCGGCTTGCGCTTCTGTAAGGGAACCTTCCGCTGCTTGGAGTAGGAAATCTTTCTTTTCAAGAGAAGCTTCGTATTCTTTGATTTTGCTCTCTAGACCCTCGATTATAATTTCGTTCTTTTTATCCTCGAGGTCCTATTGCATTTGCAGCGCTTTGCTCAGCAGCATACTCTGTACAAAATAGACCTCCATTAGCAAATTTCATCGTAAAAATAAAACAAATAATAAAATTTTGCTTTATTATAAGGATTTTACCTTAAAGTTGGAATAAAACAAACTACCAACGATATGTTATCGTCGGTAGCTGCTAATATCGGCTTCAAGCTTTGGAAAACTGACACTCTTAGATAGAGTGCCGATTACCTTCGCCCCGGTACGGTCACGAACACATCCCAAGGCCTCTTCATCGATTCCACCAAAGAGCATGGCTCCTGGCTGGTAGCCATAGGAAATGCCATATTCCTGTAGTTCCTTCTTCTCGGCCTCAGATAGTTCTTTCCTGACCAGGTTCCGAAGATCAAAACCTTTTTCTTCCAAAGCAGCTTCGGCAACTCCTTTCCCTTTGTCAGGCACTGGGGCCATTACCTGTTCTGCAGCAGCAGATGTTTCTTCTGTAGGCATACCCAGTATTAATTTATCAATCCCAGATAAGGTAGCCTCTAGGCTGGCAGCTTCGGTGGCAGCTGCAGCTTGGGCCGATGTGTTTGCTTCGACAGTGGCCTTGGCACTTGCAGTAGGCACTATCTTAGTTGCTGAGACTGGTGGTGGTGTCTTTTCAATGGCTTGCATTACGCTACCAATTCTTCGCTTCTTCAACCCATATGCCTTCTTTGTAGCCGAAGGTTCTTCTTTCTTCTATAAAAGCTTCGTCAGTGCTAGTCCCAGAGGGCTTAGCAACTTGATAGGTAGAGATTCAGTCATTACCTTTAAAATTTCTGCCACATCGGCAGCTAGAGGTGTTGAGGGAGTTTCTTCTTCCTCTTCAGTCACCTTCGGCTCTAGGGATTTAGCTTTTCTTTTCTTTAAAACTGCCACCTTTGGCTTGGGACTGTATTTTCTCTTCTTTAAGATCTTTTCATCTTCTTTCACCATTCTGGTAGCTTGTTTGCTCAGAACACTAACAATCCTTTTTCTTTTTGCCCCTTCGGCACCCTTGTTGAGCCGCTCATAATCAGGGTATTCAAATTTTAGAGCGTCCATTACCCGATTCAACCTTCGTTTTGGCCAGGTGCCGAAGGCTGCTGTCATTAGCAGGTCTTCTTTTTTGGTATAATTTTCCAAAATTTCATTACACATAGTTTCAATCATTTCTAGCCACTCCTGGCAGGGCTGCTTGAATTGTTTTTCAAATTTGAAGCGATATGGTAATTGAACAAGTTCATATTTCTTCTTTGTTCCCTTCATCTTTGGCATCACCCAGCCACTTGATGTTGGATATGTTCGGTTGGCCAGGTATTCTTGCACCAAGTCCCTGGTGCTAATTTGTTCAGCTACCACCCTAAATTCCACTTTGGCCAGTTGGCATGGTGACCCTAGCTGTATATTGCACAAGGGCCTTGATGTAGAACCATTCACCTTTCCAGCCTATTGGCCACTTGATGCTATAGCTAAGAACTGGAGCCTTCGTATCCTTGCGATACGCGAAA
Source organism: Zea luxurians (assembly GCA_029449295.1). Lineage (NCBI taxonomy): Eukaryota > Viridiplantae > Streptophyta > Magnoliopsida > Poales > Poaceae > Zea > Zea luxurians. The sequence goes on along the minus strand of JAOPSE010000051.1, from coordinate 10,383,755 downwards.
TTATAACAACCAAAATTCTCATGTAAACCATCTGCCCTGGCCTTCATCTGGTAGTGCAGCTCGTGCACTCGGTAGAATGCTTCGGCATCTAGGTCCATCCCTTGGCTTCGGAGGACCCAGATGAAGATACTGAGCCTAACGATAGCATTAGGGGTCAGCTGATGAAGATAAATTTCAAATTTTTCAAAACTTCTTCTACCATCTCGTTCAGAGGAAACCGTAATCCCGCTCTGAAAAAACTTTTGAAAACCACTACTTCATCATCCTTCGGCATTGGAGTGGTTTCTTCTCCGACAAAATGAACAAGCTCCCTTTCAACTTCTCCAAAGTAGCCAGTTTCATCTTCATGGGCATGTCAGCTTCGGATACAGTATATTTCCCAAAATCTAGATGGCTAGGTTTTGACCCCGATCAAAATGCTATAATCCTCCTCTTCTTCATCAGCATTTTCTTCTTCAATATCAGCCTGTTCAACTTCGGCAGCAGATGTACCTTCGTTAATGGTTCCCTCTGTCACAACTAAGCCCGACTGTCTCATGACTTCAGAAATCGGAGCTGTCTCGGTGGCCTCAGTTTCCTCTCCTTCACGAGTCACCGTTGCAGTCGAGTGTACTTTGGCCATCTAATGGATCTTTTGTGGTTTTTACGAAGTTGATGTCTTTTGCAGTTTTGACGAAGCTAATTTTAGATGATGAAGCGCTCGCTCGAGAGAGCAATGAAAAAGCTTCGGTTGTGGTTAAATTTTTTAATAGCATAACAGTGCAATGGCAATGAATGCTGTGGTAACTTCTCACCAACCCGTCTGTTTATATAGTACTGCAGGTTGGAAGGTGAACCGCCAGACCGCCTCTATACGCTGAGCGGTGGACCACCTGGCGCTCGTAAGGCGAACCCTCAAATCGCCTATATTCGCTGAACGGTGGGCCATCTAGCGACTGGAGTATTTTAATCGTTTCTCGGCAATGAGCTCAGGGAAGGTGTTTTTTGGACCTTCGGCATTCCGAAGCCTTCGTGTTTTTCGCGGATCGAGCTCGTTACAAAAAACGATCTAGCACCGCGAAGGGGATACTGTTGGGGGCCTTCTTCCTCGCCGAAGGTCCTCTGAACAAAAACACCTTCGGCAAGACGATATGCCGAAGCTATCATCAACAAAGCTTCGACACAATGATGTGCTTGAGATGAAGGACAACACCGACTTAAAGAGGAGAAGACCATCTAGTCCCTAGCATTTTGTATCATGAATATGATTAGGTGTCAAGGACACAAATGTAATTTCGACCGGGCTACGTCCCGCGCCTATAAATAGGTGAACAGTAACCCTGTACTGTTCACACTGACTTGTATTCACTCGCACGTCACTCTCAAGCTTTTTACCTTCTGTCAAGCCGAAGGTATAAATGTAATTCAATATTGTTCATATTCATTCATGATAATATAATAAAAATGTTTTGGTATTATTATATGATTATTCATGTTACTTGCCATGTTTCATATGTCTCCATTTCCATTATTATATATTGAGATGATGAAGGTATGTCCTTCACAACCTTCGTCTGAAGATCATTATATCCTAAGGGAGATAATGCTTTGAAGGATGAAGGTCTTTAATTATTAACATTTTGTGTTGCCTTGTTCTTAACTCATAGCATTTGAGAACAAGTGACCAACACTTTAATTGTGTTGCCATCAATCACCAAAAAGGGGGAGATTGAAAGCTCTCTTGTGGGTTTTGGTGGTTTGGATGACAACCCAATTAAAAGACTAACAAGTGTGCTAAGTGTTGAACAGGTGCTTAATGCAAAGCTAACAGGGTTCAACACAAGTGAACAAGTGTGATGGTCCAAAGACTAGATTATCTATAGATAATGGACATCACAAGTAAGATGGACATTGCTTAAGTGAGACTCGGTGTGCGTAACTCAGGGACAACCGATCAAGCCAAGGATGGAGGCAAGAAGAGCTTCGAGGTACCGAGTGCACGGGAGAAGGTCAAGGAGACCAGGAACCCAAAGCCAGGGGTGAAGAAGAAGACTTGCAAAGTCAAGGTTGATCGAGTTAAGAAGAGTTATGGTGCATCAAGCATCAATGATCACTACATAAGGACATGACTTACAACCAATGAGGTAACATCTACAATTATGTGGTGTAAGTCATAAGGCTCAAGATCAAGCTCGAGAAGTGAACAAGGGGGTTGGAGCTTAGATAAGTCAATCTAGATCAAGTCAAGTTGACTTGATGGTTTAGAGTCCAACATCGACCTCAAACATGCCAAATTGGGTAAAACAATGAAAAAGGTTAAGTATGTAAGGTTTGAGTGTTGAACCATTTTGCATACACCTATTACTACAAGTTTGGTGCTTTGGTTTGCTCTCTAACTCTTTTTGTAGAGAAAGTGCCATTCTGATCTCTGCTTGAGGAGAAACAGAAAAGTTAGGAGAAGAACAAGAAAGTGGTAAGTTTCTAGGACTAAATCAATTGGATTATACTCTAAATGTGTTTGTTTAAGTCTCAGGAAAATCCTCCCAAAAGTTGAAGTCAAGCGGAGAAAGAATGGAGGAAAAAGCACTTAGTGTGCTGTTGGCTGGTGCATAGGACAGTGAATAGTAACTATCCAGTGCATATGACAGTGAATAGTAACATTTCCGATGCATAGGACAGTGAATAGTAACCTATCCGATGCACATGACAGTGAATAGTTACTCTGTCTGGTGCACAGGACAGTGAATAGTAACCTCGGTGCACAGGACAGTGAATAGTAACCTGTCCGGTGCACCAACGGCTAGCTCTTCCAGAGAAGGAAACTGTCAATCAGATCCGTTACTGTTCACTGTCCGGTGCACCACCGGATAGTCCGGTGCACCCGAAACCAGGGAAGGCTGGGAGCTTCCAAATGAAGCTCCAACGGCTCCTAGGCCGTTTGGGACTATAAAAGGGACCCCTAGGCGCCTCCAACAAGAATACAAGAGCAGCCAACAAGTGCATACATCATTTGGATCAATTCTCTCTCTCCCTCTCTTGTGTATCTCTCTAGTTTGTGTAGAGGCGAAGTTATAAGCCTTTAGAGAGAGGGGAAGTGCTGCTAAGAGCTAGAGCAAAATCTTGAGCGCATTGTTACTCTGCCGGAGTGCTGTCGAGAAGATTGTAAGTAGCCACGACATTGTTGTAACTGATATCAACATAGTGGAAGGCTCTATCTGTCGCATTGACAGATCTGAGCAAATGGAGGAAGGAGTTGAAATAGACTCCAAGCCAAGGTGTGGCTAACTCCAACAAGGACTAGGCAAGCATTTCAGGCTTGGCTGAACCTCGGGATAAATCCCTGTGTCTGTGTGCTCTGCTCTGTGCTGTGTGCTATTTCTGTGTCTTATTTGTTGTTTATACTTGCACTTCAATATTTATATGTGGTTCAAGCTGTCTTTGAAGTGTAGGGTATTTTAAGACAGGAACTTCTATTCCGCTGCAACCTACTCAAAGGGTCTTTCATTCCACTACGATCCAGCCTTCGAGTAGAGTAAGAATTTCTAGTTTTAAAGTGATAATTATTATCCGCCTATTCACCCCCCTCTAGGCGACATCCAGATCCTGTTCTCAGGCATAGGGAACTTTCAAATATATCTTATTGCTTTTCTAGAAGCCTATCCTTTTCATTAAGAGCATCAATTAATTCATTTATTTTGTCTACCTTTGTTCTATCTAAACCCTTAAACAAATCAGTATAATCTACTTCATCATCAGACGATTCTTCATCACAAGAAGAAGTGTATTTAGGAGTGTCTCGAATACATAACTTTTTCTCCTTGGCCATAAGACACGTATGGCGTTCGTTGGGGAAGAACGAAGATTTGTTGAAGGACGAGGTAGCTAGTCCTTCATCTTTGGAGTCGGATGAAGAACAGTCGGAGTCCCATTCCTTCCCGATGTGCCCCTCGCCCTTAGCCTTCCTGTAGTTCTTTTTCTTTTCCCTCTTCCCATGATTTTCTTGTGCCTGGTCACTATCATTATCGGGGCATTGAGCTATAAAATGACCAGTCTTACAGCATTTGAAGCAGCAGCGTTTTCCCCTTGACTTATTCTTGTTGGGGGTACTCCTTGCGTCCTTTTAGTGCGGTCTTGAAGCGCTTGACGATGAGCGCCATCTCATCCTCATTGAGCCCGGCAGCCTCCACTTGTGCTACCTTGCTAGGTAGCGCCTCCCTGTTGCTGGTTTCTTTGAGAGCAATAGGCTGTGGCTCGTAGACGGGTAGTGTACCGTTCAAGGCATCGTCCACGTATCGTGCCTCCTTCACCATCATGCGCCCGCTCACGAATTTTTCAAGGATTTCCTCAGGCGTCATCTTGGTGTACCTAAGGTTCTCACGAATAAGATTTACAAGATGGGGGTCAATAATTGTAAATGACCTGAGCATGAGTCGGACGACGTCAAGATCTGTCCATATTGTACTCCCATAGCTTCGGATTTTAATGACCAGGGTCTTGAGCCTGTTGTAGGTCTATGTTGGCTTCTCTCCCCTGATCATCGTGAACCTCCCCAGCTCGCCTTCCACCAGTTCCATTTTGGTAATCATGGTGGCGTCATTACCCTCGTGAGATATTTTGAGGGTGTCCCAGATTTGTTTGGCATTGTCCAAGCCGCTGACCTTGTTATATTCATCCCTGCATAGAGATGCTATCAAAACAGTAGTGGATTGGGCATTTTTATGAATGTGTTCATTTATAAACACAGGGTTATCAGTACTATCAAAATGCATTCCACTTTCTACAATTTCCCAAATGCTAGGATGGAGGGAAAATAGATGACTACGCATTTTATGGCTCCAAAATGAGTAATCCTCTCCATCGAAGTGTGGAAGTTTTCCAAGTGGAATAGAAAGTAAATGAGCATTTGAATTGTACAAAATACGGGAATAATCAAAGGAGTAGTTTTGATTAACCGTTTTCTTTTTAGACGAGGAGTCATCGTCGTCGTCATCCCTTGGTGAAGAGGAGGAGGCATCGCTGTCATAGTAGATAATCTTCTTGTTGCGCCTCTTCTTCTTCCCGTCCCTCTTCTTGTGACTTGAACCTGAGTCAGTGGGCTTGTCGTCTCTTGGCTCGTTAAAGAGGGACTCCTTCTCTTTGTCCTTGATCACCATCCCCTTGCCCTTAGGATCCATCTCTTCGGGCGGTTAGTCCCTTAGATGAAGAGTACGGCTCTGATACCAATTGAGAGCACCTACAGGGGGGTGAATAGGTGAACCTATAAAATTCAACACTAAATAGCCAACACTTGGTTATGAAATGTTAGTGCAATTAAAACCAAGTTGCTAAAGTGTGAACTTTAGAAGAAAACCGATCACAAAGAAGATGGACACAAGACACAGTGATTTATCCTGTGGTTCGGCCAAAGCCTACTCCATGTTGTGGTGACCTCCTTCAGTCAAGGATTGCACTCAATCCCTCTCAAGTGATCCAATGATCTACTTTGAGTACCACGGTTTTCTTTCTTAGTAGACTTTTCCCGTTTGTGAGGAATCTCCACAAATTGGAGCCTCTCGCCCTTACAAAGTTGATCACAAGAGAAGCACAAGAGTAAGGGAGGGAAAGCAACACATGCCAGACTCAATTTGCAGCACACACACACACACACACAAGCCAAGACTTGAGCTCAAAACACGGCGCAGGGAGGTCATAACTCAAACGATGCTCAAATCTCTAACACAACGATCCAAATGCGTGGAGGCGGAGTCTAGGTGTCTTAGGATGATGTAATACCCAAATTGTAAATAATGAAAATAGTGATTGATCTCCTTAAGTGTGTGGCTTCCACTCCTTAACAGAAGTGAACCCCATACTTAAAAGTAAACAAGTAACAAATGACATTATTAAGTTGTACATCATGTTGGCTCTTATTTGTTTGTGCATTTGGTAAAAATAAATAAAATTAATAGAAATAAATTAGTAGCCCAAATTGGATTTAAAAACCTAATTAGAATTCTAAAATTTGGAAAGAAAAGAAGGAAATTCCTATACAAAATAGAGAAATAAAGGTGTAAATACATAAAACCCTTCCATACGGGGGTCTTGGAATTATATATTAATTTAGGAATAAAGTACCCAACCTAATTTGAGTTTAGATTTGAAATTTTAAATAAAGAGAGGAGAAATCAGAAAAAGGGAAAAATAAAAAAGAAAGAACTACATCATTTACTGGGCCGAAACGACAGGACCCGGCCCAATAATCTCCCCCATCCACGGTCTCCAGCGCCGTGCGCCGACCAGTGGGCCCCTAGGGCAGTCTCTCGACGCAAGTGCGCACTCGCGTGGAACCGGTGACATGTGGGCTCGAGTTGTCGACGTCTCTGCACTAGGCGCGCGCCCACGATCCTCGTGTCGCTAGCATGTGGGCCCGGTTTGTAAGTCACCCGCACGCGCCTGCTTTCCTTTTCATTTCCGCTGTTTCACTTACATGTGGGTCCGCCTCATCAGATCTCCCTTCAACAGAATGCGTGCTCCTCGCCGTCGCAACCAGCAGTGGAAGCCACGAGGTGGATCTCCCGCAATCGTCGTGCGGACCAGGCGGTCAACCCGACACGTTCCCTCTCTACCCCTCTCCTTTCACGTTGGATTGTGGGTCCCATGCAGCCAACTACCTCCCGAGTCACTCTCCTCCCTCCTCGGTCTCGCCCCCTGGGGTGCGGGACGCCGCCGTGATCCTCGCAACAATTCGGACCGGGTCGCTAGATGCGCCGCGGTTATAAGTGACCTAAACTCGGTGATTACCCCCCTCAACCGCATACATCCGTCTTTCTCATCACGCGAATTTTACCACCAGCGGACATCACCATACTGGAAAACAGGCCACTGTCGATCGTCCGCTGTCCACGCAGACATCGGGCACCAGCAGACTGCGTGGAGGAATCACCATGCCATACCGTGGCCGTGCGGGTTTGGGCACTCGGGATCGAAAGCCGGGAGGTCGAGGAATTCCTCAACCACGCTCTCCGCTGCTGCGAAGCCTTCAATCGCCTTGAATCAATTCGTCCATTGCCCCGAAACCCCGGTGTAACACCCCGGGGTCCACAAACACCACGGAATGGTACTAAACAACACTTCTGACATCTATATATAAAATTTCGGCAGCATCCCCTTTGCAAAATTTCATAAAGGAGGGGGCAACAGTGTATAAACAAATATCATGACAAAAACATACTAAGTATTATTAATCGGCTAGCAAAGAGAAGATAAACATACGACATGAACTGAATTAACTAGTGTGCACGACTAGTTAAAAAAACTTCCTTTGACAATAAGTTTCTAATTAAATCATGGGCTCCCCACCGCCGGATCGAGATCCACGGCCCAAACACGCTCTCACGTCAGCTCCCGACCCCAGCGCACAAATCCAACAAGTATTCTACTATTTTACTGGTGAATGCTTCCTATAAAACTCCAACCCCAACTACACAGATCACGAAAGAAAAGGGAAAAATAAATTTAACTTCTTTTCAGAAAATTGGGTATCACACCCGGTATGATCCTCCACCCAATTTACCATCCTCTAAGCATCGCCTAGCAGTTCTTGATTAAGTTTTCATGCTTTGTGGCGTCAATTCGAATGTCTTCGGTGAGGTCGTCGGCGAGGGCACCGACGGCGCGGCTACCAACTCTCGTTGGAGTGAGATGCGTGGATAGCTGTCGGATTGCACGGGAACAGTGGAGATTGGTTAGGTGTAGCTGTTCGGCCAGATAGGGTGGTGGCTGGTCATCTCCTACACGATGGCCTTGATCTGCTAGGCATGCCCTTTTGATGTTGGCCTTTAAATAGTAAACAAGGGAGCGAGATGTGATCACGCTTCGTAAGCGTCTGAGGCGTCCGATTGGGATCCTGCGATGAGCATCGCGTAACCCTTTAGGAAGACCACGATATAATTCTGACCTCTGGATCTGATCGGACGGCTGTGAACGCGAGATAACCCTTCGCTGTGAGCATTTACATAATAGTCCCTGGAAAATCAAGAAATAAACCCGCAGTCCCCTCAGGTGTGCCACTGAGTCTTGAACACTTTTGTGCTCTGAACCCCGGGTTCCTCTGTTTTTATTAGCGCAGTCCAGCAGCCAGGAAATTGAGAAAAACAATATAGAAATTGATTTTTTTATACAAAAATAATTCTAGAAACTTATTTAATTCCTACAAAATACATTTTAACTCCTTTTTAACTCATTTCAGTTCCTATAATTTGGTAATAATATTGGTTATCATCTAGTGTCTCTGTTTTGACATAAAAACAATAATAAAATTGATTCCCTAATTAATCTTATATCAAGTACATAAAACCTTAGGAAATTCATAACTCCTCCGTTTTAATTCCGAATTGACTCGTTCCAGTTGTGTTAGTCTCGTATAAATATTTACTATGCAATAACAACATTTACTGTACCATGTTTCATTCTTTTATAACTAGACTATTATTTAACTTATGTTGGTTAGCCTGGTTAAATTGCTTATCATTATAATCTACTAGAATATGATCTATGATCAATTTATAACTTAGAGTAAAGTTGAGATAATTATTTATAGAATAACCTCTCATATGATTTATATTAACCAATTTATAATATAGTTTAATATTTTAATCACATAGATCTTCCATAGATCATAACTCCTTAACCATGACTCTGATCTTAGTAATTCTCGATCCCACGATCTCGTAGCAACGCGTAGATCATTATTATACAGTTTGTTCTTAAGTTTGGTGTGATGTTAATTTTGTCTATACCATGTTTGTTTGTATTGCTACGACTAGCAGTGAGGTCACGAGGATCTAAAGAATCACCCTGGTACCTGGAATCTAAAGTGCCAAGCAAGTTGTGCCCTTGATCACTTTTGTTTACCTAATAATGTTCTTTTTAATCATTTATTCATGCATAGGTGTTCTTTTGATGGGACCCAATAGGTCACCCTAGTATGTTTATCATTTTTCCCTTGTTTACCCCTAAATCATTTGGGTAGTTATGCTATTGTCTTACATGGTTTTGGGTTAATATTTCATTATATCCATGTTCCAATTATTCTGTTATGTTATTTATGTTCATGTCAAGATCATTAATCTTTAATTGGAACATGGAGCTTAACTTGAGAAACACGTGCCACCACAAGGGAGGAATGGGACCCCTTGGCTAACTAATTAGGAAAGCTAGTAGAAGACTACCTTACTTGAAAGGGGCAAGGGCAGTAGGGGAGTTTCATGCAAGGAGGTTCTCGGGTTGATTTTGCTGCGATGGCGGTCAGACGGGGGATTCTTGCAAGTGCTCTTCCCATAAACTGTAGCAGGTTTTCGGAAGCTAGTGGAACTTTGTAAAGGCCTCGTAGTGGATCCCTAGCTATTCACCTCGGTAGTGTCTAAGGGACTTGCAAACCCTGGCGACATGGGAAACACGACTTGTGCGTAAAGGGTACAACATCTGCAGAGTGTAAAACTTGTATACTAGCCGAGCTCACGGTCAAGAGCAGCTCAGGATTCTCGCATGATTAAATTATGAAACTTAAATCCAATTTGTCATTTGCATTGCATGGGATTATTATTAATTTTTTCTATATTCATTATGGTTTGGTATCTACTTATACTTAGTAATTGCTAATAAAATTTTGATCAACTCTAAAAGCAATGCTCAACTTTAACCATTCTCTTTGGTAAGCCTTACACTTCATGAGCTCCCACCTTTGGCGAGTTCATGCACATTATTCCCCACAACTTGTTGAGCGGTGAACATGTGTGAGCTCACCCTTGCTGTCTCACACCCCCCACAGGTCAAGGACAGGTACCACATGATGAGGTGCATGGAGGATGCTGCGTTGTGTTCGTGAGAGGTCTAGGTCGTCGTCTCCCAGTTGACTTTCTAGCGCTAAGGATGGATTTTAGTTCGATCTATATTTATATTTTATTTTGTAAGACTTTCGCTATGTAATAAGTACTCTGATTATATTGTGACATTATTCTCTATACAATCTGTTATTGTTGGTCACTTGTTCTCAAATGCTAAGAGTTAAGAACAAGGCAACACAAAATGTTAATGGTTAATGACCTTCATCCTTTGAAGCATTATTTCCCTTAGGATATAATGATCTTCAGACGAAGGTTAAGAAAGACGTACCTTCATCATCTCAATGTACAATAATGAAAGTAGAAACATAAGAAGCATGGAAAACAACATGGCTAGTCATATAACATTATCAGAACATTTTTATTATATTATCATGAATAAACATGAATTGTATCAAGTTACATTTGTACCTTCAGGTTGACAGAAGACGAAAATCCAAGTGTGACGTGCAAGTGAATACAAGTCAGCGTGAACCGTACAGGGTTACTGTTCACCTATTTATAGGTGCGGGACGTAGCCCAATCGAAATTACATCTATGTCCTTGATAACAAATTACAAATGTGAAACAAACTATTAGGGACTGAACAGTCTTTTGCTCTTTAAGTCGGTGCCGCCCTTCGTCTCAAGGCGCATCATTATGCTGAAGCTTTCTGGGTTGTAGCTTCGGCTTGTGCCTTTATGCTGTGTCAGTTCGCATATCATACTGCCGAAGGTGTTTTTACTTGGAGGACCTTCGGTGAAGAAGCAGGCCCCCAACAGTTATTATATATGTTGTCTTCTTTGGCGCATGTATGAGATGCACCCGGCTTTGTTCCTTAAAACCGGATGTGACAGATGATCAGAGAATGCTTGGTGTACTGCTCCATGCGCCTAGGGGTCCCTTTTATAGCCCCAAGGTAGCTAGGAGCCGTTGGAGATCCAATTGGAAGACAATTATTGCCTTTTGTTGGGTGGCGCACAGGACAGTCCGGTGCACCACCGGCCATGAACAGTACCAGTCCGGTGCCCGATCTCCTTCCTTATCGGGCGCAGTCGACCGTTGGACCTCGGGTCCCGTTGGCGCACCGGACACTGTCCGGTGCCCGCCGGATAGTCCGGTGTGCCCAACCGACCGTTGGCTCGGGCCACGTGTCGCCCGTTGATCGCGCAGCCGACCGTTGGCCGCGGGCATGGTTGGCGCACCAGACAGTCTGGTGCACACCGCACAGTCCGGTGATTTTTAGTCGTGGCGCCTTTACTTTTTCCTGAGAGGGACGAGGTCATCGCCGGGCGCTGAGCGCGGGCGCTGATTGCTCACCGGACCGGTGATTTTTAGCCACGTCACCTACGCCGATTCCCGAGAGCAGTGACTTCACTGCTGAACAGCCTATGCACCGGACCATCCGGTGCGCCACAGGCTGATGCAAGTCTTGGCTAGACTTAGCCAAACTTCTCCAATCCACTTCTACTTTTCTTGACAAGGTTCCTAGCACTTAGAGAAATAAGTTAGTATCCAAAAACAATTTACTAAGGCTAGAAAACATACCTTGATTCTTGATTTTGCACTTCTCAACCACTTAGCGCATATTAACTTAAAACCATGTGTTGGGCATCTAATCACCAAAACAATTATAGAAATGGCCCAAGGGCACATTTCCCTTTCAATCTCCCCCTTTTTGGTGATTGATGCCAACACATTAAAAAGCAACCAAAAATGCAAATTTGAAGACCAAATTTTCTTACTTGGTATTTGGCATATTTGGATCACTTTTGCCACCACTTGGTTTATTTTCACAAATCAAATTCTTTTTCCTATCCCTAAGTCAAACACACTTGTTTGGGCAAATAGAGAGATATTTCAAGAGTAACATTGATCAAGTGTCAAAAACTCTCCCTTTTTCCCATAATCAAAATTCTCCCACATAAGAGACCAAATTTTGCAATGAGAGGATTTTGGACAAAATACAAATTTTAACTCTACAATTTTTGAAATTCACAAGTGGTTGGCTGATCCATTTGCTTTGGCCTTAATTTCTCCTCCTTTGGCATTAAGCACCAAAACGGGATAACTTTTGGCCTTTTAACCCCATTACCTCACCAAAATATCAAATAAGAGCAAAAGGCAATGAGAGCATTAGTATGAACTTGGAATAAAGTGCACGTATACCGGAGTGCAGTGGAAGTCTTTTCTTCGTCCAAGTTCATTTTCCCTTTCAATGTTCCTTCGAGACTACTTCAAGTGCACTCAAACAAACAAGTTAGTCTCAAAGGAGTCAAGTTGTAGCACATCTCCCCCTAAACATGTGCATCATTTGCATAAGGACTTGTGAGGTCCGGGGATGACTTGTACAACTTGAGCGCCACAAATAAGCAATAAATGATGTAAATGCTCAAAGTAACATGATCAAAAGGCATAGAACACATGTATGCTATAGATCAGTCCAAGTTATGCGAATCTAAGACATTTAGCTCACTACGCAACCTGCAAAACATTCTCTCATCTAAAGGCTTGGTGAAGATATCGGCTAGCTGGTTCTCGGTGCTAATATGGTAAATGTCGATATCTCCCCTTTGCTGGTGGTCTCTCAGGAAGTGATACCGGATGTCTATGTGCTTAGTGTGGCTGTGTTTAATAGGATTATCTGCCAAGCGGATTGCACTCTCATTATCACATAGGAGTGGGACTTTGCTCAGATTGTAGCCAAAGTCCTGGAGGGTTTGCCTCATCCAAAGTAGTTGCACGCAACACTGTCCTGCGGCAACATACTCAGCCTCAGCGATGGATAGGGCAACGGATGTTTGTTTCTTAGAGCTCCAAGACACCAGGGACCTTCCTAGAAACTGGCACGTCCCTGATGTACTCTTCCTATCAACCTTGCACCCGGCATAGTTGGAATATGAGTATCCAATTAAGTCAAAGGTAGACCCCTTTGGATACCAGATCCTGAAGCAAGGCGTAGAAACTAAATATTTAAGAATTCGCTTAACCGCCACAAGGTGACATTCCTAGCACACATGCATACACTAAGCATAATGTCTGGTCTACTAGCACAAAGATAAAGTAATGAACCCATCATTGATCGGTATGCCTTTTGATCAACGGGCTTACCTCCTTTGTTGAGGTCTAGATGTCCATCAGTTCCCATTGGTATCTTCGTGGGCTTGGCATCCTTCATCCCAAACCTCTTGAGAAGATCTTGAGTGTACTTCGTTTGGGAGATGAAAGTGCCTTCCTTGAGTTGCTTCACTTGAAATCCAAGAAAGTAGTTCAACTCACCCATCATTGACATCTCAAATTTCTGCATCATTACCCTGCTAAACTCCTCACAAGACTTTTTGTTAGTAGAAAAAATATAATGTCATCGACATATATTTGGCAAACAAAAAGATCTCCATCACAAGTCTTTGTGAAAAGAGTAGGATCAGCTTTCCCAACCTTGAAAGCATTAGCAATTAGAAAATCTCTAAGGCATTCATACCATGCTCTTAGGGCTTCCTTAAGTGTGACACCCTGGGATCCACAAACACCCTGAAATGCTACTAAACTACACAACTAACATTCATATATAAAATTTCGACAGCATCTCCTATGAAAATTTGCATAAACGTGGAAGCAACAGAGTATAAACAGATATCATGATAAGAAAACATACTAGATATTAATAATCTGCTAGCAATGGGAAGATAACCATAATGACATGAACTGAATTAACCAGTGTGCACGACTAGTTAAAAAAACAAACATCCTTTGACAAGAAGTTTCTAATTAAATCATGGTTGTGCCTGGGCAGCGTTATTATGAGAGTGAAGGTGGACATGCTACTACTTCCCTCATTCCCAACATGAATCAAGTACCTGCATTGAGTAATGCAAGAGTGAGATGAAACATCTCAGCAAGTAAATTGTTTTGACGAGATATTTAAACCAAAAAATTTCAATTAATCAACATTTTTAAGGGATCACAATTGAGATCAGAAATACTTGTAGATATAGAACTCAATAGTCCCAAAATAACCAATGACATCTCATTTCCTCGAACAACCACAATAGGTTGTATAACACTTTCCTGCGTCAACAGTACCTGCAAATATCACTTCAATGTATGCATAGGAATGCAATGTGTAAGTTATTTGCCTTCATACCTCTTGGAGTATAAAATCACACCATCTGCAAATATCACTTCAATGTATGCATATGAATGCAATGCATATGTCCTCTGCCTTCATACCTCTAAGGGTATGAAGCCGCATCGTACCCCTTCTCGGGCAACGTACGATGCTAAGTTGTACCGGTACGGTCGGACCATAGGTCACGACAAAACTTCACATGCAAGTGAATCATGCAATGTATATGGCATGCTGCATTTATCAATATACTTCACTTCCTTCACATACAATACAAACCTCAAACAATACTTTGTTTACCTTCAGATACAATACAAACCTCAAATAATACTTCATTTACCTTCAGGGGTGTGAATTAATCTCGTGGGTCATACTCGAATCATCATCATCATCATCAATATATGATTAAGCATCAATATAATACAATCAAGTAAAGCATCACTACAGAGTTCAATTATGAAAGAATTCAATGATTCTGAATATTAGAGTGTAGGCGATGAAACAACAAGTCAAAACGGTAGCAACCACGGCTACATTCACTTGGCTTCATCGAAGAAGAAAAATGTACTAGGCATGATCCGGAGTGTAGAAACCTGCTGCGGGGCATAAAACTTAGTACAAATATTTCACAAACATTTGCCAACAATCAACAAATCGCTCCTACACTTGAAACCAAGACCCGATGGAATGACTCCCACCCTGAACCACATGCCAAACAGCAGCAGCGCGGTTTGTTAATTTTGTATCTATAAATTTATAACAGTGGTGATATCAAACAAATACTCTAGAAGTTTTTACACAAAACACTCTACAACTTCGGTATTCAATGGATAATTAAATTTTGCCATCTATAAGTTCTAAAACATCTGACAAGATAACTGACTGAATCTGTTTCAGACAGCAGCATAGTTAACTTCAAAATTCGATATCTCCCAAACTACACAACCAAAAATTATGAAATTTTGCTGGAAGTAAGAACTTTTATCCCTCTACAAAAGTCTTCATAGTTGGAACAGCCAATTAGGCCATTTACTAGATAAAACCCACCAGTGAACAGACCCGCTCATTTTTGCCAAGGAAACAGAAATAGCCATAGTAAAACAAACATAACTGGAGTTTAAAAATTCATATGAATACCCTCTTTATCAATCTGGAAAGCTTATGAAATTATCTACAACGTTTCTTAGAAACCCAAGGTTTAATTCTGTTGATAAAATTGTCTAAATCTTAAGAGAACAGATTCTTCACAGAATTATGAGACTGAAAAAATGCTATAATCAAACTGCAATAACTTTCTGATCTGATGTCCGATTGAGGTGTTCTTCATGGCCACGGAATTATCTACAAATTATCTACGACTAATGTATAGACTTTTTATTTTTTTGAGGCCGCTAAGGCCATAGAAAACTAGCATGAACAGAAACTATCGAATCTGTCATTCTGCAGAAAACTAAATTCGAGATCAAAACCTAACCCCACATCTAATCCAACCTCTAATCCTTTAATCCCCGTGATCCACAACCTCCAAGAGCACATAATTACAGGGAGGAACAAGGATTTCATCCATACCTAGTGTTTTCCCCAAGAAAATCTTCAAGAAGAGATGGGGAAGAACATCTCCTTGATCCTCTCTTCCTCTTCAATTCGACGTGATCCTCCTCTTCTCAATCCTTGCTGCGTGGGGGAGATCTAGGGGAGGAGGAAGCCGTGGTGAGGGTAGAGGGCTGTTGCCCAAGGGGAGGAGAGGAAGAGGGAGGGGGCAGCCAAAGGGGTGGAAAGGGGTGGGGGGCTGCAACACTTGGGAGAAGGAGAGGGGGTCAGCTAGGGTTGGGGAGGAGGGGGGCTCCCATCCATCGGATTGAGATCAAAGACCCGAACACGCTCTCCCAACTGAGCTCCTGATCCCTGCGGAAAAAATGTGAAAAGATCTACTGTTTCCCTGAGGAATGCCTCCTGAAATTCCAAACCCCAATGCCACAGAACATGAAAGAAAAGAGAAAAAGAAATTTAACTTCTTTTAAGAAAATTGGGATATCACACTCTACCCCCCTTAAAAAGAATTCGTCCTCGAATTCGACCACTCCAAGCAAAGCATCCAAGGTACCCCATATAGCACCACCATTCAAAACATGGGTCCATTATTGGTCTTAATTAACACAAGAACTTCTACCTCAGACTAGTTGTCTAAGGAAACTACACAACTTGATATCCAGCATGAATCAACATGCAATGAAGCTCAAAGCAAGTCATAGATGCAATCAACACTACGATTTCACACCATTGAATTTGGATGCAGCTACACATCAACATCAATGTCTTCAAACAACACTCTTTTATGAAGGGGTAATATGCACTAAGCACAACACTTATCAGCTTCAACAATTCATTTTAATTCAATGGTGAAACATCCACACCAGATGAATGCATAAGAAGATCAAACACCTTACCTCAAGCGCCACATAACAAGTGGTTCTATTGAAACAAAACTCCTAATCTTCCTAAACCTTGTTATTGCCATCATGAAAAGATAATCATGTAATCTCACATTCTTTGCACCCCACAAAAGGGAGAAAGTCTACAGAACTAATGGAGCAATAAAGCCGACAAGAAGCCAAAAACATTCTGCACGGCACAGTTCATCGAAGAAATGCCAAAACTCCACAAAGAGCACTGACAGCACAACAACAACACAATACTTGATTAACCAATGTCACTATACTTCATCCAAAACTCAACTAAGAAAAACATCCAAACTAGTAAGGTTAACCTACACATAATATAAGTCTTCATCTACTGTAGTTCAGAAACTTACATTTCATTCTATCATACGATGCACTCAAAGTACCAGACATACAGGGTCAATAATAACCCCGTAATCCTTCACACATTTGACAAACATCTCAAGCTGATGTAAAAACCACATCATTTAGAAATAGATGACTAACCACACCCAACCAACTCTAGGCTAGGCAATGACTTCATTCAAACCAATAGATAAGTGGTCCAACAATGGCTCCACAAGCATGCATCAGGGAGATAATCATCAGATCCTCAATGTATTAATATATAATCAATGGATCAAGAAAATCAAAGATTTATTCTACAATTAGCATGACTAACATGCAACCACTTTAAACCACATCTAGGCTTTGTGGCTACTAAAACACAAGATAGAAGGGAGACATGTAAGCCACTCTGGCTAGCTATGTAAAGACTTCCCCCAAAATCCATATAAAAGTACCAATATTCATTTCTTTCAGAACTAGTTTCTCGGCATAAAAAATCATTCTTTGCAAAGATAGTTGGAGCTATCCACCAACCGTCCAACAACTTAAATTCAAATCGATGGTTACCTTGTAACCCAAAACACACAATTCACACTCCTCTTAGAAACATCCTCAATCAAGCATATATAACAATATTATTGTAATAAAACTCAACCATGAAAAACATGTTGAAAACAACATAGGCATACATGTATATCACAAGCATAATAACAACTTCAATCGCATAAAAGACCAGCGATATCAATCGTATTAATAAAACAATATCAAAATTTAGAAATGAATTATATCAAGCATTAAGTCATAAACAACTTACCACATCACAAGGAATAGGGAGGGTGAAATTATTTCATATGCACTTCAAAGACATCAACATATATCAAAGAAATTTGAACCCATGCCCTTCCTATATGTGCATGTGTGCAATTTCAGGTTCAATTTACCTAGAATCTAAAGCCTAAGCTTTAATACCAACTGTGACACCCCGGGATCCACAAACACCCTGAAATGCTACTAAACTACACAACTAACATTCATATATAAAATTTTGACAGCATCTTCTTTGAAAATTTGCATAAACATGGAAGCAACAGAGTATAAACAGATATCATGATAAGAAAACATACTAGACATTAATAATCTGATAACAATGGGAAGATAACCATAATGACATGAACTGAATTAACTAGTGTGCACGACTAGTTAAAAAACAAACATCCTTTGATAAGAAGTTTCTAATTAAATCATGGATGTGCCTGGGCAGCGTTATTATGAGAGTGAAGGTGGACGTGCTGCTACTTCCCTCATTCCCAACATGAATCAAGTACCTGCATTGAGTAATGCAAGAGTGAGATGAAACATCTCAGCAAGTAAATTGTTCTGACGAGATATTTAAACCAAAAAATTGAATTAATCAACATTTTAAAGGGATCAAAATTAAGATCAGAAATACTTGTAGATATAGAACTCAATAGTCCCAAAATAACAAATGCCATCTCATTTCCTCGAACAACCATAATAGGTTGTATAACACTTCCCTGCGTTAACAATACCTGCAATTATCACTTCAATTTATGCATAGGAATGCAATGTGTAAGTCCTTTGCCTTCATACCTCTTAGAGTATAAAACCACACCATCTACAAATATCACTTCAATGTATGCATATGAATGCAATGCATATGTCCTCTGCCTTCATACCTCTAAGGGTATGAAGCCGCATCTTACCCCTCCTCGGGCAACGTACGATGCTAAGTTGTACCGGTACGGTCGGACCATAGGTCACGACAAAACTTCATATGCAAGTGAATCATGCAATGTATATGGCATGCTGCATTTATCAATATACTTCACTTCCTTCACATACAATACAAACCTCAAACAATACTTTGTTTACCTTTAGATACAATACAAACCTCAAATAATACTTTATTTACCTTCAGGGGGTGTGAATTAATCTCGTGGGTTGTACTCGAATCATCATCATCATCAATATATGATTAAGCATCAATATAATACAATCAAGTAAAGCATCACCATAGAGTTCAATTATGAAAGAATTTGATGATTCTGAATATTAGAGTGTAGGCGATGAAACAACAAGTCAAAACGGTAGCAACCACTCCTACATTCACTTGCCTTCATCGAAGAAGAAAAATGTACTAGGCATGATCCGAAGTGTAGACACCTGCTGTGGGGCATAAAACTTAGTACAAATATTTCACAAACATTTGCCAACAATCAACAAATCGCTCCTACACTTGAAACCGAGACCCGATGGAATGACTCCCACCCTGAACCACACGCCAAACAGCAGCAGTGCTGTTTGTTAATTTTGTATCTTTAAAATTATAACAGTGGTGATATCAAACAAATACTCTAGGAGTTTCTACATAAAATACTCTACAACTTCAGTATTCAATGGATAATTAAATTTTGCCATCTATAAGTTCTAAAACATCTGACAAGATAACTGACTGAATGTGTTTTAGATAGCAGCATAGTTAACTTTAAAATTCGATATCTCCCAAACTACACAACCAAAAATTATGAAATTCTGCTAGAAGGAAGAACTTTTATCCCTCTACAAAAGTCTTCATAGTTGGAAGAGCCAATTCGGCCATTTATTAGATGAAACCCACTAGTGAATAGACCCGCTCATTTTTACCAGGGAAACAGAAACAACCACAGTAAAACAAACATAACTGGAGTTTAAAAATTCATATGAATACTATCTTTATCAATCTGGAAAGCTTATGAAATTATATACAACTTTTCTTAGAAACCCAAGGTTTAATTCTGTTGAGAAAATTGTCTAAATTTAAGAGAACAGATTCTGCACAGAATTATGAGACTAAAAACCGCTATAATCAAACTGCAATAACTTTCTGATCCGATGTTCGATTGAGGTGTTCTTTACGGCCACGGAAATATCTACAAATTATCTACGACTCATGTATAGACTTTTTAGCTTTTGAAGCCACTAAGGCCACAGAAAACTGGCATGAACAGAAACTGTCGAATCTGCCATTCTGCAGAAAACTAAATTCGAGATCAAAACCTAACCCCACATCTAATCCAACCTCCATTCCTTTAATCCCTATGATCCACAACCTCCAAAAGCACATAACTACAGGGAGGAACAAGTATTTCATCCATACCTAGGGTTTTCCCCAAGAAAATCTTCAAGAAGAGATGGGGAAGAACATCTCCTTGATCCTCTCTTCCTCTTCAATTCGATGTGCTCCTCCTCTTCTCGATCCTTGCTACGTGGGGGAGATCTAGAGGGAGGAGGAAGCCATGGAGAGGGTAGAGGGCGGCTGCTCAAGGGGAGGAGAGGAAGAGGGAGGGGGCAGCCAAAGGGGTGGAAACGGGTGGGGGGGCTGCAACACTTGGGAGAAGGAGAGGGGGTCAACTAGGGTTGGGGAGGAGGGGGATCACATCCATCGGATCAAGATCAAAGGCCCGAACACGCTCTCCCAACTGAGCTCCTAACCCCAGCGGAAAAAATGCCAAAAGATCTACTGTTTCCCTGAGGAATGCCTCCTGAAACTCCAAACCCCAACGCCACAGAACATGAAAGAAAAGAGAAAAAGAAATTTAACTTCTTTTTAGAAAATTGGGATATCACGTTAAGTCCATAGAGTGCCTTAGAGAGTTTATACACGTGGTCGGGATACCTGTCATCCTCAAAGCCAGGGGTTGTTCCACGTATACCTCCTCCTTGATTTGTCCATTTAGGAAGGCACTCTTCACGTCCATTTGGAACAGCTTAAAGGAATGGTGAGCGGCATAGGCTAATAAAATTCGAATTGATTCTAATCTAGCCACAGGAGCAAAAGTCTCCTCAAAGTCCAAACCTGCGACTTGGGCATAACCTTTTGCCACAAGTCGAGCCTTGTTTCTTGTCACCACTCCGTGTTTATCTTGCTTGTTGCGGAACACCCACTTGGTTCCCACAACATTTTGCTTTGGACATGGCACCAGGCTCTAGACTTCATTTCTTTTAAAGTTGTTGAGTTCTTCCTGCATGGCCAACACCCAGTCCGGATCCTGCAAGGCTTCTTCTACCCCAAAAGGCTCAATAGAAGAAACAAACAAGTAATGCTCACAAAAATTAGCTAATCGTGAGTGAGTTGTTACTCCCTTGCTGATGTCACCCAGAATCTGATCCAAGGGGTGATTTCTTTGCATCGTCGCTCAGACTTGAGTTGGAGAGGCTCGTGATGCTTCTTCCTCCATAGCCTGTTCTTCCAGTGCTCCCCCTTGATCCTTCCCCTCTTCTTGAGGCACATGTTCATCATCTTGAGTTGGGGGATGCACCATCGTAGAGGAAGATGGTTGATCTTGTTCCTGTAGTTCCTATGGTCGCACATCACCTATCGCCATAGTTCGCATTGCGACCGTCGGAACCGCATCTTCATCTACATCATCAAGATCAACTTGCTCTCTTGGAGAGCCATTAGTCTCATCAAATACAACGTCGCTAAAAGACTTCAACTAATCCTGATGACTTGTTGAAGACCATATACGCCTTGTATTTGAGTCATATCCTAGTAAAAACCCTTCTACGGCCTTGGGAGCAAATTTCGAATGTCTACCTTTCTTCACCAGAATGTAGCATTTGATCCCAAATACACAGAAATAAGAAACATTGGGTTTGTTACTAGTAAGGAGTTCGTAGGAAATCTTCTTGAGGAGATGGTGCAAATAGAGTTGGTTTATGGCATGGCAGGATGTGTTCACAGCTTTCGACCAAAACCGCTCAGGCGTCTTGTACTCTCCAAGCATCGTTCTCGCCATGTCGATTAGCATCATGTTCTTCCTCTCTACTACACCATTTTGTTGTGGTGTGTAGGGAGCGGAGAACTTGTGCTTGATTCCTTCCTCCTCAATATATTCTTCAACCTGTAGATTCTTGAACTCTGACCCATTGTCGCTTCTTATCTTCTTCACCTTTAGCTCAAACTCATTTTGAGCTCTCCTTAAGAAGCGTTTTGGGGTTCCTTGGGTTTCGAATTTGTCCTGCAAAAAGAATACCCAAGTGAAGCGGGAAAAATCATCAACTATAACAAGACCATACTTACTTCCCCCGATGCTGAGATAGGCAACGGGGCCAAAGAGATCCATGTGTAGTAGTTCCAGTGGTCTTGATGTGGTCATCATATTCTTGTTGTGATGAGTGCTTCCCACCTGTTTCCCTTCTTGGCATGCTACACAAGGTCTGCCTTTCTCAAAACAGACATCGGTTAGTCCTAACGCATGATCTCCCTTTAGAAGTTTATGAAGGTTCTTCATCCCAACATGTGCTAGACGGTGATGCCAAAGCCAGCCCATATTAGTCTTAGCGATTAAGCATGCATCTAGATCGGCATTCTCTTTTGAGAAATCAACTAAATAGAGCTTGCCGTCTAATACACCCTTAAAAGCTAATGAACCATCACTCCTTCTAAAGACAGATACATCAATATTTGTAAATAAACAATTGTAGCCCATATGACACAATTGACTTACAGACAATAAATTATACCCGAGCGACTCTACTAAAAACACATTTGATATTGAGTGCTCGGTCGTGATGGCTATTTTGTCCAATCCTTTAACCTTGCCTTGGTTCCCATCTCCAAAGATAATAGTATCCTGGGAATCCCTGTTCTTGACGTAGGAGGTGAACATTTTCATCTCCCCCGTCATGTGGTTTGTGCATTCGCTGTCGATAATTTAGCTTGAGCCCCCGGATGCATAAACCTGCAAAGTAGTTACGCTTGGGTTTTAGGTACCCAACTCTTGTTAGGTCCTATGAGGTTAGTTACAACAACTTTTGGAACCCAAATACAAGTCTTGTCTCCCTTGTATTTAGATCCCAATTTTCTAGCAACTACTTTGGCATTTTTACATGAGAGTACAAAAGAAGCATTACATGCATGATAAACAGTAGTAGTACCAGTGCATGCTTTCCTAGGCGCATGAGACACAACATGATTACGCCTAGGCCTATTTTTACCATAAGCATATGTAGAGCTAGATGCAACCATAGCATGAGGATTAAATACAACATTATGAGAAACAATATTGTCATAGCACCTATCATTATGAGCATGACTAGTAAATTTCTTATCATAAAGATAGGCATGGTTCTTTTAAGAACTACTAGCCATAGGAGCCTTCCCTTTCTCCTTGTTGAGACCGGAAGTCCTTTGGCTTGTTAGGTTCTTGGTTTCCTTTCAAAAACCAAGTCTATCCTTAATTGAGGGGTGTCTACCAACAGTGTAGGCATCCCTAGCAAATTTTAACTTCTCATAGTTATCCTTGCAAGTCTTAAGTTGAGCATTAATACTTGCAACCTCATTGTTTAACTTAATAATGGTAGAAGCATGTTCATTACAAGCATCAATGTTAAAATTTTTACACCTATTACAGATTACTACATGCTCTACACTTGAACTAATTACATTAACTTTCTCTAGCCTAGCATTCAAATCATCATTTAAACTCTTTAGGCTAGAGATAGATTCATGGCAGGTAGACAATTCAGAGGATAGTATTTCATTTTTCTTGATTTCCAGATCAAGAGATTTTTGAACACTAATGAATTTATCATGTTCCTCATACAATATATCTTCTTGCTTTTCTAGAAGCCTATCCTTTTCATTAAGAGCATCAATTAATTCATTTATTTTGTCTACCTTTATTCTATCTAAACCCTTAAACAAATCAGTATAATCTACTTCATCATCAGACGATTCTTCATCACTAGAAGAAGTATATTTTGGAGTGTCTCGAATACATACCTTTTTCTCCTTGGCCATAAGACACGTATGGCGTTCGTTGGGGAAGAGCGAAGATTTGTTGAAGGCCGAGGCAGCTAGTCCTTCATCTTTGGAGTCAGATGAAGAACAGTCGGAGTCCCATTCCTTCCCAATGTGCGCCTCGCCCTTGGCCTTCCTGTAGTTCTTTTTCTTTTCCCTCTTCCCATGCTTTTCTTGTGCCTGGTCACTATCATTATCGGGGCATTGATCTATAAAATAACCAGTCTTACCACATTTAACTTAAAACCATGTGTTAGGCATCTAATCACCAAAACATTTATAGAAATGGCCCAAGGGCACATTTCCCTTTCAATGGATCAGGTGAAGGCAAAGGTATAATAGGTTTTGTTTTTGCTGGTCACTAGGCAGCTGCTTTAGCTTGAATCGGGTTGCGCTGAGTTGAGTAAGTGGAAATGAGTTGAAATATGGAAGCGAGAATAGCTCCACCGCTTGTTTCAATGACATATCTAATGAGACTGAAATTGATGTCGAAGACACGATCATTCACATAAATTTCTGCAGACAGGAAGGGCGCGGAAGCTACCGTTTAACGAATGCAAGCAAGGTAGCTTGCTTACTCGCTGCTGCTGTCTGCGTGGGGCCCCACTCCCATCCCGGGGCGCTCACTAGGTGTTTAGAGAATAATTGACTGGATTAGCGGGCTAGATAGACATACTATCATGAGGGATCAATGACACTTATCTGTGTAAAACTTAGTGCATAGAGCATCTTGTAGTTGCATTTGCATGAGGACAAACAGAGCTTCTGATTTCGAGAGTTAAAATATTTTCAAAAGCGTGGTTGAAAAGTCATGTGGTTCAGTGGTCGGCGGACCATCTGGTCGGGGTCCGCGGACCGACTGAGACTCACTATGTGGACCAACAGAAGTGTTTCTTCTCGGTGTATTTTGAGATCTTGTATTTGTTAGAAATATGCCCTAGAAATAATCATAGAGATGAGCATATTTCTTTGTATCCATGATATATATATATATATATTGCCTAATTGAATATCCATGAAAGGCACCTTGTATTGATTAGCAATTATGTGAATTGTTAGTGAGATTCTTTACTTGTATGGTTATTCTAAATGATGTCCCTGGTCAGAGTCGATGACCGGCACATATATTAGTTGATGACTACATTTCACAAGTCATGGACATGCAGATGTCGAACTAATAATGTGGGCACATGTATGACATGAGGCTGGACCGACCCAATGTGAGATATTGTAATATAGTTCTCTTTTTGCAACATGTATACTGTATCCTTAGACCTGAGATTGACGCATGTTCTCAAGATGTGGATTGACCTACTTAGGGACTATCAAACGCTACTCCGTAACTGGGTAGTTATAAAGTTATTTTTGGGTTTGTCAGGAAGCATGATGTGAGGCATGGTCAGTCAAGATGGAATTTGTCCCTCTCTTCTTGAGAGAGATATCTCTGGGTCCCTCGAGTGATTGGATCAAGAAATGCATGGCCGTGCTAGGGTTAAGAGTTAACCACTGAAAGGATTCCAATTCACAGTATCGAGAAAGAGAGGTCAGCTTAGAGCCAAACCAAATATCGTAGGACAAAGAGAACAACATATACGTAATGTTGCAAAGGTTCATCTATTATGATCTTTACGTGCGCATAGGAGTTGACATGTTTTGCTAGAGGCCGCTGTCAATTATTGGGCCAAGTAAGAGTACTCTGGCCATGTCTATTTATACGTGAACCTATAGGGTCACACACTTAAGGGGAAGGAAGCCTAATTCAGATTAGATCCGAAATTAGACTGGGCTTTAGGGTTACTGATGGGCCTCGGAGTCAGAAGCCCACCATAACGCCTATATATTGAGGGTCGGGGCGCGGTTATGTTAACCCTAATTCGCAACCAGCAAACGAGCGGCCGCTCGCCTCTCGCCCTCCCATAGCCGATGTCGTGAACCTAGCAGTTCAGTACGTTGTGCTTCATCCCTACACGTGTGGATACCTCAGAGGTGCTGCATCTAGAGCACTAGGACGAACCACGCGAGGACGTGAAGGATGTCGGTGACTCCACGGCACTTCTCGACGTGTTCGTCTACATCGAGACGTCTTCCGCTGCCCTGCGCGTCTAGTGGTAATTCCATGACCTATAACCGCAGTAGTTCTTGGTGTTATGGGGTCGAAAATTTTGTTTTTCGCTAGCGTAGCCTCCCCATAATCCTATAGTGGTATTGGAGCATGTTCTGCATAGTTTTAGGTCTGGATCTAGGTTCATGAGATGGATCTACTTGATGCATGGTGTGATTAGATCATTTGGTTCTAAGGGGTTGGAGTACATTACATCTTATATGACTAAAGAGATTAGTTCGTCCTTCTCTGTTATGTGTGCGATTTGCCCCTACCGGCTGGAATCACCATCAGGGCTAACTGCATACACAACCAGCAGATTGACATAACAAGTCGACGTCATGAGTGTAATCTCCTTCGGGACCGCCTTGGCTATCTGCTGTAGTGGCGAACATATAGAAACGTGTTTGTCTAACCTGTTTTTGCAGGACATCTTATGATCGGTATGGCTATTGTGTGTATATGATGCATATTAATGAATTGTTCATTACCTATGTGTCATGACCAAGGCAATACGGCTGGAGCCATATGTATTGTCCAAATTTAATGTAATGGCCTGCGTGTCAACATGTGATGATCCAAAGCGTATATGTAATTTGTTTACCAGCATACGTTAGATAGGTCTTGAAGGACTCATCACCTGAAGGATGGCATACCTATATCATGGAGATGGAGATCATCGTGATGGACAGATTATTGGAGATGGGGATCACCATGTGACAGCAAGCCATACCGAATCACAACTGTTGTGTGAATGCCATTCTTAATGTTCTACTTGTTCATGTTACATATATGTCATTGTGTGCGATGAAATAAGTAGGATGATCCCTCATAAATGTTTAAGCTTAAATGCCTCTCCAAACCTTGCACTATCATAAGTCTTGTACAATTGGTGGTGGGTCTATGAAATTAGGGTGCCACTAGTTTTCCTTGACTAGATAGGTTTGTATCAGATACGAACTGCAGAAAGGGTTGGTTAACTTGAACAAAGTCAACTTAATGGTTAAGGACTTTGGGGCATAAGGTTGGGAGCCAAGACATAGAGATGTCACCCAACAATAGAAATCATATATGATATGATTAGCAAGGAGTTCCTTACCGATCTACCTTGTCTTCTAGCGGTGATGCTAAAGCTCACTAGTAGTCTTGTTAGTTGCGGGTTCTGAATCACTAAGTATCAATCAAAGGATATTGATTTTAGTGGGAGTAGAATCTATTAAATGTTTAATATGATTTACTCTGTCATGGATATTTTGTCTTAGTATTTTGCATTATTTTGTTGTAGATAAATGGCACCTAGCACACCAACATTTACTTTGCAATCAATTCTTGAAAAGGATAAGTTAAATGAACAAACTATACGGATTGGATCTGTAACCTGAGAATTGTTCTCAGGGCTGAAAAAAGGAAGACGTTCTAGACACCCCAATGCTAGAGGATCCTAGTGAAGATGCAACTGCTGCAGCTAATACCGCTTACAAGAAGGCAATGGATGCTAATCTTGAAGTGAGTTGTCTGATGCTTGCTTGCATGGAGCCTGAGTTGCAGGTGCAGTTTGAGACAAACCATGAGGCGCACGATATGATCGTGGCGCTCAAGGATATGTTCTAGATTCAGGCTAGGACTGAAAGGTTCAATGTGTCCAAAGCCTTTCTGGAATGCAAGCTAGCAGAAGGCGCAACAGTTGGGCCACATGTAATCAAGATGGTTGGTTACAGTCAGAGGTTGGAGAAGCTAGGCTTCCCAATAAGCCAAGAGTTGGCCACTGACTTCATTTTGGCATCTCTTCCGCCCAGCTATGGAAACTTCATTACGAACTACCATATGCATGGGGCAGAGAAGGGGCTCAATGAACTATGTGGCATGCTGAAAACAGGAGAGGGTGACATAAAGAAAAGCGCAGGCAGCAGCAGCCATGTGATGGCGGTCCAAAACAAACCCAACTTTAAGAAGAAGGGTAAATCTCAAAAGAAGAAGGGCAAGGCAAAGGATATAGTATCCAAACCAAACCAAAAGCCCAAGGCTGGACCAGCTGCTGATGCAAAGTGCTTTTATTGCAAAGAACTTAGTCACTGGAAGAGGAATTGCAAGCAGTACTTGGCCTCTATTAAGGATCACGGCGGTAAGAGTATAGCCGCAGCAGGTACACTTGCTATTCACATTACAGAAATTTTTCTCACTGATTCTTATATTAATTCTTGGGTATTTGATACCGGATCGGTTGTCCATATTTGCAATTTGATGTAGGGAATGATAAGAAGTAGAAGCATGAAAAGAGGAGAATTTGATTTCCAGGTAGGCAATAATGCAAGAGTTGCTGCGTTGACTGTCGGGACGATGCAACTCCACCTCCCATCAAGATTTATTTTGGAGTTAAATAATTGTTATCTAGTTCCTAGTATGAGTCGAAACATTATGTCTCCTTCATGTTTGATGAAGGATGGTTATTCATTTGCGAGTGAAAACAATGGTTGTGTGATCTCTAAGAATGGCATGTTTATGGCTTTTGCATCCATTATGAATGGGTTGTTCATTTTAAATTTTGATGATGCACCTATCTGTAATATTAGTGCTAAAAGGCCTCGGCCTAATGATTTAGGTCCTACCTACATGTGGCACTGTCGTTTGGGTCATATAAGTGAGAATCGCATGAAGAAGGTTCATTCTGATGGAATTTTAACGTCGTTTGATTTTGAATCATACGAGACATGTGAAGCATGCTTACTTGGCAAGATGACCAAGGCACCCTTCACGGGTTTACCTGAGAGGGCATTAGATTTGTTGGAACTCATACATACTGATGTGTGCGGGCCAATGAGTACGACAGCTAGGGGAGGATTCCAATACTTCATAACCTTCACTAATGATTTTAGTAGATATGGGTATGTCTACTTAATGAAACACAAGTCAGAATCTTTAGAAAAGTTCAAAGAGTTTCAGAATGAAGTAGAAAATCAGCGTGGCAAGAAAATTAAAGCACTGCGATCTGATCGTGGAGGTGAATATTTGAGCCATGAGTTTAGCAATCATCTAAAGAGTTGTGGAATTGTTCCGCAGTTTACGCCGCCTGGAACGCCTCAGAGGAATGGCGTGTCTAAGCGACGTAATCGGACTTTATTGGATATGGTTCGATCAATGATGAGCCAGTCGGACCTACCTTTGTTGTTTTGGGGATACGCTCTAGAAACAACATCTTTCACACTAAATAGGGTACCGTCTAAGTCTGTAGTTAAGACACCATATGATATGTGGACTGGGAAGACTCCCAGTTTGTCTTTTCTGAAGATTTGGGGTTGTGAGGTTTACATCAAGCGACTTCAGTCGGATAAACTCACTCTAAAATCAGACAAGTGCATGTTCGTGGGATATCCAAAGGAAACTTTGGGATATTACTTTTACCACCGGTCAGAGGGCAAAGTGTTTGTTGCCTAGAATGGTGTGTTCTTAGAGAAAGAGTTTCTCAAAAGAGAGAAAAGTAAACAAAAGGTGTATCTCGAAGAAGTTCAGGATGAGCCAGAGTCACATGATCCAACAAGTGATGCTAATGTAGCAGAACAAGTTGAGACATCTGTGGCAAGAGAAACACCACCACAACCTTGAAGGTCAGCAAGGCTTCACGAAGCACGTAGAGAAGTGCTATTGTTGGGCAATGGGGAAGTGTTGTTGTTAGACAACGACGAACCTGCAACATATGCAGAAGCGATGATGGACCCAAATTCCGAGAAATGGCAAGTCGCCATGAGATCCGAGATAGATTCCATGGGAGAAAATCAAGTTTGGAACTTGGTGGACCCGCCTGATGGTGTTAGACCCATAGAGTGCAAATGGATCTATAAGAAGAAGAAAGACATGGATGGAAATGTTAACATCTATAAGGCTCGACTTGTTGCAAAGGGTTTTTGACAAGTTCAAGGAGTTGACTATGACGAGACATTCTCGCCAGTAGCGATGCTTAAATCTATTCGGATCATTCTAGCTATTGCCGCATATTTTGATTATGAGATTTGGCAGATGGATGTCAAAACAGCTTTCCTTAATGGAAACCTTGATGAGGACATGTATATGATACAGCCCGAGGGTTTTATCGATCCGATCAATGCTGGAAAGATATGCAAACTTTAGAAATCCATTTATGGGTTGAAGCAAGTATCTCGGAGTTGGAACATTCATTTTGATGAAGTGGTCAAAGGGTTTGGTTTTCATCAGAATGAATAAGAAGCTTGTGTTTACAAGAAGGAAAGTGGGAGCGCTATTGTATTTCTGATCTTGTATGTGGATGACATATTATTGATTGGGAATGACATTCCTATGCTAGAGTCCGTTAAGGCTTCACTGGAAAAGAGTTTTTCTATGAAGGACTTAGGGGAAGCAGCATATATTTTGGGCATAAGGATCTATAGATATAGGTCAAAGAGGCTTATAGGATTAAGTCAAGATACGTACATTGACAAGGTGTTGAAACGGTTCAACATGGAACAGTCCAAGAAAGGGTTCTTACCTGTGTCACATGGTACACACCTTAGCCAGAAGTAATGTCCTGCGATGGCAAATGAACGGGAGCGCATGAGTAAGGTACCATACGCCTCAGCAATTGGATCAATCATGTATGCCATGTTAAGTACACGCCCAGATGTTTCATACGCTATAAGTGCTACAAGTAGGTACCAGGCTGATCCAGGTGAGGGTCACTGGACTGCGGTAAAAGGCATTCTTAAGTACTTGAGAAGGACTAAAGATATGTTCCTAGTATATGGGGTAAGGAGGAGCTCGTTGTAACTGGTTACACCAATGCTAGCTTCCAAACTGACCCAGATGAGTTAAAATCGCAATCAGGTTTTGTGTTCACAATAAATGGTGGTGCTGTTAGTTGGAAGAGTTCCAAACAGGAGACTATGACTGATTCTACAACAGAAGCCGAGTACATTGCAGCTTCTGAATCTGTGAAGGAAGGTGTTTGGATAAGGAAGTTCCTCATCGAGCTTGGTGTGTTTCCTAATGTCTCTGGTCCATTAAACCTCTACTGTGACAACAATGGGGCAATTGTGCAAGTGAAGGAGCCAAGGAACCACCAGAAAAGCAAACACGTACTGCGGAAATTTCACCTCATACAAGAATTCGTTAGACGGGGTGAGATAAAGATATGCAAGATACATACGGATTTGAATGTTGCTGATCCTTTGACAAAACCTCTTCCACAACCTAAGCATGAGGCACACATGAGATCTATGGGTATTAGATATCTTCTAGATTAACTCTAGTGCAAGTGGGAGACTGTTACAAATATGCCCAAGAGATAATCATAGAGATGAGCATATTTATTTGTATCCATGTTATATATATATATTGCTTAATTGAATATCCATGAAAGGCATCTTGTATTGATTAGCAATTATTGAATTGTTTGTGAGATTCTTTACTTGTATGGTTATTCTAAATGATGTCCCTGGTCAGAGTCGATGACCAGCACATATATTAGTTGATGACTACATTTCACAAGTCATGGACATGCAGATGTTGAACTAATAATGTGGGCGCATGTATGACATGAGGTTGGACCGACCCAATGTGAGATATTGTAATATAGTTCAGTTTTTGCAACATGTATACTGTATCCTCAGACCTGAGATTGTCGCATGTTCTCAAGATGTGGATTGACCTACTTAGGGACTATCAAACGCTACTCCGTAACTGGGTAGTTATAAAGGTAGTTTTAGGTTTGTCAGGAAGCATGCTGTGAGGCATGGTCAGTCAAGATGGAATTTGTCCCTCTCTTCTTGAGAGAGATATCTCTGGACCCCTCGAGTGATTGGATCAAGAAATGCATGGCCGTGCTAGGGTTAAGAGTTAACCATTGAAAGGATTCCAATTCACAGTATCGAGAAAGAGAGGTCAGCATAGAGCCAGACCAAATATCGTGAGACAAAGGGAACAACATATATGTAATGTTGCAATGGTTCGTCTGATATGATCTTTACGTGCGCATAGGAGTTGACATGTTTTGCTAGAGGCCGCTGTCAATTATTGGGCCAAGTAAGAGTACTCGGGCTATGTCTATTTGTACGTGAACCTATAGGGTCACACACTTAAGGGGAAGGAAGCCTAATTCGAATTAGATCCAAAATTAGAATGGGCTTTAGGGTTACTAATGGGCCTCGGAGTCACAAGCCCACCATAACGCCTATATATTGAGGGTCGGGGGCGCGGTTAGGTTAACCCTAATTCGCAACCAGCAAACGAGCAGCCGCTCGCCTCTCGCCCTCGCATAGCCGCCGTCGCGAACCTAGTAGTTCGGTACGCGGCGCTTCCTCCCTGTAAGTGTTGATACCTCAGAGGTGCTGCATCTGGAGCACTAGGACAAACCACGCGAGGACGTGAAGGATGCCGGCGACTGCACGACACTGCTCGACGCGTTCGTCTACATCGAGACGTCTTCCGCTGCCCTGCGTGTCTAGTGGTAATTCCATGACCTATAACCGCAGTAGTTCTTGGTGTTATGGGGTCGAAAATTTTGTTTTCCGCTAGCGTAGCCTCCCCATAATCCTACAGTATTGTGGACCGTCCGGGCCTTAGGGCAGGACCGTCTGCGGTCCAAACCAGAGGGATTTCAAGTTTGCACAAGTCCCTGTGTGGTTATGTGGACTGTCCGGCCAGGGTCGATGGACCGTCCGTAGATGCCAAAATGGTTTGGGCAGGGACTTCGTGTTTTTGTTTAAGTGCACTACAGATTGTCAAGGGTTTCAGCGTGAACAGTATTGACTCCTAGGTGGCGGACCGTCCGACCTTGGAGAGCGGGTAGTCCGCCCATGTAAGTTAACTTGGTAAGTGCTCGGGTGCGATAGGTTGCTAGGTCTCGAAACGTCTGGCCAAGGTTGGCAGGCCATCCAAGCCTGCCTATTTGTGACAGCTCTGATAGGTTTCAAATGGGAGAACTGTGGCCGAACCACCCAAATTATTCCAGCTTAAGTGCCTAAGTCACGCCCCAGGGGCCGCAACACACTTAAATCGGAATAACCCGTCAGTCCCTTAGATCCAGTCTGATAGAGCCACTTAACCAGGATCAAATTCCACAATCTCACTCGAAGGTGAGTCACAGAAGAAATACAATAAAATAGGAAACCTCAAATTAAGTACGGAATTATTACATAGATCGGAGTTTTTCGAGTAGCGAATAAGAGTTCACGAAATAAAATGCAGCGGATAATCGATGTCGTCAGTATCGAGGAAATGGGTAAGGCCTAGCCCTCTACTCCTCGTGCTCCTCTCCTGTCGGAGCAACATCCCACTCGACCGTCCAACCCGGTGGCAGGGTGGTAGGCCAAGTCACACCGTCAACCATCTCCTGAATCATACCTGCAAAAATTGTGCCACAAGCAAGGCTGAGTATACTAATACTCAGCTAGACTTACCCGGTGTGAGGAATCTACTCCTCTACCTCTAGACTATGCAGTTGCTTGGCTGAGGGGTTTGGTTTGCCAAAAGCACTAGTTGTTTCTAAAATCCATTTTTAACTTTTCAAATTCTAGCATCATTACTTAGCTATATTTGCTCCTTCTAAGCATACATGGTAACAAGCATTTAGTTCAATCAACAAATTGTCTCATGTAACCTCATTTCACTTCTTACTCGATGTAGTACAAGGGGTCAAGCAGTCTCATTAGCTGCGAGAAGCAGACGATTCGAATCGAGTTTTTATCCTTGCAAGGTAAACCTAAACACACGACAAGTCAGGGCACTCTGTCCCCACACATGTCAACCGTCCCCATCGATTCCCCGTTCACGTCCAGGCCTCACCGCCTTGGCATATAATGCTCCACTGACCCTGGTTGCCGCCGTGCAGTGACCGCACTTGTACCCACCATAGCTAGCATGGGAGACCCAGTCTCAGGTCGCATGAGGGATAAAGTCCATGCCTGGCTTCACTCAGGTACTAGGTTTATCGGTTACCATATTTCCCGACATGTGCTTAGTACGTTCAAAAGCTTGACTCAGGTATCCACACATTAATCCTTAATTCCTTTTTCCTGTCTCATGGACAAGGCATCCTCCCTGGATCCTGGTCCATAGACTATCATACATCCCGTTATCAAGATGAATACAATCAATTCCTGACCTCGCGCGAGTGCTAGAAAAATCACTCGACTTCTACCGAGATCCTGATTAGCAAGCAGCTACTCGACCTAGCATACTAGTATTCATCTCAAAAAGGAATTCTAAGTTCATGCATCTAGAGGTTTCAAGCAACTCCTACACTTAAGTGCACATTACAAACCTACAAACATTAAGTGTAGTAAAGTAGCATATATAAACGGTTATGCATAAAACCGGGGCTTGCCTTCAATAGCTGGGGCTGTGGGGAGATCCTCGATAGCAGCCTCGGGAGCTTGCTCCTGGTCTTCCTCTTGGATAGATCCTTGCTCGGGGATGAGCACGTACTCTCCGTCAGCTAGATTACAATCTAATGAATGCAATGCATAAGATATATGCAGGATATGATATGTGCATTAGTAATTTAAACTCTTGATGGTGCATGATCTACTTGAGTTAGATAGAGCTAAATCTTGCTTATACGGGATTTTTGGTGGTATACTTGGTGAATTAAGTGGTAGGTTTATTTTTAGGGTTCCACTGAATTCCTTTTAAGGTCTTTAGTGAGAATTTCCAAGAACTCAAGTTGGACTTATTGGAGTGAGGTTTACTTCTCTTTTCTTTTTTCTTTATTCTCTTTAAGTTTTTGGAGTGGGTTTAAACTACAAGTCACCTTAATAAGTTTCCAAAAATTCTGCAAGAATTACAGTGGCTTGTTGCTGGTGTGTAATTCTCTGTCTCAAAATTTGGGGTTCAAAAAGTGAGCATTTTTCTCTGGACAAAATTGCCAAATTTTAGGGCAGAAGGGGTGATTTGAACTACAACTATCATTCAATAGTAGGTAATTCCCTAGGACTTATTTTTGCTGGCATTTAGAGGCTATAACATGACTTGGTACAAATTTCTAGCCATTAATACTCATTAGTTATTTTATTAGGATTTTCTAAAGTTTCTAGCCAAAGGGGTGCTTTCTACTACCACTATATTTGAAAAATATCAACAACAGATTTCTGATTTTTCCTAGCTTCTCCTTTACGCAAGAGCAATCATTCTGAAGTTTGGCATCTTTTTGCTTAAGGGAAGGGGTGGTGTGCATTATTTGGATTAAATGGTCTTTCTTACAAATATTGATAATAGGTATTACTCTGCATCTTTCCAATGGGTTTGTATTTTTCTCTAGTGGCTTATCTCATTATTGGTCTGGTAAAATTTTATTTACCCATTATTGCATTATTTTGGGGTTCTCATAATTTAATTGAACTATGGTTCATTATCATGTTTTATTTATTTACCTTACTTAAAATGATGGGCTGGGGTGTTTATTATTTTTGCAGTGGGGTTTTGGTGGTTATAAGTCCACTGGATTTTTATTATCAATTTTGGATCTGGTTTTGAAATTTTAATAATTGATTTCTAGTTGGAATAATGCCAAATAAAACATTTCTCTTTGAATCTTATCTAGACTAGAGGTTCCTTTATTTTTCCTAGGTTCTTTGTTACTTAAGCAAACTGGGAAAAATAATTTCATCCATTGGTCATTAATTTCTAAGGCCTTTTTGATTTTCCTAAGGTTTGGGCAGAAATGGCTTTTAATGGATATCTACACTAAATTTTTCAATACTGGGGTTCTTACTATTTTTAAACAGTGTTTGAGTGGGGTTTGAATATCTACAAATTTTCTTAGGTTCAGCACAGGAATATAACTAATTTTCCTTAATTAAACAAGGTTTGGTCAGTTTCTGTATTTAATTTTTAACTCTAAAAATTAGAACAGAAAGCATAGGGTTCAGTATTTTTACTTGGTAGTTCATAATATTTAAAATTTAGCAAAATTGGTTTGACAATTTTTGGTTAAGTATTCATCAAGTTATGAATTTCCTAAGTTCTCTATTCATTAAAAAGATTAAACAGAAATGATTAAATGGAAAACTACTTTGCAACGGGGTCCCTAGCGGGTGTTTTAAGTTTTCCTTACAGACTAGTCCCTGGGCTACTATTCAATCGAGTTACTAACATCTCAGAAAACCCCCTGGATTCTTCTAATCCTAACCCGAGGTCTTTCCCCCAAATTAAACAGTACCCGCGGCGGAAGAAAGGGCGGAGGGGCTTACCAGCGACGAGATTGCTCCGGTGAGGTGGCCGAGGGTGTAGGGGAGGTCTTGAGGATCACGGTGATGTGCGGGTCGCCGTCGGGGATGGTCGGAGTCGGCCGGTCCGTGTGCGCAGGCAGGGGAGCTCGTCGGCGGCGAGGAGTCCGGCCTATCCAGGGCACAATTGACTAATCAAACGGGTCAGGGAGCTTCACCAGGGGTCAAGGAAGGTGTGCGCGTGAGGAATTGAAGAATGGCTCACCGGAGAGCTCGGTCCACGCGTGCAGGCGGGTGGCCGAAGTCCGGTGAGGTCGATCTTCGCCTTTCGATGAGGTTCTGCCAGGTCCGAGGGCTTGGAAAGCTTTATGGGCCAATAGCGAAGCTAACCGAAGCGCTGGCACGACTTGGGGTGACTGGAGTGGGCTGGCCACGGTGGCCGAAGCTCTGGTTGCAATGGCGGGCGGGAAAGAGCTCGCCGGAGCTAAGGAGGGGCGTTGGGCCGACGATGGTGAGCACGGGGTGAAGTGAGGCGCGCATGGGAAGGCTTTATAGGCACGGGCGAGCATGGCCGAGGGTGGGGCTCTAACAAGCGCTCAGGGCATGCGCGGCGAACGCCAGTGCGCGCTCTGGTGCCTGGCACAGCGTCGAGCACGAGGCAGCGCAGAGAGAGGTCGAGTTCAAGCGCGGATTGGCTCCAAATCTTTGAGATTTTGGCCATAATCCCGTTGAGAGATCTCTTCCTCTCAGGTCCCTTTGTCATTTATGTGTGGAGGCTAGCAGGTTTGGTTGACTGGATTAGGAGATAGAGAGGGAAGAAATCTGGTTTGTCTCACTGCCGCACACAGGGAGAAGATCTCTGGTTTGACCTGTTCGAGGCACGCGTCCCAATGCCATCTTCTGGCACAAGACAGAGAGGTTAGTTAGGAACATTTTTGTTAATGGGGCCATTAGGATTTGAGTTAGGGATCAAGGTGAACACGCCTGATCTTTGGCTCAAGGTCTGAAATTCAGAATTTTGAATTTCAGAATTTCCTAATGAACTCCCACTTGAGAGGCTTGTTTAGGGTTTTATTTAAATTGTTTTGGCCAAGCTTCCATAATCTTTGTTGTTGCTTATTTAGTATACATTAATGTTTATAATTGGCCCAAGTCATGATTTTATATTTTTCATACCCTTTTCCCCTTTCTCTTGAAATTTGTTTATAGGGTTCAATTAGGGTTTTTATTGGGGTTGCACATTTTTTTGCCTTTTTTGAAAAACCCATTTGTTTTGAACATGATACTTTTAAGTATAGGCTTAGTGGGTCTTTTATTCTTAAGTGAATTTGATGTTCATGCTCAAATTGGTTCACATAAAATGATGGTTCTTGGGCTAGCATTTTTTAGAAAACCCCTAGGTGACACTGGGGTGTCACAAGAACTAGCCATTACATGTACGTCAGACCGTTTGGCCTAAGGGCGTGGACCATCCGCGTGTGCGCAGAAAGTTGACATCTTGCACATAACGATTGGTTTTGAGCAGAGGCTTATAAATAGAAGTGGACCTCATGTGTGAGACCTCTCTTGGCCATTCCTAGCACACATTGAGCATATTTGTGATCCTCCTACTCACTCTCTCACACACTTTCCTTGGCATTACATTCTACTGAGAGATTGAGAGCTCCTAGTGCATTTGCATCAATTAGTGAGGCACTAGGTGCTACACCAGCAAGCATCATTGATTTGTTACTCTTGGAGGTTCCCGCCTCCAAGACAGCTTGGTGGTGTCTCTATCGAGCTCTCCATGAAGGTTGTGGAGAAGCCGCGGTGGTGATTGTGATGGGTTTGTGCCTACCTCGCCAGAGTGGCAAAGGAAACACTAGTAGAACTAAGGTATTCAACAATTCCTTGTCCAGTTGGCTCAAAGATCAAGCCTCATCTTGATAGAGGAGCAAGTGAGAGCTTGGAGTCCACCTCAACGTGGATTAGGGGTGATCGGCAAATCATCGATACCAAGGGAAAAATTCCCGGTGTCTCTTTTTCCCTCTTACTTGTTTCATTGCAAGTAGCTAGTGATTATTGACTTGTCATTCAATTCTCGCTTTGATATTATTGTTTATCATTAGTTGCATACTTCTAGTAGCTAGTGAATTTATATCTCTTGTTGTATTGATTAATTTCTCTAGTGTCTTTGATTCTAGTTAAAACTGTCTATTCACCCCACTCTAGTCGGTGTCCAAGATCCTACACCCGACATGGGTTGAAGCATCCTCCTCCCGACATGGTCAACCATAAAATTCGATGTAGCAGCTACATGTCCACGAAAATCCCTCGAGGGCAACGGTTTGCAGTGGACAATATTGACCATCCAATGCCTTGTAAGCTACATATAGAATTAGAACCTAACAAC
Source organism: Zea luxurians (assembly GCA_029449295.1). Classification (NCBI taxonomy): domain Eukaryota; kingdom Viridiplantae; phylum Streptophyta; class Magnoliopsida; order Poales; family Poaceae; genus Zea; species Zea luxurians. The sequence continues at coordinate 10,345,534 of JAOPSE010000051.1, read as the reverse complement.
TGAGGTTGCTTAATGTATGGAGCCTCTGCCACTCTCAAGGCCAACATACGACAGGGCAAAAATTCTAGTCAGATACTCGGTGGTAAGCATTGACTAGATCTGTGTTGGATGCGAAGATCTAGAGCTAGACCTCAGAGGGAGTGACGATGAAACTGTGCTTTCATAGGTCTTGCATGGATTTGTTCTATGGTATAAAAGGTACATTAAAATACAGAATGCCCATCCAAAAATTGAAAAGTGTTGGCCAAAAGAGCCCATCAACTCCTTCTCCACCTAGTCAAAGGAGCCATTCACCGCCTCCACCAACTCGAAGGAGCCCTTCGCCTCCTTCTCCACCTGAGCGCCCTAGGAAAACGAGCCATTCGCTTGCGCCACCAACTAGTAAAAAGCAAATGTGCACAATGTAAGGCAAACATAGAGCAAGAGCACATGTAGTGACTCTTTACCTAACTTTACATAGAAAAAGCTACCTATGAAATTACAGAGGAGGAGATACGTAATGTCATCAATGAAGAAGTGAAGGAACACTTCAAGAATAAAATTCTAGAGAAGGAGGCGCCAATAGACCCTTCAATAAAAGCTTTCTTTACAAAATGAGCAAGCCGACAAAGAAGCAATCTACCTCTGACTATGAGCGAATGCTTGGAAAAGCAAAGAAAAAATCTACAAAGAAAAATGTGCCATCACATCAGTTTGGCAATACAGGCATGGCCAGCCTCTAGTCCGACTAGACTACCATTGGTGTGTTTGTACAAGACCACTACTTTAACGACAATGATGTGATATGGCTCAATTTTAGCGATATATTTGAGCTATACCAGTAGATTGTGCTAAACCTCTCTCTTATCAACACCTAGGTCATGTAAGTGTTTGCCTTCTCTCTTGTCCACTACTAAATAATATATATTCAATGCTAACTGAAGTTTTCTTACACCTACTATGTTTCATGCAACATGGAGATCCAACAATGCCATAAAGAAGGGATTTACAAAATCAACTTCATTAAACCATTGCATGTAAACCAAAGAACAATTAGGGACTATTAGTCGACTACCCTACAAACATTGCACAAGTGCATTCACAAGTAAAACTATATGCAATACATACTTATTCCATATCATTTAAGTTAGTGTACATTATCTTTTTGTATCCATACCTTTTCAAGCTAAGTGTGTATTCTAATTTGCTCTCTATGTTTAAAACATTTCTACTGCTTTCACTTGGCACTTCTAGTGGTTTTAATGGAAGAAGACATTTTATTTATCATTGACCCATTGAGGAAGCCAGTCGAGGACTTAAAAAAATTCTAGACCTTTTTAAAGAGTAATTATTACTATTCAAACCTAACTCTCCAAACCTCTAAATGATTGAATCAAGCATGCACGAAGGACTATAATTTTAATTTTGCAGTGCATGGAGCCACCTACGCAAAAAAACATGTCGACCTAAAAAATCACTTAAGATTAGGCCCAACTTTCTGATAGTTTGTAGCTAATTCCTGATCCTCAACTTGCTAATACTAATTCATAACTTTTTCCTTGATTTTTTAGTGTGTGATATAAGAAAATGTGAACCTCTGCGGTTACCACAGTTTGTGAATTTATTCACACATTTGTAGGTAACAAGTCAGTGGTCAAAGATATTGAGGTACATGAAAGCTCTCTTGTGAGTTTTGGTGTTTGGATGACAACTCAATTAAAGGACTAACAAGTGTACTAAGTGTTGAACATGTGCTTAAGGTAAAGCCTACAGGGTTCAACACAAGTGAACAAATGTGATGGTCCAAGAACTGGATTATGGATACATAATGGACATCACAAGTAAGTTGGACATTGCAAAAGTGATACTCGGGTGCGTAGCTCGGAGACAACTGATCAAGCCAAGGACGGAGGCAAGAAAAGCTTCGAGGTACCAAGTGCACGGGAGAAGGTCAAGGAGGCTGAGGAACCCAAAGCCAAGGGTGAAGAAGAAGGCTTGCAAAGTCAAGGGTGATCGAGTTGAGAACAGCTATGGCACATTAAGGATCACTACATAAGGACGTGACTTACAACCAATGAGGTAACAGCTACAGTTATGTGGTGTAAGTCATAAGGCTCAAGACCAAGCTCTAAGAAGGAGATCAAGGTCACTAGAAGGAGAACAAGTGTCAAAACTAGAACTGGAAGCAGCCTAAAAGAGCTAAGTTCACCTTGATCTTTAGTTTGGGTTGTTCCTAGGTTTGGAGATGTTCTATGTGATCTTTGCAGGATGTTGGAGCCAAGAAATGTCAATCTAGATCAAGTCAAGCAGATTTGATGATTTATGAGTCCAACATCGAAACTCATGCATGTGTAATGCTATAGATGTAATAATTAAGAGAAGGTATGTTTCTAGACTTAGTACATTGGTTTTAGTGTACTAATATACTTGTCTAAGTGTTAGAAACAGAAAGAAGAAGAAAAGGAAAGAGGTGCAAAAGGCTTGGCTGTGTACAGCCAAGACTCTGCTCAGTCTGGGTGCACCGGACTGTCCGGTGGCTCACCGGACAGTGTCCGATGGTGCACCGGACAGTGTCCGGTGCGCCAGGCTGGCTCGAGCGAACTGGCCGCTCTCAGGAATTCACCGGCGACGTACGGCTATAATTCACCGGACTGTCCGGTGTGCACCGGACTGTCCGGTGAGCCAACGGTCGGCCTGGCCAACGGTCGGCCGCGCGATCTGCGCGGAACACGTGGCCGAGCCAACGGCTAGATGGAGGCACCGGACTGTCCGGTGTGCACCGGACATGTCCGGTGCGCCAACGGCTCCAAGACTGCCAACGGTCGGCTTCGCCACAGAAGGAAAGAAATCGGGCACCGGACAGTGTCCGGTGTGCACCGGACTGTCCGGTGCACCACCCGACTGAAAGCTGATATTGCCTTCCAAATGAAGTCCAACGGCTCCTAGGCCCCTTGGGTCTATAAAAGGGACTCCTAGGCGCCTCCAAGACGTGAATAAGCGCAGCCAACAGTTATAGACTTCACTCAAATCAATTCTCGCTCTCCATCTTGTGTGTAACTCTATAGTTTGTGTAGAAGGCACAGCTATAAGCCTTTAGAGAGAGGAGTAGTGCTGCTAAGAGCTAGAGCAAGGTCTTGAGCATATCGTTACTCTGCCAGGGTGCTGCCAAGAAGTTTGTAAGCAGCCGCGGTTCTGTTGTAACCCCACTCAATAGTGAAAGGCTCTATCTGTCATACTGACAGATCTGAGCAAACGGAGGAAGGAGTTGAAATAGACTCCAAGCCCAGGTGTGGCTAACTCCAACGAGGACTAGGCAAGCATTTCAGGCTTGGCCGAACCTCGGGATAAATCCTTGCGTCTGTGTGCTCTGTTCTGTATTGTATCCTGACTCTCTATCTTACTCGCCTTTATATCTGCACTTCAATACTTATCTGTGGTATAAGCTTGATTTGAAGTGCAGGACATTTTGAGACAGGATCTTCCATTCCGCTGCAACCTACTCGAAGAGTCTTCTCACTCCACTGCGTACTAAGTCTTCGAGTAGAGTAAGAATTTAAGTTTTAAAGTAATAAGTTTTATTCGCCTATTCACCCCCCCCCCTCTAGGCGACATCCAGATCCTGTTCCCGGGTCAAAGGGAACTTTCAATTGGTATCGGAGCTAGGCCTCTCCAGTGTGGGCTTAGCCGTCTGGAGATAACGATGTCGTCACAAGAGGTAACTGTAGAACTTCTTTTAGGCGATGGCTCTAATTACAAATCTTGGTCTGTCTCCATTTATAATGCTTTCATGAGTGTTGATCCTGATTTGAGACAGATCTTTAGTAGAAGTATTTTTCCATCTGATATTAGTAAAAATCCCTCTAATGATGAACTAAGATGTTTATCTCTCAATCACCACGCTTGCAACATCTTAGTTAATTCTCTTTCTAGAGGTGCTTATTTTGCCATCATGAGTAGTGACAATGATTTATTTGTTGATGCTCATGATTTATGGAATAGAATTAAAGTAAAATATTGTGTGACAAATTGTACTGCTTCTACTCCCTATATTGCTTGTGATGCTAACCTTTCAAAAGGAGAAGATCAAGAACGATGGGCACCCAACGATGAATCCACCTCGTCGACAGGTTTGGTCTCCACTAGTAATAAATGTTTTATTGCTAACAATGACGGTGGAGACGAAAGCCATGATGAGAAGGAATATGAGGATGATAGCGAGGATGAATCTTCATCATCACAAGGTACATTTTCCTATATTGCTTCCACTGACATTAATGACAGGGAAAATGAGACCGATGATGTGGAAGAAGAGGAGATTCGCCGTTTCTACAACCATCTCAACAAAGCGGACAAAGCTCTCTTGGTTAAGTTGTTGAGAAGGAACAAGGAACAAGGCGAGACGCTTCTCAGGCTAGAGGAGACTCTCATCAAAACAAACAACAGCCTGGAGAAAATGACCAAAGAACATGAGGAGCTAAGGTGCTCTCATGATGTCTTGGTCCAACGGTATGATATGACCATATCATGCTTAATGTTGCTCATGAGGTTATAATTGCAAACTTAAATTCATGTGAACCTCATTCTCGCACGTGTGCGCATTTGAATTGTATATCACCATGTGCTAACCCCTGTTGCTCAAAAGAAAGCCAATCATTGATTGAGCAACAAGTTTTAGGGTCACAAAAGAAATTCTGTGGGAACAAGAAGCAAATACAACTAAGGAGAAGACACATTGCTCAACTTTCTCAAGATATCCACGGGCGCGTGGTGAAGAAGCTTGAGAAAGGAAAAACTGCAGCAAGTGTTAAGCTTAAGAAGGATGCTTCTAAAGATGAGGAAATCAACATGAGCCCAGAAAAAGGTAAAGATTCAATTAATCATGTTGTTTGCACTAACCTTTTCTCTATGTCATCCAAGAACAAAAAGAGAAAAGGGAAAAGGAGGTGCTTTAAGTGCAACAAGTCAGGACACCTCATTGAGTCGTGTCCATACACCAACAAGGGTGAAGGGATAAGGAGATGCTTCGGATGCAATGACAAGAACCACACGATCACTTCTTGTCCTCTATTGACGGATCAAGCATGTGCAGTCTCCAAGATGACTCTCACCAAGAAAAATGGCAAACAGCAAGCATCATGTCAGAGTGAGCGACGCTTCTGCTACAAGTGTGGTGAGCAGGGTCATCTATCCAAGGTATGTTATAAAGGTAAGATTCCTAAGCAAGTGAATTTGTGTCAATCTTATTCGCGTAGGAGACCCAAATCATACACTTGTGCTAGATCTATAACGAGATCACCTAGAACTAGCACAAAGGCAATTTGGGTACCAAAGGCACATTTAGATGATCATTATGGACCCATCCCGAGATGGGTATCAAACTGTGCTAACTAGATCATGCAGGTGCCTTGAGATGGACTGGAGACCATGGGAGAGCTTAAGACGGTTATCTAAAACTCTATGCTTAAGCTGTTAATTGTTTTGGTGTTTATTGACCCAAGGTTGAATTATTGTGAAACACTAATCCCATGTTCATCTCAAGTGAAATAAGGTGTGTAGGTCCTGAATCATTATTGGTGAATCAAGTAAAGGACTTTGATGAGAATCTACAACTTGCTCTCCAAAGGATGGTACTCGTGTATTTTAAGTACAATTTAGTATTGCTCTTAAGATGGCTTGTTGTGCTACCTGACTTTGGAGTAGTTATGCTTTATGATTGCCTGTGGTAAATGAATCATAATGATGTTTGCTTAATCATGACTGGTGCTATATAGGATATATCTTTTGAATCATTCATGGGTAGCTCTTTCATTTGTTATATCCACATGATTAACTCTCTTGGTGTATATGGATAAACCTGCAACTTTTGTAAGTCATTATATGTGCAATTATGACATTTTGTTTAGTCCATGTTCACATGATTACCCTAGTTTGGTACTGTGTGAATTTCAAATCCATGTTGTGCCCTTTTGAGCTATGTGGTGCATGAGCAAAAGGAGCCCTGAATTGGTGATAACAAGTGTTCTCAAAAAGGCAAAGGTATGGAAAATGGAACTGTGCAATTTTATTGAATATCTTGAAGTTCCATTGATAGTGATCATAGCTGTGTTCTTGCATTTCATTGGTAGTATCGTGGCTTAGAAGACTTATGCCTTAAAATGTTGTTTCTTTTGGTGTACCTAAAGAACCTTCTTAACTATGATGTGCTTAGACATGATCATGTTGTTTTTCAATTAGTATATGTGATGCAATGATAGTTAAGTATGAAGCATGTCTAAGTTGCGTGTAAATGTTATACTTCCTTGAGTATTGAATTGGCTTAGGTGCCACTGAGGCATGCATTGTTGAATTTAGTCAACCTTTCATTTAGCCTTCAATTGGTGTTAAGTGGTTTTTCAATTGATATTCAAATTGGCATCCTTGTGTGATGAAAGTGATAGAGTATGCCTTGACCAAGGTATGTTGTGATCCCCTCTAGTTCTAAGGAAGCTAGAATGTGCAAAGTGCAAGTCATTCAAATACTTGATGCACAACTTGAGGGGGAGCACACATAACCTGTGTCTTTCGAGACTAACTGTTTCTTGAGCAATCTTGTATAGTCTCTAGGTGGAAAAGAGAAGATAAGCAAGAAATGGAGCAATCAGGACTTGGGTACCTCTGTAAGTCACGTCCTTGGTATCTCAAGTTATGAGTAAGTGCATATTTTTAGATTGCTCATGCTCTATAATATCTGGTGATAATAGATGCTTATTCTTAAATATTATGGAGCCATGATAATAAATGAACTTTGCAATTGGTATCTTTAAGTTGGTATCTTTCAATTGGTAGCCGTAATAGTTCGCTTCAATTGACATCTTTTGATAATCATGAGAATAGAAGTTTCTTCTTGTGCCCAATACTATAACTTGTTCTAAGTTTGGTGTCTTAGCAACAAGAAAAAGTTAGGAGAAAGAATCAGGCACAAGTGTGGAGAAGCTCTCGAGAGATTAACTACTTTCAAGATGGGAAGTACACTACAACATGGTAAAGGTACAAAAGGAAGTATTAACCTTTTTGCATATATGTATCTTACCTAAATGTTGATAGGGCATATATTCAATAAGTAAGGGGGAGTCTTGATAGTCGTTTTTCCTCCTTAGCACCCTGTTGTCCCTTGACATCATCCTATGTTCTTGCTTGAGTATAGTTTTTGGTGTTTGATGTCAAAGGGGGAGAATTTGTGTATTAAAGCTTATCTCAACCTGAGAGGAAAGCTTATCCTAAGGGGTGATGTGTTAGTTTAAGCTTTGCTAGTGTGTTAGTCATATGCTTCTTGCAGTATCATATGTATAGACTAGTGTTTCCGCTGCGATGAATTATTTGGCTTCTATAGTGTAATAGATAGTCATGTGGTTAATGGTGCTTTAAGATTGCTTTAAATTGGTATCTTAGTTTAAATTAGTATCTTAATGATGAATAGTGGTAGGTTGATATTCCTGTGATATATCCACTAATTTGAATGGTGTTTAACTCTGATTATGTGCATTTGTGTGTTTGATTATGTGCATTTGTGTGTTATAGTATCATGGTTTGATTCTTGACACAATGCATCCTAAAAAGTGCTAAGGTGTAGAAATGTTTCGAATTGCCTAAGTATGTGCAAATTGGCGTCTGAGGTCAAGATTATGTTTTTGAAGTAAGCACATATTTAGGGGGAGCATTCTATAAACTTAGAATTCAAAATTTGTGCTTCAAATCTTATTCTTATGTAAGCTTTAATTGTGTTGCCATCAATCACCAAAAAGGGGGAGATTGAAAGCTCTCTTGTGAGTTTTGGTGTTTGGATGACAACTCAATTAAAGGACTAACAAGTGTACTAAGTGTTGAACATGTGCTTAAGGTAAAGCCTACAGGGTTCAACACAAGTGAACAAATGTGATGGTCCAAGAACTGGATTATGGATACATAATGGACATCACAAGTAAGTTGGACATTGCAAAAGTGATACTCGGGTGCGTAGCTCGGAGACAACTGATCAAACCAAGGACGGAGGCAAGAAAAGCTTCGAGGTACCAAGTGCACGGGAGAAGGTCAAGGAGGCTGAGGAACCCAAAGCCAAGGGTGAAGAAGAAGGCTTGCAAAGTCAAGGGTGATCGAGTTGAGAACAGCTATGGCACATTAAGGATCACTACATAAGGACGTGACTTACAACCAATGAGGTAACAGCTACAGTTATGTGGTGTAAGTCATAAGGCTCAAGACCAAGCTCTAAGAAGGAGATCAAGGTCACTAGAAGGAGAACAAGTGTCAAAACCAGAACTGGAAGCAGCCTAAAAGAGCTAAGTTCACCTTGATCTTTAGTTTGGGTTGTTCCTAGGTTTGGAGATGTTCTATGTGATCTTTGCAGGATGTTGGAGCCAAGAAATGTCAATCTAGATCAAGTCAAGCAGACTTGATGATTTATGAGTCCAACATCGAAACTCATGCATGTGAAATGCTATAGATGTAATAATTAAGAGAAGGTATGTTTCTAGACTTAGTACATTGTTTTTAGTGTACTAATATACTTGTCTAAGTGTTAGAAACAGAAATGAGAAGAAAAGGAAAGAGGTGCAAAAGGCTTGGCTGTGTACAGCCAAGACTCTGCTCAGTCTGGGTGCACCGGACTGTCCGGTGGCTCACCGGACAGTGTCCGGTGGTGCACTGGACAGTGTCCGGTGCACCAGGCTGGCTCGAGCGAACTGGCCGCTCTCGGGAATTCACCGGCGACGTACGGCTATAATTCACCGGACTGTCCGGTGAGCCAACGGTCGGCCGCGCGATCTGCGCGGAACACGTGGCCGAGCCAACGGCTAGATGGAGGCACCGGACTGTCCGGTGCGCCAACGGCTCCAAGACTGCCAACGGTCGGCTTCGCCACAGAAGGAAAGAAATCGGGCACCGGACAGTGTACGGTGTGCACCGGACTGTCCGGTGCACCACCCGACTGAAAGCTGATATTGCCTTCCAAATGAAGTCCAACGGCTCCTAGGCCCCTTGGGTCTATAAAAGGGACTCCTAGGCGCCTCCAAGACGTGAATAAGCGCAGCCAACAGTTATAGACTTCACTCGAATCAATTCTCGCTCTCCATCTTGTGTGTAACTCTATAGTTTGTGTAGAAGGCACAGCTATAAGCCTTTAGAGAGAGGAGTAGTGCTGCTAAGAGCTAGAGCAAGGTCTTGAGCATATCGTTACTCTGCCGGGGTGCTGCCAAGAAGTTTGTAAGCAGCCACGGTTCTATTGTAACCCCACTCAATAGTGAAAGGCTCTATCTGTCATACTGACAGATCTGAGCAAACGGAGGAAGGAGTTGAAATAGACTCCAAGCCCAGGTGTGGCTAACTCCAACGAGGACTAGGCAAGCATTTCAGGCTTGGCCGAACCTCGGGATAAATCCTTGCGTCTGTGTGCTCTGTTCTGTATTGTATCCTGACTCTCTGTCTTACTCGCCTTTATATCTGCACTTCAATACTTATCTGTGGTATAAGCTTGATTTGAAGTGCAGGACATTTTGAGACAGGATCTTCCATTCCGCTGCAACCTACTCGAAGAGGCTTCTCACTCCACTGCGTACTAAGTCTTCGAGTAGAGTAAGAATTTAAGTTTTAAAGTAATAAGTTTTATTCGCCTATTCACCCCCCCTCTAGGCGACATCTAGATCCTGTTCCTGGGTCAAAGGGAACTTTCAGTACATCAATATTTTCTATAGTATTGATGTTGATTTCCTAATAATAAAGTATCACATATTTTAGTTTAATGTAATAACACTTTTTATTATTGTTATTGGCAAATGACCAGTAATAAGGATGAAGGAAATAGTACTCATGGTGGATAGGATAGAAGCAATTTAAGAACAACTTATGAGATTTATAAATAGAGAGGTTGTATCTATAGAAGGATAGTTCCTTTATGGTGGACAAAATCTTCACCACAGAAGATGAAGCTTTATATGAAGAACCTAGAAATAAGGATATAGTTAGAAGTTAGGAAAGTTCATATTTGTATATATCACTATTAATGTACATATCCATTTTGTATATACGAATCTACATATATAGGGCAACCTTATTCATCACCTAGGTGATGATCACCTACCCTGAAATGTTTTAAATAATGGGTTATTGGATTATATAGACCACAAAACCATTTCAGGGTGGGTGAATCACCTAGGGTGACGAATAATACCTCTCTGTATATATATACCCCTAGACTTTAAATAGTTAGAGGATGCCCTGGCCGATGACCCCTACGACCTGGTCCAGGCCGGCGCGCACACCCACACCCTAAGCCAGACTGTCGTGCCCCCCACCCCACGTATGTGCGTGCAAAAAAATAGAAAGGCATACATGAGTCAAACACGTTTCCTTGCATGCGCATAAATTTAGGAAACAGATATATGGCGGTTTCTATTTTTAAATGCTTTATTTTCTACATAAATATAGGATCGCTGCAATAGCCATGAAGCTAGGTCCGCCAGGACTAGTTTATGATATATATTGATACTAATTATGCTACACGGTGTAAATATTTATGTAATTCGGTGACTACGTAAAATCTGTTAACTGCTGCATGCGCACAAAATTAGGATGACAAAAATGTACGATGAAAGGAATTGTATTGACATGCATGGAAACAGAAATCATATTTAATGCTTTATTTCCTCCATAAATATATGATCGCTCCAACAGTCATGCAACTAAACTCGTTAGAACTAGTTTATGATTTACTTATACTAACTATGCTACATGGTGTAGGTATTTATGCAAATCGGTATACTGCATAAAAATTTGTTTTCTGCTACATGCACACAAATTTAGGATGGTAGAAATGTACGATGAAAAGAAATAGATTGGCATGCATGGAAACAAAAAAAACTTATTTAAATGTTTTATTTCCTCTATAAATATAGAATTGCTCCAACAGTCATACACCTAGGCTCGTTAGAATCAATTTATGATATATACTTATACAAATTATGCTACACGGTGTAGGTATTTATGCAATGCGGTACACTTTGTAAAAAAATCTGGCATGTGGCTCACTAGTGGACGCATCTCTAGATTCAAGCATAAAAACCTTAAGTTTTGAGCATAAAACCCATCAGTTATAAGCGTAAAATACCGAGCGAATGTGAGAGGTTGATAGCTCTAGTGGGTTGTATTCACGATCCAATTTTATGGCAGATCCGAAAAATATAGGAGACCGTAGGAGTTTCCATTGCATACGGTTTCTATTTTTATGCAAATCCAAAATATATGGCAGACCGTGGGAGTTTCCATTGCATGCGCGCAAATTTTGGATGACATTTTTGTTTCCACTACACGCACGCAAAAAATTGGATGACATGAGTCACACAAGCATAAATTCTTATACAAAGTCGCATAAATACTTTCACTGTGTAGCATAATTGATAAAAATCTAATATCGGTCCAACTAAGAACGCCGGCGGGAATTAGGGACAGTTTTATGGCAGATTAATCTGACAGTTACGAACATAAGTGATTTGATTTTTAATGGTAATTACAAACAGGCAGGAATTATGGACAGTTCTATGGTAGACGCAAAAAACTGGTAGTTACGAACATAAGTGATTTGATTTTTAATGGTAATTACGCACATGTGGGAATTATGGACAGTTCTATGGCAGACATAAAAATCTGGCAGTTACAAACATAAGTGATTTGATTTGATTTTTTATGATAATTACGAACTTCATAAATTAAGGAATTACCATTTTAATGTGCATGCAAAAAAATATGCATGCAGTAAACTATTGTACGAACTACATGTTTAAGCATAACATCCTACAGTTTTTAACGTAAATAATGCATGTGGTAGGCATAAACACAATAATCGAAAGGCATAACACGGATCGGAGGAGGTAGTCACTGGAGGAAGCCGTCGGGTACACAAGAATAGAGGGAAGTCATCACTCGGAGCGCCCGAACTGCGCCGAATCAGAGGATGTCACACGCGACCATCGCCGTGCGCACCGCGCACCTTTCGTGACGTCACTCGAACCTCGCGCCTCGTGTGGCACCGTCGCTACTCGCACATCGGGGGGCGCCACAGTCAGGGTTCGGCTAGGCGGCGGTTAGGCGGCGCCTAGGCGCGCCTAGGCGCTAATCGGCGGGCTGCCGCGTAGCCTAGGGGGCTGTGCGGCGTCTAGGCGGGCGCAGCGCCTAGGCGGCGCTCAGCCGCGCCTCCGCGGCGAGTTTGCGGCGCGCAGGCGCCATAGGCGGGCGCGTAGGCGGGCGCGTATGGAGTTTTTAGCGCGCGCCGTGCTCCTCCCTCGCGGGAAAATCCAGAGTCCAGCCGCTATCCCGCTCGGTCTCCCTCCTCCCAGCCGCTATCCCGCTCGGCCTCCCTCCTCCCCGCGCGGCAAAATCCAGCCGCTATCCCGCTCGGCATCTCTCCTCCCCGCGCGGCAAAATCCAGCCGCTATCCCGCGCCGGAGGAAGTGCAGCCGCCGACCTCCCTCGTCCCCGGCGGCCCTGCTTCCTGCCAGTGCCAAGGTGAGTTCTCCTCCCCTGCCGGCTGCTCCCCTCCCTGCTTATCCCCCTCCGCTAACTTGGCCTCTCCTGCTAACTTGGCCTCCCCTGCTTTCCTCCCCTGGTTGTAGCCTCTAGATCCTGCGGTCAAGAGAAAGGATAGCCTTCTGAAACTGAAAGGATTAAGGATGTCATCAGAAACTGCAGCTGCACCTTCTGAAACTGAAGCAGCTAGAGCAAATCTCCTAAAAAGAAATTCAGATGATGTTGGATGGGAATATGGTGTTCTTGTTGATGCTAACAACAAAGACAAGGTGAAGTGTAAGTTCTGTGACAAGGAGATGAGGGGAGGGATTTATAGGTTGAAGGAGCATCTTGCCCATGTTGGAAAGAATGTGAAGAAATGCACGTCTACAACACCGCAGGCTCTAGAGGCTAAAGAGAAGTGCAGGAAAGCAATAGAGGCTGCAAAAAGGAAGAGGGAGGAGAAGACTGTTCGTGAGCTAGAACTTAGAGAGGAAGTGAATGTATCTAGGGCTGGAGAGGAGTCAGAAGAAGTCACTTGTGTTGGAAGCTCATAGCCTCACAAATTAGGGCCAATTGACAAATGGACACGTGCTATTGATCCTACCAAGGCTGATTCATTCAAACAACAGCAGATGAACAAGGAACTATGGAAAGAACGAGAGCATGAGGTGCACAAGTTTATTGCAAGATGGGCCTATAATCATGGTAAATTGCTAGTATACGATGCTGTTTTCACATTTTAAAATTCATGAACTGAACACTAATTAGACTTCATTTTTTAATCATTGGCAGGAATACCTTTCAATGCATGTGACAATGATGAGTTCAAGCAAATGTGTGAAGCAATTGGACAATTTGGACCAGGACTAACACCTCCAACTCAAGATGCCTTTCGAGGTAGTTTGCTGGAAGAAGAATATGAAAGAACCAAGTGTTTTCTGCAGGAACGTGAAGCCGAGAAGATGAAAAATGGGTGTTCTATTACGACCGATGCTTGGTAAGATAGGAAGAGGAGAAGCATAATGAATATATGCACTAATTATGCTGATGGAACCTCCTTCATCAGCTCAAAAGAGATGTCAGGTGTGTCACACACAAGTGAAGTCATTTTTGAATTAGTGGACAAAGCAATTGAAGACATTGGTGAAGAAAATGTGGTGCAAGTAGTCACTGACAATGCCTCTAACAACATGGGAGCAAGTGAGGCCAGGAGTGACTAGGTTTGCTTCATACTTTCTCACTTTGAACAGTATGCAAGAGAAGAAGGATCAGTTAAGGAAGATGGTGGTTCATAGCAGGTGGGACTCATTAAAGGATGTGAAATCAAAGAAAGGAAAAGAGGCCACAGCTACTATATTGAGTCCAGCCTTTTGGAAGGATGTGAAGCTAATGTTGGCTGTTTTTGAGCCATTGGTCAAAGTCCTCCGTTTGGTTGATGGGGATGTGAAGCCATCCATGGGTTTCCTTTATGGAGAGCTACTAAAGGCAAAGAGAGAGGTCAAAGAGGCCTTTGGCAATGTTGAGTCTCGATTCAAAGATATTATGGCTATAATTGAGAAGAAGATGAATGGAAGACTTGATTCTCCATTGCATTTGACAGCTTTTTTGCTGAATCCACACTATAGCTATGCTAACCCATCAATCTTTGATGAGCCCAAAATGAATGAAGCCTTCATATCTTGTGTCGAGCAATTTTATTATCATGATGAGGACCAACAAGAACAGGCTGCCAACTTTGAATTGAAAAAATTTCAGAATAGAGAAGGACCATTTAGCAAGAAGCTTGCAAGAACTTTTCAAAACTATGATTACAATCCAGGTAGAGGTACTTATTATATGGTTGTTTGCTGTTTTCTAACATGGTTGTTTGCTGTTTTTTAAACTAATAGAGGTGTTTCTAATTTATTTCAGCATCATGGTGGCGGTTATATGGAACTGAAACACCAGCTTTACAGAAGATGGCTACAAGGATATTATCTTTGACATCAAGCTCTTCTGGTTGTGAAAGAAATTGGAGTGGGTTTGAGGGGGTTAGTACCTATCTATTAATCATTTCAGCAGTATTATGATTAAATTTCAGAACTGAAAATGCTTTTGTTTCTCATTTATAGATACACACTAAGAAGAGAAATAGGCTGACTACAACCCACCTCAACAAGTTGGTCTATATTTAGTTCAATAACAGGCTGATGAATAACAGAGAAAAGATTAAGTCAAAGAAAATCACTGATGTTCTCTTGTCTAGTGATACAACTAAAGCTCAAGGTTTTCTCCAAGAGGGTGGAGATGATTGTGCACAAGTTGTCTTTAGAGATGGGGAGGAAGATGAGATAGAAGGTACAGGGATACCTTGGTCTGTTATTGGAGAGGCAGTGGGAGCAGAAGAACAGCTTGAGCCTCATAGAAGTGCAAGAGTGAGAGAGCTCTATGAAGGAGAAGAGTTTGAGTCTAAAGAAGAAGAGTATGAAGATGAAGATTTGTGCTACAGTGAAGATGAAATATGATCTGGACCATCTCCATCTAGTAGTGAAGCCTTTTGTGATGCCCTGGTCTTATGAACTGCAGTTGTGTCACTTTGTGTCTGTGTGTCTTCTTTTGTATGAGACCTGAACTAAGAACTATGTGCTTGTGCTGTCCTTTATTTATAAATTGTGTTCTGCACTTGTATTACTGTCCTATCCACTTGTGTTGTAATTA
The DNA here is from genome assembly GCA_029449295.1 of Zea luxurians. Taxonomy (NCBI): domain Eukaryota; kingdom Viridiplantae; phylum Streptophyta; class Magnoliopsida; order Poales; family Poaceae; genus Zea; species Zea luxurians. The sequence goes on along the minus strand of JAOPSE010000051.1, from coordinate 10,330,324 downwards.
CCAGCTGCTGATATGGTGTGCTCAACTGCTCATGAATGGGAGGCTGCTGAAATCATCTAGATAAGTCACAATTTAGTGTTTTCTATTTTTTTGATGAACAGCTAGCTGTCTATTGACTAATTTACTAACTACTAGCTATCAAAATGTGTTGCAGCCTTGCGGGAGCTAGGAACATGCAAGAGTAAGCTCAGCTAGGAATCAGATATGTCTACTGGCCTTATTTTTATACTTACTGTGACTCATATATAGTAGTTATATACGTATATATAGTTATATACATAATATATATATATAATTTATGGCTATATTGCCAAAACGCCTAGAAAAGCGCCTAAGACCGAGTACTCCCGACTAGGCACTAGGCAATGGGTCACCGCCTAGATTCCGCCTAGCGCCTAGCTAAACACCATCTTCCTTAACTGATCTAGGCAATGGGTCACTTTGTTTGAATAGCAGGTGGTGACCCATTGCCTAGCGCCTAGATTCACTTTGTTTGAATAATGTTTTCACCTTAAATTCCTTTTTTTGCATGGGTGACATTTATTCTTCGTAATATTTTTCCATAAATCTGACTTGTGAGTCATTTTTATAAAGCAACGCCAAACATGAATCCAAGTTTCTTACTTGAAAACCCCGAACAAACACCATTAGCAGGATGCACTCGCGTTGGGGTCGCTCATCGACGACGAGAAGAAACTTGGCGACTGTCAGTTCAACCTCTAGAAACAGTTCTACGTGGTCGTATGTGCCGCTATGTACGATAAGCTCCGGCACAGCCGCCGCTTGGACGCAGTGCAGAGCGGTTGCTCCGCGCTGTCCATCGTCAAGCAGGGGGACCTCATGGTCGTCGCCAACGTCAGCGACTCTCATGTTGTTTTGGGCACCGTATTCGATGACGACGCCATCACGTAGTCCAGCTCATCGTCCACCTAAAGTCCAACCTACCATGTAAGTCGCTACTGACTGACCATGAATTCTTGTGCGTTGGGACGATGGCCGTTGCTGACGTTGTGTGAGTGTCGTTGAACATGATGTATGTAGAGGAGTAGCGCATCTGGTGGTGCAACGGCCAGGGGTACTACCTTGCTGATGAGCTCAGGGTGCACTTCGTTTTACAGCCCAACCAAGAGTCATCAGTACTCGGTATGTTGCGCGCGTTCGACGACTATTATATCGAGGACCGTGGCGTCATCTTGATGCAGGAGGTAACGCAGAGGAGGACCGATAACAATGACCAGTTCGTCATCCTCGCCACAGTTGGGGTAGCTTTTGTGCCGGCTTGCCTTTAATTCTCTTCGCAAACACGCACACTTGCCTTTTTCTTTAAGCAAAAGCGTATGGTGGTACGTGTCTGATGACTAACGATATACTGGGGAATTTCTTCCGGCATGTGTGGAATGTGCTCTCCAATGATGAGACCATGCAAATCGTGATATATATCGAAGTCTGCATGATACTGATGGTTGCAATGTAGTGGTGAAACAGATAGATTAAAATAACAAAATTTATGTATGGCTAGAATCATAAATTGATTATAAAATATTTTCTCATAACGGTATAACACATATTTTGTATATAAGTTATCGTAGTATACTAATATTATATATTCTCGTTATATATATATATATATATATATATATATATATATATATATATATATATATATGCGTTATTTATCACCTAGGGTGAAGCTTCACTCAGACTAGTCCCGCCTCATCCCACGAGCCACCCCGTCCCGACTTAGTGCACCCACCGACCCACCAGCACGCTCGACCAACTCGAGACTCGCGCGCGATGGATACACGATCCGCTCCCTCTCTCCCCGACCCATCCAACTTGTCGGTTATTTAGATTTTGTCGGTAATTTCAATAGAATGATATTCGTTAGGAAAATTACTAAAGCTCTAATAAATTATTGAATGATTAAGTAATGACTCAATAATAATTGTTTCTCTACACCAGATGAAATGATAGTTACTGACAATTCCGTTTAACAATTATTGTGCTTGTGTGGTTTTTTTTACTAAAAATATTTTCATTCATCCGTAACTGAGATGTAGTTATTGAACGTTTCAAAAAATAAGTGAATACAATTATTCAGATATTGTTAGTGATTTAAACAAAATGAGTCATAAAAATTACTAAAGTCCTAATAAATTACTAAATGATTAAGTAATGACTGAATAATTAGTGTTTCTTTCTTCACTGCTGAAGTGATAATTACTAGCAATACCGTTTAACAATTACTGAACTAGCGTTATCCTTTTACTAAAAATGCTATCACTTGTCCATAACTGAGATGACTTAGTAGTAACTGAACATTTCTAGAAATGACTGAACACATCTAAGTTATTAAAACCTGAAGCGGTTTCACGCGCCCTCCGCATTCCACGGAGGCACAGCCACCACCCACCCAACGCGTGTCAGGAGCGCGGACGCGAGCTCTTCCTTTAATCCAGTTATGAGTCTATGACTGGTGTTGTGTTCTCTACCCTCCTCCATCCTGTACACTCGTCTACTCCCTCCGATGACACTGCCCACCTCCCTGCAAATCCCATCGTTCTGCTCATCGCCGGCCTGACCAGCCTCACCTCCTCCCTCTGCCTCTCTCTCCCTCGTCCCGTCGTCGCAGCGCGCAGCTCTGCCGGCACTAATTTGGCTCTTTTGATCGCCGCGACGTCCCTCCGTCGATTCCCACACAAACCTTTTCGACTGTGCGTCGTCTCCACGGTGCCGTTGCAAGGGCCGTCTCCTCCGCGACCACGCGTCACCCACTCCGTCTCCTCTGTGGCCGCCTGACCCCCTAGGTATTCCTCCCCTCGCCTCCCATGTATTCCTCCCCTTGCCCTGGATCTCGAATTGCTTATAGATTCGCCCCTACCCATCGTAGATCTTTGAGGACAACGGATTTGTCGTGGTTGCGACTATGCGGAAGAGCTTCTTCACGATTGCCAGCGACCGACAGTTGGGCGTGCGTCTTCAGACCATCGCGGCTGACTTCGAGCAGGTGTTCAGGATCCTTTGAAATTATGTCAACCTGCGGTCGACCGGCTCTCCTCCCTCCCGGCGGAGCTGCAGGACGAGATCCTCGTCCGCCTCGACCTCCGGGACGCCGTGCGCAACTCTGTGCTCTCCCGCACCTGGCGGGACCTCTGGAAGTCGCTCTCGGTGCTCTCCCTCTCCTTTCCCGTCGGCACGCAGCCCTCAGTCGTTGACAGTATCCTCCTCCCCTACATAGGCCCCCGCGTCTCCCTATTCAACTTCTGCGTCAACGAGGCGTCTGTCGGCCGCATCGACGACTGGCTCGTCGCGCTCTCCCGCTGCCGCGTCGAGTCCATCCACATATCTAACAGACTCAGATCATGCGACTACTTCAACCTCCACTCCTCAATCTTCTCATTAGGTGATGTCGTGTCCCTGCGGCTGGTAGGCTGCAACATCCCACCCCTCCCTGTAGGATTCACCGGCTTTCCTGCGCTCCAGGAGCTAGACCTCGCCTTTGTTAACTTCCCATCGAACGAGGACAAACAGTTGGAGGCTATCATTCGTCGGTCGCCCTTTCTTCATACCCTGGTTATGTGTAATGTGTGCATCCCTGATGGCTACCCAGACTTAGTGATTGAGGCGCCCAATCTCCGTGTGCTGGCATTCATTTCAGAGTATGACTATGGATGGCGATTTGGAGAGCTGCCGTGTCTCGAGTATGCCGACGTTGATGCGTTATTCTGTCCGCAGCATGAACATGATTATGGATTTTTCCTTGCTCGGTTTGCTCACGTTCAAAGGCTCACCATCTTCTGTCCAGTACGCTATTTTTACTTTGTTCTCCTTATTATGTGCTTTGTTATAAATCAAGGCTGAAACGCTAGCGATTGGCTCAAGCTGATTACATAGTTCAGAAATATAACGTCGTCCCCTTTACTTGTGAAATAGCATGAAAAGCTACAATAATTATTAATAATAAAAAAAGAAACAATCCTTTCATTCCTGCCTTACTTCCATGTGCCTGTGGTCCTTTGTTTCGCAGAAATCCCATCCATATTTCTAGACCTTGTATGCCTTTTATCCACTTTTTGTCGCAGGCTGCCGATGTTAACATGCCGTACACACTTCCATTCACCTTTTAGAACCTGAAGAACTTGGAGCTATGTCTGAACTTTGGTGAAATGAACTCCATTTTGTTCATGTTTACCTTGCTAAGGAGCTGTCGCAACCTTCAGGGCATAGAAATAGAGGTAGCAATATAATGCTGGATGCTGCCTTAATTTGGGATATCTCTATGACACTGTATGAAGGTTCATCTCCTTGTTTACAACTGATTTCCTTATATTGGTGAAGTCGCAGGACATCGATCAGAGTTTTGAGGCAGATTGGGAGTTCTTAAATGCTCTGTGGACTCATGACATGTGTTCCGATCTTCAAACTGTGCACATGATGTGTATCAGTTGGCTTCCAAATGAAATTTCATTTATGAAGCTTATGCTCTCTAAAGCAACTCTTCTTCGCACATTAGATGTTGATAGACACCCTGCTGATTTTGATGATCCCATAATTGACATGCTAACATGCAAAAGAGCTTCAGCTCAAGCTCGTGTCCTGTTTGGAGGTAAAGAAATATTATTATGGGTCTAAAAGTTAATATAGTATATTTATCATTTTTTCCCAGTCAAAGTTAGTAGATATTACTCATGATGTACTTTTGTGAGTTTGTGTATTGTACAAGTGAGAGTGTATTATATTTCGTCAAAAAGTTTGACCTGCTGAGGAAAGATGATCTACATAAGACCTATGCTGAATACTTTGCTGAAGTTCTCTATGGCCCATTGAGGTGTTTCTTTTTGGTGGAACCTTCTAAGAGTTTCTTCTCGATAAGATCTTTTAATAGTTTGTGGTAGAAGATTATATCGGCATACACATAAACGCAATGATCTCTGTATATTGTGTTTGGTCTACTTTATGTCTACTTTGATGTCATTTCACAAATTGTTTTCCTTGTGCAGGTTTGGAGCAACAGTGGTAGTTGAGGTGGCATCTTCTATGTATTACTGAGTGCAAGATTGGTTCACTTGAATGAGACAAGACCCGCTTTCCCTGTTCCCTGCTGAAGTGTTTTTTGTTTTTCTCCATCATCACCATGATACACGAATCATGTAGAAAATGGCTTATCCAGGGAACTGGCATGATTTGTTTGTCTTGTTCAGATGAAGCTGATGTGGTATTGGTTGTTCACTAGATCAGCAGAGATATTCGTGGCAGCAAGCGCCCAGAGTCGTTTGGTTAACGAAGCATACCTCCAAACTTGCCTGAGTAGGTGAAATTCGGCTACCCATTCGTTAGACTTTTCACCGGACCTCCAGAACTTGTTGCTTGCCAAGCAGAGCTCATGCAATAAGCAATCCATGGGGGGTTTTGTTTCTAGCTAAATTTCTTCTACAATTTCTACGAAACCTGCTTATCCTCCTACAATTTCTGCTTAATTTGTGGCTAAATTCAAAGAATGGTAGTGTGAAGTGGAATCAAAATGGGAACTGGGTGCAGACTGCTGTCCGTGGCTTGTGCTTTTTATTTTTCTATCTTCTTCAAAGAATTTTCAGATTACAGTGTGCATTCTATAACCAGAATTCTATACTATCTATGGAGATGGCCCAATCCATCCTTATGATCAAATGATCGATAAGTTTGTTTTCTGATGCCAGTAAATTATTAATTTTGGTCCATTTGCTAATTCATTTTGCTGCTTAGTTTTAGTACTCTATGCTGTCCTAAACTATAAAATTATGGACTTGATACAGCGCCCGACAGGGCGCTTCTTTTTCTAGTTTATTAAACGTTTCCAGAAATGACTGAACGTTCCATAAATGACTGAATAAATTACTAATTGTTTCATCAGTAATGTTTTTTGTTTTCCACTAACAATTATTATGATAACTGATAATTACTAAAATTGAACGATGAATGACTTAAAGAACACAAACTATTGAAAGATTACTAAAATTAAGCGATGAACTACTTAAAGAACATAAATTATTGAAAGATAACGGGACATGTGCCGATGTGCGTGGCATGCGAGGGAGCGCCTTGCAGACCCGTTTCTGAGCGTGCGGGCGTTAGTGAATTGCAGACCCAAAAAGTTTTGTTGGGCTGGCTAGTTCATTTGATGGGACGTTTGTATTAGTTGGTTGGTACCAGTTCACACAACCGAGACTAAAGTCGATTTCCAACCCGTATAGATGGCGATTCCTCCAGTGGAATGAACTGATGCTAATATATGTAACTTTTAGTATCAGCTCATACCAAGAACCGGTACTAAAATCTCCTCTTTAAAGCCAATTCCCAACCGGTACATATGGTGCTTTCTCTAATAGTGGAATGACCACACACAAACATGACATAATATTATTGATGTCATGGAGACACAAGTCAAGCCTACCGTGACCAACAACAGCTGTTGTGCCCCCGCCCAGAATTTTCCAACAAGAAACCCAGATACAAATTTAAACACGAATACTTTAGTCAAGCATACTAGACACCGCATATGTGGAAGTTAGACGAATCCACGAGTCACCACTGACAAATGGCAACATCATAAATTTTCCAGGTAGGTCGCTGCATTTAGGGTGGATGGATGGAATATCATGTCCCATGGTCGAAACATAACCTGACGAAAGGAAAGTACAAGTAAATATGAGATCAGTTTGAAAATGCTTTAATCACTGTATCTCCAGGGAACAAACCTAATGTCCGGGACCAACAAGTGAAAGAAGGAATGTCCGATAGTTTCCTGATGTTTCGGAGTGGATAGCCTCAGCTAATGGCTTCTTATACTTCTTGAAGTACTCTGCCTTGATATATTGCATATCAATTTCAGTCCTCGTCACCACAACCCTTATAAGTGTCTTGTCATCAGTGCCTAGACCTTTCATGGCCTTTCGTAAGAGCTGTATGCGGCACCGAAGATACAAGAGCAATCTTGAACATGCTCATTTCGCAGCATTAGCAGAAAATAACACTTTGGAATGGTGGCAAGTTACATATAATTGAAATAAGAAATAAGAAATAAAAAGATCAACTCTAGATGGTACAGCAAACTTTATATCAGTGTCATATCAACTAGTGATCTTTGCTTCACCAAATGTTAAATTATAATTTCGTAAGAAAGAACAGCTGTTGGCTATGGCTAAATCTATCAGCAAAACATAACTCGACTCTAAATCAATCAGGGCTTGTTCGTTTCACCGTTAATCCATGTGGATTGGGTGGTATTGAGTCGGTTTAAATCCATAATAAGTCAAAATTCATCTCAATCCATCCCAATACACTCCAATCCACATGGAATTGGAATAACCGAACAAGGCCTCAGTGATTTTATACACCTATGGTGCCTGCACAGGATTTCAAAATCTACAATATTTCTTTACTGAAAACAACATGGGCGCAGTACCTTTGCAAAATACTTTGCTGGGTTTTCCGCGCATCTGAGGATAGCTAAAAGTGCGAATTCAAAGTTTCCAGATGTTTCGCTCTTGATAACCTATCATATATAAACGGCACTGTGAAAAAAATAAACCAGAGAATAAAAAAATGCTTATCCCAGAAGTGTGCAAACAGAAGTGTTACCTTCTCTAATTTCCGGTCATACATATGATGGTAAGCAGACGAAACAGATGCCAAGTGTGCCCAACTGCGTTCAGTGAAAACACGGATAAAGGTCTTCTCATCCGTACCCAGCCTTTTCTCACCAGCTTTGTACAAATCCTTTGCATCATGTGTCACAATGGTAGGATCAACCTCAGGACCTTCGTAGCGTGGAATCCCCACATAGGCAAGTAAAAGCTGAAATATACATTATATCGTAAATTATTTCTGGCAGAAAAATGTCCAATCTAAATTTGAACAGATATTAACTACTAACTTATAAAAAGTATTGATTGGCATACATCACATGAAGTTCATGCTACAGATCTCTTTGTGCATTATGTACAAAGCATAAATGACTACACAAAAGCAATTGAACCAACTTCACATCAGTAATTGCAATATGTCAATGAAGAATGGGCATTCCATCAGTCTTATACAACACAGACATTAGATGTGAGGATATTTCATAGACATAGACTCACATAGCAGGTTATGCAATCATTTAGCCACACATGAAAGTTGTTCCAAAGAAATTACAGACAAATATTCACCTTCCTAATGCTAGTCAGTGTAATACATAAAGATGGATAAAATGACTAGTTTTAAGTGTCTTTCATGTATCATCATGTATGAGGTGAAGTAGAACAAATGTAAGGCAGATACTCTAAGTACCAAGGATCAGGACCTTCTGGTGATCGCCAGATGTGTGGTGACCAATGTCATGCTCAAGATAAGTACCAAATCTAGCATAATAAGTCTGTTTCATTATTTGCAACTGTGATGGTGTCCTGGAACATATAATATCAGTGGCTGCTCTCAGATCCATAGTGTCACCACTTAGAGCTTCTCTCAAAACAGTTGCATCACGTCCAGCAGGATCAAGAATCCACAGCAACATAGCTTTCTGGAGCCACATGAAACAAAGTTAACATATTTTAACGTATTGGTTTTGATAAATTAAACGCAAATCATGATTGGAGCAACACATATTCACTTTTTTAGCTAATCCATTCAAATCATCAGTTCTCAACGGTGGATACATGGTACAGTTGATAAAGTATATTGGTACAGCTAGATTAAGATTTGAGAACTTTTCATGCCTTGTGGTTTCCATTGAGTTCAGATGAAATGCGATGGGAGAGTTCCTCATGATACATAGCCCTGTATTCCTGTTGAATGAGTCCACGCTGCACTGAATCGCGATGAGTAAGTATGTTTATCACTGTTGTACTGTCACAGCCAAACCCTGGACATGGACAACCATCAACCAAGGCACAATATAAAAAAGTCAGCATGTTTAATGACCACCTCCTTCAAGTCAGTAATGAAAATAAAAAACTTTGATATTTTAAGTAAAAGGATCGAAGTATGCAGATCACTCAATTACTGGAATTCAATTACATGTCTAAGTTATACTCCCTCCGTTCTTTTTGTATTTGTCGCGTTTTAATTAAAAAATGAACTAGCAGGCCATAAATATTCGAGAACAGAGGTAGTACTATTTATGCTCACTTACATACAGCAGCTGTCGTCATTCAAGCATATCAAACCAAACTCACTCTGAACAACAATTTTCAATTTTGTTGATGAAAAATAACAGATCATAAATAGTTTTGTGATAAAAATACAAGAAAAAAACACATTGAATTAATAGTTACAGACCATCCCAAGTAACACATAGAATTACAACATTTTAGTGATATAAAGTTACAAGTAATGGTCAAAGTCGCATATCTAAGCCATGAAAAGTCAGAAACACTAAATAGAAAAAGCAGAGGGATTATTAATAAGTTAGGCTAGAAGCAGTTGATCTGTTTTTTGGCCTTTTTTATGGCAGTTGGTGCACAGCACTCTTAAGGTATTGTGAGCAAATTGGAATGTTTATGGAAAGGAAATGCGTAACAAAATAGAAATAAACCAAACAATAAAATAATTAACAAATGCATCAACTTGCATACCAGCTGACCACAGAATTCTGTAATCACACATGTTAGAGAATACAAAAGACCACCATACTTTCATTAAAAATAAATTCTAATATATATATATGTGTACCTTACAGTTATTATACATTTTCCTCAGTCACCCTATGTGAAACTTATAGTTACCATGCATTTCCCTCGGTTCACTGTACACTAATTTAGTTATCTGGTAGACATGTGGAATCTATAGCACCTACACCGTCCAGAATTGTGCTAGTTGACCGAAGAACAGACAATTCAAGGCTCGAACCCACAGGTGAGTTGCCCTTGTATTACTCCACTACATACTTGACCCCAAATTATAGTCAGATAAAACAAAAGATGTCATAATCACCGTAATTTCCATCACTGCATCCAGATCAATCGCTACCCAATTACTGACCTAGCAACCACAGGAAATTTCCATGGCCTATATAAGCCTATAATAACAATAACCCTCCTCGACCACCTTCTCATCTGCAATCTGAACCCAGTCCAGCTAGCCCCCCTGGAATAGGGAATTGTAGCATCGTCTAGCTCCTCGACGCACCCCAAAACTCGCATGCGCAGAAAATCAAGGTAACAGCCAGGCAACCAAATAGCAACGATGGTTTCCGGCCCCATAGGATAATCTCCTGTCCATTCAGCCACAGTATCTGACCGAAAACGAGAACCGAACAACAACGGCGCGGCGGACCCCGACGAATTGTGGGGCAGCCGTAATTTGGGCGAGAACCTGAGGGGAAATTAGTGGTGTAGCGGACCTTTGAAGGCCTTTTGGAGGTCGATGGCGTCCTGCCGTGGGTTGGGGGGCGCCGGCGGCAGGGTGAGGCTCGCCATCGCCGGCAATCGCTGCGCGGGCGCGCTGCGCGCGATTCGATTCGATTTGGTCGGCTCGTGGAGGGAGATTAGCAAAATGGGTAGGTGCAATTCGTGGTGCGCGCTTTGCGGTAAAGTATGAGGAGGAGTAGGACAGAGATAGCGAGGAGCTAGCGTGGACCGCGTCTAGCCGTCCGAGACGTTACGTGGTGGTTTCAACGGACGGCACAACACGGACCGGCAGTCGCGGCCTCTCGGGTTGCCGCGTTTCAAGTTGGAGGCAAACATTTTTTTGCATACCATGCTCTGCCGCTTTCCTCTCCATTCATTTCAGTTTCTCTGCTGTAAATAAATTTGTTAAGGGTTAATTAGGAAAACTCATTTTCTCATGTGATTTTCATTTTTCCAAGAAAATTACCTTATTTTTTTAGAAAAATAAAATTCTTTAGAAAAATAGAGTTTCCAGACTAGCCCTAAAATAGATAGCTCTTTTAAAACAAGTCACGCTTCATGGAACTTGTAAAATAGAGTCAGTCCAATTAGAAATGTTTGCCAAAATAAGCCATATATTATTTTTAAATGTTGAGCATTATTTGTGGTACTAGACACAGCCGGATGGTCCGGCGTGCTCATGGTCTGGCTTTAGACACGGACGACCAAGCTAGGAAGACCCTTACAAGATTGCACAGATAATAATCGGTAACGCCTACATGTTGAAAACATCGCAAAGTAAAGACTTGCACAAAGTGCTGAATGGTGGTCTCCTAAAGCAATATTATTCTAATGTGTGGCAAGATGTTTAAGAAAATCGATGTTGTCACATCGAGTTGATTTCAACCTGTACTAGCGCTTTTGGTTCGCTCAGCTTCTCCAAAAGGCAGAGAGACATGTGTTGAGCACCATTTGTGGCACTGGACACGACTGGACGGTCCGGTCTAGAGGACCGAACGGTACACAATTAGATCAGATCAAGCATAACTAAATCCCTTTTCTGCGCATGTTTATCCCTCTAAACCCACGGTTCCTGTTGAGAGACGCTTAGGAACAGGTACAGACCTCCTCCTATATATATGAAGGGGTACGGCCGATTGCGATGACCAACAATCGAACTACAATCAATATATCTTTCGTTCTTTATATTTTACCATAGGAGTAGACAATAACGTAGCTTCCTACCTCTAATCTCCTACATCTTGGATGGCCTGCCGATCCCAAGACAAAACCCTAGGATCTCCCATCCGGGAGCGAGATCCAGGCGTTGTTGGCGAACGTCGCTGCCCTTGTGCACACACAGACCGTTTGGTCCCTAGGCGCGGACAGTCCGGCTTGTCAGCAGGGAACTCTCACCTCTGCGTCAGGTCGCAGATCGTCTGACCCTTGGCTGCGGACATTCGATCTGCTACAACCCCCATGGTAAGCGAGACAAATGAAATCCAATCTCTTAGAGCTTACATAAACGAGCAACGAGAACAAATGCAACACGTCATAGGGTTATGAAAAATGATTATAAGAAGCTAGCGCGTGCATTCAATAAATCTGTTGTCTCAAATTTTTCATCGCACGAGGTTGAAACTAGGAAAAATACACGCGATTCAATGGTTGTAGATTGGCATGACCAATCCTAACCCCTTTAAGGGATGCCGATAGACACATATATTGGACAACCACAGCCTCCTATGCAAATCGGGGGTAAACACACTGATCTGCGCATGGCCGGACCGTTCGTGCGTAAGCGCGGACTGTCCGGGCCAGCAGCGGTTGACCCCGTTTTTCGAACCGAATTACCGAAGTCCACGCCTGAGCTGCCGCATCCCTCGCAAACCCTAGCTGACCAATTTGGACCATCCACGCACAACGTCGGACAGTCTGAATACATCACTGGACGGTCTAGCCATGTGGCCGGACATTCCGCGAACACAGTCGGACGGTCCGACGCAGAGTACACAAAACCTAACGAGAATAATCGAAAGAGAAGTTTGAATTAACCGTCTTCTTTTTCTCATAGTCGTTGTCGTCGTCCTTTTAGGAAGAGGAAGATGCGTCGCTGTCGTAGTAGACTATCTCCTTGATGCGCCTTGTTTTCTTCTTCTTCCCGTCTTTTCTTTTGTGGCCTGAGCCCGAGTCAGTAGGCTTGCCATCTTTCGGCTCGTTGACGAAGGACTCCTTCTCCTTATCATTGATCACAATCCCCTTGCCCTTAGGATCCATCTCTTCGGGCGATTAGTCCCTTCGTGAAGAGAACGGCTCTGATACCAATTGAGAGCACCTAGAGGGGGGGTGAATAGGTGATCCTGTAAAAACTTGAAACTTAATCCACAAAACTTGATTAAGGGTTAGCACAATAAATCCAAGTGGCTAGAGAAGAGTTCTTGCACAACACTATAACCACAATAAGATCAACACAGAGATGGCACAGTGGTTTATCCCGTGGTTCGGCCAAGTCCAACACTTGCCTACTCCACGTTGTGGCGTCCCAACGAACGAGGGTTGCACTCAACCCCTTTCAAGCGGTCCAAAGACCCACTTGAATACCACGGTGTTTTGCTTGCACTTTACTATATCCCGCTCGCGAGGAATCTCCACAACTTGGAGCCTCTCGCCCTTACAAAGATGTTCACAAAGAAGCACGGAAGTAAGGAAGGGATGAGCAATGCACACAAGGCACAAAATCAGAGCAACAACACGCACACAAGTCGCAACACGAGCTCTCAACACAACTCAAAGAGTTCTCTACACAAATGGAGCTCTAGTTGCTATCACAAAGAATCGAATGCGCGGATTTGAAGTCTTCGTGCTTAGAAATACTTAGAGAATGCTTGGTGTGCTCCTCCATGCGCCTAGGGGTCCCTTTTATAGCCCCAAGGCAGCTAGGAGCCGTTGAGAGCATTCCAGGAAGGCAATTCTTGCCTTCTGTCGCCTGGCGCACCGGACAGTCCGGTGCGGATTTCTTTCCTTCTATGGCGCAGCCGACCGTTGAAGATCTAGAGCCGTTGGCGCACCGGACACTGTCCGGTGCGCACCGGACAGTCCGGTGCCCCCTTCTGACCGTTGGCTCGGCCACGTGTCGCGCGTGGATTCCTCGGCCGACCGTTGGCTCACCGGACAGTCCGGTGCACCACCGGACAGTTCGGTGATTTATAGCCGTACGCCGTTAATCACTTCCCGAGAGCGACGACTTCGCCTGTGAATGGCTCACCGGACAGTCCGGTGCACCACCGGACAGTCCGGTGATTTATAGCCGTACGCCGTTGATCGCTTCCCGAGAGCAGCCAGTTAACAGTCGCCAGCCTGGCGCACCGGACACTGTCCGGTGCACCCAGACTGCGCAGAGTCTTGGCTGCATAGCCAAGTCTTTTCCAAATTGATCTTTTCCTGTTTCTAGCACTTAGACACAATACGTTAGTCTCCAAAACAATGTACTAAGTCTTAGAAACATACCTTTCCTCTTGATTTGCACTTTGTCCATCAATTGGCATAGATTAACACTTAACAGCTTGTGTTGGCACTCAATCACCAAAATACATGGAAATGGCCCAAGGGCACATTTCCCTTTCAGATATGCATGTGGACATAGAGCCCTTTCTGAAAGGGAAATGGCCTCAACATTTCCTATAATCGATTTTGGTGTTCGACGTCCATCTCAAACCATATGAACTAACTAGTTTGCCTAGTGGATGTTTTTCTTAGGTGCATAAAGTTCACATAAACATATAAAGAAAATGACTTGGGGAAATTCTACACGGTTGGAGCAAAACACAATTGGCGTAGCCTGTGGCGCACCGGACACTGTCCGGTGCCTAGGCTGGAGACCTCCGCGAACTGGCCTCTCTCGGGTTTTATCAGTGCTCGTCCACTAAAATTATCGGACTGTCCAGTGTACCATCGGACTGTCCGGTGTACCATCGGACTGTCCGGTGAGCCAATGGAGCAACGGTCAACTTTGCCCAACGATCGACTGTGCGACTGTGCGCGCAGTCTGCAGTACCAGAAGTCAGAATATAGTCTGCGATGACAGGTCGCACCGGACTGTCTGACGTGCCACCGGACTATCCGGTGCCACAAGAGGACAGAAGACTTCAACGGTCAACTACTCCAAACCCCAACGGTCGGCTGATGTGGCACTCAACGGACAGTGAACAGTGGAGTGTCCGGTGCACCACCGGACTGTCCGATATGCCCATCGACAGCAACAGCTGGAATAGTGGTTAGGGCTATAAATATCCCCCAACCACCACCATTCAAGACATCCAAGTATTCCAACTTCCTCATTCAATACTAGAGCAAAAGAATAGACTCCAAAGACACAATCAAAGCATCAAATCCTCTCCAAGTTCCAAAATCAAGTCAAGTGATCAAAAGTGCTTAGTGACTTGAGAGAGGGTGATTTGTGTTTCTTTTGTTGCTCTTGTTGCTTTGTTGCTTTCTTCTTCTCATTCTAAACTTCTCAAGTGTTTTGTAGAGCAAGCGAGAGACACCTAATTGTGTGGTGATCCTTGCGGGGTCTTAGTGACCCGTGTGATTAAGAAGAAGCACTCGACCGGTCTAAGTGACCGATTGAGAGAGGGAAAGGGTTGGAATAGACCCAGCCTTTGTGGCCTCCTAAATGGGGAGTAGGTTCTTTGGAACCGAACCTTGGGAAACAAATCACTGAGTTCTTTTGTGTTGATCTTCATCACTCGATTTGTTTCTTCCCTCTCCTCTCTCTCTAAAGTTCTCTTGCTCATATTGTTTTGAGTTGGCTCCCAAAGTAATCCGCATTAATTAAGCAACTCATAGCAAGAAGAATAATCTTCCACACTCCGAATTCACCATTATTTATTTCTAACCCTAACCCCAGGTAAAGTGTGTGTTCAAAGTTTATAATTCTCAGGTTTCGCCTATTTACCCCCTTCTAGGCGACTTTCAATTGGTATCAAAGCTCGGTGCTTCATTAGAGTTTAACAACTCGAAGTGATGTCGGGAGAACACGCCAAAAGGGAGATGGTCACCGACGAAAAGCCCAAAGCTTTGGGAAAGAAGAACGATGAAAGCACTCCGTCGAAGGAGGCCGGCGACAAGCACAAGGAGGAATCCACTGGCTCCATCAAGTCACATAGGAAGGGTGACAAGAAGAAAAAGAAAATGAAGAAGGTGGTCTACTATGAGACCGATTCTTCATCACCTTCCACCTCCGATGCCGAGTCCATATCTTCGAAGCACCAAGAGCGTAAGAAGTATAGTAAGATGCCTCTTCACTATCCTCGCATTACTAAACGCGCTCCTATACTTTCCGTACCCCTGGGCAAACCACCATATTTTGATGGTGAAGATTAATGTATGTGGAGTGATAAAATGAGGCACCATATAACCTCACTCCACGAAAGTATATGAAATATTGTTGAGTTTGGAGCGCAGGCACCACAGGTGTGCGACAAGGATTATGACTCCGATGAGGCCGCCCAAATAAGGCACTTCAATTCCCAAGCCACCTCTATACTCTTAGCTTCCTTGTGTCGAGAGGAGTACAACAAGGTGCAAGGGTTGAAGAGTGCTAAAGAAATTTGGGACATCCTCAAAACGGCGCATGAAGGGGACGAGGTGACCAAAATCACCAAGCGCGAGACGATCGAGGGAGAACTCGGTCGATTCATCCTAAACAAAGGAGAGGAGCCACAAGCAATGTAGAACTGGCTCAAGACGATGGTCAACCAAGTCCGCAACCTTGGGAGCACCAAGTGGGATGACCATGAAATGGTCAAGGTTATTCTAAGATCTCTTGTTTTTCGTAATCCCACTCAAGTGCAACTAATCCGTAGAGATCCTAGATATAAACAAATGTCTCCTGAGGAGGTAATTGGCAAGTATGTGAGCTTTGAACTTATGATCAAAGACTCCAAACATATTGTCAACTTGGAGCAAGGCACCACCTCCATACCCGAGGTGCAACCCGTTGCACTCAAAGCAACGAAAGAAAAGAATGAAGAGTCTACACCAACAAGTAGACTCCCAATTGACGCCTCCAAGCTCGACAATGAGGAGATGGCTCTTATCATCAAGAGCTTCCGGCAAATCCTCAAACAAAGGAAGGGGAAGGACTACAAACTATAGCATCCCAAAAATTCAAATCTTGAAAATTTCTCAAACTCGCTCTAAATTTAAAATGAATTTTATATTTTGTTTCAAAATGTTTGTTTGTAAGTTGATATCAGCAAATAAAATATAGTGGTCTATATTCTCTCCAAAATCCTCCTCAAAATATCCTACAAATATTTTCCAGTGATCCCCCTCAAATTCTTTCCAGAAATACTGCCCAAATATTCCACCGATAATTCTCCAAATATTTTCTTCCCGAGAAATGCCTTCAGAATCATTTTTGAAGTCCCTACAAATATTTTCTTCATAACTTTTCTCATCCTCATACATATAGGTATGCCTCCGGTGTCATACGGTGAGCTCTACAAGCTAATTACACTTATACAAGACAAATACATGCTAACCTCCCACTAATCCTCTCATCCTCCCAATAATCCTCTCATCCTTCCCCCTAATCCCCCCACCTTGGCTATAAATAGAGGGGCAAGGGCCTCCTCTCAAGCCACCTAAGCCATTTCATGGCAACTCTCTTCTCCCCCCACACGCCCACTCCACTTCCCACACAAGCACACACTAGCACAAGGATCGTTCGGTCGTTCTTCGATCATTCATCCACCTGTTCTTAGTTTGTTCGATCGTTCGTCCGATCGTTCATGGTTCGTTCGTCCGTTCGTCCGATCGTTCGATCGTTCGTTCGTTCGTTCGTCCAAATAATCTTTGTTCAGCCGTTATGCTGCCAAAATTCCGATCGTACGTTCATTCGGTCATTCGATCGTTCATAGTTCCTATTCATCGTTCATCGTTCGTTCATAGTCCCTATTCATCGTCCGTCCAAATAATCTTTGTCCGGCCGTTATGCTGCCGAAATTTTGATCGTTCGTTCATCCGTTCATTCATAGTTCCTATTCATCGTTCGTTCATCGTCACTATTCATCGTCCATCGTTCGTTCATACGAACTATTCACCATCACTATTCATCGTTACTATTTATCGCTACTATTCGTCATTACTATTCACAGTCATTACTATTCACAGTCATTACTATTCATCATTACTATTCACCGACACTATTCATCACCGTTACTCTTTATCAATGACAACTACAATTACTTTTCCGTTGTCACTATTCATCGTTACTATTTATCGATCATCCGATCACTCCCAATTTCAACTACTCATCCATCATGTTGTCCAGTCCACCTAAACCAACCAGACCAATATTCTAGTCATACGAGAACCCCATTGACTGTGATTTTCCTTCCAGTGGGAACTTCCCATCAGATCGCCCATCCCAGGTTTCTCCAAGTTGAGCACACTTAACTTTGAGATTCCTTCGAACCAGGCTTCCAAACTCAGATTCCAATAATTCTTGTTTCTAAATTCTTATCAAACTATTCCCTATCCAACCATGTCATCCCTTAAGCATGGTTCATATTCCAGAAAACTCCTAAAATACTCTTGTCCCATATTCTGCCTATAATTTCCCTATTCAGACTAAGTCAGACGATTCATTCGTCACTATTCTCACCAACAGTGAACTTCACTGTGCCACACCACATACACCCAGCTACCCTCTCTCTCTCTCCACACACTCAACACCCTCAGCCAAGGCAAACACCCCACCTACTCAGTTACTCCGCTCTGCCGGCTACACGCATAGTGTCGCTTCGCCTTCAATCCACCCTCCTGGTAAGCACCTCCGCTCCACCACCAGTAATATCACAACACCACATGACACAAATTCTGCTCAAGACTCTACCCATCCATATATCGCTATTTTGACCACTATACTAAATATTTGTTGGTATACTTGCTGGTTTGTATGTTTGCTTGTTCATGTTGCATAGTTATCGGAGCATTTGTGCCGTCTCGTGGAGACCAGATCTGCAAGTCTACGCCAGATGGTGGAGCTAGAAGCCAGTTCCGCACCCTTTCGCCGGATAAGCACGGCAAGCTCACTGGATCCCTTTGATGCATAAATTATCTATGCTTTTTCAACCACAACCCTCAGCCTGTTATTTTATGCATAATATGATTTTGAGACAAGTTATTATGGCCACCCAGCCGCTCGCCGCAATCAATCTTTATACATATTTGTTACAAATGATTTGAGAAAAGGTGTGAGTTTTCAAAAGAAAATGCTTTTCAAAATGGGTATGATGAAGGGTTGTCACCCTTATCACCTTTTAAGCGGGATGATCAGGGACTCCCTGGTTTAGGGGAGGGCCTCAGGTGTTGGCTCAGCCAGGTTAGGTGTGAGCAGAAGGATTGTCCCCTCATATAAGGACCGGTTTGTCATCCTTCACTACCTGTACTCATGACAAGTACAACCACTCGAGACTGTATGGGCAGTCACTCAATCTAAACTCGTACGGTCCAAACCCCAGGGTTATGATGGCTGGGGAGCACCGGGAGGATAAGGAGGGGGAATGTTTTGTCCGGTGTGGACATGGCGGTGGCCTGACTCCTTCCGGTATAACCGTTAAGGTAAGGACGTGCGAGGAAAGAGAGAGATTGGGCATTCGGATCTCACAACGGTGAGATTGCAGAAACCGGACTAGTGGGTAAAGTGTAGCCCTCTGCGCAGAGTTCAAACCTATTCGAATAGTCCATGTCCACTAGTATGGACGAGTCTGGTGTGGTATGACAATTAGTGTTTTGTTTTCCAAAAAAAATGCTTTTGAAAAGTGGTTTTAAAAGGTCCGGCGGTTGAGCCGTGAGCTATGGTGGACGGGAAGTACAGTAGCTGTTTTTGAAAAAGAAAACCAGTGGGAAACTGCTGAGACACCTAGATGGTTTAGTCCAGGGGATTTTGTTCTATATTGAAAAACTTCCTGCTCCTTTGGGAGAGGATGCGCTTTGCAAAATACAAAATGTTTTTCAAAATAACCCTGCATCAAATACTGCTATTTCTGCAAAATATCCTGAGCTCCACATATTCCATGCTTTATATCTGATTTCCCCATTCCGCGGGTGAAGGTGGGCTGCTGAGTACGTAAGTACTCACCCTTGCTTATTTGTTGTTTTTCAGAGAAGGAGATCGTTGATCGAGTAAGAGTTACGCCTGTTCCCAACCTTGCCTGTGGCTGTTGGACCGCTGATTTGCTTCGCTGCGTATATCGGGCTGCTTCAGCCCCACTCTGATGACATGTCTCGAGTTGTGGACCAACTCTTAAAGTTGTTCGCCACCTTTATAGGTTTGTCTTGTTTAGACAGATCTGGAATCATCTGATGTATAAATGTGTTTACTAGCCTCCTGGGACTAGTAATTGTATCACATTTGAGTCCCAAGGGATTGGGGTGCTTCACAAACCCCGCTCTAAGAGGGTTTGCTACAGGTGTGGTAAGTCCGGCCACTTTATAGCTAAATGTCCATATACAAGTGACAGTGACAAGGACAACGACAAGAAAGGTAAGAAGAAGATAGAAAAGAAAAGATACTACATCAAGAAGAAGAGTGGCGAGGCATACATGGTACAAGAATGGGACTCCGACGAGAGCTCCACCGACTCCTCCTCCGACGAGGACGCCGCCAACATCGCTGTCAACAAAGGCCTTCTCTTCCCCAATGTCGGCCAAAAATGCCTCATGGCTAAGGATAGCAAAAAGAAGAAGGTACATTCTAGAGATACCCTAAAATACACAACTTCTAATAATGAGGGTAGCTCTAGTGATAATGAAGATGATTTGACTTCTCTTTTTGCAAACCTTACCAAAGATCAAAAGAAAAAGATTAATGAATTGATAGAAACCATTAACAAGGAGAAGGATGATATCTTGGAATGCCAAGAGGACTTGCTCGTTAAGGAAAATAAAAAATTTGTTAAGCTAAATGATGCATATGCTCTTGAAGTAGAAAAATGTGAAAACTTTTCTAAAGAGCTTATTATTTGCAATTATACAATTTCTTATCTTAGAACTGAAAATATTAATTTAATTGCTAAGATTGAAGAATTGAATGCTGGGAAACCCTCTGCATCTACTATTGAGCATGTCACTATTTGCACTAGATGGAGAGATGTTAATATTGATGCTATGAATGATCACATTGCTATGATTAAAGAATAAAATGATGACATAGCAAATTTAAATGCTAAAATTGCCGAGCATGAGTTAGATAATGAAAAATTTAAATTTGCTTGTAACATGCTCTATAATGGGAGACGCCCTGGCATTAAGGATGGCATTGGCATCCAACAAGGGAGTCAAAGCAACGTCAAGCTTAATGCCACTAAGAACAGGCTTTCTAATTTTGTTAAGGGCAAGGCTCTCATGGTTCATGATAGGGAAAATTACATTTTATACCCTAAAAACTATCCTGAGCACAAAATTAGAAGAATTCATGCTATAAAATCTCATTCTGTTTCTCATCATGCTTACATGTATAATAATGAGGCTTCTAGCTCTAGGCATTCAACTCATATCAAAATGCCTAAAAAGAATATTGCAAATGCATCAAATAAAAATAGCATCTTATTTAAGACTTTTGATGCATATTTTGTGCTTACTAACAAATCAGGCAAGGTAGTTACCAAATATGTTGGGGCAAACACAAGAGTCCTAAGACTTTTGTTTAGGTACCCAAGGTGCTTGTTTCTAATGTAAAAGGACCCAAGACCATTTGGGTACCTAAGAACAAGGCCTAAATTTGTTTTATAGGTTTATGCATCCAGTGGGACAAGTTGGATAATTGATAGCGGGTGCACAAATCACATGACTGGGGAGAAAAGGATGTTCTCCTCATATGAGAAAAATGATGATTCCCAAAGACCAATCACATTCGGGGATGGAAATCAAGGTTTGGTCAAAGGTTTGGGTAAAATTGCTATATCTTCTGACCATTCTATTTCTAATGTTTTTCTTGTAGAATCTTTAGATTATAACTTTCTTTCTATTTCTCAATTATGTAAATGGGTTACAACTATTGTCGGAGAGGAAATTCTTGAAAGTTCCCTTTGGCCCGGGAACAGGATCTGGATGTCGCCTAGAGGGGGGTGAATAGGCGAATAAAAATTATCACTTTAAAACTTAAATCTTACTCTACTCGAAGACAGGATCGCAGTGGAGTGAAGAACCCTTCGAGTAGGTTGCAGCGGAATTGAAGTTCCTGTCTTAAGAATATCCTGTACTTCAAAGAAAGCTAGTACCACACGTAAGCAGTGAAGTGCAGAAGTAAGAACTGAATAAGACAGAATCAGCACACAGAGCAGAGCACGTGGACACTGGAATTTATCCCGAGGTTCGGCCAAGCCTGAAATGCTTGCCTAGTCCTCGTTGGAGTTAGCCACACCTGGGCTTGGAGTCTATTTCAACTCCTTCCTCCGTTTGCTCAGATCTGTCAGTCAGACAGATAGAGCCTTCCACTATGTTGAGATGGTTACAACGAAACCACGACTGCTTACAATCTTCTTGGCAGCACTTCAGCAGAGTAACAATATGCTCAAGACCTAGCTCTAGTTCTAGGCAGCTCTTCTCCACTCTCTAAAGGCTTATAGCTTTGCCTTCTACGCAAACTAGAGAGATACACACAAGAGGGAGAGTGAGAATTGATCAGAGTGATGTCTACACTTGTTGGCTGCACTTGTATCTTGCTTGAGGCGCCTAGGGGTCCCTTTTATAGGCACAAGGGGCCTAGGAGCTGTTGGAAGCAATCTAGGAAGGCAAATCTTGCCTTCTGTCGGGTGGCGCACTGGACACTGTCCGGTGCCCGATTTCCTTCCATAACTGGCGCAGACGACCGTTGCAGTCTTGGAGCCGTTGGCGCACCGGGCACTGTCCGGTGCACACCGGACAGTCCGGTGCCCCCATCTAACCGTTGGCTCGGCCACGCGTGGATTGCGCGGCCGACCGTTGGCTCACCGGACAGTCCGGTGCCCCACTGGACAGTCTGGTGAATTATAGCCGTACATCGCCAGACTTCTCCCGAGAACGGCCTGTTCATCAGAGTTCAGCCTGGCGCACCGGACACTGTCCGGTGCACCACTAGACAGTCCGGTGTGCTATACCGAGCTAAGTCTTGGCTGTATACAGCCAAGCCTTTTGCACCTCTTTTCTTTTCTTCTTTTCTCTACTTAGACAAATATGTTAGTACACAAAAACCAATGTACTAAGTCTAGAAACATACCTTCTCTTGGATTTTCACCTCTCTATCATTTGACATGCTAAAGATTGATGTTGGACTCCTAAATCATCAAGTCAGCTTAGCTTGATCTAGACTAACATTTCTGAGCTCCAACATCCTGCAAAGGTCACATAGAATATCTCCAAACATAGGAACAACCCAAACTAAAGGTCGAAGTGCACTTAGCTCTTTTGGGCTGCTTCCAGTTCTGATTTTGACATTTGTTCTTCTTCTAGTGACTTTGTTCTCCTTCTTAGAGCTTGATCTTGAGCCTTATGACTTACACCACATAATTATAGATGTTTCCCCATTGGTTGTAAGTCACGTCCTTATGTAGTGATCCTTGATGTGTCATAGCTCTTCTTAACTCGATCACCCTTGACTTTGCAAGTCTTCTTCTTCACCCTTGGCTTTGGGTTCCTCAGCCTCTTTGACCTTCTCCCGTGCACTTGGTACCTCGAAGCTCTACTTGCCTCCATCCTTGGCTTGATCAGTTGTCTCCGAGCTACGCACCCGAGTCTCACTTTATGCAATGTCCATCATACTTGTGATGCCCATTATCTATCCATCATCTAGTCCTTGGACCATCACACTTGTTCACTTGTGTTGAACCCTGTTAGCTTTACATTAAGCACCTGTTCAACACTTAGCACACTTGTTAGTCCTTTAATTGAGTTGTCATCCAAACAGCAAAACCCACAAGAGAGCTTTCAATCTCCCCCTTTTTGGTGATTGATGGCAACACAATTAAAGCTTACATAAGAGTGAAATTTAAAGCACAAATTTTGAGTTCTAAGATTGTAGAATGCTCCCCCAAAATATGTGCTTACATTAAAATCTTAGCTTTGGCCTTAAATGCCAAAATGCACATACTTAGGCTAAATCGAAGCATTGCTACACCTTAGCACCTGTGGGATGCATTGTGTCAAGGATCAAACCATGATGCGTATAACACACAAATGCACAGAATCAGAGTTAAACACCATTCAATTGAGTGGATATATCACAGGAATATCAACCTACCACTATTCACCATGAAGATACCAATTTAAACTAAGATACCAATTTAAAACAATCTTAAAGCACCATACCAATTTAAAACTATCTTAAAGCACCATTAAACTATTAACCATATGCACCATAATCCACATGACTATCTATTTCAGAATGAACACAATAGATGCCAATTAATTCATAGCAGCGGACGCACTAGTCCATATGATGCAACACATATAATACTGCAAGAAGCATATGATAAGAATTATCAATAACACAATAACACACTAACAATGCTCAAACTGACACATCACCCCCTTAGGATAAGCTTTCCTCTCAGGTTGAGACTAAGCTTTAATGCACAAATTCTCCCCCTTTGACATCAAACACCAAAACCATATTCAAGCAAGAACATAGGATGATGTCAAGGGACAGCAGGGTGTTAAGGAGGAAAAACACACTGTCAAAACTCCCCCTAACTTATTGAACATTTGAGTAAGATACATATACGCAAAAAGATCAATACTTCCTTTTGTACTTTTACCATGTTGATGTACTTCCCATCTTGAAAGTATTAATCTCTCGGGAGCTTCTCCACACTTGTGTCTGATTCTTTATCCTAACCTTTTCTTGTTGCTAAGACACCAAGCTTAGAGCAAGTTATAGTATTGTGGCACAAGATGAAGCTTCTATTCTAGTGATTACTAAACGATGTCAATTGAAGCAAACTATCACGGCTACCAATTGAAAAGTCATTTATTATCATAGCTCCATGATATTTAAGGATAAGCATCTAGTATCACCAAATATTATAGAGCATGAGCAATCTAAAAATATGCAATTACTCATGACTTAAGATACCAACTTCTTGACTTACAGAGGTACCCAAGTCCTGATTGCTCCATTTCTTGCTCATCTTCTCTTTTCCACCTTGAGACTATACAAGATTGCTCAAGAAACAATTAGTCTCAAAAGACACAAGTTAAGTGTGCTCCCCCTAAACTTGTGCATCAAGTATTTGAATAACTTGCACTTTGCACATTCTAGCTTTCTCAGAACTAGAGGGGATCACAACATATCTTGGTCAAGGCATACTCTCAATTTCATCACAAAGAGATAACAATTGAATACAAAATGAAAGGTTGACTTAATACAATATTGCATGCCTCAAGAAGTACAACATTTTACAAGCAACCTAGGCATGCTTCATACATGATAATCATTGCATCACCTATACCAATTGAAAACGACAAGATCATGCATATATAGCGCAATGTCTAAGCACATCATAATTACGAAGGTTCCTTAGGTACACCAAAAGAAACAACATTTTAAAGTAAGGAGCACCTAAGCCAGGATACTACCAATTCAGACGCAAGAACATAGCTGTGATCACCATTAATGGAACTTCACGATATTCAATGAAATTGCATAGTTCCATTCTCCATACCTTTGCCTTTTCCTGAATTGCCATGAGAGCACCAGTTGTCACTAATTGAGGGCTCCTTTTGTTTATGCACCTTAGCTCAAAAGGGTGCATTAGAGGCACAACATGGATTTTGGTATTCACACAATACCAGACTAGAGTAATCATGTGAACATAAACTAAACAAAATGACATATTTGCACAAAGGTTAATCATTAAAACCATATAGCATAACTCACAGGGGATACAGGTTTATTCACGAACACAAAAAGAGTTAATCATGGTGGATATATCTAATGAAAAACTACCCATTAAATGATTCAAGAGACATAACCTCTAAAGCACACAATCATGATTAAGCACGCATGGTTACGATCTTGGAAATCATTAATCATTGATTGAAAGGCACTCAACACAGGCAATCAAAAAAGCATAACTGCTCCAAGGACAGGTAGCACAACAGTCAGACTTAAGAGCAGTACTGATTATCAACAAAGTACTTAAGATACAAGGGTACCATCTCATGGAGAGCAAGTTGCAGAATCTCATCAAGGTCCTTTGCTTGATTCACCAATGATGATTAAGGACCTCTACAACTTATTTCACTTGAGATGAACATGGGATTAGTGTCTCACAATAGTTCAACCTTGGGTCAATGAATAAACACCAAAACAATTAACAGCTTAAGCATAGAGTTTGTGTTAACCATATTAAGCTCTCCCATGGTCTCCAGTCCATCTCAAGGCACCTGCATGGTCTAGTTAGCACAGTTTGGTACCCATCTCGGGATGGGTCCATATCGATCATCCAAAAAGGCCTTTGGTACCCAAATAGCATTTGTGCTAGTCCTAGGTGATCTCATGATTGATCTAGCACAAGAGTATGATTTGGGTCTCCTAAGCGAATAAGATTGAGACAAATTTACTTGCTTAGGAACCTCACCTTTATTACATACCTTGGATAGATGACCCTGCTCACCACACTTGTAGCAGAAGCGTCGCTTAACCTGACATGACGCTTGTTGTTTGTCATTTTCCTTGGTGAGAGTCATCTTGGAGAATGCACATGCTTGGTTCATCAATAGCGGACAAGAAGTGATAGTGTGGTTCTTGTCATTGCATCCGAAGCATCTCCTTATCCCTTCTCCCTTGTCGTTGTATGGACACGACGCAATGAGGTGTCCCGCCTTATTGCACTTAAAGCACCCCCTTTTTCCTTTTCTCTTTTTGTTCTTGGATGACATAGAGAAATGGTCAGTGCAAACAACATGATTAATTGAATCTTTACCTTTTTCCAAGCTCATGTTGATTTCTTTATTTTTAGGAACATCCTTCTTATGGAGCTTAACACTTGCTGCAGTTTTTCCCTTCTCAAGCTTCTTCACTACGCGCCCGTGGATATCTTGAGAAGGTTGAGCTATGCGTCTTCTCCTTAGTTGTCTTTGCTTCTTGTTCCCACACAATTTCTTTTGTGACCCTACAACTTTTTGCTCATTTAAACACTCTCTTTCTTTTGAGCGACAGGGGTTAGCACATGGTGATAGATTATCCAAATGTGTACTTGTGCAAGAATGAAGTTCACATGAATTTAAGTTTGTAATTACAACCTCATGAGCAACTTCAAGCATGATATGTCTATCCAAGAGATTATCATGATAACAAGACAATAAGTCATATTTTTCAGTTAGAGCAAGGTTATCATGACTTAACAATCCTACTTGACTCCTAAGCATGAAATTTTCAGTTTTAAGTTGAGCAACACTAGATAATGCATCATGATTATTTCTTTGCTCAATTAAAATAGATTCATACCGTTGGACCAAATCATCATGAGAGCACTTTAGCTCCTCATGTTCTTTGGTCATTTTCTCTAAGCTGTTGTTGGTTTTAATGAGGGACTCCTCTAGCCTGAGAAGCGTCTCGCCCTGTTCCTTGTTCCTTCTCAACAGCTTAACCAAGAGTGCTTTGTCCTCTTTGTTGAGATGGATGTAGAAATGGCGAATCTCCTCTTCTTCCACATCATCGGTCTCATTTTCCCTGTCATTAATATCAGTGGAAGCAAAACAGGAAAATGTACCTTGTGATGATGTAGACTCCTCATCCTCATATTCTTCCTCATCATCACTTTTGTCTCCACCATCATTGTTAGCAATAATACATTTATTACTAGTGGAAGACAAACATGTTGATGAGGTGGATTCATCGTTTGGTTGCCATCGTTCTTGTTCTTCTCCCTTGGACAAGTTAGTATCACCAACAATACAGGGAGCAGAGGAAGTGCATATGGAATTAAAAAATTTCAACTTAAGTTTAGTCCATAGATCATGAGCATCAACAAATAAGTCACTATTACTACTCATGATGGCAAAATAGGCACCTCTAGAAAGAGAATCAACTAAGATGTTGCAAGCATGGTGATTTAGAGATAGACATCTTAGTTCATCATTAGAAGGATTTTTACTAACATTAGAGGGAAAAATACTTCTACTAAAGACCTATCTCAAATCAGGATCAACATTCATGAAGGCATTATAAATAGAGATAGACCAAGACTTGTAATTAGAACCATCGCCTAAAAGAAGTTCTATAGTTACCTCTTGTGACGACATCGTCATCTCCGGACGGCTAAGCCCACACTGGAGATGCCTAGCTCTGATACCAATTGAAAGTTCCCTTTGGCCCGAGAACAGGATCTGGATGTCACCTAGAGGGGGGGGGGTGAATAGGCGAATAAAAATTATCACTTTAAAACTTAAATCTTACTCTACTCGAAGACAGGATCGCAGTGGAGTGAAGAACCCTTCGAGTAGGTTGCAGCGGAATTGAAGTTCCTGTCTTAAGAATATCCTGCACTTCAAAGAAAGCTAGTACCACACGTAAGCAGTGAAGTGCAGAAGTAAGATCTGAATAAGACAGAATCAGCACACAGAGCAAAGCACGTGGACACAGGAATTTATCCCGAGGTTCGGCCAAGCCTGAAATGCTTGCCTAGTCCTCGTTGGAGTTAGCCACACCTGGGCTTGGAGTCTATTTCAACTCCTTCCTCCGTTTGCTCAGATCTGTCAGTCAGACAGATAGAGCCTTCCACTATGTTGAGATGGTTACAACGAAACCGCGGCTGCTTACAATCTTCTTGGCAGCACTCCGGCAGAGTAACAATATGCTCAAGACCTAGCTCTAGTTCTAGGCAGCTCTTCTCCACTCTTTAAAGGCTTATAGCTTTGCCTTCTACGCAAACTAGAGAGATACACACAAGAGGGAGAGTGAGAATTGATCAGAGTGATGTCTACACTTGTTGGCTGCACTTGTATCTTGCTTGAGGCGCCTAGGGGTCCCTTTTATAGGCACAAGGGGCCTAGGAGCCGTTGGAAGCAATCCAGGAAGGCAAATCTTGCCTTCTGTCGGGTGGTGCACCGGACAGTCCGGTGCACCACCGGACACTGTCCGGTGCCCGATTTCCTTCCATAACTGGCGCAGACGACCGTTGCAGTCTTGGAGCCGTTGGCACACCGGACACTGTCCGGTGCACACCGAACAGTCCGGTGCCCCCATCTAACCGTTGGCTCGGCCACGCGTCACGCGCGGATTGCGCGGTTGACCGTTGGCCAGCCGACCGTTGGCTCACCGGACAGTCCGGTGCCCCACCGGACAGTCCGGTGAATTATAGCCGTACATCGCCAGACTTCTCCCGAGAACGACCTGTTCACTAGAGTTCAGCCTGGCGCACCGAACACTATCCGGTGCACCACCGGACAGTCCGGTGTGCCAGACCGAGCTGAGTCTTGGCTGTATACAGCCAAGCCTTTTGCACCTCTTTTCTTTTCTTCTTTTCTCTGTTTCTAATACTTAGACAAATATGTTAGTACACAAAAACCAATGTACTAAGTCTAGAAACATACCTTCTCTTGGATTTTCACCTCTCTATCATTTGACATGCTAAAGATTGATGTCGGACTCCTAAATCATCAAGTCAGCTTAGCTTGATCTAGACTAACATTTCTGAGCTCCAACATCCTGCAAAGGTCACATAGAATATCTCCAAACATAGGAACAACCCAAACTAAAGGTCGAAGTGCACTTAGCTCTTTTGGGCTGCTTCCAGTTCTGATTTTGACATTTGTTCTTCTTCTAGTGACTTTGTTCTCCTTCTTAGAGCTTGATCTTGAGCCTTATGACTTACACCACATAATTATAGATGTTTCCCCATTGGTTGTAAGTCACGTCCTTATGTAGTGATCCTTGATGTGTCATAGCTCTTCTTAACTCGATCACCCTTGACTTTGCAAGTCTTCTTCTTCACCCTTGGCTTTGGGTTCCTCAGCCTCTTTGACCTTCTCCCGTGCACTTGGTACATCGAAGCTCTACTTGCCTCCATCCTTGGCTTGATCAGTTGTCTCCGAGCTACACACCCGAGTCTCACTTTATGCAATGTCCATCATACTTGTGATGCCCATTATCTATCCATCATCTAGTCCTTGGACCATCACACTTGTTCACTTGTGTTGAACCATGTTAGCTTTACATTAAGCATGTGTTCAACACTTAGCACACTTGTTAGTCCTTTAATTGAGTTTTCATCCAAACACCAAAACCCACAAGAGAGCTTTCAATTCTCCGGCCAGGTGGCGGAGTGCACTCGCCCTAAATCCTAAGATGAGGAGGGGGCTTAAGCGTTTTGCTTGTTGGTAGATGAATGAAGAACTCAGGAACACGCAAGGGTTTAGAGTGGTTCGGGCCGCCGGAGCGTAATACCCTACTCCACTGTGTGATGTATTGAGCTTGAGAGCTTGTATGAACTTGTGAGCCTGAGCTAGGTCTAAGTGTGTTTGAGTGCCAGTCGACCTCGCTTTGAAACGTTGCATGCCTCCCCTTTTATAGCTAAAGGGGGGCACGTACAAGGGTGCTGAGCCCCGACATGTGGGCCCAGGAACATAACAGATGTAGTACTTGGAGCTACTAATGTTCTCTGCTGGAGTGATCTTCTTGTGCCCCAATATCCGAGATCTACGTAGTATCAACATGCAGGGGAAGCTTCTCGTACAAGTAATGATGGACACGGTCCACCTTGCAGCACGGGCGCACTGTTCGACAACGGACTGGACAGGCACGCCATCTACAGGATGGCCCTGGCACCGCCTGCTAGCAGAGTGGACAGGACACATTAAATGCAGAGAGGGCACATCGCCTGTCAGCAGGGTGGACAGGCGGCGCGTCCTCTCTGTAATAAATGCAGAGACCGCGCGGCCCAGAGGCCTTACGTCAGGCTCCACCCGTTGGCTTACGTCACGGGCAACAAGCCACATGGCAGCATCGGGTCTCCGCCCGAGCGGGGAGCGCAAGCGCACAGGATAAAGCCTGGACACGTGTCAGTTCTAGACCCTTGCTTAGGCCAGGATATCAATTGTCCCGGGACCTCGTTATGGGTGGCCTAGACCTTACACAGAGGGATCCGGACCTGTCACACCCGGCTTTAAGGAACAAAGCCAGGTGCATCTCATACATGCGCCAAGAAGACAACATATATAATAACAGAGTGTATAGAGATAAATGTCGTAGAACATCAGAGTACTTATTACATAGCGGAAGACTTATTACAAAATAAAGAAATAAAGATAAAACGAACGAAGGATCGTTGGCGCCAATGTCAACTGAGAAACGCCACCTAGATCAGATCATACTCCTCGCCTTGTGGCTCCTCGTGAACCACCTGCTCTTCTCCTGTGGGGGGGGGGGGGTGTGAGACAGCAAGGGTGAGCTCACACATGATCATAGCTCAACAAGTTGTGGGGAACCAGTGGACATAAACTCACAAAGGTGTGGGTCCATGTGATGTGTAAGGCTAATCAATGATAGGGGTTAAAGCTGAGCATTGCTTTTAAGTAGTTGGTCAAAATTTTATTAGCAGTTACTAAGTGTAAGTAAATACCAAACCATAATAAAAGTAATAGAACAAAATTAATAACAAACCCATGCAATGCAAATGACAAAATTGAATTTAAGTTCCATAATTTAAACATCAGAGAGTCCTGAGCTGCTCATGACCGTGAGCTCGGCTAGTATTCCAGTTTTACACTCTGCAGAGGTTGTACCCTTTACCCACAAGTCATGTTACCCATCTGCCAAGGGATCGCGACTTCCCATACACCTCTACCTAGGAAGCGCGACAGGGCAACACTACGAGGCCTTTACAAAGTTCCACTAGCTTCCGAAAACCTGCTACAGTTTATAGGAAGTTCCAATGCAGGGTTCTTGCCTGACCGCCATCGCAGCAAAATCAAGCAAGGACCTCCCTACACTGACCACTCCCCTACTGCCCTTGCCCCTTTCGGGTAAGGTAGTCTTCCACTAGCTTTCCTAATTAATCAGCCAAGGGCGTCCCATTAAACCCTTGTGGTGGCACGTGTTACTCAAGTTAAGCTCTATGTTCCAATTAACATTAATGATCTCAACATGAACATAAATAGAATAACAAAAAGAATTGGAACATAGAGGTAATAAATGATTATCCCAAAACCATCTAAAGCAATAGCAAACTACCAAAGTGATTCAGGGGTAAACAAGGTAATGAGATAAACAATCTAGGGTGACCTATTGGGTCCCATCAAAATTAACCTATGCATGAGTGAATGATAATTAGAGAACATTATTGGGTAAAAAGTGGTCAAGGGCACAACTTGCCTTCAATGAGCTCCTGCTTAGCTACTTCAATCTGCTGCTCACCAGGGTCCTCGGCAACGGGCTCTTCTACTCACCACAATACAAACAAGCACAGTGTATATAGAGAAATTAACATTACACCAAACATATAAATAAAATACACAGTAATAATCTACATATTTAAATAAAATCCTAGGAACAGGAATCATAATTTTTGGAGTTATAGAATTTAAGTTATGGATTTTCAAAGGTTTTATGTGTTTAAAATAGGATTAAGTGTGGGATTAATTTTCTTACTGTTGTCATGATAAAACAAAGACACTAAGTGATAGAGAATAAAATTATAAAATTTTAGGAACTGGAATGAAGTAATTTGGAGTTCATATGCATTTTCTATGAATTATTGAAGTTCTAGCAATTATTTTCCTATTAAAAATCTGTTTCCATTGTATTTTCTCTGATTTACGAGTTGTCTGGACTAGACCTCAAATCCTGGAAAGCGCAGGGTTCTCGGTGTAAAAAATCTGTAGACTCAGAATACTATGCAGTAGGACGGCGGGTTGATTCAAACATTTTCCAGGGTCTCTTTTACAATTATGGCTCGGTGAAGGGGTACGGTGCGCGGACGGACGTCCGATCAAGTGTTGACGGCCCAGATTAGAACCGAAGGGGTACAGAACAGTGACCGTGAGATCACAGATCGACGGCAGAGGTTTTAAAGAGGTAAGGAGGGTTCTGGACCGCCCGATTAGAGATTCACGGCCCTGATCGGCCCCGGCCGAAGGGGTATCCTATTTCTAATCGTAGCCGCACATGCGAGATGGATGGCCCCGAGGGCATCTTCCCACCCGGTCACGCGCGACGGTGGCGCCACCCACTGCTGCCATGGATCCATGCCGGCGCGCGCGTGATTCGGTGCCCCGACACCCACTTCCCCCCCATCGAGCCCGCTAAAACGAAATTCACGCATAAGTGACCTCGGTTGAGTATGCCATACCTAGATTCGGTGCGCGCAGACTCTTGCTCACGGCGCACGGCGATTTCGCGGCGGACCGAGAGGTACGGCGAGCAATTCGTCGTCACCCCCGACACCACACCCACGACAACCGCAACCAACGCACCCGCGGCACGTCGTCGGATCACCAGCGCTAGTCCTTGCAGGCACGTGGTCACGACCGGCGTTGATCGTCCGTAGTGGCGGTGGAACGGTCGGCGGTGGCGCACTGGTTACGAATGCGCCGATCCCAGGTTGCGGGAGCCCTGTTAGCCGCGCAGGGCACCGTTTTATACCGGGTCAACCCTCCACCCCGCATCCCCCGAGAGCCGAGCTTCGCGGAATTCGTTGATCAACCACCGCGCCGAGATCCATGGGAAGAAGAGAACGGGGCTGACGGCATGGACCCACCAGTCAGCGGGTGAGGGAGAGTGAGCGCAAGTGAGCAGGGAGGCTGCCATCGTGGGCCCACACGCCAGTGGCTCACGGCGCACACGACATTCACGCCTGGGCCGCGCAGAGGGAGAGTGTGGAGCTGGGCCGAAAGTGGGATCCGAGGCCCAGGTAAGTTTCTTCTCTTTTTCTTTTTATTTTCTGTTTCATTTCATTTTTAAATCTCCATTTTGGATTCAAACTTGTTTGTGAGCTTTATAACTGAGTTAAGTACCTAATTTAAAATATTAGTAGGAACAAAATGTATTCTTTCATATATTTATTTTCCTCTATTTTGTATAATCTCTTCCTTCTCTTTTTTCTTAATTCTAGGAATATTTTAGGATTTAAATCCCCATTTGGATATTTAACATATTTCTTTTTGCATTATTATAATATTGTCACAAAAATGCACACACAAATAAAATATTCAGCATGATGCAATGATTTAGTAGCATATCTCTTTATTAATTGTTTTTGGACATGGTGTTCACATATGATGATGCATAGAGATCAAATTCACATAAAGAGAAATTGTTTCTCTATTGGTATTATTTCTAGCAATTTACAAAGTGGGTGTTACAAATCCTACCCCCCTTAAAAATAATCTCGTCCTCGAGATTTAGGAAGAATGAGGGAAAAGGTGGGGAAAATCTATGCGAAGCTCTTCTTCTCTTTCCCAAGTTGCTTCATCTTCACCGTGGTGACTCCATTGGACTTTGCACATCTTTATCACCTTATTTCTTGTAACTCAAGTCAAAGTATCCAAAATCTTGATCGGATACTCCGTGTAAGTCAAATCACCCTGAACACTGAGCTCTTCCATTGGTAATTGTTCCTTGGGAACACGGAGACACTTCTTCAGTTGAGACACGTGGAACACATTATGCACATCCGATAGACTTGCAAGTAACTCGAGTTGATATGCCATCTCCCCAACTCTTCTAAAGATCAGGAATGGTCCAATGTAGCGAGGGGACAATTTGCCCTTAACTTTGAATCTCCTCATTCCACGAAGTGGTGACACCTTGAGATACACATAATCTCCTTCTTCAAATTCCAGTGGTCTCCTTCTATTATCAGCATAGCTCTTTTGCCTGGTTTGAGCCACTCTCAAATTCTCTCAAATTATATGAACTTGTTCTTCTGCTTCTTGAATCAGTTCAGGCCTAAAGAACTGTCTTTCTCCAGTCTGATCCCAATACAAAGGAGTCCTGCACTTCCTCCCATATAAAGCTTCAAAAGGTGACATCTTCAGACTGGCCTGATAGCTATTATTATAAGAGAACTCAGCATAAGGTAGACTTTTATCCCAACTCCCTCCATGTTGAAGGGCACATGCTCTCAACATATCTTCCAATACTTGATTAGTCCTTTCAGTCTGTCCATCAGTCTAAGGGTGATAAGCCGTACTAAAATTCAACTTTGTACTCATGTTATCATGAAAGCTTCTCCAAAATCTTGAGGTAAACTGTGAACCTCGATCAGACACGATCTTCTTTGGTACTCCATGTAAACACACAATCCGAGCCATAGATAACTCTGCTAGCTGAGAACCTTTATAAGTAGTCTTTACAGGAATAAAGTGAGCCACTTTAGTCAATCTATCCACAATCACCCATATAGCATCATATCCTTTCTGGGTGCGAGGCAATCCCGTAATGAAATCCATACCAATCTCTTCCCACTTCCACTCGGGTATCTTCAGTGGATGCAATAGTCCAGCTGGCCTCTGGTGTTCAGCCTTAACTCTTTGACATACATCACACATAGCCACATGTGCAGCTACATCTCTTTTCAATCCATACCACCAATACTTCCGCTTCAGATCCTGATACATCTTGGTACTACCAGGATGAATAGAATAATCTGAATCATGGGCCTCCTTTAAAATAGTCTCTCGAAGGCTTTTAATATCAGGAACACACATCCTGTCCTTGAACCATACGGTGCCCTGCTCATCTTCGGTAAATTCCGGAACTCGACCTTCAGTAATCAGATCCTTAATCTCTTTTATTTTAGCATCACCAATTTGTCCTTTGCGGATCTCTTGCTCCAAAGTAGGTTCCACGTCAATAGTAACTCCTTCAGTATGAGCAACTATCCCTAGGTTAAGTCTCCTGAAATCCTCAACAATCTCATCGGGTAGCTGGGCAACAATAGCTGAATGAACATGCTCCTTTCGACTCAAGGCATCTGCAACCAAATTTGCCTTGCCTGGGTGATAGTGAATCTCCAAATCATAATCCTTAATAAGCTCCAACCAACGGCGTTGCCTAAGGTTGAGATCCTTCTGAGTAAATATATACTTCAAACTCTTATGATCCGTGTATACTTGGCACTTGGTCCCCATGATATAATGTCTCCAAATCTTAAGCGCATGCACAACGGCTGCCAATTCCAAGTCATGAGTGGGGTAATTCACTTCATGTTTCCGTAACTGACGAGAAGCATAAGCGATCACATGTCCTTCTTGCATGAGCACACATCGTAAGCCTTGGCCACATGCATCACAATAGATATCAAATCCTTTCTGTAAGTCCGGCATAACCAATACTGGTGGCGACATCAACCTCTTCTTCAATTGATTAAAGCTGTCTTGGCACTTCTCGTCCCACTTAAATTCTTTTCCTTTCTCCAAAAGTGAAGTCATAGGCTTAGCAATCTTAGAAAATCCTTCAATAAATCTCCGATAATAGCCTGCTAATCCCAAGAAACTCCGAATCTCAGTCACTGTAGTGGGTACTCTCCACTCCATTATCTCCTTAACCTTAGCAGGATCCACTGATATTCCTCCATTAGAAATAATATGACCAAGAAATGGCACCTCGCCAATCCAAAACTCGCACTTGCTGAACTTGGCATATAGCTAGTTATCTCGTAGCTTCTGTAGCACCATCCTCAGATGTTCCTCGTGATCACTATTACTCTTGGAATAGATAAGAATATTGTCAATGAATACCACGACGAATCTGTCCAAATACTCCATAAACACCTTATTCATCAAGTTCATAAAATAAGCCGGCGCATTGGTTAATCCAAACGACATAACAGTAAACTCATATAATCCATATCGAGTCGAGAAAGCTGTCTTAGGAATATCCGATGGTCTAATCCTCATCTGATGGTAACCCGATCGGAGATCAATTTTCAAGAATACTCTAGCACCTCTCATCTGATCAAATAAATCCTCAATACGGGGCAACAGATACTTGTTCTTCACCGTAACATCATTAAGAGATCTATAATCCACACACATCCGCTGTGATCCATCCTTCTTTTGTACAAACAAGACCGGTGCTCCCCAAGGTGAGGAACTCGGACGAATGTACCCAGCCTCTTGTAACTCAGTTAACTGCTTCTTAAGTTCCTTCAACTCCTCTACGGACATCCTATATGGCCGTTTAGAAATAGGGGCGGTTCCAGGTAAGAGATCAATAACAAACTCGACTTCTCTATCAGGTGGCATCCCTAGTAACTCCTCTGGAAAGACATCCGGAAAATCTCTAACCACCCGGATGTTGTCACCAACAAACTCCTCAGGTATAAAGAACATTGCACGCATGGGTGAGGAGGTTACTGCAATATTAACTTGAAACCTTTCCCCTTTAGTGGTAGTGAGTTCTACGGTACCTCTACCACATGCTATAACGACCTTTGCCTTTCTTAGCCATGACATACCAAGGATCAGATCTATACTGCTTGACTCTAATATTATAGCAGTAGCTCCAAATTCTCTACCCATAATGGTCAATGTCAATCTACGTGTCATTTGATTCGCCTCAATAGGCCCTTTAGGTGTAATTACTATCATGGGTTTTCTCATATTTAGCAGTGGTATTTCATTTGTGTTGGCATATCTAGCAGACATGAATGAATGTGTAGCACCAGAATCAAATAATATGGTTGCAGGAATTGCATTAACATAAAACATACCAAGTACGAGGTCCCCACCATCCGGAGTAGCATCAACGCTGACTTGATTAACTTTGGCAATAGAATATCCCTTGCCAGATCCTGGGGTTTGCTGCCTGTTCTGAACTGGAGTAGTAGCAATCCTCTGTGGGTAGACATTTGCATAGTGACCAGCCTTCCCACACTTGAAACAAGTAGTGCCTGGACTCTGTCCTGAAAACTTCGTCGGGGTGCCAGTAGGGGTAGCCTGCCGAGGAGGTGGAGTCCTCAGTGGTGATTGCTGAACAGAGAGCGGTCCTCCTGGTCGAGTCGGTGTACCCTGTGGTGAACTGTAGCGAGGACGAACACTGCTGCTTCCTTGTCCTTGAGATATTGCCTTTCTCTTCAAATCACCCAGCTGAACACGCTTGTGTTCAATAGCAAGAGCCTTATCAAGCAGCCTCTGAAATGATGGAAATG
Source organism: Zea luxurians (assembly GCA_029449295.1). Lineage (NCBI taxonomy): Eukaryota > Viridiplantae > Streptophyta > Magnoliopsida > Poales > Poaceae > Zea > Zea luxurians. The sequence continues at coordinate 10,292,835 of JAOPSE010000051.1, read as the reverse complement.
TGTTTGCCACTAGAGCATACTGCAGTGGTCCATTAAGTCCTTCAATAAAATGCTCCTGCTTCCTCTCATCCTCAGCAACTTCCTCCGGAGCATATCTCGACAGCTGAATAAATTTGTCTCTGTACTCGCTGACTGACATGTTGCCTTGCTTCAATGACAGAAACTCCTTCTTCTTGATCTTTATCATACCAGCTGGAATATGGTAGTTCTTGAATTGGGTACTGAACTCTGCCCAAGTAATAGTATCAGCAGCATCGTGGGCAGCGGTATAAGAATCCCACCAGTCAGCAGCAGGACCTGTCAGACGTCCAGAAGCATATAAAACCTTCTCCCGGTCAGTGCATTGCGCAATGTTGAGCATCTTCTCAATTGCTTTTAGCCAATCATCTGCATCAAGTGGATCTGGCGAACTGGCGAAGGTCGGTGGCTTATGACTCATAAACTCCCGGTGCTTATCACGAGGTGGAACTGGTGGTGGTGGTGGAGGCAATGGCACTTGCTGCTGTTGTTGCTGTTGTTGAAGTTGCTGTTGTAGCTGCTGTTGTTGCGCCCTCCTTTCTTGGCGTATCTCATCTCTCTCCTGGCGCAACTCCTGGCGTATATCTTCTCTTTCCTGACGCATCTCCTGGCGTTCTTGCTGCATCTGGGCATGCATATCAGCCATAGTGTCTGCATTTGCTGCATCACCGCCATCTGAGCAGCAACCAGTGGGTCAACTCCGCCTGGTGGAGGATTAGGAGGATTCATCGCTGCAGGCTGTGGCTGAGGTTGTCTATATATCCTTCGAGTGTGTTGGTTAGGAGGCAAATCAATTCCACCACCCCGCCTGGTATTGACCATCTGAGTTAGATACATATGGTAAGAAAATAGAAGACAAGGCAGGTATTTACAAAGCAGGTTACTTTGGGGAATTTTATTAGCTAAGCAGGTTAATATTTTACCTACCATAGCTACAGTTTATAGGAAGTTCCAATGAAGGGTTCTTGCCTGACCGCCATCGCAGCAAAATCAAGCAAGGACCTCCCTACATTGACCACTCCCCTACTGCCTTTGCCCCTTTCGGGTAAGGTAGTCTTCCACTAGCTTTCCTAATTAATCAGCCAAGGGCGTCCCATTAAACCCTTGTGGTGGCACGTGTTACTCAAGTTAAGCTCTATGTTCCAATTAACATTAATGATCTCAACATGAACATAAATAGAATAACAAAAAGAATTGGAACATAGAGGTAATAAATGATTATCCCAAAACCATCTAAAGCAATAGCAAACTACCCAAGTGATTCAGGGGTAAACAAGGTAATGAGATAAACAATCTAGGGTGACCTATTGGGTCCCATCAAAATTAACCTATGCATGAGTGAATGATAATTAGAGAACATTATTGGGTAAAAAGTGGTCAAGGGCACAACTTTCCTTCAATGAGCTCCTGCTCAGCTACTTCAATCAGCTACTCACCAGGGTCCTCGGCAACGGGCTCTTCTACTCGCCACAATACAAACAAGCACAGTGTATATAGAGAAATTAACATTACACCAAACATATAAATAAAATACACAGTAATAATCTACATATTTAAATAAAATCCTAGGAACAGGAATCATAATTTTTGGAGTTATAGAATTTAAGTTATGGATTTTCAAAGGTTTTATGTGTTTAAAATAGGATTAAGTGTGGGATTAATTTTCTTACTGTTGTCATGATAAAATAGAGACACTAAGTGATAGAGAATAAAATTATAAAATTTTAGGAACTGGAATGAAGTAATTTGGAGTTCATATGCATTTTCTATGAATTATTGAAGTTCTAGCAATTATTTTCCTATTAAAAATCTATTTCCATTGTATTTTCTCTGATTTACGAGTTGTCTGGACTAGGCCTCAAATCCTGGAAAGCGCAGGGTTCTCGGTGTAAAAAATCTGTAGACTCAGAATACTATGCAGTAGGACGGCGGGTTGATTCAAACATTTTCCAGGGTCTCTTTTGCAATTATGGCTCGGTGAAGGGGTACGGTGCGCGGACGGACGTCCGATCAAGTGTTGACGGCCCAGATTAGAACCGAAGGGGTACGGAACAGTGACCGTGAGATCACAGATCGACGGCAGAGGTTTTGAAGAGGTAAGGAGGGTTCTGGACCGCCCGATTAGAGATTCACGGCCCTGATCGGCCCCGGCCGAAGGGGTATCCTATTTCTAATCGTAGCCGCACATCCGAGATGGACGGCCCCGAGGGCATCTTCCCACCCGGTCACGCGCGACGGCGGTGCCGCCCACTGCTGCCATGGATCCATGCCGGCGCGCGCGTGATTCGGTGCCCCGACACCTACTTCCCCCCATCGAGCCCGCTAAAACGAAATTCACGCATAAGTGACCTCGGTAGAGTATGCCATACCCAGATTCGGTGCGCGCAGACTCTTGCTCACGGCGCACAGCGATTTCGCGGCGGACCGAGAGGTACGGCGAGCAATTCGTCATCACCCCCGACACCACACCCACGACAACCGCAACCAACGCACCCGCGGCACGTCGTCGGATCACCGGCGCTAGTCCTTGCAGGCACGTGGTCACGACCGGCGTTGATCGTCCGTAGTGGCGGTGGAACGGTCGGCGGCGGCGCACTGGTTACAAATGCGCCGATCCCAGGTTGCGGGAGCCCTGTTAGCCGCGTAGGGCGCCGTTTTATACCGAGTCAACCCTCCACCCCGCATCCCCCGAGAGCCGAGCTTCGTGGAATTCGTTGATCAACCACCGCGCCGAGATCCATGGGAAGAAGAGAACGGGGCTGACGGCATGGACCCACCAGTCAGCGGGTGAGGGAGAGTGAGCGCAAGTGAGCAGGGAGGCTACCATCGTGGGCCCACACGCCAGTGGCTCACGGCGCACACGACATTCACGCCTGGGCCGCGCAGAGGGAGAGTGTGGAGCTGGGCCGAAAGTGGGATCCGAGGCCCAGGTAAGTTTCTTCTCTTTTTCTTTTTATTTTCTGTTTCATTTAATTTTTAAATCTCCATTTTGGATTCAAACTTGTTTGTGAGCTTTATAACTGAGTTAAGTACCTAATTTAAAATATTAGTAGGAACAAAATGTATTCTTTCATATATTTATTTTCCTCTATTTTGTATAATCTCTTCCTTCTCTTTTTTCTTAATTCTAGGAATATTTTAGGATTTAAATCCCCGTTTGGATATTTAACATATTTCTTTTTGCATTATTATAATATTGTCACAAAAATGCACACACAAATAAAATATTCAGCATGATGCAATGATTTAGTAGCATATCTCTTTATTAATTGTTTTTGGACATGGTGTTCACATATGATGATGCATAGAGATCAAATTCACATAAAGAGAAATTGTTTCTCTATTGGTATTATTTCTAGCAATTTACAAAGTGGGTGTTACAGGACCCCATCCAAGGGACCCTGCATGCTTACTTGGGAGTCCCGGACCGTATTCGGGGGTCCGGGCTGTGCGTACAGGGGTCCGGCGCTTCCTTGTGGAGGTCCAGTCCAACTGATTGCATCTTGGGATATATCATCTTTTCTGGCCACGTGGCTCCCCTTGAGCCATCCACGTGGTGGGGTCGAGCGCTGTTCACCGCACGGCTAGAGATCGCAACACGGGCACCGTGTCTTCATACTGTAGTAAGGGGTACCCCTGATTCAGGGTACCGACAGTGGCCCCCGCTCCTGCCTCAGGGGAGGATATGAGCCTGCAGGTGGGGCCAAAGTTTTGATTGACGGTTGGCTCGTTGCTCCTGCGCGCCCGTTGGTGCAATTACTGCTGGTTTGCCCTTGGTCATACCGAGTGCCACGCCTGTCCCTGCGGCTGACTGACCCGTGACCTCCGCACTTAATGGCTTTATTGGGCCATGCGCGGGGTGCCTCGAGACGCTGCATTGGCTTTGAAAATTTAACTTCCCCGTCTTCTGCGGCAACTCCGAGAAGGCGCGGTACTGGCGCGAGTGGCGGTTCGGCTTCTCTGTACTCAGGAACCGGCGCCCAAGGAGGGTGACTCATGGGCCCAGGCCCCCGTGTTTGAGACTGGGCTATCGGTTTCGGTGGGGTGAAGAGGCGCACCACCGCAGGTGGTGGCACGCTCTTCACGTGTCGGTTCGCCTTCTCCGCACATAGAAGCCGGCACGCCAAGTACATGACATGTAGGCCTGGGCCTCCATGCCATAGGTTGGACCGTTGGTTGTGGCGAAGCCGAGGGAGCGTGCTACCACGGGGCGATAGCATGCTCTTGTGCGGCGGTTCGCCTTATTGACCGTTGGTCACGGCGAAGATGAAGGGGCGCACTACCGCGGGGCGGTGGCATGCTCCTTGTGCGGCGGTCTGCCTTCTTCGCATTGAAGACCAGCACGCCAGCCGTATGACTTGTGGGATCGGGCCCCCGTGTCATAGGATGGACACCCCGGTGTGCATCGGGGGAGACTTTTCGTGATGCTTCGAGGCGGGAGCGGGGGAGTCTGCCTTTAAAGAGGGGTTCATCCCTCGAGTAGCAGCCATGTCTTACTTTTCTCCCACTTGCAGCGTCCTTTTGCCTCTGAGGTCTCTGCTTTGCTTTGCTGTAGTTTGCCATGGCCTTGTAACTTCATCCCGAGCGTGCCCAGACTGAGTGGGTGCTCGACATGGTATACCGCCTGCTTGGATGGGATGCGCCGGCGTTCGGTGGAAGGATTTGTGCTGGCGCCATCCACCCCGGTGAACTTGCCTCTAGAGAGTTCGTGCCTTTTGTCCTCCCCAGCGGGCTGGTGTTATCGGTCTTGTCTTTCCTCTGTTGGAGGCACGCAGCCTTGTGGGAGCGGCGCTCTTCCACCGGTGCTTGGCTTCAAGGATGTTCATCAGCCTCGCGGTGGTTGAGAGCGAGCTAAGCCACGGTTCTACCTCCCACATGGACTGGTGACCCGCCTCTTCCTCCAGCATTCGGAGGAAAAGGATGATCACCAGCCTTGTGAAGGTTGGAGGCGAACTTTGGCTATGCGGTCCCAGCCAGACCGCAAGCACCGCCTGTCGCCATGCTCCCAACTCGATGGCTTGGATGGTCTTGTCCTCACCCCCGTAGGAGGGCGGGGCAAGGGCCTCTTTGCCATGGGGCACGCGCTGAGGTGGCCACCATCGCTGGCAAGCCACTGGTGCAGAGGTGATCGCCGCCGCTGGTGAGGCTGCCCAGTGCAGAGGTGGTCGTCTCCGCTGGCGAGCCGCTCGGTGCCGAGGTGGTTGCCTTCGCCGGCGAGCCGCTCGGTGCAGAGGTGGTCGCCGCCGCTGGTGAGGCTGCCTGGAGCTAGCTTCCAACGTGACCCTGTTGGTGCAGAGTAGTCCATTCCTGTAGAGTAGAGATGGAGCTAGGACTCCGCTTGAAGGCGGATGTAATACTTTTACTTTTTGTAAGGTACTTTTGAGTACTATTTATCAAGTAGTATTAGCACTTATCTATGTACCACTTGTCCCTGTTGTGTGTGGCGTAACCGATTCCTCCTTGGTACTTGGCCCCCCTGGGATGTAGGCTCGATTTGTCGAGGCTGCAGACCAGCATACCTAAGAAAGAGTTGGCAATGGCCCATAGGAGGTAGCCTTGACTAGGACCTAGGCCTGCACACAGCTTCGGCTAGGGAGCATTAGTAGTACACCCACAGGACCCGCCATCTGACACTAGCCATCCTTTGACACATGCTCGGGACCTATAGGGTCTAGTCTGGGAAGCCAAGTTGTGTGTCCGGGCCCCCTGGATGGTGGTTCTAGGTACTAGGACACCCGTCGCAGAGTGGTGGAGAGTGTAGGCCCACAGTACAGAACCAGGCTGAGCGGCTACACGGCTCTGGACCACCCTAGGAGACAACTGTCCATTCTCTAGTTCCGGACCCTAGGTTGTCGGACCCACAGGACTTATAGCTCCAAATACTAGGGTACCCGTCATGGAGTGGTGGAGTGTTCAGGCTTTTGGGTACGGGACCAGGCTATGCGGCCACACAGGCTCCAGACCACCCCATGGAACGGGCTCCCGCTCTTTAGAGCTGGCCCCCAGGCTGTCAGGCCCTCATGCTTTCGCAGAGAGGTCCTAAACTACAAGCCTGGCTGTTCAATTCAGATGTCATCATGTCTGATGGGAACAGTTCGGGTGTGTTAGATAAAATAACATCCGGAAAACTACAAGGCAAGACCATGGAGCAGTAGGATAAAACTATCATAGAGGCACATCTGAGAGGGTAAATCTTTTTTTTATAACCTGTCATGCATGGGTGCAGACTAACATGCCGGGCTTACGAGGGTGGACCTCACCGGGTTGGCGTACATGTATGCACTACCTAGTTACAAAAGGGAGAAAAATTTGACCCCTCAGACTGCTCCTATGGATAGAACTTACAGAGATGCTCCAGTGGTCAGGAAGAGTGTGACGGAACCTCCCAAGTTATTAGGCCCACCTATAGTTGTCCTTGTCCAACGGACCTTAGACAACCCTGTAGGTGTTCCTAAATCACTTGGCAAGTTCGGTATCTGCTTTTCTTACCTTTCCCAAGAGCGTTTCACCCGTCACGCAGACATTACAAGCATCAGAGTTACGAAAATGCGGAAGCAATTACATTAACTTACCTTTATTTAAAAGTAAGATGGAGTTGAATATTTATAGACCAGAATATAACATACGAGTGCAGAGTATTATTATTACAAGCCAAGGGAGGCAAAAACCCCTCCCGATAAGTTTTACACAAAAGTTTTTATGGAGGATCCTTTCCTCCCGCAGCTTTACTCTTGGTTTTCTTCTTTTGAGACCACCTTGGAATAGAAACAACAAAAGTTTGTCGCTTCTTCACCTAAAAACAATAGGGAATAAAACCCTGAGTATGGAATTACTCAGCAAGACTTACTCGACTAAAGAAAAGACTCTCAAGGGTAGGCTGGTTATAAGGGCGTCAAGGTAAGGTTTCTCAATAATCAAAGACTCTGTTTGCAGAAATGCTTACTAAAAGTGAATCCTTAAAAATCCAGTTTTATTTGGAAAGTTAAGTGAAATTACCTGTAACTAGAGTTCTTTCTACCCTAGTTCATTCACTTGACCTGTACTAGCCAATTTCTTAACAACCTTTTATCTTTACTGGAGTTCTACGTATAGGTCAGTGACCAAGTCTTCATAACCGCGAAGGTACGACGATCCAAATCGATTATACTCAGCTGAGGATCTCCGATCACACGACATATGTAGCACTTAACCCTTGCATATGTCAACCCGCCACCGGGGTTCTTAAGACCAGATCAGGTTCACGCCAACCGAGAGCACAGATACACCACCATCCAGCCTCTTGCCACGGAGGGTACACACTACTCTCGCCATCTCTCCACTCCCATTGCGTGGTATCTTATTCTAGCCTTAGTCTGCCCGAGGCAAAGCTTACCCATGACGAGGCATGTGACCAGTTAAAGGGTCCTCGGTCATCAAGCCTACATCGACACGGTCCTTAATCGACTCAGACGGAGACACTACACCGAGACTCTCTTCTCGTGCAAGTCACCCGCCCGGTCTCAGCTTTATCATTTCAAATCCCAAAGTTTGGTACCTGGCAGAGGTACATCTTTTCCAATGTTGAACCCATCATGGCCATGATGGATCCACCATCAAGTTTTATTTTCAAAAACATCCCTCCCACCTTGCACATCATCTTTTGTAAAAAGCAAAACATTTTGTTTTGCTAAAGCAAGACTAAGCATAAGAAAAACCTTTTGTAAAACAGGGATTCCAAGGAAGGTAATCAAGTTCGAGGAAGGTAATGCAGGAATTGTTTTAGCATTCAACTCCTATCACCTAATGCATCAAGCAAGTGAGAAAGATTTTATAAGCATCAAGGAGGTGGCAAATGCACCGGGGCTTGCCTTGGTTTACAGGTGATTCAGGCTCAGATCCACAGATATCAAAATAAAACAGTTGCCTGCCTGAAGTTCCTCGGGTGGTGGAGTCTTCTCTTCTTCTACTTTTTCTTCGTTTTCTAAATATAACCATACATAATAATGAATGCCCATGTAATGCTCATGAGAGTGCAAAGATAATAAGAGTTTATTATCTAAAGTCTTGAATATAATTTTCCTTCACGGTTCTCCGAGAAACTAGGGTTTCCAGAGTTAGTAAAGGAATTCAAAGGGCAGGGGGTAGGGTTTTGGGCTCTAAGTACAAACAAGGTCCAAATCATACCAAATTCTACCCAAAGCTTCTAAATAATGTTTAGAGTTCATATAAAAAGTTTGGGGATTTTTGGAATTATTATTGATTTTCTAAAAATCCAGAAAAAATGTTTTAGGCTATTTTAAATGCTCCAAAATTCCTTATTTGATCGAAAAATCATGAAACTATTTTTATTAAATTCTATGGAAAAATTAGGAACTTAGCAAAATTGGTCTTACATTTTTACCATTTTTCTACAATTTTCTAGAATTGTTTTTGCTCTGATAGAAAAAGAAAAACAGTGAATAGTCCCGGGCCGAATCCAGCCCAGACAGCCCAAATTCAAGTGGAAAGCGCGCGCCCGCGCCCGCGCTGCAGACTTTGCAAGAAAAGCCCTAGCGTTCGGGTTAACTTTAAGTGGGTTCTTTCACTGTTGCTTTGAGTCACTGACAGTTTCCAAGAAGACCCCCCCGTATTCTATTCCTTTACAAGTCGAGGTCCCCGACGGGGAGCGGCGTTGCAGAGCTCCGTCGAGCTCGCGTACCGGCCGATTTGCACAAGGACCGGCGCCCTTCTTTGGCCTAAACCAAATTCGGGATCTAATGAACGTTTCCCCCAACCTAATTCCAAGAATAGTTACCGGGTTGGCTCTAGCCATGGCGACCGTCGGCGTTGCGGATAGTTGAACGCGTTCCCGACGATTAAGGGGGACTTAGCGTAATTGGGTTGGTCGAGGAGCATCACGGAAGCATACTAATGCTGAAACAAGGCAGCAGAGAGCATGAACTGAACTAAATTGCGCTGGCCACGGCGAGGGTGTTCTTGCGGTGTGTTTGAGCAAATTTGGGGGAAATTTGAAATTCGAGCTCCCTGGTGAACGATTGAGGATGATTCTTGGTGGCTGGGTGCTTGACTATCCTACGGAGCTCACGGTGGCCTCAATTTATAGAGATCGATCGCGAGCACAGCGAATTCGAGCAGCGGATCATGATCGGTAAGAACTGGGTGAGTCACTGGTGGCCGCGAAACGTGGCCTTTACCGTGGGGGCTCCTCCGGTGATCACCGGATATGCGTAGCACGGTTAGCCGCGACGTGGTAAAGTGTCTGGACACGCGGCGGACGACAGTGATGGATCAACGGCGGCGAGACCCATCCCGAGTGATCGATGAGCAAGGGGGTAAGGTGAACCTTATCTGCGCCTGCGCCCGAGCTAATCTAGTGCCGAGATTTCAATCCATCGTGATCTTACCCGCGAACACGAATCGCAGCGACGACATGAATCATGGCAGAGATCGGCGGCGGTGAACGACTGATCTGATCTTATTCAGATATTGTACCATAGCGAGCTCTATTCAGTGCACCTGACAGCCAAAGTTTATGGTCAATTTTCTCTTAATTTTATGTAGTAACATGATCGACACTCTTTAGCAAAGTTATAGCTCTAGGATCCATCTATAATCTTGGTATAGCAACCCTAGGCAAATTCTTGCTCGATCATGCCTGAATTCGTGCCCAAAGTTCTTGCAGTTGCAATGTTAGTCTGAAATTCAGACATCAACAGCCTGATAGCCCAACTTTGAGTGTATTTTTCTTCAATTTCTTCATAACAACCATGCTTACTCTTTTAAGCAAAGTTATTCTCCTTTGATTGGTTTACAATATTGATGTGGTGACCTAGGGCAAAATCCTTCTTGTTTGGAAGTTACAAGGTCACAAAGATGAGCTCAAAACACTGAATTTCAGACTTAGCTTTAGAACTCAAATAGGGTCCTTTTGCAAATAGGTCCAAAAATTCAGGGTTTAGCTTGTAAATCTTCATGATTGTGAACCATATGACTTAAGATACCTTACTTTCATAGTTTTTGCACTTTAGTCCAGAAGTGCACTGATTTTGCACTTAGCCCCCTAGGGTTTAGGTTTAGGGTTTTCCAGGGTCCTTTTTAGGGTTTTTGGTATTTCAGGGATATGAATGTAATGTAGGTCCATTCTTAGTAACATTTTATGACTATTTCACTTAAGCTTTAGGGTTTTCTCTTTTCGGATTTTGTTTTACCCTTCTGAACCCCATTTAGTGTTAAGTACCCTACTCTAGGGTTTTATTTGCAAAATGCCATATCAATACAACTTGTTTGAAATTTTTGCCTAGTGAATGCATTCTAGGTGTATCAAAAATATGAAATACTAATGCTAATGATGTTATGCTTAAGTTTTAGTAACAGTAACACCAGGGGTGTTACAAAGAGGTACTCCTTCAGTCGTAGCAAGATAGTCACCCCCGGGTCGGCTTATTCTCGTCACCTTGAAGGGTACTTCCTAGCTAGGGGAGCGTTGCGGAGCCCTTCTAGGTTTGGTACTTGCCGTAGGACTAGGTCCCGACCCTGGGTTCCCATCTGCGTTTGATGACAGAGTCCTCATCCTCATGCTGTAGCCATTTCTGCATCGACTTGTCAGAAGCCTAGACCCGTGGGGAGTCCAGAAGGGTTTCCGGGGGAAGGTAGGCTTCAGCCCCTTAGACCGAGAAGTACGGTGTCCCTCCGGGGGTCCTTCTAGTTGTCGCCACCGGAGTAGGATTCTCCGGTGAAGACATCCTTCAGGTCCCCCTCGGGTGACTGATACCCGAGGTCCCATTCAGCCGCGGCCACCTCGTCGTCGTCGACCCTTTCCTTGCCAGGTCGGCGATGAGGTGGGGAGCCATCCTTAGAAGACTGCTCGCGCTGCTCGCTGACGCGTTTCGTGAGGTCAATGATCTCGTGACACTCCGTGGCGCTGTGGCGACCATTGGGGTGCACAGGGCATGAGCCGCTGTTACCCCTCTGTGGCCGTGGGCGCTTGTTGTGGTCGCCCCGGCCCCGAGTCACAGCTGCGACGACTAGAGCGGTTGACCGCGGCTTCTCGTGGCCACGACTTTTCTTTTTCTTCTTACCGTCCTGGGGAACGGCACCCGAGCCACCCGACTGGGTAGCCCCGGTTTGTGGGGCTGAGTGCCATGCACGGCCCTCGGCGGCTCTGGCGCATTTGTCAGCCAGAGCGAAGAGTGTGGGGACAGTCTCCACGTCATGCATGGCCAACTTCTCCAACATTTTCTCATCACGTACTCCCTAGCGGAAGGCCGTGATGATGGAAGCATCAGAAATGCGGGGTATAGTACCTCGCACCTTGGTGAAGCGGGAGATGAACGTCCGAAGAGTCTCCCCGGGCTCCTGCCTTACTGCATAGAGGTGGGCCTCCACACCGTGTTGCTGGTAAGCGCTAGCGAAGTTCGCAACGAACCGCACACAGAGCTCTTCCTAGGAGTAGATTGACCTTGGGGCAAGGTTCGTGAGCCAAGTCCGGGCAGGTCCAGACAAGGCAACATGAAAATATGTCACCATCACAGCGGTGTTTCCACCTGCTGTTGTGATAGCGGTGACGTACACCTGCAGGAATTCTGATGGGTTTGACGTACCGTCGTACTTTTCCGGCAGGTGCGGCTAGAACTTGGATGGCCATGACGCCGCACGGAGATGATCCACGAGAGCGGCGCAGCCCACACAGGCCAAGGGGACACCCGCTTAGGACCGGATGCTCGTTGGGGCCTGCGGTGCTACCGCAGGCGAAGTCTTGATCGAGGTTGTGACCCTTGATGTTTTGCCGGTGCACGCGCGCCCTCTCTAAAGAGACCTGAGCGTCCTCTCCCGCACGCCTGCGGTTGAGCTCTGCTCAGAGGTCGTTGGCCTGTGCGCCCCTCACTGAGGGTGAGCGCACAGACACCGACGCCTCATGTTGGCGCCGGGATGACCGCAACCTCGACCTGGTCTAGGTAGAATGTGCCATGCCGAGCAGCCGATCGACGTTGTCCCACCACTGCTTCATGGCCCTCGGCGTGGCTGTGGAGCTTGGAGGGTGATGCAGCAACTCCCTGGCTGCTGACAATGCTCCCGGAGCCGTCCTCGACGGAGTCCGGGATGTCTGCGCAGTTGTATGCTGCCGTGCAACGTGCACAGCGGTAGTGCCCAGCACTGGGCAGTTGGGAACCTATGGCGTGGAAGAAACAACTTCTTCCTCCACCAGGAAATCCATTAAAGTCTCAGCGCGGTGCTCAACGATTTGCACCATCATGCTGAGCGAGAGAACAAGCAAAAACCTAATGCCTAGCCCCCTACCTGGCGCGCCAAATGTCGGAGAGGAAATTCTTCGGCCGGGTGGCGGAGTGCACCCGCCCTAAATCCTAAGATGAGAAGGGGGCTTAAGAGTTTTGCTTGTTGGTAGATGAATGAAGAACTCAGGAACACGCAAGGGTTTAGAGTGGTTCGGGCCGCCGGAGCATAATACCCTACTCCACTGTGTGATGTATTGAGCTTGAGAGCTTGAATGAACTTGTGAGCCTGAGCTGGGTCTAAGTGTGTTTGAGTGCCAGTCAACCTCCATTTGAAACGTTGCATGCCTCCTCTTTTATAGCTAAAGGGGGCACGTAAAAGGGTGCTGATCCCCGACATGTGGGCCTAGGAACATAACGGATGTAGTGCTTGGAGCTACTAATGTTCTCTACTGGAGCGATCTTCTTGCGCCTCGATATCTAAGATCTGCGTAGTATCAGCGTGCAGGAGAAGTGTCTCGTATAAGTAATGATGGATACAGTCCACCTTGCAGCACGGCCGCACTATTCGACAACGGACTGGACAGTCACGCCGTCTGCAGGATGGCCCTGGCGCCGCCTGCCAGCTGAGTGGACAGGACGCATTAAATGCTAAGGGGGCACATCGCCTGTCAGTAGGGTGGACAGGCGGCACGTCCTCTCCGCAATAAATGCAGAGACCGTGCGGCCCAGAGGCCTTACGTCAGGCTCCGCCCGCTGGCTTACGTCATGGGCAACAAGCCACGTGGCAGCATCGGGTCTCCGTCCGAGCGGGGAGCGCAAGCGCACAGGATAAAGCCTAGACACGTGTGAGTTCCGGACCCTTGCTTAGGCCAGGATATCCCCTGTCCCGAGACCTCGTTATGGGTGGCCTGGACCTTACACAGAGGGATCCGGACCCCATCCAAGGGACCCGGCATGCTTACTTGGGAGTCCCAGACCGTATTCGGGAGTCCGGACTGTGCGTATAGGGGTCCGACGCTTCCTTGTGGAGGTCTAGTCCAACTGATTGCTTCCTGGGATATATCATCTTTTCTGGCCACGTGGCTCCCCTTGAGCCGTCCACGTGGTGGGGTCGGGCGCTGTTCACCGCGTGGCTAGAGATCGCCACACATGCGCCATGTCTTCATACTTTAGTAAGGGGTACCCCTGATTCAGGGTACCGACAACTGTCTTTTTACTGATGTTGGTATTACCGTCTTTAGGAGTGATGATTCAATAGCCTTTAAGGGAGTGTTAGACGGTCAGCAATATTTAGTTGATTTTAATGATAACAATGCTGAACTAGACACTTGCTTAATTGCTAAGAATAATATGGGCTAGCTCTGGCATTGCCGACTTGCTCATGTTGGGATGAATCTTCACAAACTTCTAAAGGGGAGCACATTTTAGGACTAACAAATGTTCATTTTGAGAAAGACAGGGTTTGTAGCATATGTCAAGCAGGGAAGCAGGTTGGAGTTCATCATCCACACAAGAACATCATGACGACCTAGAGGCCGGTTGAGCTACTCCACATGGATCTATTCAGCCCGATCGCTTACATAAGCATCAACGCGAGTAAGTATTGTCTTGTTATTGTGGATGGTTATTCTCGCTTCACTTGGGTATTCTTTTTGCAGGAAAAATCTCAAACCCAAGAGACCTTAAAGTGATTCTTGAGACTGACTCAAAATGAGTTCGGATTGAGAATCAAGAAGATTAGAAGTGACAATGGAATGGAGTTCAAGAACTCTCAAATTGAAGGATTTATTGAGGAAGAGGGCATCAAGCATGAGTTCTCTTCTCCTACACACCTCAACAAAATGGTGTTGTGGAGAGAAAGAATAGAACTCACTTAGATATGGCGAGGACCATGCTTGATGAGTACAAGACATCGGATCGGTTTTGGGCGGAGGCGATTAACACCGCCTGCTACTCCAACAACCGTCTCTACCTTCACTGAATCCTCAAGAAAACATCATATGAACTCCTCACAGGTAAAAAGCCTAATGTTTCTTATTTTAGAGTTTATGGGAGCAAATGCTTTATTCTTACTAAAAGAGGAAGAAATTCTTAATTTGCTCCTAAAGCAATAGAAGGCATTTTACTCGGTTATGACTCAAACACAAGGGCATATAGAGTCTTCAACAAGTCCACTGGATTAGTTGAAGTTTCTTGTGACATTGTGTTTGATGAGACTAATGGCTCTCTAGTAGAGCAAGTGGATTGTTGGAACTCGCGCTCCCGGGCAGGTTGATTCCAACAGGGGGTTGAGTGAGATGGGAACGCAGTTTAACTGGAGGCAGCAATTGCTCTATTAATCTAGCCTCTCAAGGGCACTGTACGGGGGTATTTATAGGTGCCTGAGCGCCCATCGTCTCGAATTAAGGACGCATGTGCCCTCAAGCGCCTAGGTCATTCCCGGAATATTCCCATAAAGCAAGGTTACAGACCGTCATTACATAAAAGCATTTGCAAATCGGGCCCGTAGTACAACCGGCCACGCAGGGCCTGCTACAATGGGTCGAATTCCTCGTGGGCCTTCATGTTCGACGAGGACGCGGGGCGGGGCGACCTCGTCATGGGCCTTCGTCTTGCAACGTGTTGGACGAAGGGTGGGAGCTGCCGGTCGGTTTGCCTCCGTTGATGCAGCGAGGCTGGCGAAGGCATCGAGCGAGGGGTTGATGCAGCGAGACTGGCGAGGTTCATCGAGCGAGGGGTAGTGTCTTCGCCTTCGCCCCAGCATTTGCCCTCCGAGGGACCAGTTCGACTGAGTCATCTGGTGCCGAAGACGTCACTAGATGGTGGAGACGCTGCCCTCGCTCGAAGTGGTTCCGCGGGGGTTTTTGATGTGACCGTTCATGGACGCTATACTGTTGGACTGCGGGTTTCCCGAAGCGTCGCGTCCTGTGTATAAAAGGGGGGCGGGGCGGCGCGGGTCAGGTACTCTTTCTGCGTGCCGCGAAACCCTAGCCTCCTTTTGAAACCGTTCGTCTGCTCGCTTGCCCTCCTTGCTCCTGCTCGTCGAAGAACTGGCCCGCGTGAAGCAGACCGCCCGCCGCCACCGCCAGTACGTAGCCATGTTGTCCTCTTCTTCATCTGCTGCTGATACACCGCTGGCCGACGCATCATCCGAGGACACTTTGAGCAACGTGGTGGCGGAGGAGTTGCATCCTGGTGATACAGTGGAGTTTGGCGTGTCGCGGATTTCCTCGGTCCGTGTCCAGGACATGCAGCAGCTTGGATATTTTGGCGGCGGAGTTGGGCGTGTCCTGGGGCGGAGGAGGTCCCCGAGCCACAAGGCGAGTTGGTCATTTTTGAGGCTTTTTTCACCGCTGGCCTTCGTTTGCCCACACATCGATTCGTGGCGGAGGTCCTGCGGAAGTTCGAGGTCTAGGTCCACCAGCTGACACCGAATGCCGTGGTGGCCCTGGCGAAGTACGTCTGGGCAATGACTTCGTATGGTGGCCAGCCCTCAGTGGAAGTCTTCGCAAAACATTACTGTCTGCATTGGCAAAAGAGGAAAATTAGAGATGAGATTGCACAGTTTGGATCGTGCACATTCACGCCAAAGTCTTTGAAGACTTCGATGGAGGTTGTGGAGTTGGTTCCCTGCGCCCGTAATAAGTGGGGTAACTGGTGGGATTTCTGGTTTTACGTTTCAGAAAGCGCAGTCGAGGACCACCCAGGGCTCCCCGTGGCTGTCATGTGCTCCCATCATTATGTAGCATACCCGCAGTTTGAGGTAGCGGAGGATGACGAAGACGAAGGAGCCCTTCGTTGCGCTGCCCGCATGAGTAGCGGGCACGATTTAGTTGAGGAATTTGTCGGGTATGGGGTATGGCCCTTGGCACATGGCTGGGCGTTGGGCGAAGTATGCCCTCGTGAGATGCCCTCCCGTGGCAGGCAGCTGGTGCGAAGTCCTACCTTCGCGCTGGATTTGCATGGCCGAGATCCCGCCGCATTCGTGCGTGAAGCGGAAGACAGGGCAGCAAGGATCGTGGGGCGCTACGTGCCAAAGACAGAGGGTGTGCGGAGCTGGGATATCCGTGGGTCCAACGATAGATTGAACCGGGTCTTTGACCTGAACCGCTTGCCGTACGGTGGTTATCCCGGTGTGGACGCCACCGACCACCGCGGGAAGAAACCGAGGGGCAGGACCGAGGAAGAGCCTTCGCAGGAGGCTGCCCCGGCCACTAAAAAGAGGAAATTAGGTACTATAGTGGGAGGAATGGGGGTGTCTGATAATTTTGCTGTGGAGTTGATGGGGACATGCGTGGCCCTCGGGGGAAGGATGTCTTCGCCCGAGCTCCGGGAGTCTTCGGCGCGAATGCTAGAGGTTACCAGGGGTCGATGGCCAAAGAGTCTTCCAATCCCCTAGGCGGACAGTGAAGACATGTCTACGTCTCGTATAGCTCGTGGCTTGAGGATTTTCCCTTATGGATAGTTGAACGTGTTCCCGACGATTAAGGGGGACTTAGCGTAATTGGTTTGGTCGAGGAGCATCACGGAAGCATACTAATGCTGAAACAAGGCAGCAGAGAGCATGAACTGACCTAAATTGCGCTGGCCACGGCGAGGGTGTTCTTGCGGTGTGTTTGAGCAAATTTGGGGGAAATTTGAAATTCGAGCTCCCTGGTGAACGATTGAGGATGATTCTTGGTGGCTGGGTGCTTGACTATCCTACGGAGCTCACGGTGGCCTCAATTTATAGAGATCGATCGCGAGCACAGCGAATTCGAGCAGCGGATCATGATCGGTAAGAACTGGGTGAGTCACTGGTGGCCGCGAAACGTGGCCTTTACCGTGGGGGCTCCTCCGGTGATCACCGGATATGCGTAGCACGGTTAGCCGCGACGTGGTAAAGTGTCTGGACATGCGGCGGACGACAGTGATGGATCAACGGCGGCGAGACCCATCCCGAGTGATCGATGAGCAAGGGGGTAAGGTGAACCTTATCTGCACCTGCGCCCGAGCTAATCTAGTGCCGAGATTTCAATCCATCGTGATCTTACCCGCGAACACGAATCGCAGCGACGACATGAATCATGGCAGAGATCGGCGGCGGTGAACGGCTGATCTGATCTTATTCAGATACTGTACCATAGCGAGCTCTATTCAGTGCACCTGACAGCCAAAGTTTATGGTCAATTTTCTCTTAATTTTATGTAGTAACATGATCGACACTCTTTAGCAAAGTTATAGCTCTAGGATCCATCTATAATCTTGGTATAGCAACCCTAGGCAAATTCTTGCTCGATCATGCCTGAATTCGTGCCCAAAGTTCTTGCAGTTGCAATGTTAGTCTGAAATTCAGACATCAACAGCCTGATAGCCCAACTTTGAGTGTATTTTTCTTCAATTTCTTCATAACAACCATGCTTACTCTTTTAAGCAAAGTTATTCTCCTTTGATTGGTTTACAATATTGATGTGGTGACCTAGGGCAAAATCCTTCTTGTTTGGAAGTTACAAGGTCACAAAGATGAGCTCAAAACACTGAATTTCAGACTTAGCTTTAGAATTCAAATAGGGTCCTTTTGCAAATAGGTCCAAAAATTCAGGGTTTAGCTTGTAAATCTTCATGATTGTGAACCATATGACTTAAGATACCTTACTTTCATAGCTTTTGCACTTTAGTCCAAAAGTGCACTGATTTTGCACTTAGCCCCCTAGGGTTTAGGTTTAGGGTTTTCTAGGGTCCTTTTTAGGGTTTTTGGTATTTCAGGGATATGAATGTAATGTAGGTCCATTCTTAGTAACATTTTATGACTATTTCACTTAAGCTTTAGGGTTTTCTCTTTTCGGATTTTGTTTTACCCTTCTGAACCCCATTTAGTGTTAAGTACCCTACTCTAGGGTTTTATTTGCAAAATGCCATATCAATACAACTTGTTTGAAATTTTTGCCTAGTGAATGCATTCTAGGTGTATCAAACATATGAAATACTAATGCTAATGATGTTATGCTTAAGTTTTAGTAACAGTAACACCAGGGGTGTTACAAAGAGGTACTCCTTCAGTCGTAGCAAGATAGTCACCCCCGGGTCGGCTTATTCTCGTCACCTTGAAGGGTACTTCCTAGCTGGGGGAGCGTTGCGGAGCCCTTCTAGGTTTGGTACTTGCCGTAGGACTAGGTCCCGACCCTGGGTTCCCATCTGCGTTTGATGACAGAGTCCTCATCCTCATGCTGTAGCCATTTCTGCATCGACTTGTCAGAAGCCTAGACCCGTGGGGAGTCCAGAAGGGTTTCCGGGGGAAGGTAGGCTTCAGCCCCTTAGACCGAGAAGTACGGTGTCCCTCCGGGGGTCCTTCTAGTTGTCGCCACCAGAGTAGGATTCTCCGGTGAAGACATCCTTCAGGTCCCCCTCGGGTGACTGATACCCGAGGTCCCATTCAGCCGCGGCCACCTCGTCGTCGTCGACCCTTTCCTTGCCAGGTCGGCGATGAGGTGGGGAGCCATCCTTAGAAGACTGCTCGCGCTGCTCGCTGACGCGTTTCATGAGGTCAATGATCTCGTGACACTCCGTGGCGCTGTGGCGACCATTGGGGTGCACAGGGCATCAGCCGCTGTTACCCCTCTGTGGCCGTGGGCGCTTGTTGTGGTCGCCCCGGCCCCGAGTCACAGCTGCGACGACTAGAGCGGTTGACCGCGGCTTCTCGTGGCCACGACTTTTCTTTTTCTTCTTACCGTCCTGGGGAACGGCACCCGAGCCACCCGACTGGGTAGCCCCGGTTTGTGGGGCTGAGTGCCATGCACGGCCCTCGGCGGCTCTGGCGCATTTGTCAGCCAGAGCGAAGAGTGTGGGGACAGTCTCCACGTCATGCATGGCCAACTTCTCCAACATTTTCTCATCACGTACTCCCTGGCGGAAGGCCGTGATGATGGAAGCATCAGAAATGCGGGGTATAGTACCTCGCACCTTGGTGAAGCGGGAGATGAACGTCCGAAGAGTCTCCCCGGGCTCCTGCCTTACTGCATAGAGGTGGGCCTCCACACCGTGTTGCTGGTAAGCGCTAGCGAAGTTCGCAATGAACCGCGCACAGAGCTCTTCCTAGGAGTAGATTGACCTTGGGGCAAGGTTCGTGAGCCAAGTCCGGGCAGGTCGAGACAAGGCAACATGAAAATATGTCACCATCACAGCGGTGTTTCCACCTGCTGTTGTGATAGCGGTGACGTACACCTGCAGGAATTCTGATGGGTTTGACGTACCGTCGTACTTTTCCGGCAGGTGCGGCTAGAACTTGGATGGCCATGACGCCGCACGGAGATGATCCATGAGAGCGGCGCAGCCCACACAGGCCAAGGGGACACCCGCTTAGGACCGGATGCTCGTTGGGGCCTGCGGTGCTACCGCAGGCGAAGTCTTGATCGAGGTTGTGACCCTTGATGTTTTGCCGGCACACGCGCGCCCTCTCTAAAGAGACCTGAGCGTCCTCTCCCGCACGCCTGCGGTTGAGCTCTGCTCAGAGGTCGTTGGCCTGTGCGCCCCTCACTGAGGGTGAGCGCACAGACACCGACGCCTCATGTTGGCGCCGGGATGACCGCAACCTCGACCTGGTCTAGGTAGAATGTGCCATGCCGAGCAGCCGATCGACGTTGTCCCACCACTGCTTCATGGCCCTCGGCGTGGCTGTGGAGCTTGGAGGGTGATGCAGCAACTCCCTGGCTGCTGACAATGCTCCCGGAGCCGTCCTCGACGGAGTACGGGATGTCTGCGCAGTTGTATGCTGCCGTGCAACGTGCACAGCGGTAGTGCCCAGCACTGGGCAGTTGGGAACCTATGGCGTGGAAGAAACAACTTCTTCCTCCACCAGGAAATCCATTAAAGTCTCAGCGCGGTGCTCAACGATTTGCACCATCATGCTGAGCGAGAGAACAAGCAAAAACCTAATGCCTAGCCCCCTACCTGGCGCGCCAAATGTCGGAGAGGAAATTCTTCGGCCGGGTGGCGGAGTGCACCCGCCCTAAATCCTAAGATGAGAAGGGGGCTTAAGAGTTTTGCTTGTTGGTAGATGAATGAAGAACTCAGGAACACGCAAGGGTTTAGAGTGGTTCGGGCCGCCGGAGCATAATACCCTACTCCACTGTGTGATGTATTGAGCTTGAGAGCTTGAATGAACTTGTGAGCCTGAGATGGGTCTAAGTGTGTTTGAGTGCCAGTCAACCTCCATTTGAAACGTTGCATGCCTCCTCTTTTATAGCTAAAGGGGGGCACGTACAAGGGTGCTGAGCCCCGACATGTGGGCCTAGGAACATAACGGATGTAGTGCTTGGAGCTACTAATGTTCTCTACTGGAGCGATCTTCTTGCGCCTCGATATCTAAGATCTGCGTAGTATCGGCATGCAGGAGAAGCGTCTCGTATAAGTAATGATGGATACAGTCCACCTTGCAGCACGGGCGCACTATTCGACAACGGACTGGACAGTCACGCCGTCTGCAGGATGGCCCTGGCGCCGCCTGCTAGCTGAGTGGACAGGACGCATTAAATGCTAAGGGGGCACATCGCCTGTCAGTAGGGTGGACAGGCGGCACGTCCTCTCCGCAATAAATGCAGAGACCGTGCGGCCCAGAGGCCTTACGTCAGGCTCCGCCCGCTGGCTTACGTCATGGGCAACAAGCCACGTGGCAGCATCGGGTCTCCGTCCGAGCGGGGAGCGCAAGCGCACAGGATAAAGCCTAGACACGTGTGAGTTCCGGACCCTTGCTTAGGCCAGGATATCCCCTGTCCCGAGACCTCGTTATGGGTGGCCTGGACCTTACACAAAGGGATCCGGACCCCATCCAAGGGACCCGGCATGCTTACTTGGGAGTCCCAGACCGTATTCGGGAGTCCGGACTGTGCGTATAGGGGTCCGACGCTTCCTTGTGGAGGTCTAGTCCAACTGATTGCTTCCTGGGATATATCATCTTTTCTGGCCACGTGGCTCCCCTTGAGCCGTCCACGTGGTGGGGTCGGGCGCTGTTCACCGCGTGGCTAGAGATCGCCACACATGCGCCATGTCTTCATACTTTAGTAAGGGGTACCCCTGATTCAGGGTACCGACAACTGTCTTTTTACTGATGTTGGTATTACCGTCTTTAGGAGTGATGATTCAATAGCCTTTAAGGGAGTGTTAGACGGTCAGCAATATTTAGTTGATTTTAATGATAACAATGCTGAACTAGACACTTGCTTAATTGCTAAGAATAATATGGGCTAGCTCTGGCATTGCCGACTTGCTCATGTTGGGATGAATCTTCACAAACTTCTAAAGGGGAGCACATTTTAGGACTAACAAATGTTCATTTTGAGAAAGACAGGGTTTGTAGCATATGTCAAGCAGGGAAGCAGGTTGGAGTTCATCATCCACACAAGAACATCATGACGACCTAGAGGCCGGTTGAGCTACTCCACATGGATCTATTCAGCCCGATCGCTTACATAAGCATCAACGCGAGTAAGTATTGTCTTGTTATTGTGGATGGTTATTCTCGCTTCACTTGGGTATTCTTTTTGCAGGAAAAATCTCAAACCCAAGAGACCTTAAAGTGATTCTTGAGACTGACTCAAAATGAGTTCGGATTGAGAATCAAGAAGATTAGAAGTGACAATGGAATGGAGTTCAAGAACTCTCAAATTGAAGGATTTATTGAGGAAGAGGGCATCAAGCATGAGTTCTCTTCTCCTACACACCTCAACAAAATGGTGTTGTGGAGAGAAAGAATAGAACTCACTTAGATATGGCGAGGACCATGCTTGATGAGTACAAGACATCGGATCAGTTTTGGGCGGAGGCGATTAACACCGCCTGCTACTCCAACAACCGTCTCTACCTTCACTGAATCCTCAAGAAAACATCATATGAACTCCTCACAGGTAAAAAGCCTAATGTTTCTTATTTTAGAGTTTATGGGAGCAAATGCTTTATTCTTACTAAAAGAGGAAGAAATTCTTAATTTGCTCCTAAAGCAATAGAAGGCATTTTACTCGGTTATGACTCAAACACAAGGGCATATAGAGTCTTCAACAAGTCCACTGGATTAGTTGAAGTTTCTTGTGACATTGTGTTTGATGAGACTAATGGCTCTCTAGTAGAGCAAGTGGATTGTTGGAACTCGCGCTCCCGGGCAGGTTGATTCCAACAGGGGGTTGAGTGAGATGGGAACGCGGTTTAACTGGAGGCAGCAATTGCTCTATTAATCTAGCCTCTCAAGGGCATTGTACGGGGGTATTTATAGGTGCCTGAGCGCCCATCGTCTCGAATTAAGGACGCATGTGCCCTCAAGCGCCTAGGTCATTCCCGGAATATTCCCATAAAGCAAGGTTACAGACCGTCATTACATAAAAGCATTTGCAAATCGGGCCCGTAGTACAACCGGCCACGCAGGGCCTGCTACAATGGGCCGAATTCCTCGTGGGCCTTCGTGTTCGACGAGGACGCGGGGCGGGGCGACCTCGTCGTGGGCCTTCGTCTTGCAACGTGTTGGACGAAGGGTGGGAGCTGCCGGTCGGTTTGCCTCCGTTGATGCAGCGAGGCTGGCGAAGGCATCGAGCGAGGGGTTGATGCAGCGAGACTGGCGAGGTTCATCGAGCGAGGGGTAGTGTCTTCGCCTTCGCCCTAGCATTTGCCCTCCGAGGGACCAGTTCGACTGAGTCATCTGGTGCCGAAGACGTCACTAGATGGTGGAGACGCTGCCCTCGCTCGAAGTGGTTCCGCGGGGGTTTTTGATGTGACCGTTGATGGACGCTGTACTGTTGGACTGCGGGTTTCCCGAAGCGTCGCGTCCTGTGTATAAAAGGGGGGCGGGGCGGGGCGGGTCAGGTACTCTTTCTGCGTGCCACGAAACCCTAGCCTCCTTTTGAAACCGTTCATCTGCTCGCTTGCCCTCCTTGCTCCTGCTCGTCGAAGAACTAGCCCGCGTGAAGCAGACCGCCCGCCGCCACCGCCAGTACGTAGCCATGTTGTCCTCTTCTTCATCTGCTGCTGATACACCGCTGGCCGACGCATCATCCGAGGACACTTTGAGCAACGTGGTGGCGGAGGAGTTGCATCCTGGTGATACAGTGGAGTTTGGCGTGTCGCGGATTTCCTTGGTCCGTGTTCAGGACATGCAGCAGCTTGGATATTTTGGCGGCGGAGTTGGGCGTGTCCTGGGGCGGAGGAGGTCCCCAAGCCACAAGGCGAGTTGGTCATTTTTGAGGCTTTTTTCACCGCTGGCCTTCGTCTGCCCACACATCGATTCGTGGCGGAGGTCCTGCGGAAGTTCGAGGTCTAGGTCCACCAGCTGACACCGAATGCCGTGGTGGCCCTGGCGAAGTACGTCTGGGCAATGACTTCGTATGGTGGCCAGCCCTCAGTGGAAGTCTTCGCAAAACATTACTGTCTGCATTGGCAAAAGAGGAAAATTAGAGATGAGATTGCACAGTTTGGATCGTGCACATTCACGCCAAAGTCTTTGAAGACTTCGATGGAGGTTGTGGAGTTGGTTCCCTGCGCCCGTAATAAGTGGGGTAACTGGTGGGATTTCTGGTTTTACGTTTCAGAAAGCGCAGTCGAGGACCACCCAGGGCTCCCCGTGGCTGTCATGTGCTCCCATCATTATGTAGCATACCCGCAGTTTGAGGTAGCGGAGGATGACGAAGACGAAGGAGCCCTTCGTTGCGCTGCCCGCATGAGTAGCGGGCACGATTTAGTTGAGGAATTTGTCGGGTATGGGGTATGGCCCTTGGCACATGGCTGGGCATTGGGCGAAGTATGCCCTCGTGAGATGCCCTCCCGTGGCAGGCAGCTGGTGCGAAGTCCTGCCTTCGCGCTGGATTTGCATGGCCGAGATCCCGCCGCATTCGTGCGTGAAGCGGAAGACCGGGCAGCAAGGATCGTGGGGCGCTACGTGCCAAAGACAGAGGGTGTGCAGAGCTGGGATATCCACGGGTCCAACGATAGATTGAACCGGGTCTTTGACCTGAACCGCTTGCCGTACGGTGGTTATCCCGGTGTGGACGCCGCCGACCACCGCGGGAAGAAATCGAGGGGCAGGACCGAGGAAGAGCCTTCGCAGGAGGCTGCCCCGGCCACTAAAAAGAGGAAATTAGGTACTATAGTGGGAGGAATGGGGGTGTCTGATAATTTTGCTATGGAGTTGATGGGGACATGCGTGGCCCCCGGGGGAAGGATGTCTTCGCCCGAGCTCCGGGAGTCTTCGGCGCGAATGCTGGAGGTTACCGGGGGTCGATGGCCAAAGAGTCTTCCAATCCCCTAGGCGGACAGTGAAGACATGTCTACGTCTCGTATAGCTCGTGGCTTGAGGATTTTCCCTTATGGATAGAATATTTCTGCTGTTGTGTCGGCAGTGATGACCAAGGACCGTCAAGACGCTGCGCAGAAGCGCTGGGCGGTTATCAGGATGGCGGATCCGAGGCGTGAGGCGAAGAGAGTGTGGGGGAGCGCGAAGGTTGCTGCCTCCGGCAGCAGCAAGCCGGTGCCGGCTACAAAACCGGCCGCGCCTGGGTCCAGCAAGTCATCGGCGGGCGCGAAGACAGCCACTGCTGGCGGGACCAAGTCTCCCCCGGTCGAAGCTGCGAAGGGACGGGAGCTTCCCTCGCCGGGGAAACGAGTTACCGACTTCGGCACGAACATCAGCGTGGAGGACTATTTTGTTGGTAATATTTTTTTTGAGAGGTCTTTTGACCGGTGATATGTTGCATTGCAGGGTCCAGCGAGGGACAGATGGTTGTTGTCCCGCCTTCGGTGGCAACCGCTTTACCATCGACGGAGGTAAGGGCGAGGGGGACCGCGCAGGACCCGTGGGCCGCCTTCTGCGCGAGCGGCGAGATTCTGACAGCCGCTACCGCTAAGGACGTGGCGGGCACCATGTCCCAACGGCTGAGGGAGGCATCGCAGTGGCTGTCGCAGCAGCTGTCGCAGTAGCTAAGTCAAGTAAGTTGAGTTGGACTTCGGTGTTTGTTGTTTCCATGAAGATTTGGGTCTCATGTGTTTTTTTCAGGTGGCTGACTTCGCCGACCGCGTTGCGTCTGGTGTCCTGACTGCGGACGTGGCTGCCGAAGTCGAGAGACTTTGGGCACAGCACGCGGATGCCGTTCGGGAGAAGTCGGCCGTGGAGAGCAAGAACCGCCGGTTGGCGGAGAAAGTGGCCGCCTTGGAGGCCGAGAAGACGGACCTTCGGCACCAGCTGGCAGAAGAGAGGAGGGAGGTGAACCAGGCCGTCGCTGAGGCGCAGGCTGCGCAGGCGGAGGCCAAGGTGGCGCGGGCGAAGGGAAGTCTCGCCAGCCAATGCGCCGAGGAGTGGGAGGCGCGGTTCAACGCTCTGCGTGGCCGCGTGGATAAGGCCAAGGCCTCTACACGCTCTGAGGTTGAGCAGACGCTCGAACAGTTCGTGAGCTCGTATCGCGAGCTGGGCGCGCGTACTGCTGACTTTGAAGTGCCCGACCGGGAGGCGGGCCTTCGCTTCCTCGAATGGTTGCAGGAGGAGTTGTTGGTACTCCCAACCATCGTGGAAGGTTTCATGTCCTTTGCCTCCCTCGTCACGTGCGAGGGGGCCATGAATGCATTGTCCACCGAGGGCTACAAACACTACGAGGTTTTCGACCAAGCAGACGAGAGCTTTGAGCGTGAAATCTTCAAGGCCGAAGACCCCATTGTGAAGCAGTCAGCGGGGGCCATTTTTGATAGGATGTGGGGGCACATGGTCGGGAGGCTGTCAGGGAGCGATCCGACCGGGCGAGAGAGCAGGTGAAGGTTATTATTTTTGTGTGGTTGGTTGCATGTGGGTATGTATGGTTTTTGCTGAGTGAATGTGCTGTTGCTGCAGATGGAGCGTGCCGAGGACGTTGAGGACTTTGGAAGTCTAGTCGGTGTGCCGCCCGAGGCTGCGGAGGTCAATCCGGTGCTACCCTTGGACGCCAGCGAAGGCCCCTCGGTCGTGGCCGTTCCTGCTATGGCCGGCGGCGAAGACCCTGTGTCGGCCCCTATGCCGACGATCGAAGGTGCCCTGAAGGTGGCGGATGAGCCGCCAGTCGAAGACCCCACGGCCACGGCCGGGCCCTCGCAGGTGGCTAAGTAGCTAAATAGGTGCGGGGGAGTGTGTAAGTTTTGTCTGCGTGTTACTGAACCTCGGTTGCTGTGCAGGTTCAGGGTTTTGGGCCTGCGCACGCAACCGCTACTGACACTGCTAATTTTAGGGCGGCTTTGACCGTGGTCGCTGAAGATGTTTCAGATGATTCTGTGTCTAAATTTTTTGAGTCTGGTGATTCTGGGGGTTCGGTTGTGTGGACGGAGGAGTCTTCGGATGAGGACTTGGATTATTTTGCGGCACTGGATGTGGCTGCATGCGGTGGAAGCTTCTCCGCGTGTGGTGGGTGCTGAAGTTATTTCTAGTGCGAGTGCTGGGCGTAGGCGGCGAAGGGCGGTCGCGAAGCAGAGGGTTAGTGAGGTGGAGGGAAGTCGTCTTCGTGTGGACGGGGCTGGCAAACGAGAATTGTTGTCCTCGCCGGCTAGGACGAGTGTAGGTGAGGGGGAGTTGCGGAATCTTTTTGAGGGTGAGGAGCTGAGGATAATGCTGTTCAACTACAAGGAGATGGGCATTACCCCTAAGGTTGAGCCAATGTAACGTGTGATGCCCTCGCTGTATGTATGTACCCATGATTTGTATGAGGCTGTGTGTCTTCGCTGATCCGGTCATGCCCGTAGACGACTTGTGCGCGGGGAACCTTTTGGGAAATAATTTCGGTTTTGCGCGCTTACTGTGCTAGTCCGGCTGCACCCATGGGCGCCTTTTGCGCGGAGAGTCTTTTGGAGAGGACTTCGATTTTGGGCACTTATTGTGCTGGTCCGGCTGCACCCGTAGGCGACTTTTGCACGGAGAATCCGGCTGCACCCTTAGGCGACTTTTGCACGGAGAATCCTTTGGAGAGGACTTCGATTTTGCGCACTTATTGTGCTAGTCCGGCTGCACTCGTAGGCGACTTTTGCACGGAGAATCCGGCTGCACCCTTAGGCGACTTTTGCACGGAGAGTCCTTTGGAGAGGACTTCGATTTTGTGCACTTATTGTGCTAGTCCGGCTGCACCCGTAGGCGACTTTTGCGCGGAGTGTCGCACGCGAGGGTAGCCAGCGCTGTCCCTCGTGGTGAATTTGGTGTAGTCGAATGCCAAAGACCGTTGATGCGGTCTTTTTCGACATTGGCTTAGTTTTTTGCGGGGGATTTTTGCTTGTATATTACATGGCTCCGCCTCATTAAAAACCTCACCGCCCTGGGAGGAAAAGAGTGCGGGCTGGAATAATAATGTTTGGCGAATTACAAGGGCGTGATGGCCCTGAGGGTTCAAACAAAAAATTGGCGAAGACTATCTATATTCCAGGAATGTTCTAGGTCTTCGCCAGATTGTGTTGTTAATCTGTACGCGCTGGGAGACGACTTCGTCTTGACGATAAATGGTCCTTCCCACTTTGGTTCCAGCTTACCCCGTGACTCTGTCTGGGTTGTTCGGACGAGTACGAGGTCCCCTTCGTTAAATTCTCTTGGGACGACTGCGTTGTCGCGCCAGACCTTCGTTTGGGCTTGATATTTGTTGAGGGCCTGCAGGGCGAAGACGCGGTCTCCGTCGATGAGGTCTTTGGAAGTTGGCTCGTCGATGTCGGGTACTGCTGAAGCGGTTGTCCGCAAGGACCCATGTTTGATTTCCTGTGGGGTCATGGCCTCCGATCCGTATAGCAGGCGAAAAGGAGTGAATCCGGTCGCCCGGCACTCGGTCGTGTTCAGTGCCTAGACTGCTTCAGGTAGTAGGTTGGCCCATTTGCCCTTCTTGTCGTCGAGGAGC
Organism: Zea luxurians; assembly: GCA_029449295.1. NCBI lineage: Eukaryota > Viridiplantae > Streptophyta > Magnoliopsida > Poales > Poaceae > Zea > Zea luxurians. The sequence goes on along the minus strand of JAOPSE010000051.1, from coordinate 10,264,766 downwards.
ATTTTCTTGATCGCCGTGAAAATCTTGCCGTTGGCGCGCTCCACGACGCCGTTGGATTGTGGGTGGTAGACTGAAGCGAAGGCAAGCTTGGTGCTAATGGAGAAGCAGAAATCCCTGAAGTCTTGGCTGTCAAATTGCTTGCCATTATCAACTGTGTGCTCGGACGGGACTCCGAATCGGCAAACAATGTTTTGCCAGAAGAATTTCTGGGCAGTCTTCGATGTTATTGTGGATACCGCCCTCGCTTCGATCCACTTGGTAAAATACTCGACAGCGACGAAGGTGAACTTGAGGTTCCCTTGGGCCGTGGGTAGCGGCCTGACGATGTCCAGGCCCCAGCGCTGAAGGGCCACGTGTGTGCGATTAGCTTTGTGAATTGCGAAGGGCTTCCTGAGTGTGGAGAAAACTTCTGGCAGGCTTCGCATGACCTTGTGACCCGATTTGCGGCGCAGATCATGGCGGGCCAGTAGAAACCTTGACGGATCACCTTGGCAGCTAGGGCCCTAGGCCCTGCGTGAGAGCCACAAGTCCTGCCGTGGACTTCGCGTAGGATTTGGACGCCTTCGGTCTCGGTGACACATTTGAGCATGGGTTGGCTGACCCCCTTCTTGTAGAGCTGGCCTTCGATGAGAGCGAAGTCCTGGCTTCGATGTTTGAGGCGCTTGGCCTCGTTGACATCGGCTAGATGGTAGTATCCTTGCAGGAACAGGGTTATTGGTGCTCGCCAGTCTTCGGTCATAATGAGGTTGACTATGCGGTGGCCTTCGGTGTCGTTGGTTATTTGTAGGCCCTCTAGGCTGCGGACGGCTGGTGTGCCGATGACATGGTAGAATACGCCCGAGGGTAGGGCTCGCCCCTGGCGGCTGCTTTGGCCAATGCGTCAGCTTCCTCATTCTTGGCACGGTCCACGTGCTGCAAGGTGAAGCCTTTGAATTGTCTCTCGAGACTGCGGATAGCTGCGAGGTACTGCATAAGTGCGGGGTCCTTCGCTGCGTAATCTTTCTCGATTTGGCCGGCAACTACCTTGGAGTCTGTGCTGATTATGCAGGTAGTAACGCCAAGTGCCCTTAGCTTGCGAAGGCCGAGGATGACAGCTTCGTACTCTGCTATATTGTTGGTGCACCTGTCAGACTCCAGAGCAAAGTTGAGGCGTGCAACATATCTGTGCTTGACCCCTACGGGTGAGGTGATGACTGCAGCAACGCCTGCCCCCGCATGGCACCATGCGCCGTCGCAATGGATGGTCCACACCGTCTCTGCAGATGTGTCCGGCTGCGTTATTGGCCCGGTCCAGTCGACGATGAAGTCTGCCAGGACTTGTGACTTGATGGCTGTCCAAGGCTCAAAGGTGATATGGTAGCCAGAATGCTCGGCTGCCCATTTGGCGATCCGGTCTGATGCCTCCGGATTTCTGAATAACTCGCCATGTCCCCTGTATGAGGTGACTCGCTGTGACACCCCAGGTGTCAGTTTCGTGTTACGTCGCGAGATTAATCCTAATCTCGGATGCTCAGTAAAAATTTCTATTTCTCGATCGTGCCTATCTCTGTTTATCAGGCTTTCTCTCGGAAGTTCAACGAATTCAGAGTTAATCGATCGCGAGAAACAACCAATTTTGGAGCGTGTTAAAACTTTTAATTCTCGGAACTCATGCAGACTCGAAGATCATTCTCGAATTTTAAATCTCATCTGAAGCTCTCTAAATCAAACTCTCGACGACTATTATCTGGTCTGAGCCCGCATCTAATTCCCAAACTTCGATCGATGTCCGACTATTTTAATCCGACTCCGTACCCTCAAACGGAATACTCGATACGTCGTCCTCTAATCAATTTATCCGACTCGGCCAAATATCTCTGTATCCAAACCGATTTCAAAACCCCGTGTCGACAACAATTTTTAAATGTCACGATTCGCCTTCTCCGACTAAAAATCCAAAGCCGATCAAAAATTTGAGAGAAACATTTATTTCTAAAATAGTGCGCGAGAAATTATTTCCGAGCGAATTCAAACCAAACTCTCGACCGAATTAATCGCTCAATCGATCGTTCATCCGAACTCTAGTTCACTTTGTTTTGCGTACGGACGAATTTCGCGAGAGCTTTTTATTCCGAGAAATATTTTAGCGCAACCCGTTTGAGTGTTTTGGGCCAAGCCTGACCCAGCCCATTTGACCCAATTGAAACCCTAACCCTAGTGCCTCCTCTATAAATAGGGGTGCTCCTTCCTTGCACTTGGCCATTTTTGCATTCCCACCCCTACACTTCCCACAGCCGCCAGCCACTTTTTCTTCCCCACGAAGCACGCAGGGAGCTCCCTCCCTGTCCATCCATGGCGTCTCCTCCCCCTTCCATGGGCCGGCTCCATCACGTGCGCAGGGCCACGGCTCCACCTCCCTGCGCTCAGCTCACCTCCTCTGCCGGCGCTACTCTTTTCTCTCCATGGCCGGCAGCAGCAAGGAGCCACCAGCAGCCATGGCCGAGCTCCTTGGGAGCACGCCGGTGCCCTGCTCTTCCTCCATGGCCAGCGCCCCTTGACCCTCTGCTCCCAGCCATGGCGCCCAAAAATCCCCCAGCCGAGCCACCTCTCCTAGCCAGCGCCCCTGCTCCTATCTCCAACCCCTCCTCGCTACTCTCCGTGGAGCATGCCGGCTATTCGATGAAATGTCCAGCTGCTGTCGCAGGGCCTCCTGCCTTTCCCCTCGCGGCTGTAGTCTCGACATCGTCGTCGAACTTTCCTTGCTGCGCCTGGCACCATCAACGTTCCTCGGGCGTTCGATAAAATGCCTAACCAAGCAGCTTGTCTTGTGCGGCCCCGTCCGCGATGCCGTGGACCCTCGGTGAGAAACCCCCCCCGCTGTCCTAGCTGTTTATTTATCCGATGTTTGTAATGTTCGATGAACGGTCGTCAACAAAATTTTGTGTTATCGCAGCTAGTGGTCGACGCCGCACTTCGCTCCTTGCCCGTTCGACGAAATGCCGAGCCACGTGGACAGCACATGCGTCTAGTCCGCTCCCGTTCAGGTTGATTAATTTATAGTTACCATCCGTATGTTTTGATTGACGACAGGCAGTGCATGTATATGTGTGGAGATGTGTAAAATGTTTTGGCTATGCGCATTGGTAGGATCACGTTTGCGATTAGAGAACAAGAGGTTAATTGATGTGCGCGATTTGTAGTTGTCTAATTATATTTTAGTCGATGTGGTGTGTATTGGTGTTTGAATATATGTGGCTGCGATGATTCATCTAGGTGTCGCGAGGATGGTTCGTGGGTGGTATTAATCGCTTGCTATACTTCGTCATAAAACAGTGTGTTAGTCGCGGTAAATCTAATAAAGCGTAAAACGTGTTTGGTGGTTTCTATAGTCGGCTAATGAGTTAGTCTATGTTAAATATATCTTATGTATTCATCGTGGCGTAGGATAGCGTGGGTTGAAAATATAAACTGTGTGACAAGGGATTCGTGTTTTAAAGGCGGGATGTGCGAATGATCAGTTGGTGTTTCGCTCGTCTAGCCGCTAAGTGTTGTCATATATAGTTGTGCAAAAATTGATTATGAGAATGCAGTGGTCACGTGGTGTGGTTGGATGCGATAAGTAGACTGGAAGTGTGGGTTTGCCTAAGCACGATGTTGTCGAATGTGTGTATCGAAATGCGATGTAGTAGTGATTGCGTTAAATTAAACGGTAATGTCTCGGGTGCACGCCGCAATATGGTTGTATGTGAGACAGGGTAAAATAAAGTATGCTCAACCTAAATGTTTGGTCGTGGTAGGTAGAAATTGTCTCGGCTTAAGTAGAGAGGTGATGACATGCCGTAAGTAGTCATCACTCCCTCTATAATTAGGTCGAGTCTATATGTGTTAGGCGTTCCTCGAATTATGCTTCACATATAGTGTATGATTGTGCTCACGATTTTGAGTAGACACTTCAGGTAAATCAAGTAGGATCGTGATACAAGTTGTGTAATGGAGTTAGTTGCTTTGGAATAATTATTGAAATGATCTGTTCTTATGGTAAACGTGTATGTGTTCGTAGTTTGAGAAGTAAATGCCTGGTGACTGCGAATTGGAGATTGAGGGTCTACAATTCGTATGAGTTGGTCAGTGCGCGAAAATACTTGCGAATATGTGTGTCCATAAAAATATTGTAGTGTAGGTTGTGTCTCGGGTTTGGATAATAATAGACTAGCCGACGTGTGTGATGTATAGTGGCCTATGTTGTTGCGCTAGTTAGCCGAATTAATAGATGTGTTTGGGTAAGGTCGTAGTCGCGGTGATTTGCTTTTGAAGTCTGAATGTGTATGTTTATGGTCGTGATGAAAAGTAGTAGTGCTCAGGTGATGTCTAAGTTAAAATGCAAGTTATTGGGTGAAAAGCGCTTCGATGTTGATTTTCGTGGAGAACGCGTGGTTAATTGAGTATGGTAAATCTAGCGCACAAAATGACTTGGATAAAATTTATGAGTCAACTTGATGGTCCTAATTTGACTAATTTAACTCTAATCAATGGTGAAGTGTTAGAATAATTTAAGTCTCTAGAACACGACTAATTCTGGAATTATAGAGAAGCTGAAAGTTAATGATTGCTGTTTTGGACTGCACACGCTGTTTTCATTGTGCTGTTTGTTTGATGAACTAAATTATGTTTTCTGTAGAAAAGTTGTATAGAAGAGTTGTAGATAACCCTATTGTCTTGCTGGTACTAAAATTTTACAGCCCAAAACCTGATCGTTTAAGAGTTGTGCTTCTCACAAGTCCAGCAACTGAATCTGTCGAATTTCTGAACAGATTTCAGAAATTGCAATGGTTGATTAAGTTAATGTTGAAATCAGTTGTTGGTGTTCACAAGAAAGTTGTAGACAACTCTATTATCTTACTTGTGTTAAAATTTGACAGCCACAGGTCTGATAGTTTAGGAGTTATGTATTTTACAAATTCAGTAACTGAATCTGTCCAAATTCTATACAGATTTCAGAAACTGCATTGTTTTCTCAATTTAATATTGCAATCTGTTCATGGTCATTACAAGAAAGTTGTAGATGCTTTTCTGGTCTTGCTTGTGTTAAAATTTCACAACTAAAGGCCTGATGGTTTAAGAGTTATGAATTTTATAAACTGCTTGCTGTGTTCTGTCCTCTGTCAGGACAGATTTCGAAAACTGTAATATTTGATTTAGTTAAACCTGGAATCACTTCTTGGTGATTATAATAGTTGTGTAGTACTTTTGCTGAGCTTTCCAAAAAGTCTTAGATCACCCTTTTTGGTGGTCTGAAGCTTAAGTTATGAATGTTTCAAATATAAAGACTGAATCTGTCCAGTTCTGGACAGCAAGGTCTTTTAGTGCTGTTTACGCTTAGTTAAAAATTGAATCACCCTAGGATGTTTATAAACAAATTGTAGAGCATTTGTTTAGCTTTTCAGAAAGTCTAGGATCACTTTGTTTGGATGTCTGAATCTTCAGTTGTGAATTTTTGATGTTGCTAGCCTGAACCTGTCCAAATCTGGACAGCACTGTTGTATTAGCATGTTTTGACCTTGCTAAGTGCTGAATCATGTTGTGATGACAATACCAAAATTGTAGAGTACTTTCTAAGCTTTCCAGAAAGTCCTAGATTACTAGTTTTGGATTAATCGTTGAAAAGTTATGATTAAAACAAGTGACCGCTGTATTGCTGTCCAAAAATTCTGCTAGTGCGCTTTTGATTGTTTAGTTCACCCTTGTCGCTAAAAATATTTGGTTTGCTCTTAAGTAATGTAGACTTGCCATAGCTAAGCTAAAGATGACATGTGTGTATTGTTTTATATGTTTCTTCTTTAGTTGATTGTGATATAGAATTTCCATAGACATTGACGCCTAGGTCATCGGTTAAACTTGTGTGTGATGCTTTTGTGTGATCAATAGAACTAAGGCAAAGTCGTAGCAATTAAATAAATGCGTGTACCTGTGATATCGTATTTGTGTTGCGTAAATAAATAAAATATGGTCGTCTTGATTAATGGTGTAAATGATGAACGCCGATAATGTACGAATAGCTAGCGCTTGCGTATAGTCGTTGCGGTGTCTTACTACTTGGTGTTTAGTTCGCTACCGTGTATTGTATATCTTGTGATAACTTTTCAGTATATTCATACATATGCATCTTGCATCTCATATAGGACCGAGAGAGGATGATCGAGCCAGTGATGTGGTGGTAACAACAAGGTGCAGTTGGTGGACGTACTGAAGGAAGGATGGACTTACCCAGGGGATGCTCGCCAAGCGAGTACCTCCCTCCCCTAGCAAACACTATCTAAGTGTTAAAATAAAGGCAAGCCCCGGTTTTATGCATAACCGTTTAATATATGCTATTTTACTACACTTAATGTTTGTAGGCTTATACTGTGCACTTAAGTGTAGGAGTTGTTTGGAACCTTAGTTGCATGAACTCAGGATTCCCTTTTGAGATGGATACTAGTATGCTAGGTCGAGTAGCTGCTTTATTAATTAGGATCTCGGTAGAAGTCGAGTGATTTTTCTAGCACTCGCGCGAGGTCAGGAATTTGGTTGTATCCACTTTCTTCTCATAATGATGCTGGTTTGTGGGCAACAATCCATGGGGATTGGTTGTTCACGGGATAAAAAGTTGATTAAGGATTAAGGTGTAGTACCGTGAGTCAAGCGTTTGAACGTACTAAACACATACCGAGAAATATGGTAAATCGGTAAGCCTAGTACCTGAGTGAACCTGGCAGTGGACATACCTCCTCACGCGACCTGAGACGTAGTCTCCCATTCCGGTTATGGTGGGTACAAGTGCGGTCACTGCACGACGGCCAGTCGGGGTCAGTGGGGCATTGTACGCCAAGGCGGTGAGCCCTGATCTGCTGACGGGGAATCGATGGGGACGGTTGATGTGCATGGGGACGGAGTGCCCCTGCATGTCGTGTGTTTAGGTTTACCTTGCAAGGATAAAAACTCGATTCGAATCGTCTGCTTCTCGCAGCTAATGAGACTGCTTGATCCATGCTGCTACATTGAGTAACAAGTGGAACTGTGTTGAGATGATACAAGATATTGATTGCTAAAAATGCTTGCTACCATGTATGAGTAGATAGTACACATTTAGCCTTAAGAGAGTCACACTTAAATTTGACAAAGTTAAAAACTTGATTTAGAAACTCAGCTAGTGCTTTTGGCAACCAAACCCCACAGCCAAACAGCTGCATGTCTAGAGGTAGAGGAGTATAGACTCCTCACACCGGGTAAGTCTAGCTGAGTATTAGTATACTCAGCCTTGCTTGTGGCACAATTTTTGCAGGTACTCCTTAGGATGATTTGTTGCTGGTGTGACTTGGCCTTCATCCCTGCCACCGGGATAGACGGTCGAGTGGGTTATTGCTTCCGCAGGAGAGGACCAGGAGGAGTAGCGTGGCCAGGCTTCGCCATGTTGCTCGGTTCTTCTCCGTTAGTTATTTCCGCTGCATTAAAATTTATGGTTATTGTTTCTGAAACTCCGATAATGTAATCACTAATGATACTTATTAAATTTATGGTATTATGTTTTATTGTATTTCTCTGTGCCTCACCTTCGTGTGAGCTAGTGGTATTCGATCCTGGATAAGTGGCCTCGTCGGACTAGATCCGAGGGACTGACGATTTATTCCTATTTAAGTGTGGTCTAGCCTTTAAGGCGGGACTTAGGCACTTAAGTTGGAATAATTCGGGCGGTTCCACCACAGCTGGTATCGGAGCGAATACCAGTACAGAGAAGTCAATAAGTCATGATTACCAACTTTTTCTAGAAGTAAAACTTGCTTAGAAACCCAGTTGGATAGATGTCAGGACGATAAGGATAGACCTAGGACGTGAAGCCTTAGGAAATAGATGGGTAGCTAGGTGGCTATTTATATAGGCCATAAAGGCTACTATTGCTACTAGCAGGATGCTGTAGGAGCACCCGAAAATTTAGTTAGGTCTGAGAAGACGACTAGAATGAGCATGCATCATGAGTGTCGCATTTTAAATGTCTCTTGTGCTCCAACATGCTTCTCTCACCTTTATTCCAATAATAAGAAATTTTGAATAATGTGTTGTATTGCTATGTTATGAAATATAAGAATTGCCTTATCTCTCGCCTAATTAGTAAGTCTTGCTAGGTTGTGTTATGTGATTCTCTTGCCTTGCTATTTAGGTGGTATTGTAATTGTTCAACCCCTTTTGCAAAAAAATGTTGTTTGTTTCATCATAAAAAGACCCCACCCAAACAACCTTGAGTTTAGCAATTGAAACCTCAAAAAAATATTTATGCTTGTGTTAGTGTTTTCTAACCCTTGTGTGTTTTACCCTGAAGTTGCACCTACACAACTTGTAGACCCCCATTGCTTAACCGCTAGCCAAACCGAAACTCCCTTGTGCACGTAGTTATGTAAAAAAAAAATTGTTGTTTGGTGTCTAGTTGCGCAAACCCTATCAAGGCCATGTTTCTTTCCATAGATCCTGTCCCGAAACATTATAACATTTCTATTGATCATCCTAGCCGATCCTGTTTGCCTACCTCTTCTTTCGCATGGATCTAGTGATCTTTTTCCTTGTGAATCATGTTGCGGCTTTATCATCCAAATCTCGGGACCCCTTAATGATTTTGCCCCGTTATCTGGTTATCTGCTATAACCCGTTCTCAAGTATCGGGTGTTGATCTACCTAAATCTCTCCATTCGGGTCATTCTCATACCCCCTCCTCCGAGGATCATGACGCTTGTTTTATCAACTCATCTCTAAGCGGCATATCCATGTGGATTAATGAATGTTGATGTTAACTTTGGATCTCTCATGTCTCTAAAAGCGTATCAATCTCGGTCTCATGGTCGGTTCATCCTCATATCAAATCTCGTGCTAATATCTGATCTGATAATCTCCATGTTGATCATAAAATGGTTCTCTGAGTTAAATAAAAATTCTCATCTGATGCTCTTCGCCAACATTCTTTGCTCCAACTTCAGTCGCAATTTCTGAGCCATACTCTCATGGGCTCCATCTATCTGTGCTATGTGCTTTTCTTATTGGTTGCGTTTGGTAATGGCGTCATGACTAACGACCGATGGTGCCGCGACGAAACCGAGAGCCTACTATGGTGCACGCATGGTTGAGCTGCTCGGTACGCGTTGGTATCGTGGTTAATAGTTGTGATCCCTTACGAGACTATACTGATGTGCTATCTTTTGTGTACATTCTCTCAGAGTGGTCGCTGCATTTTGTCTCTACATGCCGCGATATTCTACCCAAATCTATCTTCAGTATCTTTTCAGATACCCTCATGAATTTGCATCTATCTCCAGCCTGGGAGTTACATGCTTCTCCACCCTTGAAGATCCTCATTCGAATCTCGGGACGAGATTCTGTTTAAGGGGGGAAGGCTGTGACACCCTAGGTGTCAGTTTCGTGTTACGTCGCGAGATTAATCCTAATCTCGGATGCTCAGTAAAAATTTCTATTTCTCGATCGTGCCTATCTCTGTTTATCAGGCTTTCTCTCGGAAGTTCAACGAATTCAGAGTTAATCGATCGCGAGAAACAACCAATTTTGGAGCGTGTTAAAACTTTTAATTCTCGGAACTCATGCAGACTCGAAGATCATTCTCGAATTTTAAATCTCATCTGAAGCTCTCTAAATCAAACTCTCGACGACTATTATCTGGTCTGAGCCCGCATCTAATTCCCGAACTTCGATCGATGTCCGACTATTTTAATCCGACTCCGTACCCTCAAACGGAATACTCGATACGTCGTCCTCTAATCAATTTATCCGACTCGGCCAAATATCTCTGTATCCAAACCGATTTCAAAACCCCGTGTCGACAACAATTTTAAAATGTCACGATTCGCCTTCTCCGACTAAAAATCCAAAGCCGATCAAAAATTTGAGAGAAACATTTATTTCTAAAATAGTGCGCGAGAAATTATTTCCGAGCGAATTCAAACCAAACTCTCGACCGAATTAATCGCTCAATCGACCGTTCATCCGAACTCTAGTTCACTCTGTTTTGCGTACGGACGAATTTCGCGAGAGCTTTTTATTCCGAGAAATATTTTAGCGCAACCCGTTTGAGTGTTTTGGGCCAAGCCCGACCCAGCCCATTTGACCCAATTGAAACCCTAACCCTAGTGCCTCCTCTATAAATAGGGGTGCTCCTTCCTTGCACTTGGCCATTTTTGCATTCCCACCCCTACACTTCCCACAGCCGCCAGCCACTTTTTCTTCCCCACGAAGCACGCAGGGAGCTCCCTCCCTGTCCATCCATGGCGTCTCCTCCCCCTTCCTTGGGCCGGCTCTATCACGTGCGCAGGGCCATGGCTCCACCTCCCTGCGCTCAGCTCACCTCCTCTGCCGGCGCTACTCTTTTCTCTCCATGGCCGGCAGCAGCAAGGAGCCACCAGCAGCCATGGCCGAGCTCCTTGGGAGCACGCCGGCGCCCTGCTCTTCCTCCATGGCCAGCGCCCCTTGACCCTCTGCTCCCAGCCATGGCGCCCAAAAATCCCCCAGCCGAGCCACCTCTCCCAGCCAGCGCCCCTGCTCCTATCTCCAACCCCTCCTCGCTACTCTCCGTGGAGCATGCCGGCTATTCGATGAAATGTCCGGCTGCTGTCGCAGGGCCTCCTGCCTTTCCCCTCACGGCTGTAGTCTCGACATCGTCGTCGAACTTTCCTTGCTGCGCCTGGCACCATCAACGTTCCTCGGGCGTTCGATAAAATGCCTAACCAAGCAGCTTGTCTTGTGCGGCCCCGTCCGCGATGCCGTGGACCCTCGGTGAGAAACCCCCCCCGCTGTCCTAGCTGTTTATTTATCTGATGTTTGTAATGTTCGATGAACGGTCGTCAACAAAATTTTGTGTTATCGCAGCTAGTGGTCGACGCCGCACTTCGCTCCTTGCCCGTTCGACGAAATGCCGAGCCACGTGGACAGCACATGCGTCTAGTCCGCTCCCGTTCAGGTTGATTAATTTATAGTTACCATCCGTATGTTTTGATTGACGACAGGCAGTGCATGTATATGTGTGGAGATGTGTAAAATGTTTTGGCTATGCGCATTGGTAGGATCACGTTTGCGATTAGAGAACAAGAGGTTAATTGATGTGCGCGATTTGTAGTTGTCTAATTATATTTTAGTCGATGTGGTGTGTATTGGTGTTTGAATATATGTGGCTGCGATGATTCATCTAGGTGTCGCGAGGATGGTTCGTGGGTGGTATTAATCGCTTGCTATACTTCGTCATAAAACAGTGTGTTAGTCGCGGTAAATCTAATAAAGCGTAAAACGTGTTTGGTGGTTTCTATAGTCGGCTAATGAGTTAGTCTATGTTAAATATATCTTATGTATTCATCGTGGCGTAGGATAGCGTGGGTTGAAAATATAAACTGTGTGACAAGGGATTCGTGTTTTAAAGGCGGGATGTGCGAATGATCAGTTGGTGTTTCGCTCGTCTAGCCGCTAAGTGTTGTCATATATAGTTGTGCAAAAATTGATTATGAGAATGCAGTGGTCACGTGGTGTGGTTGGATGCGATAAGTAGACTGGAAGTGTGGGTTTGCCTAAGCACGATGTTGTCGAATGTGTGTATCGAAATGCGATGTAGTAGTGATTGCGTTAAATTAAACGGTAATGTCTCGGGTGCACGCCGCAATATGGTTGTATGCGAGACAGGGTAAAATAAAGTATGCTCAACCTAAATGTTTGGTCGTGGTAGGTAGAAATTGTCTCGGCTTAAGTAGAGAGGTGATGACATGCCGTAAGTAGTCATCACTCCCTCTATAATTAGGTCGAGTCTATATGTGTTAGGCGTTCCTCGAATTATGCTTCACATATAGTGTATGATTGTGCTCACGATTTTGAGTAGACACTTCAGGTAAATCAAGTAGGATCGTGATACAAGTTGTGTAATGGAGTTAGTTGCTTTGGAATAATTATTGAAATGATCTGTTCTTATGGTAAACGTGTATGTGTTCGTAGTTTGAGAAGTAAATGCCTGGTGACTGCGAATTGGAGATTGAGGGTCTACAATTCGTATGAGTTGGTCAGTGCGCGAAAATACTTGCGAATATGTGTGTCCATAAAAATATTGTAGTGTAGGTTGTGTCTCGGGTTTGGATAATAATAGACTAGCCGACGTGTGTGATGTATAGTGGCCTATGTTGTTGCGCTAGTTAGCCGAATTAATAGATGTGTTTGGGTAAGGTCGTAGTCGCGGTGATTTGCTTTTGAAGTCTGAATGTGTATGTTTATGGTCGTGATGAAAAGTAGTAGTGCTCAGGTGATGTCTAAGTTAAAATGCAAGTTATTGGGTGAAAAGCGCTTCGATGTTGATTTTCGTGGAGAACGCGTGGTTAATTGAGTATGGTAAATCTAGCGCACAAAATGACTTGGATAAAATTTATGAGTCAACTTGATGGTCCTAATTTGACTAATTTAACTCTAATCAACGGTGAAGTGTTAGAATAATTTAAGTCTCTAGAACACGACTAATTCTGGAATTATAGAGAAGCTGAAAGTTAATGATTGCTGTTTTGGACTGCACACGCTGTTTTCATTGTGCTGTTTGTTTGATGAACTAAATTATGTTTTCTGTAGAAAAGTTGTATAGAAGAGTTGTAGATAACCCTATTGTCTTGCTGGTACTAAAATTTTACAGCCCAAAACCTGATCGTTTAAGAGTTGTGCTTCTCACAAGTCCAGCAACTGAATCTGTCGAATTTCTGAACAGATTTCAGAAATTGCAATGGTTGATTAAGTTAATGTTGAAATCAGTTGTTGGTGTTCACAAGAAAGTTGTAGACAACTCTATTATCTTACTTGTGTTAAAATTTGACAGCCACAGGTCTGATAGTTTAGGAGTTATGTATTTTACAAATTCAGTAACTGAATCTGTCCAAATTCTATACAGATTTCAGAAACTGCATTGTTTTCTCAATTTAATATTGCAATCTGTTCATGGTCATTACAAGAAAGTTGTAGATGCTTTTCTGGTCTTGCTTGTGTTAAAATTTCACAACTAAAGGCCTGATGGTTTAAGAGTTATGAATTTTATAAACTGCTTGCTGTGTTCTGTCCTCTGTCAGGACAGATTTCGAAAACTGTAATATTTGATTTAGTTAAACCTGGAATCACTTCTTGGTGATTATAAAAGTTGTGTAGTACTTTTGCTGAGCTTTCCAAAAAGTCTTAGATCACCCTTTTTGGTGGTCTGAAGCTTAAGTTATGAATGTTTCAAATATAAAGACTGAATCTGTCCAGTTCTGGACAGCAAGGTCTTTTAGTGCTGTTTACGCTTAGTTAAAAATTGAATCACCCTAGGATGTTTATAAACAAATTGTAGAGCATTTGTTTAACTTTTCAGAAAGTCTAGGATCACTTTGTTTGGATGTCTGAATCTTCAGTTGTGAATTTTTGAAGTTGCTAGCCTGAACCTGTCCAAATCTGGACAGCACTGTTGTATTAGCATGTTTTGACCTTGCTAAGTGCTGAATCATGTTATGATGACAATACCAAAATTGTAGAGTACTTTCTAAGCTTTCCAGAAAGTCCTAGTTTACTAGTTTTGGATTAATCGTTGAAAAGTTATGATTAAAACAAGTGACCGCTGTATTGCTGTCCAAAAATTCTGCTAGTGCGCTTTTGATTGTTTAGTTCACCCTTGTCGCTAAAAATATTTGGTTTGCTCTTAAGTAATGTAGACTTGCCATAGCTAAGCTAAAGATGACATGTGTGTATTGTTTTATATGTTTCTTCTTTAGTTGATTGTGATATAGAATTTCCATCGACATTGACGCCTAGGTCATCGGTTAAACTTGTGTGTGATGCTTTTGTGTGATCAATAGAACTAAGGCAAAGTCGTAGCAATTAAATAAATGCGTGTACCTGTGATATCGTATTTGTGTTGCGTAAATAAATAAAATATGGTCGTCTTGATTAATGGTGTAAATGATGAACGCCGATAATGTACGAATAGCTAGCGCTTGCGTATAGTCGTTGCAGTGTCTTACTACTTGGTGTTTAGTTCGCTACCGTGTATTGTATATCTTGTGATAACTTTTCAGTATATTCATACATATGCATCTTGCATCTCATATAGGACCGAGAGAGGATGATCGAGCCAGTGATGTGGTGGTAACAACAAGGTGCAGTTGGTGGACGTACTGAAGGAAGGATGGACTTACCCAGGGGATGCTCGCCAAGCGAGTACCTCCCTCCCCCAGCAAACACTATCTAAGTGTTAAAATAAAGGCAAGCCCCGGTTTTATGCATAACCATTTAATATATGCTATTTTACTACACTTAATGTTTGTAGGCTTGTACTGTGCACTTAAGTGTAGGAGTTGTTTGGAACCTTAGTTGCATGAACTCAGGATTCCCTTTTGAGATGGATACTAGTATGCTAGGTCGAGTAGCTGCTTTATTAATTAGGATCTCGGTAGAAGTCGAGTGATTTTTCTAGCACTCGCGCGAGGTCAGGAATTTGGTTGTATCCACTTTCTTCTCATAATGATGCTGGTTTGTGGGCAACAATCCATGGGGATTGGTTGTTCACGGGATAAAAAGTTGATTAAGGATTAAGGTGTAGTACCGTGAGTCAAGCGTTTGAACGTACTAAACACATACCGAGAAATATGGTAAATCGGTAAGCCTAGTACCTGAGTGAACCTGGCAGTGGACATACCTCCTCACGCGACCTGAGACGTAGTCTCCCATTCCGGTTATGGTGGGTACAAGTGCGGTCACTGCACGATGGCCAGTCGGGGTCAGTGGGGCATTGTACGCCAAGGCGGTGAGCCCTGATCTGCTGACGGGGAATCGATGGGGACGGTTGATGTGCGTGGGGACGGAGTGCCCCTGCATGTCGTGTGTTTAGGTTTACCTTGCAAGGATAAAAACTCGATTCGAATCGTCTGCTTCTCGCAGCTAATGAGACTGCTTGATCCATGCTGCTACATTGAGTAATAAGTGGAACTGTGTTGAGATGATACAAGATATTGATTGCTAAAAATGCTTGCTACCATGTATGAGTAGATAGTACACATTTAGCCTTAAGAGAGTCACACTTAAATTTGACAAAGTTAAAAACTTGATTTAGAAACTCAGCTAGTGCTTTTGGCAACCAAACCCCACAGCCAAACAGCTGCATGTCTAGAGGTAGAGGAGTATAGACTCCTCACACCGGGTAAGTCTAGCTGAATATTAGTATACTCAGCCTTGCTTGTGGCACAATTTTTGCAGGTACTCCTTAGGATGATTTGTTGCTGGTGTGACTTGGCCTTCATCCCTGCCACCGGGATAGACGGTCGAGTGGGTTATTGCTTCCGCAGGAGAGGACCAGGAGGAGTAGCGTGGCCAGGCTTCGCCATGTTGCTCGGTTCTTCTCCGTTAGTTATTTCCGCTGCATTAAAATTTATGGTTATTATTTCTGAAACTCCGATAATGTAATCACTAATGATACTTATTAAATTTATGGTATTATGTTTTACTGTATTTCTCTGTGCCTCACCTTCGTGTGAGCTAGTGGTATTCGATCCTGGATAAGTGGCCTCGTCAGACTAGATCCGAGGGACTGACGATTTATTCCTATTTAAGTGTGGTCTAGCCTTTAAGGCGGGACTTAGGCACTTAAGTTGGAATAATTCGGGCGGTTCCGCCACACTCGCACCTTGAACGCTTCAAAAATAATGGCACAATTTGCGCGAAGCCATGACTACTGCGTAGGCGATTTTTTTCCAGTTCTGTCATATTACATTTGGATGCTGTGAGTACTTCAGAGACGTAATAAACTGGACATTGCCTGGTCATGCCCTCTCTGTCCTACTCCTGAACCAGCGCTGCGCTGACCGCGTGCGACGAAGCCGCGACGTAGAGCAATAGGGGCAGCGAGGGGTTGGGGCTTGAAAGAATTGCCAGTTCTGATAGATGCTGCTTTAGTGAAGTGAAGGCTACCGCTTGCTCTGGTCCCCATGCGAATTCTTTTGCGTCGCGTAGCGTTTTGAGGAAAAATAGGCTTCGCTCTGCGGATTTGGAAATGAATCTGTTGAGGGCGGCCAATCTGCCGGTCAGTTGTTGGACGTCTCTGGCTGACTGCGGGGGCATCATGTTGATGATGGCCTGTATTTTGGTCGGGTTGGCTTCGATTCCGCGGTGCGACACCAGGTATCCCAGTATCTTCCCCTAGCGAACGCCAAAGACGCACTTTTCGGGGTTTAAGCGAAGTCGTGCGTCTCGTATGTTCGCGAATGTTTCTGCGAGGTCAGCCAGATGGTCTTCTTTGCTTTTGCTGGCAACAACGATGTCATCCACATACGTAAATATGTTTCTGCCGACTCGGCTCTCGAGCACCGTTTTGGTGAGACGAGAGAATGTGGACCCAGCGTTCTTGAGTCCCTCCGGCATTCTGATGAAGAAGTACGTGCTGAAGGGTGTTATGAAGCTGGTGCTGGCCTTGTCTTCCTCCTTCATATAAATTTGGTGGTAGCCGGAGAAGCAGTCGAGGAGTGACATGACTTCAGCTGGCCGCACTATCGACGATCTTGTCGATCCGAGGCAGCGAGAAATTATCCTTGGGGCAGGCTTTGTTGAGGCTGGTGAAATCGATGCACATCCGCCATTTGTCGCTCTTCTTTTGCACCGGCCACGTTGGCGAGCCACGTAGGGTAGGCGACTCGCTCGATGAACTTGGCCTCAAGCAGGCGGTGTACCTCGGCCTTGGCGGCTTCTGTCTTCTCATCAGACATCTTGCGCAGCCGTTGCTTCTTCAGCCTCACCGAAGGGTCAATTCCCAAGCTGTGCTCGATGATAGAGCGACTGACTCCGACCAGGTCGAGGCGGACCAGGCGAAGACGTCTTTATTTTTGGACAAACAGGAGAGGAGTCTATCCTCGTCATGCGAGGTAAGGTCTTCGCTTATGATGACCGTTTGCTTGGGCGTTGACTAGTCAAGGGAGATAGTCTTGGTCCCATCGTTGCTCTGCAGCTGTGCCTTTTCATGTTCTTTGGCGATCGGGCTGGTTGACTTGGGGGCCTCACGCTGTGCCGTGAGGAAGTGTACGTTCCTTTGCCCTGGAACGAAGTCTCTTTCTATGTTGCGCGCGGCCTGTTGGTTGCCGTAGACTGTGATTATGCCTTGTGGACTCGGGATCTTCATGCACAGATAAAGTCCGTGAATGGCTGCTTCAAACTTGTTGATGGAGCCCCGACCCATGATGGCGTTGTACGGGTACACCATGTCGACAATGTCGAAGATAATTTGCTCACTTCGGGCATTGGGTGCTACACCGAAGGAGAGGGGTAGCTCTATTTTGCCGAAAGGAAAGGTGCCCTTGCCGCCGAAGCCATACATTGGGTTGTCCGAAGGCTTGAGAAAGCTGTGGCTGATGCCCATGCGGTCGAAGGCGTGGAGGAAAATGATATCTGCCTGGCTGCCGTTGTCCACTAAGACTTTGTGCAGGTCCCAGCCTGCCACACTACAGTTGATTACCATGGCGTCGATGTGGGGTGCGCTGCGCAGGTCGACGTCTCTGGCGTCGAAGGTCAACGGCACATGGGACCACTTCGTCTGCATGACAGGGCCGGTGATGGCGACGTGGTTGACGCTGCAGTAGTGGTCCCTCTTCTGCCGCTTTGTGTCGAAGTCGGCGCTGGATCCCCCAGTGATCATGTGAATGACTCCGCGATACGGCTGATCAGCGAAGTCTTCTTGTTTTGGTGCGTGGGGGTGATGGATGTTTTGCTGTTGCGGGTGTGGAGGTGGGGGTGGGGGAGGCACGATTTGTACCTCCTGATGTTGGTATGCGTGGTTGGGTGGATGCTGAGCGGGGCCGTGGTTGTATGGTGGTGGGAGTTGTTGATATGTGTGCGCGACAACTCTTGGGTTGTTGGCTGGTTGCGCCCGAGACATCCTGTCTCTGGTGGCCTTCGTCTCTGGGCAGTCCCTTGTTGGGTGCGCAGTCTTCACCGTGGAACAAGTAGTAAAATCTGCGCGGCTGCTGCGCCCGTCCTCGGCCTCGACTGCGGGTCCCTCCGCCACGACCCTGGGGGGATAATCTTGGCGGCGAGGGGCCTCACCAGCGGGGTGCTGGTAGGCGATGTTGTGTACCTGCTGCTGGCTACGGCCGTCCCGACCGGATTCTGTCTGCGAAGGTCTCGTCCACGTGCAGTTGGACTGCGGAGGGTCTTTGGGTTTCCTCTAGGACTCGACCTTGCGCTAGTGGAGCTCTTCGGATCTGGCGTACTTCTTGAACAGCTGATACAACTCTTGGAGGTTTTTGGGTGGATCTCTGATGCAGTGGCTGTAAAGGACGCCAGCCCGAAGGCCACTGATGGCATAGTGAATGGCTATTTGGTCATCGACCGAAGGCAGTTGTGACTTGAGGGTTAGGAACTTGCGGTAGTACTCCCGTAGAGTCTCTCTTTCCAGCTGCTTGCAGAGTGACAGTTCAGCCAAGGCGTCGGTGTCTGGGCGGTACCCTTGGAAGTTGAGCAGAAATTTGTCCCAGAGACTTCTCCAGGAGTCGATGGACATCGAGGGCAATCTGGTGTACCAAGTGAGAGCCGAGCCTTCGAGGGCGACGACGAATGACTTGGCCATTGTGGCATCGTCCCCTCCGGTTGATGCAACGGCGACTTGATAGCTCATGATGTACTGTGCCGGGTCAGTGCTGCCGTTGTACTTGGGGTAGGTCCCTGCCCTGAAATTGGCGGGCCATGGTGACACTTGCAGCTGTGGCGCCAGGGGGCTTCGCTCGTCAAGGTAATTGATGCCTTGGAAAGCTGCAGCGTGTGGGATGAAGGGCCCACGATGAGGGACGAATAGGTCTTCGACTGGCGCGCGCTGCTGGAGGGGCGGGCCGTGCTGCTGCAGATCATGTTCGCCTTCGCGCTGCAAGAGCGCAATCTCTTGCTCAAGCTCCTGGGCCCTCTGCTCTTCATCTCGTATCATTTGGTGCAGCTTGGCCTGCACAGTGACGCGTTGGCACTTGGCCTCGAGGATTTCCTTCTGCTTCTGAAGATTGCGGTTTCTGAGGCGCAGGGCCCGTAGCTGTAGTTGCTCTTCTGCGGAGACGCCGAGGACCTCGCCGTCCTCTGCTGCGTCCTCGCCCGCTGGTGGTGCGAAGCCTAGGGGCGGCACTTGTGGCTGCCCTTTGGAGCTGTAGGTGCGAAGGGTGCCTTCTGGAGTGTGTTGGTCATTGTGCTGTCTCTTGCTGTGTGCTTCATCTTCACCAGCTCCTTGGTGGGTGTTGTCGGCGAGGGCCTTGCCCTTTTTCTCAGCTAGCAGGGTTGCCTTTGCTGCTTCGTCGACGGATGGGGCTACCTTCGAGTTAGCTCTTTTGGGTGCCATCATGGGTGATTTTTCATAGCACGAACGGTGGTCGCCAATGTTGGAACTCGCGCTCCCGGGCAGGTTGATTCCAATAGGGGGTTGAGTGAGATGGGAACGCGGTTTAACTGGAGGCAGCAATTGCTCTATTAATCTAGCTTCTCAAGGGCACTGTATGGGGTATTTATAGGTGCCTAAGCGCCCAGCGTCTCGGATTAAGGATGCATGTGCCCTCAAGCGCCTAGGTCATTCCCGGAATATTCCCATAAAGCAAGGTTACATACCGTCATTACATAAAAGCATTTGCAAATCGGGCCCGTAATACAACCGGCCGCGCAGGGCCTGCTACAATGGGCCGAATTCCTCGTGGGCCTTCGTGTTCGACGAGGACGTGGGGCGACCTCATCGTGGGCCTTCGTCTTGAACGTGTTGGACGAAGGGTGGGAGCTGCCGGTCGTTTTGCCTCCGTTGATGCAGCGAGGCTGGCGAAGGCATCGAGCGAGGGGTTGATGCAGCGAGACTGGCGAGGTTCATCGAGCGAGGGGTAGTGTCTTCGCCTTCGCCCCAACATGGATCTTGATGAATTAGATGATGAAGAGGCTCCATGCTTTGCACTAAGGAACATGTCCATTGGTGATGTGTGTCCAAAAGAATGCAAAGAGCCCTTATAAGTACAAGATCAACCATCATCTTCCATACAAGCCTCTCCACCAACTCAAGATGAGGAAATGGCTCAAGAAGAAGATGGTGAAGATCAAGACGATGAGCCACCTCTAGAGGAGGACATTGATTAAGGGGGAGATGAAGATGCTCAAGACAAGGAAGATGATCAAGATATTCAGGATCAAAGACCACCGCACCCAAGAGTCCACCATGAAATTCAAAGAGATCACCCTGTTAACTCCATTCTTGGTGACATTCACAAAGGGGTGACCACTCGATCTCGAGTTGCTCATTTTTGTGAACATTACTCTTTCGTGTCTTCTATTGAGCCATACAGGATAGAGGATGCACTAAGAGATCCGGACTAGGTGGTGGCAATGCAAGAGTAGCTCAACAACTTCCCGAGGAATGAGGTATGACATTAAGTTCCATGTCCTAACCAAAATGTTGTAGGTACCAAGTGGGTACTCCGCAACAAACAAGATGAGCATAGTGTGGTAACTAGGAACAAAGCTCGACCTGTTGCCAAAGGATATTCACAAGTCGAAGGTTTGGATTTTGATGAAACCTATGCACCCGTAGCTAGGCTTGAGTCAATTTGTATATTACTTGCCTATGCTACTTACCATGGACTTAAGTTGTATCAAATGGATGCGAAAAGTGCCTTCCTCAATGGCCCTATCAAGGAAGAGGTATATATTGAGCAACCTCCCGGCTTTGAAGATAGTGAGTATCGTACACATGTTTATAACCTCTCAAAGGCGCTTTATGGGCTCAAACAAGCCCCAAGAGGATGGTATGAATGCCTAAGAGACTTTCTTCTCACTAATGGTTTTAGAGTCGGTAAAGCTGACCGTACTCTCTTCACTAAAACAATTGACAAAGACTTGTTTATTTGCCAAATTTGTGTTGATGATATCATCTTTGGGTATACTAACAAGTCATCTTGTGAGGAGTTTAGTAGGATTATGATACAGAAATTTCAGATGTCCATGATGGGGGAGTTGAAGTATTTCCTTGGATTCCAAATCAAGCAACTCCAAGAAGGCACCTTCATCTGCCAAACCAAGTACATTCAAGATATACTCAAGAAGTTTGGAATGAAGAATGCCAAACCCATCAAGACTCCCATGGGAATGAATGGGCATCTCGACCTTGACACAGGAGGTAAATCTGTAGATCAAAAGGTATACCGGTCGATGATAGGTTCTTACTCTATTTATGTGCTTCGTGACCGGATATTATGCTTTTAGTATGCATATGTGCAAGGTTCTAGGCAAATCCTAAGGAAGTTCACCTTAGAGCCGTGAAAAGAATCACGAGATATTTAGTTTACACTCCTAAGTTTGGGCTATGGTACCCCAAGGGATCTACCTTTGATCTAATTGGGTATTCCGATGCTGATTATGCCGGATGTAAAATTGATAGGAAGAGCACATCAGGGACTTGTCAATTTCTAGGGAGATCCCTAGTGTCTTGGGCTTCAAAGAAACAAAACTCAGTAGCTCTATCCACCGCCGAAGCCGAGTATATTGCTACAGGACATTGTTGTGCACAATTACTCTAGATGAGGCAAACCCTTAGGGAATATGGCTACAAGTTGAGCAAAGTCCCTCTCCTATGTGATAATGAGAGTACAATCCGCATGACACATAATCCCGTTGAGCGCAGCCGCACTAAGCACATAGACATCCGATATCACTTTTTGAGAGATCACCAATAAAAGGGGGATATCAAAATTGCTTATGTTAGAACTCACAACTAATTAGCCAATATCTCCACCAAGCCCCTAGATGAAAAGAGTTTTTACCAAGCTTAGATGAACTTTGGAGGTTGAATTCTGTGTGATTTAATAAGAATTTGCTTAAAGTTTCTATAGTCAAATTGTAGCTGGATTATAGGTCAGTAACTATGTTACAAACAGATCAGAGAGTTGTCACATAAAAAATGGAGAACAAGTCTCGCCAAATCGTGCTGTCAGAACTTTTGATGAAGATTGCCATGGTACAGTGACCAGAAAAATCTCAAATGCACTGAACCTCGCCGACGGTGACCTCGCGCTCGGATTCACACCGGTGCTATGATTCGTGCCCGGTAACGCGTGGATAACAATGTTGGATAAAAGATCTTGACGCTGGGATGAGCTTGGACCGGGCCACTGAACTATTCACTATACCCACTTGCTGTACGACTAACCGCGGTGTCCTCGCCGGAGTTCGCTGTCTTCTTACCTGCGCCACATGCCTAGAAGCATTACCACGTTGCAGTGCACCGTAATATGGAGTCCGTCCATCGCCAGGAGCCTTGCCTAAGTGTAAGCCACGTTAGCGCTTCCCGGTGATTTCCCCTCTCTCCGTTCGCCAGTGCGCCTTCTCCAAATTGGACGCCACCGCTGTTGGCTTCTATAAATTGAGTGATCAACCAGGTCCGCTAGGTTATTATGCACCTAGTGCACCAGCTCTCGCCTCTAATCGTCAACCATAGCATCCCAATTTTGTTTTTCCCCCAATTTAGTTCTTTGCGCCGCCGTGAGCACTGCACCGTGAACCGCTGTCTCCAGGTCCATTCTCGTTTCCCCTACCCTCATTTCAGAACCATTGCATGCTCAGGATGCTTATCTCTGATTTCCGCCGTCGTTGTGGACAGAGAGATTCCGGATCAGATTCTTGCAATTAAGGGAGGGATTAGGGTTTCCGAGGGTGGAATTAGGTGTCGGCCGAGCTAGGGCTTTGGTCATTAAGTATCTCGGCCGATACGGGTTCGCCGAAGGGTGTGCTCACTGGCGTTCGCCATCGGGGACCTATCATTGCGAAGAAATAGAACTCCGAGGGCCTAACTGTGAATGTCAGAGATACAAGTGAATAGTGGAAAGGATTTTTAACCGATTATTCAAACAGCCGAGGTCCTCTATGCAAAGTTGACATCGCGGGCACGGGCGCGCACGCGTTTCCCTATCCGTGGGCTGTGTTGGGCTGGTTTGATCCCATCACTGTTCATCCTTTTCCCTTTTCTTTTTTCTGCCAGGCTTAGGAAATTTATAGAAAATTCTAGAAAAATGATAAAATCATGGAACCAATTTTACTAGACTCCTAAATTCCTCTAGTATTTAAGAAAAATAGTTCCAAGGTTTTTAGTCCCAACCATGAATTATATTCAAGACACAAACTAATGTGTTTCTATTGCATATTCATAGCATCACATGAGCATTCATGTATAAGTATTGTTATATATAGAAAACGAAGAAGACGTGATTGAAGAGGAAGAGACTACACCACAATTTGAAATCCCACCTGCCGGGAATAGTTTCTACTTTGATATTTGTGGAACAAATCCCGAATCTCCTACAACACAAGGCAAGCCCCGGTGCATTTACCCCTTTCCTTGTGGTTTTAAACTCTTTATCACTTGAAATGATGCATTAGGTGATAGGAGTTGGGTGATAAACAATTGCTGCATTTTCTTCCTTGGAACTGTTTACCATTCCTTGACACATGTTTTACTTGAAAGTTTTCTGATGCTTAGCCTTGCCTTAGAAAACAAAATGGTTTGTTTTTAAAACAAAAATGATGCTTCATACGGGAAGGGAAGTTTTCAAAGAAAAGACTTGATGGTGGATCCATCATGGTTGTGATGGGTTCAACATCGGAAAAGATGTACCTCTGTCAGGTACCACTCTTTGGGTTTTAAATAATAACACGAGACCGGGCGGGTGACTTGCACGAGAAGGGAGTCTCGGTGTAGTGTTTCCGTCTGAGTCGATTAAGGACCGTACCGATGTAGGCTTGCTGATCGAGGACCTTTTAACTAGACACATGCCTCGTCATGGTTAAGCTTTGCCTCGGGCAGACCAATACCAGAAAGGCCAACACATAATGAGAGTGGAGAGATGGGGAGAGTAGCGTGTACCCCCCGTGGCAAGAGGCTAGACGGTGGTGTATCTGTGCTCTCGGTTGGTGTGGACCCGGTCTGGTCTTGAGAAACCCGGTGGCGAGTTGACATATGCAAGGGTTAAGTGCTACATGTGTCGTGTGGTTGGAGATCCCCAGCTGGGTATTAATCGATTCGGATCGTCGTTACTACCTAGACATGAAGACTTGGTCACTGCCCTACACGTAGCAGCCCAGTAAAGAAAAAGGGTGATAAAAGACAGCTAGTGCATGCCAAGTGCTTGAACTAGGATAGAAAGAACTCTAGAGGCAGGTAACTTTACTTAACCTAACAATAAAATTGGATTTTTAAGGATCCACTATTAGTAAGCATTTCCGCAAACAGAGTCTTTGATTTTTGATTAGCCTTACCTTGACTCCCTCAAGCTAGCATATCCATGAGAGTCATTTTCTTTTGTCGGGTAAGACTTGCGAAAGTACACTTCGTACTCAGGGTTTTCGAACCCATGTTGTTGTAGGTGAGTAAATATCAGAGTTTTGCTGTTTCTGTTCAAAGGTGGTACCCAAGGAGGAGCCCCAATAGTGAAGTTGGTCGTGGGAGGATGTTTGCCTCCCACCTTGAAAACAATAAACTTTTGTGCGAGAGGGTGTTTTGCCTCCCTGGTATGTAATATTATGTCATGCACTCATAATACGCGTATTGTAATAAGTACACTCTCCCTTTATATATTTTGTTAATGTAAATTATGTTATTGTAATCCGCTTGTGCTATTTCTCTACTCCGGTTTTGAGATGTAATACCTGCGTGACGGGTGAAGCGCTCTTGGGCGAGGTAATGAGGATACAGAGTACCAAACTTGTCAAGTGATTACGTGCACCTACATGGTGGTCCAAGGTCCTTAGGACAAGGACATCTGTAGGTGGGCCTAATACCTTGGGTGGTTCCATCATAGCTGGTATCGGAGCGAAGCCCATCTTCTCAGATATTACGTAGCAATTCAAAAGAATTTTCAAACACTTAGCTAGAAATATTCTTTCATTCTTACCTTATCACTTTCTGGTAGTCCCTTATCTTGTAAAGTTGGGTAACAGAGTGCAATATATGTAGGAAGTGGGGAATCAACGAAGGTTGATTCCATAATTATTAGATTATGCATGCATCATAATTAACATTATACTAATAAATCTTCCCCTCTTATGGAGATATGGCGCGCACTAGGAAAACAACGTGTAAATCGACGAGACCTCTAGGGGTGCCACGACATCAGTTGACCTCCTGTCATGAAGGGAGTAGCAGTGGTAGTAATGACCCGATTGGAGACCTGGAACCCCGGGTGGAGCAACTTCGGTCAGAACTACGCCATAGGAATAGGGCACGTGAGCGGGATAGCCACCGCATTGTGGAGCTGTCAGCTGAAGTGAGTCGCCTGCAGTATGAAATCTCAGAACGCGATATAGCCATCGACTGGGCCATCAACTCGCGCTCTTTTGCGTGGCAGAACTTAGCATGTCCCGCGAAAACCTACAGGCGTACCGCAATACTTTACATGAAGAAGTGCATGTACTGTATGATTGGCTGCACCCGGACGTGCCACCAGACGTTGCTGCAATGGGAGCTAGACCATCAGGAACAGCTAAAGAAGGACCTGATGGGGAGTTGGACCTTTTTAGGCCCCCTCCTTCCATGAACCTTGCTGACGAACGGTCTCCTGCAGCTGGCAATGGAACGACAAAGGATGAAGAACACTGTAGTCTAAGTATTGTACTTATGTAAACTAAGTAATGAAGTCAAGTTGTGTAATGGAGTCTGTATAATTATTACATTTTAGTAATGTAATATGATGGTGTATGTTGACATATTATATTTTTTTCCAAATGTTTCTTTGCCTCAGATGCCATCCTGGACTTGTGCACATGATGGTGCGGGGACATCCCGTGGTGGGGATGACACTCCCAACCACCGCCAGTACCACCTACTTTGGCCGAGGCTATCGTTGCCCTGGTCAATGCTACCACCGATAATACGCGCTTTTTGCGCGAGATGGCGGCCAACTAGTTCCAACCGCACGGAGGAAGAGCTCCTCCTCAAGGACCGCGAGATACTACTTACCTGGAATTCTCTAAGACTCGACCGTCGCTCTCCATTAAAGAGGAGGGGCCTTTAGAAGACGACAAATGGGTGAGAGTAATGGAACAGAAGTTTGGGTTGATTCGATGCACGGAGACACAAAAGCCCTTGTTTGCCGCACAACAACTCAGAGGGCCTGCTAGTACTTGGTGGGCGAATTTTTCCGCAATTCAGCCTATTGGGCATCAGGTTACCTGGGAGGAATTCAAGTTGGCATTCCGGGAGCATTATGTTCTGGAAGGAGTGCTCCAGATGAAATTAGAAGCAAGGAGGGGATACGGTGATGCAGTACCTCAATAAATTCAACCACCTTTCCCAGTATGCGTTGACCAGGTGGATACAGACCTGAAGAAAAAGAACTGTTTTATGAGGGGACTTAATGATAGGCTGCAGCGGAAGATGGCGACATGTTTGGACCTTACCTATAGCAGGGCTATCAGTACCGCACTGGCAGTTGAAGCCAAGAATGCAAGACACAGAAAATCAAAGGGATATACGGGTGAGAGGTCAAATCAAGGACCGGAAAAGAGAACAAGGTTGGTCATCCGACCTTTCAATCAGAATCGCTCTTCGCCTCGCCCACCTTCATATCCATTCAAGTAGCCCGTCTCTATTCGTCCTACTACTATCCCCGCTCCTACCAATCAGCCGAGTGCCCCTAGTACTTGTTTCCCTGCCCTTCCTAGTTCTTCCAGTGGGTGCTTCAACCATGGAAAGTCCAGACAGTTCATCAAGGACTGCCCATATCCGAAGCAAAATAAATCCAACTATAAGCAGCCCTCTTGGAACTCAAATCAAGGAAAGAGAAGCATGGCTAACACTTCGATGGGCAAGAATTTCAAGAAAACTGGATGGATCTATTATACCCAGGTGGCTACTACACCAGAGGGCAAACCAGTGATGATGGGTGCGTTCCTTGTTGCCAATCACCCAACAGTTATTCTCTTCGATTCTGGTGCATCACATACCTTCATAAGCAAGAATTTTGTGGAGAAATATTGCATACATTGCACTAAATCAAGGAGGGATTTATTATCCACTCACCTGGGGAACGGATATTTACTAAGGAAGTAGCCTTCCATATACTAGTAACATTGACTAGACGGGAATTTCCTACAAATATGATTGTTATAAAGGGGTAAGACATAGATGTAATTCTGGGCATGAACTAGTTAGCCCAGCATAAAGCCATCATCAATACAGACTTAAGGACCATTAAGTTAAGCCATGGTCATGAAGAGATCCAATTGTCCATCCCTGTAGCCGTTCCAGCCAAAGCATCTGGACGGGTTTATGAGGCTATAGTGCCAGAAATCTAGGACATTCTAGTGGTATGTGAATTTCTGGATTGTAATACCCAATTTACATTTGTTAGAAATAATATCAATAGAGAAACAAATTCCCCTTTTGTGAGTTTGACCTTTATGCATCATCACATGTGAACACCATCTTTAAAAACAAATCATAAAAATAAATACCACTAAATTATGCATCATGCTGGATATTTCATTTTGTGTGCATTTTGTGACAATATACAAATGATGTGACAAGAAAAATATTAATTCCAAAAGGGAACTTAGAACCTAAAAGAAAAATCTTGAATCTAGAAAAAAAGAGAAGGAAATAAATATGGGGAGGATAAAAATAAGTAAATAAAGATATATTATTCCTACACTAGAGTTTGAATTTGTATAATTGACTCAAAGGTGAAACACATGAAAGGATTCAAATTCAAAATTGGGAATTTAAAATAGAAAGAAGACAAAATAGGAAAAAGAAAATAAAATAAAATAAAAAAAAGAGAAAACCCGCAACTGGGCCAACTTCACCCACTTCAGCCCAATTGCTATTCCAACCCCGCAGGCCCAGCTGTCGTGCCCTGCGCACCGACCGATGGGTCCCATAGGTCAGGCACGCCACGCCCGCTTGAACCCGAGCGTCGCGGCGCTGGCAGGCGGGACCACATGTCAGCCGAAACCGGTGCGCGCGAGTCGAACTCGGTGTATGACATGTGGACCCCGCATGGCATACACAACCACGACGCACTATTCCTCTTCTCCACCTCCACGCAACAATCGCGTGTTGACCGAGTTTTTCGCTGCCGTGAATCTCACCGGATCGCCGAAATCCACGGAGTGCGCACGCCTATATGCCCTGGGTCGCTACCTCGTGTCACCATAAGCCAACGCTGGGACCTAGCGGATAGGATGGCGCTCGGTAGAAGGTGGATTTACGCGCCGCCATTGCCGCACAACTCGGCCTCGCGGGACGACTAGCCATTCCAGCACTGGGTCGCCGTCGGGACCCCCCACACCGTAGCGCTACTCTCCCTCGCATTACCCTGCCAACTCAAAGTGCCCAGACTCCCTTCCCTTGAGCGCCATTCTAGCCGAGAGAGGAAGCAGCACCGCTGCCGGCTCGGTTTCATGTACACCGCCGTCGCGTCCACGATTTCGGCTCTGGGAGTCTCGCTTTGCATCGGGGATTTAACCGGGGTGCTCCCTGCTGAGGATTGGCGGCCGGAGCCCTCGAATTTCTCGCCGTTGTTCACACTCCGCCGCGGACCCGCCCTCCTCCATGGCCGAGCTCCTTCACAAATCAACAACCGTGAGCGACTTCCAAACACATTCGCTGTCCCGTCCTCTATGCCTAGGTCCGTTCGGAGTGTCGAATGGGGCACGGTTGCCCGGGGTCAACGCGCGCCGCCGTGGGTTTTCCCCGTCGGGCACTCGGCTTGCCGAGTTGAGCGGGAGAAAGAAGAAAGGCCAGGAACGTTGATCTCATATTAAACGGCCCTGGTGTGTTGATGGGGGAAGGGGTGTTTTGAACCGTTGGATCGCGATCCAGTGGCTGGCATCTGATACCGGTTCACTTAAGCCTGGATCTAATCTGGGCACTTGATTCCCGATCGGACGGCTGATATGTGTAGATAACGCTTCGGCCCTGGAAACTTGCATAAGAGTCCCTGTACTTTACTAGATTCAACCCGCAGTTCGCGTAGCAGTACTCTGTGTCTTGCGGATTCTTGCCCCGAGCCCCCTGTGCTTCACAGAAATTGAGGCCCAGTCCAGAACCTTATAAAACCAGAGAAAATAATTTATAAATGGGTTTTTAATAGGAAAATAATTGCTAGAACTTCAATAATTCATAGAAAATGCGTATGAACTCCAAATTAATCCATTACAGTTCCTAAAATTTTGTAATTTTATTATCTATCACTTAGAGCCTCTGTTTTATCATGACAACAGTAAGAAAAATTAATCTCACACTTAATCTTATTTAAAACACATAAAACCTTTGAAAATGCATAACTTAAACTCTATAACTCCAAAAATTATGATTCCTGTTCCTAGAATTTTATTTTAATATGTAGAATATCTCTGTGTATTTTATTTATATGTTTGGTGTAATGTTAATTTCTCTATATGCACTGTGCTTGTTTGTATTGTGGCGAGTAGAAGAGCCCGTGACTGAGGATCCTGGTGAGCAGCAGGTTGAAGTAGCTGAGCAGGAGCTCATTGAAGGCAAGTTGTGCCCTTGACCACTTTTTACCCAATAATGTTCTTTAATACCATTTATCCATGCATAGGTTAACTTTGATGGGACCCAATAGGTCACCCTAGATTGTTTATCTCATTACCTTGTTTACCCCTGAATCACTTGGGTAGTTTGCTACTGCTTTATATGGTTTTGGGATAATCATTTATTACCTCTATGTTCCAATTCTTTTTGTTATTCTATTTATGTTCATGTTGAGATCATTAATGTTAATTGGAACATAGAGCTTAACTTGAGTAATACGTGCCACCACAAGGGTTTAATGGGACGCCCTTGGCTGACTAATTAGGAAAGCTAGTGGAAGACTACCTTACCCGAAAGGGGCAAGGGCAGTAGGGGAGTGGTCAGTGTAGGGAGGTCCATTGTTGATTTTGCTGCGATGGCAGTCAGGCAAGAACCCTGCATTGGAACTTCCTATAAACTGTAGCGGGTTTTCTGAAGCTAGTGGAACTTTGTAAAGTCCTCGTAGTGTTACCCTGCCTCGCCTCCTTTGGTGGATGGGAAGTCGCGATCCCTTGGTGGATGGGTAACATGACTTGTGGGTAAAGGGTACAACCTTCGCAGAGTGTAAAACTGATATACTACCCGAGCTCATGGTCATTAGCAGCTCAGGACTCTCTAATGTTTAAATTATGGAACTTAAATTCAATTTTGTCATTTGCATTGCGTGGGTTTATTATTAATTTTGTTCTATTACTTTATTTAAGGTTTGGTATTTACTTACACTTAGTAACTACTAATAAAATTTTGACCAACTACTTAAAAGCAATGCTCAGCTTTAACCCCTATCATTGATTAGCCTTACACATCACATGAACTCACACCTTTGTGAGTTTATGTCCACTGGTTCCCCACAAATTGTTGAGCTATGATCATGTGTGAGCTCACCCTTGCTGTCTCACACCCCCCCACAGGAGAACAGGTGGTTCAGGAGGAGCCACAAGGCGAGGAGTATGATCTGATCTAGGTGGCGTTTCTCAGTTGACATTGGCGTCGACGATCCTTAGTTCGTTTTATCTTTATTATTTTATTTTGTAATAAGTCTTCCGCTATGTAATAAATACTCTGATGTTTTGTGACATTTATCTCTATACACTCTGTTATTATATATGTTGTCTTCTTGGCGCATCTATGAGATGCACCTGGCTTTGTTCCTTAAAGCCGGGTGTGACAGAAGTGGTATCAGAGGCAAATGTTGACTATAGGACGAGACCTAGATAGAAATGGACAAACCTTTCCTACTTACCTTACTCTGACTCATTCTATACTCATCTCATCTTGATCTTGTCTCACCTTTTGCTATTCTACTCTGATTAATCTTATCTTTTCTACTCTAAGACAAGATGAATTTCACACCTTGGAATCCTACCACTATGATCTTTTTAAGAGATAGGGATCCTAAGACAAAATTCAAAACTATTTTCTTTATTTAAAAATGATTGGTTGATTGTGCTGATGCTAAATGTCTGATTTGCTTCTTTGATTGATTGAATTATTATAGATGGACATCTTAGCATGTACCAACATAAGGTATTGAATTAGCTTTAGTAGGTGAAATATTAATCTACTTAGCTAATAAATCCCCCGTAGTAACATTCCTCGTAATTACTCGCCTTGTCTACAATTCTTGCTTTCTTACCCTATGTTTCTAACCCAGATGGGCTACCCCTATAGTGTGAGAAGAGAGCACTATAGACGTGATCCTTGGTATGTCATGGTTAAGAAAGGCAAAGGCGGTTTATACACTGTGCTAAGGGAACCGTAGAACTCACCAGTTCCAAAGGACAAAGATTTGAAGTTGAAGTTGCAGTAACTACCACCATCAAACTAGCGACATTCTTAGTAGATGAAAAGTTTGTGGGTGACAACATCCGTGCAGTTAAGGATTTTCTGAATGTCTTTCCAGCGGAGTTATTAGGGATGCCATCAAATAGGGAAGTTGAGTTTGCTATTGATCTCTTACCTGAGACCACCCCTACTCCCAAACGGTCATACAGGATGTCTATAGAAGAGTTAAAAGGACTTAAGAAGCAGTTAACTGAGTTACAAGAGGCTGGATACATTCGTCTGAGTTCCTCACCTTGGGGAGCACCAGTCTTGTTTGTACAGAAGAAGGATGGATCGCAGCGGATGTGTGTGGATTATAGATCTCTTAATGATGTTACGGTAAAGAACAAGTATCCGTTGCCCCGTATTGAGGATTTATTTGATCAGATGAGAGGTGCTAGAGTATTCTCGAAGATTGATCTCCGATCCGGTTACCATCAGATGAGGATTAGACCATCGGATATTCCTAAGACAGCTTTCTCGACTCGATATGGATTATATGAGTTTACTGTTATGTCGTTTGGATTAACCAATGCACCAGCTTATTTTATGAACTTGATGAATAAGGTGTTTATGGAGTACTTGGATAGATTCGTCGTGGTGTTCATCGACGACATTCTTATTTATTCCCAGAGTGATAGCGATCATGAGGAACATCTGAGGTTGGTGCTACAGAAGCTACGAGATAACCAGCTATATGCCAAGTTCAGCAAGTGCGAGTTTTGGATTGGCGAGGTGCCATTTCTTGGTCATATTATTTCTAATGGAGGAATATCAGTGGATCCTGCTAAGGTTAAGGAGATAATGGAGTGGAGAGTACCCACTACAGTTATGGAGATTCGGAGTTTCTTGGGACTTGCTGGATATTATCGGAGATTTATTGAAGGATTTTCTAAGATTGCTAAGCCTATGACTTCACTTTTGGAGAAAGGAAGAGAATTTAAGTGGGACGAGAAGTGCCAAGACAGCTTTGAGCAATTGAAAAAGAGGTTGATGTCGCCACCAGTATTGGTTATGCCAGACCTACAGAAAGGATTTGATATCTATTGCGATGCATGTGGCCAAGGCTTAGGATGTGTGCTCATGCAGGAAGGACATGTGATTGCTTATGCTTCTCGTCAGTTACGGAAACATGAATTGAACTACCCCACACATGACTTGGAATTGGCAGCCGTTGTGCATGAACTTAAGATTTGGAGACATTACATTATGGGAACCAAGTGTCAAGTATACACGGATCATAAGAGTTTGAAGTATATATTCACTCAGAAGGACCTCAACCTTAGGCAACGCCGTTGGTTGGAGCTTATTAAGGATTATGATTTGGAAATTCACTATCACCCGGGCAAGGCAAATTTGGTTGCAGATGCCTTGAGTCGAAAGGAGCATGTTCATTCAGCAATTGTTGCCCAGCTACCCGACGAGATTATTGAGGATTTCAGGAGACTTAACCTGGGGATAGTTGCTCATACTGAAGGAGTTACTATTGAGGTGGAACCTACTTTGGAGCAAGAAATCCGCAAAGGTCAACTTGATAATGTTAAAATAAAAGAAATTAAGGATCTGATTACTGAAGGTCGAGTTCCGGAATTTACCGAAGATGAGCAGGGCACCGTATGGTTCAAGGACAGGATGTGTGTTCCTGATATTGAAAGCCTTCGAGAGACTATTTTAAAGGAGGCCCATGACTCGGACTATTCTATTCATCCTGGTAGTACTAAGATGTATCAGGATTTGAAGCGGAAATATTGGTGGTATGGATTGAAAAGAGATGTGGCTGCACATGTGGCTATGTGCGATGTATGTCAAAGAGTTAAGGCGGAACGCCAGAGGCCAGCTGGACTATTGCATCCACTAAAGATACCCGAGTGGAAATGGGAAGAGATTGGTATGGATTTTATTACTGGATTGCCTCGCACCCAGAAAGGATATGATGCTATATGGGTGATTGTGGATAGATTGACTAAAGTGGCTCACTTTATTCCTGTCAAGACTACGTGTAAAGGTTCTCAGCTAGCAGAATTATATATGGCTCGGATTGTGTGTTTGCATGGAGTACCAAAGAAGATCGTGTCTGATCGAGGTTCGCAGTTTACCTCACGATTTTGGAGAAGCTTTCATGAGAACATGAGTACGAAGTTGAATTTCAGTACGGCTTATCATCCTCAGACCGATGGACAGACTGAAAGGACAATCAAGTTTTGCAGGATATGTTGAGAGCTTGTGCCCTTCAACATGGAGGAAGTTGGGATAAGAGTCTACCTTATGCTGAGTTCTCATATAATAATAGTTATCAGGCCAGTTTGAAGATGTCACCTTTTGAAGCTCTGTACGGCAGGAAATGCAGGACTCCTCTATACTGGGATCAAACTGGAGAAAGACAGTTCTTTGGGCCTGAACTGATTCAAGAAGTAGAAGAGCAAGTCCGTATAATTCGGGAGAATTTGAGGGTGGCTCAAACCAGGCAAAAGAGCTACGCTGATAATAGAATAAGACCGCTGGAATTTGAGGAAGGAGATTATGTGTACCTCAAGGTGTCACCACTTCGTGGAATGAGGAGATTCAAAGTTAAGGGCAAATTGTCCCCTCGCTACATTGGACCATTCTTGATTTTTAGGCGAGTTGGAGAGATGGCATACCAACTCAAACTACCTGCTAGTCTATCGGATGTGCATAATGTGTTCCACGTATCTCAACTGAAGAAGTGTCTCCGTGTCCCTGAGGAACAGTTACCAATGGAAGAGCTCAGTGTTCAGGGTGATTTGACTTACACGGAGTATCTGATCAAGATTCTTGACACTTTGACTAGAGTTACAAGAAATAAAGTGATCAAGATGTGCAAAGTACAATGGAGTCACCATGGAGAAGATGAGGCTACTTGGGAGAGAGAAGAAGAGCTTCGCATAGATTTTCCCCACCTTTCTCTAGTTCTTCTTAAATCTCGAGGACGAGATTATTTTTAAGGGGGGTAGGATTTGTAATACCCAATTTACATTTGTTAGAAATAATATCAATAGAGAAACAAATTCCCCTTTTGTGAGTTTGACCTTTATGCATCATCACATGTGAACACCATCTTTAAAAACAAATCATAAAAATAAATACCACTAAATTATGCATCATGCTGGATATTTCATTTTGTGTGCATTTTGTGACAATATACAAATGATGTGACAAGAAAAATATTAATTCCAAAAGGGAACTTAGAACCTAAAAGAAAAATCTTGAATCTTGAAAAAAAGAGAAGGAAATAAATATGGGGAGGATAAAAATAAGTAAAAAAAGATATATTATTCCTACACTAGAGTTTGAATTTGTATAATTGACTCAAAGGCGAAACACATGAAAGGATTCAAATTCAAAATTGGGAATTTAAAATAGAAAGAAGACAAAATAGGAAAAAGAAAATAAAATAAAAAAAGAGAGAAAACCCGCAACTGGGCCAACTTCACCCACTTCAGCCCAATTGCTATTCCAACCCCGCAGGCCCAGCTGTCGTGCCCTGCGCACCGACCGGTGGGTCCCACAGGTCAGGCACGCCACGCCCGCTTGAACCCGAGCGTCGCGGCGCTGGCAGGCGGGACCACACGTCAGCCGAAACCGGTGCGCGCGAGTCGAACTCGGTGTATGACATGTGGACCCCGCATGGCATACACAACCACGACGCACTATTCCTCTTCTCCACCTCCACACAACAATCGTGTGTTGACCGAGTTTTTCGCTGCCGTGAATCTCACCGGATCGCCGAAATCCACGGAGTGCGCACACCTATATGCCATGGGTCGCTACCTCGTGTCACCATAAGCCAACGCTGGGACCTAGCGGATAGGATGGCGCTCGGTAGAAGGAGGATTTACGCGCCGCCATTGCCGCACAACTCGGCCTCGCGGGACGACTAGCCATTCCAGCACTGGGTCACCGTCGGGACCCCCCACACCATAGAGCTACTCTCCCTCGCATTACCCTGCCGACTCAAAGTGCCCAGACTCCCTTCCCTTGAGCGCCATTCTAGCCGAGAGAGGAAGCAGCACCGCTGCCGGCTCGGTTTCATGTACACCGCCGTCGCGTCCATGATTCGGCTCTGGGAGTCTCGCTTTGCATCGGGGATTTAACCGGGGTGCTCCCTGCTGAGGATTGGCGGCCGGAGCCCTCGAATTTCTCGCCGTTGTTCACACTCCGCCGCGGACCCGCCCTCCTCCATGGCTGAGCTCCTTCACAAATCAACAACCGGTGAGCGACTTCCTAACACATTCGCTGTCCCGTCCTCTATGCCTAGGTCCGTTCAGAGTGTCGAATGGGGCACGGTTGCCCGGGGTCAACGCGCGCCGCCGTGGGTTTTCCCCGTCGGGCACTCGGCTTGCCGAGTTGAGCGGGAGAAAGAAGAAAGGCCAGGAACGTTGATCTCATATTAAACGGCCCTGGTGTGTTGATGGGGGAAGGGGTGTTTTGAACCATTGGATCGCGATCCAGTGGCTGGCATCTGATACCGGTTCACTTAAGCCTGGATCTAATCTGGGCACTTGATTCCCGATCGGACGACTGATATGTGTAGATAACGCTTCGGCCCTGGAAACTTACATAAGAGTCCCTGTACTTTACTAGATTCAACCCGCAGTTCACGTAGCAGTACTCTGTGTCTTGCAGATTCTTGCCCCTAGCCCCCTGTGCTTCACAGAAATTGAGGCCCAGTCCAGAACCTTATAAAACCAGAGAAAATAATTTATAAATGGGTTTTTAATAGGAAAATAATTGCTAGAACTTCAATAATTCATAGAAAATGCGTATGAACTCCAAATTAATCCATTCTAGTTCCTAAAATTTTGTAATTTTATTATCTATCACTTAGAGCCTCTGTTTTATGATGACAACAGTAAGAAAAATTAATCTCACACTTAATCTTATTTAAAACACATAAAACCTTTGAAAATGCATAACTTAAACTCTATAACTCCAAAAATTATGATTCCTGTTCCTAGAATTTTATTTTAATATGTAGAATAGCTCTGTGTATTTTGTTTATATGTTTGGTGTAATGTTAATTTATCTATATGCACTGTGCTTGTTTGTATTCTGGCGAGTAGAAGAGCCCGTGACTGAGGATCCTGGTGAGCAGCAGGTTGAAGTAGCTGAACAGGAGCTCATTGAAGGCAAGTTATGCCCTTGACCACTTTTTACCCAATAATGTTCTTTAATACCATTTATCCATGCATAGGTTAACTTTGATGGGACCCAATAGGTCACCCTAGATTGTTTATCTCATTACCTTGTTTACCCCTGAATCACTTGGGTAGTTTGCTATTGCTTTATATGGTTTTGGGATAATCATTTATTACCTCTATGTTCCAATTCTTTTTGTTATTCTATTTATGTTCATGTTGAGATCATTAATGTTAATTGGAACATAGAGCTTAACTTGAGTAATACGTGCCACCACAAGGGTTTAATGGGACGCCCTTGGCTGACTAATTAGGAAAGCTAGTGGAAGACTACCTTACCCGAAAGAGGCAAGGGCAGTAGGGGAGTGGTCAGTGTAGGGAGGTCCTTGGTTGATTTTGCTGTGATGGCAGTCAGGCAAGAACCATGCATTGGAACTTCCTATAAACTGTAGCGGGTTTTC
This sequence comes from Zea luxurians, assembly GCA_029449295.1. Lineage (NCBI taxonomy): Eukaryota > Viridiplantae > Streptophyta > Magnoliopsida > Poales > Poaceae > Zea > Zea luxurians. The sequence continues at coordinate 10,227,756 of JAOPSE010000051.1, read as the reverse complement.
TGAAGCTAGTGGAACTTTGTAAAGGCCTCGTAGTGTTACCCTGCCTCGCCTCCTCGGTAGAGGTGTATGGGAAGTCGCGATCCCTTGGCGGATGGGTAACATGACTTGTGGGTAAAGGGTACAACCTCTGCAGAGTGTAAAACTGGTATACTAGCCGAGCTCACGGTCATGAGCAGCTCAGGACTCTCTGATGTTTAAATTATGGAACTTAAATTCAATTTTATCATTTGCATTGCATGGGTTTATTATTAATTTTGTTCTATTACTTTATTTAAGGTTTGGTATTTACTTACACTTAGTAACTGCTAATAAAATTTTGACCAACTACTTAAAAGCAATGCTCAACTTTAACCCCTATCATTGATTAGCCTTACACATCACATGAACTCACACCTTTGTGAGTTTATGTCCACTGGTTCCCCACAACTTGTTGAGCTATGATCATGTGTGAGCTCACCCTTGCTGTCTCACACCCCCCACAGGAGAACAGGTGGTTCAGGAGGAGCCACAAGGCGAGGAGTATGATCTGATCTAGGTGGCGTTTCTCAGTTGACATTGGCGCCGACGATCCTTAGTTCGTTTTATCTTTATTATTTTATTTTGTAATAAGTCTTCCGCTATGTAATAAATACTCTGATGTTTTGTGACATTTATCTCTATACACTCTGTTATTATATATGTTGTCTTCTTGGCGCATGTATGAGATGCACCTGGCTCTGTTCCTTAAAGCCGGGTGTGACATGGATGTCTTTCCCGAAGACTTGCCTGGGTTGCCACCTGATAGGAATGTGGAATTTGTGATTGAACTAAAGCCCGGTATGGCTCCTATTTCTAGAAGGTCGTTCCGAATGCCACCTAATGAATTGACAGAACTCAAGACTCAACTACAAGACTTGCTTGAGAAAGGGTTCATTAGACCAATTCATCTCCTCGGGGATGTCTAGCAATTTTTGTCAAGAAGAAGGATCAGACGCTTCGAATGTGCGTGGACTATAGACCCCTTAATGAGGTTACTATCAAGAACAAGTACCCTCTTCCCCAAATCGATATCTTATTCGATCAACTTATTGGAGCTCAGGTATTCTCCAAGATTGATCTCCGGTCAGGCTATCATCAGATCCGTATTCGACCTGAGGATATACCCAAGACCGCATTCACTACGCGGTATGGGTTATTTGAATATTTGGTCATGTCCTTCGGATTAACAAATGCTCCAGCCCACTTCATATATCTAATGAACTCGGTATTTATGCCTGAGTTGGATAAATTTGTGGTGGTCTTCATTGATGACATTCTGATCAATTCCAAAATTGAAGAGGAGCATGCAAAGCATTAACCGACCATGCTAACGTGCTTAAGCGAACATCAGCTATATGCCAAGTTCAACAAGTGTGCGTTCTGGTTGGAGGAAATCCAGTTTCTTGGACATGTATTATCTGCCAAAGGGATTGCGGTCGATCCCAGCAAAGTAAAGAAAATTCTAGAATGGAAACCACCTACTACAGTACATCAGGTATGAAGTTTCCTTGGACTGGCTGGATATTATCGCAGATTCATTCTAGATTTCTCCAAGATTGTTAAACCTATTACGAGTTTATTGAAGAATGATACAGAGTTTGATTGGTCCTCAAAATGCAATGAAGCATTCGAGCAGCTAAAGGTGTTGTTAACCACTGCCCTGGTGTTGGCTCAACCGGATATTGAAAAGTCTTTTGATGTGTATTGTGATGCATCAGGCAGTGGACTTGGATGTGTCCTAATGCAAGAGGGCTGAGTCATAGCTTATCCTTCATAGCAACTACGCCGTCATGAGGAGCACTATACAACTCATGATTTGGAACTAGTTGCAGTCGTTCATGCTCTCAAGATATGGCGTCATTATCTGCTAGGGAATGTGTGCCACATGTATACAAATCACAAAAGTTTGAAATATATTTTCACCTAGTGAGAGTTAAATATGAGACAATGAAGATGGCTTGAGCTAATTAAAGATTATGACTTGGAAATCCATTATCACCAGGAAAAGCCAACATGGTGGCAGATGCACTTAGTCGTAAAGCTTCGTGTCATTATCTTACGATACGAACATTCGACACCACTCTATGTTAAGAAATGGAAAAGTTGAACCTGGGCATGATACAACAAGGAACCTTGACAAATTTGAAGCTTGAGTCAGTTCTTCTATAGAAAATTATTGATGCCCAAGGAATCGACAAAGGTATGGAGTACATTCATGAGAAAATGGAAGCCGGCAAAGCAATGTGCTTCAGAAAAAATAGCCAAGGAGTAATACGGTTTAAAGATCGCATAGTTGTGCCAAAGGATGCTGAAGTTCGCCAACAAATTCTGGACGAGGCCCATCTTAGTTGATATTCCATTCATCCGGGGAGTACTAAGATGTATCAAGATTTAAAACAACACTATTTGTGGACAAAAATGAAGATTGAAATCGCACGCTATGTGGCAAGATGTGACACCTACAGACGTGTCAAGGCAGTGCACATGAAGACCGCTGGACCATTACAATCCTTGCCCATCCCTACTTTGAAATGGGAAGATATTAGTATGGACTTCATTGTGGGATTACCTAGGACAGTTAAAGGATTTGATTCTATCTGGGTCATAATTGACCGACTTACCAAGATTGCCCACTTTCTTCCCATCAAGGTAAAGTATATAGTGGCCTCCTACGTGGAACTCTATATTGCTCGTATTCTCAGTTTGCACTGAGTTCCAAAAACAATAGTGTCGGACCGGGGACCGCAATTTGTATCCAAATTCTGGGAAGAATTACACAAGTCCTTAGGTACTAAGCTACTCCACAGTTCGGCTTATCATCCTCAAACAAGTGGACAAACTAAGAGGGTAAATCAAATACTTGAAGATATGCTGCGGGCATGTGTCCTAGAGTTTCCGCAGAAATGGGATGAGTGTCTGCCATTGGAAGAGTTTTCTTATAATAACAGCTATCAAGAAAGCATTAAGATGGCAACATTTGAAGCACTGTACAGGCGATGGTGGCGTACACCCTTAAACTGGTCTGAACCAGGAGAATGATGGTTTTTTAGGCCTGACATGGTCAAGGAGACAGAAGAAAAAGTTCAATGGATAATACACAACTTGAAAGAAGCACAAGCTCGGCAGAAGAATTATGCGGATAAGCGACACCAGCCTTTGGTCTTTCAAATTAATGATCATGTATACCTGAAAGTATCACCAATGAAGGGTGTCAACCGATTCGGGGTAAAAGGGAAATTGGTACCCCGGTATATTGGCCTGTTTCTTATTCTTGAACGATACGGACCAGTGGCATACGGACTTCAACTGCCAGAAACATTGTCTGCAGTACATAATGTGTTCCATGTATCTCAATTAAAGAAGTGCCTTCGGATTCCTGATCGAACCATCGATGTGGTGGATGTTGCCTTGGAACTAGATTTGACTTATTCAGAACATCCCATTTGGGTTTTAGATCAGAAGGACATGATCACTCGAAAAAGGACCCTCAAGTTCTATAAGGTATAATGGAACTAGCACACTGAAGATGAAGCTACCTGGGAGACTCAGGATTTCTTGGAAAAGAATTTTCCTAGGTTTTTAGCTTCATGCAACTTGTAAGATATGTATATCCAAATGTAAAGTTGGAATGACCCCATACCGCCCCCTGCTTTGTAAGACAAACAAAAAAATAAAGATGTGACGTGTTTACTTTTCCATTACTTACCCTAGGACATTAAATCTCGGGACAAGATTCTTTTATGGGAGAAGGGTGTAACACCCCTGGTGTTACTGACACTAAAGCTTGAGCATGGCATCATAAGCATTGACATTTCATTTTGTTTGTCACACATAGAATGCATTCACTAGGTACAATTTCAAAACTAGTTGTGATGATGTGACTTAAGGTGTACTTAATACTAGGGTAGGGTACTTAACCCTGGAATTAGGGCCTATGGATGAAAGTGAAGCCAAGATGAGCAATGTCTCAAAAGTCACTAGAAATGTTCACAAAATATCAAGAGTGATGGGTTTGAGTGGCACAAAAACCCTAAAGTACTCAAAACCCTAACAGAAACCCTAGAAAACCCTAATTGTACCCTAAGGGGTGGATTCAAATTCTATACACTTTTGGACCAAAGTGCAAATATCAAAGTGATAGAACATCAAAAACTTAGTAACTTTTACATTGGAGGATTTTCAAGTTATGTGGAGTATATTGGGCTTATTTGCAAAAGATCCAAGAAATCCTAAGTGGCTAAGTTTGAATTTCAGTGAAAATGAGCCAACTTGGGAGTCCTGTATTTCTGAATTCATAAGGATTTTGCCCTAGGTCAACACATCAAATTTGTGGAGTTATGATATGGGTAAAACTTTGCTTAAGTGACTGAGCCTTAATGTTGTACAAAAATTGGAGTAAAATAGACTCAAAGTTAGGCTGTCAGTTAGATCAGGGGTTAGGGTTGGACTGACAGTGAGCTCGGATGAACTTTGGAGGTTGAATTCTGTGTGATTTAATAAGAATTCGCTCAAAGTTTCTATAGTCGAATTGTAGCAAGATTATAGGTCAGTAACTTTGTTACAAATAGATCAGAGAGTTGTCACATGAAAAATGGAGAATAAGGCTCGCCAAATCGTGCTGTCAGAACTTCTGATGAAGATTGCCATGGTACAGTGACCAGAAAAATCTCAGATGCACTGAACCTCAGCGTCGGTGACCTTGCGCTCGGATTCACGTCGGTGCTACGATTCGTGACTAGTAACGCATGGATAACGACGTTGGTTAAAAGATCTTGACGCTGGGATGAGCTTGGACCCGCCACTGAACTATTCACTATACCCACTTGCTGTACGACTAACCGCGTTGTCCTCGCCGGAGTTCGCCATCTTCGTACCTGTGCCACTTGCCTAGGAGCATTACCACGTCGCAGTGAAACGTAATAGGGAGTCCGTCCATCGCCGGGAGCCTTGCCTCAGTGAAAGCCACGTTAGCGCTTCCTAGTGATTTCCCCTCTCTCCGGTCACCAGCGCGCCTTGTCCAAATTAGATGCCACCGCTGTTGGCTTCTATAAATTGAGTGATCAACTAGGCCCGCTAGGTTATTATGCACCCAGTGCACCAGCTCTCTCCTCTGTTCATCCACCATAGCATCCCAATTTTGTTTTTCCCCAATTCGGTTCTCCGCGCCGCCATGAGCACTGCGCCGTGAACCGCTGTCTCCAGGTCTGTTCTCATTTCCCCTACCCTCGTTTCAGAACCCTTGCACGTTTGGGATGCTTGTCGACCCAACCAATTGAACTAGACCACGCTAGATCGCCGGGAACACCTCGGTTTATCTCTGATTTCCACCGTCATCGTGGACAGAGAGTTTTCGGACCGGATTCGTGCAATTAAGGAAGGGATTAGGGTCGCCAAGGGTGGAATTAGGTGTTGGCCGAGCTAGGGCTTTGGTCATTAAGTATCTCGGCCAATACGGGTTCACCGAAGGGCGTGCTCACCGACGTTCGCCATTGAGGACCTATCGTTGCGAAGAAATAGAACTCCAAGGGCCTAACTGTGACTGTCAGAGATACAAGTGAATAGTGGAAAGGATTTTTAACTGGTTATTCAAACAGCCGAGGTCCTCTATGCAAAGTTGACATCGCAGGCATGGGCGAGCGCGCGTTTCCCTATCCGTGGGCTGTGTTGGGCTGGTCTGAGCCCAATCACTGTTCGTCCTTTTCCCTTTTCTTTTTCTACCAGGCTTAGGAAATTTATAGAAAATTCTAGAAAAATGATAAAATCATGGAACCAATTTTACTAGACTCCTAAATTCCTCTAGTATTTAAGAAAAATAGTTCCAAGATTTTTAGTCCCAACCATGAATTATTTAGCAATTAATGATGCTTAAATCTAGTCTTTTGGAATTTTAGAATTAAATTTGTAGCTCCAAAAATCATAAAACGTTTTGGGGAAGCTTAATATGATAATTAGAGCCCTTGGGTAAAGTTTGACATGTTTTGGACATTGTTTGCACCCCTAACCCAAAACCCTAGCTTTCTAAGATAAGGATTGTCTAACCCTACTAGGGTACTAACTCAAGAAACCCTAGTGACTCAAGTGTACTATGAACGAAAATTATATTCAAGACACAAACTAATGTGTTTCTATTGCATATTCATAGCATCACATGAGCATTCATGTATATGTATTGTTATATATAGAAAACGAAGAAGAGGTGATTGAAGAGGAAGAGACTACACCACAATTTGAAATTCCACCTGCCAGGAATAGTTTCTACTTTGATATTTGTGGAATAGATCCCGAATCTCCTACAACACAAGGCAAGCCCCGGTGCATTTACTCCTTTCCTTGTGGTTTTAAACTCTTTATCACTTGAAATGATGCATTAGGTGATAGGAGTTGGGTGATAAACAATTGCTGCATTTCCTTCCTTGGAACTGTTTACCATTCCTTGACACATGTTTTACTTAAAAGTTTTCTGATGCTTAGCCTTGCCTTAGAAAACAAAATGGTTTGTTTTTAAAACAAAGATGATGCTTCATACGGGAAGGGAAGTTTTCAAAGAAAAGACTTGATGGTGGATCCATCATGGTCGTGATGGGTTCAACATTGGAAAAGATGTACCTCTGTCAGGTACCACTCTTTGGGTTTTAAATAATAAGACGAGACCGGGCGGGTGACTTGCACGAGAAGGGAGTCTTAGTGTAGTGTCTCCGTCTGAGTCGATTAAGGACCGTACCGATGTAGGCTTGCTGATCGAGGACCTTTTAACTGGCCACATGCCTCGTCATGGGTAAGCTTTGCCTCGGGCAGACCAATACCAGAAAGGCCAACACGCAATGGGAGTGGAGAGATGGGGAGAGTTGCGTGTACCCTCCATGGAAAGAGGCTGGAAGGTGGTGTATCTGTGCTCTCGGTTGGCGTGGACCCGGTCTATTCTTGAGAAACCCGGTGGCGAGTTGACATATGCAAGGGTTAAGTGCTACATATGTCGTGTGGTTGGAGATCCCCAGCTGGGTATTAATCGATTCGGATCGCCGTTACTTCCCGGACATGAAGACTTGGTAACTGCCCTACACGTAGCAACCGAGTAAAGAAAAAGGGTGATAAAAGACAGCTAGTGCAGGCCAAGTGCTTGAACTAGGATAGAAAGAACTCTAAGGTAGGTAACTTTACTTAACCTAACAATAAAACTGGATTTTTAAGGATCCAATATTAGTAAGTGTTTTCGCAAACAAAGTCTTTGATTTTTGATTAACCTTACCTTGACTCCCTCAAGCCAGCATATCCTTGAGAGTCTTTTTCTTTTGTCGGGTAAGACTTGTGAAAGTACACTCTGTACATAGGTTTTTCGAACCCATGTTGTTGTAGGTGAGGAAACAGCGGAGTTTTGTTGTTTCTGTTCAAAGGTGGTACCCAAGGAGGAGCCCAAGCAATGAAGTTGGTCGCGGGAGGATGTTTGCCTCCCACCTTGAAAACAATAAACTTTTGTGCGGGAGGGTGTTTTGCCTCCCTGGTATGTAATATTATGTCATGCACTCATAATACCCATATTGTAATAAGTACACTCTCTCTTTATATATTTTGCTAATGTAAATTATGTTATTGTAATCCGCTTCTGCTATTTCTCTACTCCGGTTTTGAGATGTAATATCTACGTGACGGGTGAAGCGCTCTTGGGCGAGGTAATGAGGATATAGAGTACCGAACTTGTCAAGTGATTATGTGCACCTACATGGTGGTCCAAGGTCCTTAGGACAAGGACATCTGTAAGTGGGCCTGATACCTTGGGAGGTTCTGTCACAAGGAATGAACTCAATATCCTCGATTCTTGGAACTTTGATTGAAATCTTACACACATTGCTCATTTATATACATTTGATCATGTTTCTTTCATTTGGTACAAATACATGTTTCTTATTCTTCTTGTTCCAAAGCTAAGACTAATGTGTTTCCAAGTGTATTTTTATCCTTAGTCTTAGATTGAAAGGGAAATTGAGTAATCGGCAAAGGCAAGGCTTCCACTATGACTCTGTTGGTGTTATTTATCCTTTGCCCTACTCATGTATTTACATTCATATCTTGTACAAGGCCTCTAGTTCTCTTTATTTTTGAGCTTAATGCCAAAGAGGGAGAGAGTAATAGGCCCAAAGCAAAAGGACCGCACCACCACCTTGTTTTCTAAACACTCTTTCAAAAAGGGGGAGAGATTATTCATAAAAGGGGAGAAATTAATTTGCAAAAACCCTCTTGACAGCTAAGGGGAGAACTTCTTCAGGGGGAGCTTTTTCAAAGGAAAAGCATTTGAAACAGGGGGAGAATTTTCAAATACTTGAAAATGCTTTTAGAAATCATATTCTTATACCATTGGCTAATTGCAAAAGAATTTGAAAAGACTTTTCCAAAAAGATTTGCAAAAACAAAGCTAAGTGGTGTAAATGTGGTCCAAAATGTTAAACTAGATCAAAGCAACCATATATGTTTAAAACTGCTTTCATTTCAAAGTAACTTATGCAAATCTGACAAATTGCAAACTAGTTACATTTCCACACTTTTTATTTGCTTTGGTTTGTGTTGGCATCAATAACCAAAAAAGGGGAGATTGAAAGGGAAATGGCTTCAACATTTCCTATAATCGATTTTGGTGTTTGACGTCCATCTCAAACAATATGAACTAACTAGTTTGCCTAGTAGATGTTTTTATCAGGTGCATAGAGTTCACATAAACATATAGAGAAAATGACTTGGGGGAATTCTACATGGTTGGAGCAAAACACAATTGGCGCAGCCTATGGCGCACCGAACACTGTCTGGTGCCCAGGCTGGAGACCTCCGCGAAATGGCCGCTCTCGGGTTTTCTCAGCGCTCATCCACTCAAATTCATCAGACTGTCCGGTGCACCACCAGACTGTCTGGTGAGCCAATGGAGCAATGGTCAACTTCGCCGAACGGCCACGCGCAGTCTGCAGTACTAGAAGTCAGAAGACAGTCTGCAATGACACGTCGCATCGGACTATCCAGTGTGCCACCGGACTGTCCGGTGCCGCAAGAGGACAGAAGACTTCAATGGTCAACTGCTCCAAACCCCAATGGTCGACTGACGTGGCAATCACCGGACAGTGAATAGTAGAGTGTCTGGTGCACCACCGAACTGTTCAGTGTGCCTATCGACAGCAGCAGATGGAATAGTGATTCGGGCTATAAATACCCCCCAACCACCACTATTCAAGCCATCCAAGCATTCTAACTTCCTCATTCAATACTAGAGCAAAAGAATAGACTCCAAAGACACAATCAAAGCATCAAATCCTCTCCATGTTCCAAAATCAAGTGAAGTGATCATAAGTGCTTAGTGACTTGAGAAAGGGTAATTTCAGTTTCTTTTGTTGCTCTTGTTGCTTGGTTGCTTTCTTCTTCTCATTCTAAACTTCTCAAGTGTTTTGCAAAGCAAGTGAGAGACACCTAATTGTGTGGTGATCCTTGCGGGGTCTTAGTGACCCGTGTGATTAAGAAGAAGCACTCGACCAGTCTAAGTGACTGATTGAGAGAGGGAAAGGGTTGGAATAGACCGGCCATTGTGGCATCCAAAACGGGGAGTAGGTTCTTTGGAACCGAACCTCGGGAAACAACTCACCGTGTTCTTTTGTGTTGATCTTCATCACTCGATTTGTTTCTTCCCTCTCCTCTCTCTTAAAAGTTCTCTTGCTCATATTGTTTTGAGTTGGCTCCCAAAGTAATCCGCATTAATTGAGCAACTCATAGTAAGAAGAACAATCTTCCGCACTCCAAATTCACCATTATTTATTTCTAACCCTAACCCCAGGTAAAGTGTGTGTTCAAAGTTTATAATTCTCAGGTTTTGCCTATTCACCCCCCTCTAGGCGAATTTCACTTTCCAAATAATATGATCAAATTTGATGATAAAAAGTCCTGTTTCGAGCTAGCGCGGCCAATAAGGGCAAGTGCAAGAAGATCATCATCAAAGATACACGAGAGGCCTATGAAAACACCAAAATTTCATCTAGGAAAGTGGTGACATAAAAGGCCCCTCATAGAGGGGAGACATTAAAGATCAGCATCACGGCCTCCAACGATGGGGGCAGGCGCAGGCAGGTGGCCTAGCGCGACCCCATGTTCTACGTACCGTGGACGGTCCGGCCCATAGACATGAATGGTCTGGGACACCGCTGGACAGTCTGGGTGGGTCAAAAGGATGATCCGACAACGCCAAGGAGCAGAGACGACCATGTACCATCAAACCTCGGCGACAAGAAATAGGTACGTGGAAAACAAACACATTTAAGGCATCCAGTCGACTGGTCCAAGCCGACTCGACCTTTGAACAGTTATTATCTAAATATGTGAAAACGAAGACCGGTCCAAGTGACTGGCCAACAAAGTGACCTCGCTCACCTACCAAGATCGATGATAGGTAAGACCGATTAGGTCATCTCACCAATCGAAGGAGTCAGTACATCACAATATTCATTTAAGACCCAATGTACCGACCTGGACACCTACACCCCTATACCCACCTATGCCATATCAGTATGCATACCTACCACCACCTTACATCCCAAAATCATGGGTGTGTTTGGTTGGAGAGTTAATTAGAATGGAGCGGTTCCATTCTAGTTTTTGAGAATGGAGCCATTCTATTCTCCGTCTGGAAAGCACAACAGAGCCACTCTATTTTTTGTTTCGTTGAAGAGTAAAATAGAGCGGAGCCACTCCGTTCTTTATTTGGTTGGAGAGCCATATGAGTGTAGAGGGGAGAAGAGGAAGGAGAGCGCTCGCGTCCGAGAGAGCGCTCGCATCCGACCATTTTGGTGGAGCCAGAACACTCCAACTATTTATGGTAAATTTCCATATGGAGACTCTAGGATCCACTCCACTTCTCTTTTCTTGGAAACCAAACATCCAAAAAACTAGAATGGAGCCACTCCATTCTCCTCCACTCCTCAACCAAACGCACCCCAAATGTGGGGCATGGCACCATATTCATATGGCACCCCAAACTTCTGTATTTGACATATTAGCACCCCTAGTGCAAAACCGATTGAGTGCACCTCAATCTGGTCACCATGCACAAGTGATGAGTATATGGATATCAAATAAATGGTCAAGTCACAATCAATCATAGAGTCCCAAGCTCAAGGGGAGTTGAAGTCCAGTTTATTCGTGAATCCGATTCGGATTGCAGGAGTGGGTCTCGCGAAAATGGATGCCCAGGCTACATACGGACTTCGTTTTTGATGTTCTAGATACCGTTAGAAAGCCAAGGAGATAATCTTTATAACCCAACTAATCCCACATCAATATACGGTTGGAGCTTATCAGAATCATCATAGCAAGATGATGTCTAGAATCTGCCAGAAATCAGTGGTGCCTGTTTTTGAGCCTAAAGTCCTTGTACGTCCTAGGGTTGCTCTGCCACCCCCTTGGCCACCACCTGAGTCAAGGATGACTCCAATTTAAGTGGGTGAGAATGATGAGGACATCACTCCCATACAAATAATGCATGGACCAACAACTCGAGCACGTGCACGAAAGCTGAATCTCCAGGTTCGTTCTAACCTAGTCAATTGTGTTTTAGAGCTTACGCTTGGTGCCATGGATGTTTTATTGATTAGGAACTTCGTAGAGAATCATCAAGGACTTTGGAAAGGCTAAGATATCGAGGAGGAGCAGCAAGGGCGTCCACAATAGGAAGGAGATCAAGTTCGACTTTGCTGCGATTCCATCTCGGGTTCCAGGACCAGTCTGCACTAAAATGGATGCCTAGGACGCTTCCAAACTCTGATTGTGACGGACTTGATATTTTTGGAAAGATAATGCGATTATCTAACCAACCCAACCGGCCCCACCTTAAAATTCATCAGGAGTCAATGGGAATCATCGAAACAAGTCAGCACTCGGATTCTGTTTTGGTGCTGCGACACTGTCTGTTGGGCTGTTGGGTCGTGTATCGTGTTGGAGCCCATTAGGGGTACCTCCAGAGGTTGTGCACACCCCTAACCTCTATTTTAATAGCAGCCACCACCACATTAGGGTTGTGGTTTTTCTTATATCCTATCTATCATCGAACAATATCGTCGTTCATCGATATGTGAGACCCCACCTCGTGATCAATGCAGTTTTGATTGTGTTCTACCTGTTCTTGCTTGTGTTCTTGATTGCGCTTGTAGGGATAAGCCTTCGTGGCGAGGTCACTCGTGTGTCATGGGTGATAACCAACATGGTAGTGGTGTAGTGATTACGAGGATCCATTCGCTCGGAGCCTTAGATCATCAACGTCGAGATCTCCACCTAATCAAGTTATCATACCTCACGAAAGATCGGACCATATCCTCTATCAAGTGGTATCAAGATTCAGGTTGTCCGTGATGTACAATCCTACCTTTAGATTCATTTTGTTCATCCTATAACCCACAAAAAGCCAAAAAACATCAGCGTTGACCTGCAAACTTCGTCATAACCTTAAGAATCATTAATATTTTGATCTACAACCTTCGTCTTAGCCTTTGCACAATTTGGTTTCTGATTCCGCCGTATTGAGTGTGTCCTAGGTTAAGTTCTTGTTGTTGTTTAGATTTATTTTGGTATAGTTTGATTCCTTCCATCCGCTACCATCCCACAAAATCGATCTCCAACATAGATCCCATCTACAAAACCGATCCTAACTGATCCTATTTTATCTCATCATCACGTCCTTAACAGATTAGTTTATGTCTAATTCGGTATTTTGAGCATAAATCTCGCATACGAACTCGAAATTTAGTTTCATGTACTTTCTAAAAAGCTTAGAAAATTATCTACAACTTTCTTTTTAACGAGTTTTCCAGAAAACGTCATTATCAAGGAGTTATTTGTATTGGAACTAATTCTATTTGGGATCCTAAAATTTCGGACCAGTCTATTTGTGGGTCATTATCTACCACTTCTGTTATCCAAAACAGGTGATCTATGTATTTAAAAGAAAGAGAAAAACAAGATCTACACCTTTCATATTATGAGTTTTTGTCAAACAGACTGTTGAAGTTAGAGCAGAAAATCTATAACCGATTGGTGAGAATTTTTTGATACTCTTGAATTCTATCTTGTTTTTGCGATACTTTTGTGAAAAAGAAAATATAAAAGGCAAGTGCACAAAAAAGCCACACAAAACAAAGAAAAAAATCATAAAAAAGAGAAATAGTGTGCGCATAAGCAGGAACACCATTGATCTATGCAGCTCTATAATTCATCTTATTTCCATCTTGTTTCCTTGCTGTACCTAGATCCTTGTTACCTCCTTTGTGTCTTCCTCCAACTATTATAATACATTCTCTAGACCAACAACTAGGACAAGTACTTTGGACACTTATTCAACATTGCTATATGTTATTGACTTGTGTGCCACAAATACATATTAGTGAGCCTTCTCAAAGCTCTACCTTTCTCTCGAGCAGAATATGTACCCCTTTGCAATCACATCCACACTCTTTGGGCTGTCACACTGGCCACTATTTGCTAGTTGTCGTGCTGGTAAGAACCTTGTAAGAGCGGGGTAAGATGCTTCATAATTTATGTTCCACCACCATCCTTGAGAGTGGTTGTAGGATTCACACCTTTTGCTTGTTGCTTTGTTTCTGTTTTGTACTAACAATGATAGGAACATTTCATCTGGAGCTCCATGACATGATGAGAGCTATGTGTGATGCACTCAACATGAACACTGAAAGGTTGAAGAGAGTTTCAGGACTTGTTGAACAGATGGACACGATGGAGACTCGTCTACCACTGCCTACATCTTATTCCGCATGTGATTCTATTCATGTTTTTTCATCCTATTATGGTATAGATTGTCTTTTTGCAAAAATATTTTATGTGTGAATGGAAAAATATAAAAAATGAAACTAGTGTTTTGACCATTCTACTTTATCTTGGTGGGAGTCCTTAACTCCATCTGATAAACCACAAACTTGGGCTAATATGAAAATGTTTATGAGAGAACGATTTGTTTCTTCCAATGATGTCATGCCTTCAAATAAACTTGAGTTACATTTATTACATGATGATTGTACTTGTAATTCTTATGATAAAAAAGAGTTGTCTGATGATTCTTATATTACTTATATGCCACAACTTGAGCACAAACTTGATATTGTTTCTTCTAATCCTGTTAATTGTGCTGAAATTAGAACTTTCAATTCTGTAACTAGTGTGCATGCTGAGCTGAAATTGTTATCATCTTTAAATACTTTGGGCTATATTGAATTTGATGTTCTATGTAATCTAAATAATTTAGAGGGGGACTTTTTTATTGCTGATTTGCCATGGTTATCTAAACATACATATCATGTTATTTGAAGATATAATTGGAAAGGAGAATATATGGTATATCGAGTATATGTATTCAAATATGAAATCTCCTTTTGTCATGAAACAACATGATCAACTAGAGGGATGTGTTAAAGCTAACCATATCAAGTCTTGTTCCACTTATCCTTCTTTGTATGTTTACAACAACAGGGTCAACTCCAAGAAGAGAAGCGAGGTTGGATGACATAAGCACTGCATCAACACCTTTTGTAGGCACCAACGACTTTGAGTCGAGGATGACTCAAAACCAAGAAGGGGGGAATGATGTGTACATGGATATCAACTATATGGTCGAGGCCCAATCAATCATAGAGTCCCATGCTCAAGGGGAGTTGAAGTCTAGTTTATTCGTGAATCCGGTTTAGACTGTAGGAGTGGGTCTCGCGAAAAAGACGCCCAGGCTATATACGGACTTCATTTTTGACGTTCTAGATACTGCTGGAAAGCTAAGGAGATGAGATTTCTAACCCAACTGGTCCCACATCAATATACGGTTGGAGCTTATCAGAATCATCATAACAATATGATGTCCATAATCTACCATAAATTAGCAACGCTTGTTTTTGGGCCTAATGTACTTGTGCATCCTAGGGTTGCTCGGCCACCCCATTGGACACCGCCTGAGTCAAGGATGACTCCTATTCATGTGAGGGAGAATGATGAGGACATCACTTCCATACAAACAATGCATGGACCGCCAACATGAGTACGAGCATGAAAGTTGAATCTCCAGGTTTGTTCTAACCTAGTCAGTTGTGTTTTAGAGCTTACGCTTGGTGCCATGGATGTTTTATTGATTAGCAACTTTGGATAGGACCATCAAAGACTTGGGAAAGGCTAAGGTGTCGAGGAGGAGCACCAAGGGCACCCACAACAAGAAGGAGATTAAGTCTGACTCTACTGCGATTCCATCTCGGGTTCCAGGACCAGTCTGCACTAAACTAGATGCACAGGACACATCCGGATTCTGATTGCGATGAACTTGATTTGGATGGAAAGATAAGAGTATTATGTAACCAAACCAACTGGTCCCACCTAAAATTCATTCGGAGTCAACGAGAATCATCGAAACAAGTCAGCACTCAAATTCTGTTTTGGTGCTACCGTCTGTTGGGTCATGTATCGTGTTGTAGCCCATTAGGGGTACCTTCAGGGGTTGTGCTATTTTAGTAGCAGCTGCCGCCACATTAGGGTTGGGGGTTTTCTTAGATCATATTGTCATTCATCGGTTTGTGAGACCCCACCTCGTGATCAATGCAATTTTGATTGTGTTCTACCTGTTCTTACTTATGTTCTAGATTGCGCTTGCAGGAATAAGCCTTCATGGCGAGGTCACTCGTGTGTCACAAGTGATAACCAATGGAGCAGTGGTGTAGTGATTGCGAGAATCCGTTCGCTTGTAGCCTTGGATCATCAACGTCGAGATCTCTATCCAATCAAGTTATCATAACTCATGGAAGATCTAGCCTCAATCTCTACCAGCAGGTCTACAAATATTACCGGACTACTCGGTTACAAAGGCCGACCAATCCAGCAGGGGCATAGAGAGAAAATGTCTACATGCACCAAAAGAACTGAAAGGGAAATGGACCCAACATTTCCTATAATCGATTTTGGTGTTTATCGTCCATCACAAACCATACAGACTAACTAGTTTGCCTAGTGGATATTTTTATCAGGTGCATAAAGTTCACAAAACATACAAAAAAGGACCTTGGGGGAATTCTATACATATGGAGCAAAACAGGATTGCTGCAGCCTGCGGCGCACCGGATAGTGTCCGGTGTGCACCAGACAGTGTCCGGTGCCCTGGCTCGAGCACTCCGCGAAGTGGATGCTCTCGAAAAACTAAACGCTAGTCCACTAAAATTTACCGGACTGTCCGGTGAGACAATAAAAAACGATCAACTTCGCCCAACAGTGAATGTGCGACTGCGCATGCAGTCTGAAGTGTCAGAAATCAGAAGACAGTCTGCGACGACAGGTCGCACCGGACTGTTCATTGCAGCAAAAGGACAGAAGACTTCAATGGTCAACCGCTCCAAACCCCAACGGTCGGCTGACGTGGTACTCACCGGATAGTGAACAGTGGAGTGTCCGGTGCACCACCGGACTGTCCGGTGTGCTCATCGACAGAACAGTCTGCCAATGGCTTGAATAGTGGTTGAGGCTATAGATACCCCCAACCACCACCATCCAAGCCATCCAAGCATCCCACTCTCCTCATTCAATACAAGAGCAAAGAATACACTCTAAAGACACAATCAAAGCATTCAATCCGCTCCAAGTTCCAAAATCAAGTCAAGTGATCAAAAGTGGTTAGTGACTTGAGAGAGGGTGACTTGTGTTTCTTTTGTTGCTCTTTTTGCTTGGTTGCTTTCTTCATCTCTCTCTAAACTCTCTAAGTGTTTTGTAAAGTTTGCATGAGACATCTAATTGTGTGATGATCCTTGTAGGGTCTTAGTGACCCGTGAGATTGAGAAGAAGCACTCAACCGGTCTAAGTGATCGATTGAGAGAGGGAAAGGGTTGAAATAGACCCGACCTTTGTGGCCTCCTCAACGGGGAGTAGGTTCTTTGGAAACAAACCTCAAGAAACAAATCACCGTGTCCACTTGTGTTGATCTTCATCATTCGATTTGTTTGTCCCCTCTCCTATCTCTCTAAAGTTCTCTTGCTCACATTGTTTTGAGTTTGCTTCCAAAGTTATCTGCATTATTTGAGCAACTCATAGCAAGAGGAACTATCTTCTGCACTCTAAATTCACTCTTATTTATTTCTAACCTTTACCCCGGGTGAAGTGTGTGTTCAAAATTTATAATTTTCAGGTTTTGCCTATTCACACCCCTCTAGGCGACTTTCAATTGGTATCGGAGCCGGTGCTTCATTAGAGTTTAACAACTTGAAGTAATGTCAGGAGAACATGCCAAAACAGAGATGGTGACTAGGGAAAAGCCTAGATCTTCGGGAAAGAAGAACAAAGAAAGGACTCCGTTGAAGGAGGTCGTTGACAAGCACAAGGAGCACAAGGAGGAATCCGTTGGCTCCATCAAGTCACATAGGAAGGGTGAAAAGAAGAAAAAGAAAATGAATAAGGTGGTCTACTATGAAACCGATTCTTCCTCACCTTCCACCTCCGGCGCCGAGTCCACATCTTCGAAACGCCAATAGAGTAAAGAGTATAATAAGATGCCTCTTCGCTTTCCTCGCATTCCTAAATGCACTCCTTTACTTTTCGTACCACTAGGCAAACCACCATATTTTGATGGTGAAGATTATTGTATGTGGAGTGATAAAATGAGGCACCATCTAACCTCACTCCACGAAAGTATATGGGATATTATTGAGTTTGGAGCACAGGCACCACAGGTAGGCAATGAGGATTACGAATCTGATGAGGCCGCCCAAATAAGGCACTTCAATTTCCAAGCCACCTCTATACTCCTTGCTTCCTGGTGTAGGGAGGAGTACAACAAGGTACAAGGGTTGAAGAGTGCCAAAGAAATTTGGGACGTCCTCAAGACGACGCAAGAAGGGGACGAGGTGACCAAAATCACTAAGCACGAAACGATCAAGGGAGAACTCGGTTGATTCATCCTCAACAAAGGAGAAGAGCCATAAGCAATGTACAATCGGCACAAGACAATGGTCAACCAAGTCCACAACCTCGGGAGCACCAAGTGGGATGACCATATAATGGTCCAGGTTATTCTAAGATCTCTTGTCTTTCGTAATCCCACTCAAGTTCAATTAATTCGTGGAGATCCTAGATATAAACAGATGTCTCCCGAGGAACTTATGATCAAAGACTCCAAACATATTGTCAACTTAGAGCATGGCGCCACCTCCACATCTGAGGTGCAACCCGTTGCATTCAAAGCAATGAAAGAAAAGAAGGAAGAGTCTACACCAACAAGTAGACTCCCAATCGATGCCTCCAAGCTTGACAATGAGGAGATGGCTCTTATCATCAAGAGCTTTCGGCAAATCCTCAAATAAAGGAAGGGGAAGCACTGCAAACCACGTTCCAAGAGGGTTTGCTACAGATGTGGTAAGTCCAGTCATTTTATCGCTAAATGTCCATATACAAGTGATAGTGACAGGGATGACGACAAGAAAGGGAAGAATAAGATGGAAAACAAAATATACTACAAAAAGAAGAAGGGTGGCAAGGCGCACATGGGGCAGGAATGGGACTCCGACGAGACCTCCACTGACTCCTCTGACGAGGATGCCACCAACATCGCCGTCAACAAAGGCCTTCTCTTCCCCAACATCGGCAATAGATGCCTCATGGCTAAGGATAGCAAAAAAAGAGCGTACATTCTAGAGATACCCCCAATACACTACTTCCGATGATGAGGGTAGCTCTAGTGATAATGATGATGATTTGACTTCTCTTTTTGCAAACCTTACCAAAGATCAAAAGAAGAAAATCAATGAATTGATGGAAACCATTAACGAGAAGGATGATATCTTGGAAAGCCAAGAGGACTTGCTCGTTAAGGAAAATAAAAAAATTGTTAAGCTAAAAGATGCTTATGCTCTTGAAGTTGAAAAATGCCAAAACTTGACTTAAGAGCTCGACGTATGCAATGGTTCAATTTCTTGTCTTAGAACTAAAAATGCTAGTTTAATTGCTAAGATTGAAGAATTGAATGCTTGCAATGTGTCTACATCTACTGTTGAGCATGTCACTATTTGCACTAGATGTAGAGATGTTAATGTTGATGCTATGAATGATCACCTTTGTAACACCCCTGGTGTTACAAGAACTAAAACTTGGGCATGGCATCATATGCATTGACATGTCATTATGTTTGTTACACCTAGAATGCACCCACTAGGCTAAAACTTCAAAACAAGTTGTGATGTGATGACTTGAAGTGCTTCTTAACCTTAGAATAGGGTACTTAGCCAAGGGATAGAGGTATGTGGGTGTGTATGATAACAACTTGAGTTTTATCTCAAATGTTAGTTGAAATGTTCATAAGAGACTAAACTTGGAGAATTTGAGTGGCACATAAACCCTAGAACACTCAAAACCCTAATTGAAACCCTAGAAACCCTAATTAAGTGCCCTACAAGATGTTTTCAATTTCTATGCACTTTTGGACCAAAGTGCGTATATCAAAGTGGTAGAGTATCAAAAACTAAGCAACTTTTACTTGAAAGATTTTCAAGTGTTGTGGAGAAAATTAGAGTAATTTGCAAAAAAAACCCCAATGGCACCATATGGCTTAAACCCTAAAATCAATGACATTAGGCCAAGTTTGTGCCCTTGTATCTCTTAACCCATGAAGATTTTTCCCTAAGTCATTAAAAAAATGGTAGAGCTATGTTAGTAGTTCAAGTTTGATTAAGTGACTAAGCCTTGGTGCGGTATGGAAATTGGAGAAAAATGGACCTAAAGTTGGGCTGTCAGTCGGAACTTTGGAGCCAATTTGAGCTTGATTGAGTGAGCAAATGATCAGGGTTCCTATGATCGATTCGAAGCTGGTATATAGGTTAATAACTTTGATGTAATCTGATTAGTAGCTCATCACATAGAAATTGGAGAAAAACGCCTCTGAAAATGCCCTGTCAGACGAACTGAAGAGGATTGTGATGGTACAGTGACTGAAATATCCAAGGTGCGGTGCACCTCACTACCAGCGTTGATCGGCGCCGTGATTCGCGCAGCGTCCCGGATGGGTGCTCGATGAGCATCTTTTCGCTGTGATATTTGTGGACAAGGTAAGATCACCGCTGTGGTGCGCGAACGCCCAGGCCGCCACACGGCTGTTGGCCCTTGTGACCATACCTGGTTGCAGACGCCGCTTCCCTCCATTGGTCCACGGCATCGCTGAATTAACAAGGTCATGGTCGTGGCGAGACGTGTCTGGCTCCTAAAAAAGAACCGCGCTCGACGTCACCGGTGATGGCCAGCGGGGTCTGGTGAAGCTTATCACATGTACCGCCACCGTGGGTCATCGGCCCTATAAATTCACCATGTCCTTACCCTCGTCATCCAAATTGACCGTGCACTGATCTTTGCCTCCCAGTTACTGAGCTAATGACTCACTAGCCATCCTTTTCGTCCACCATCAATCGAGACCACCGGATTTCCCTGGGTTCGGTCATTGTTACCAGCGTGAAGGATCCAACCATGGCCAGCCTTCCTCGGGTCAGTCCATACCCGTTTAACTCTTGTTTTGGCATACCTTTAGCCTCGGGTTGCTTGCCGTGCCAGTCGATTGAACTTTACCGTAGCCAGACTCCCGCAACGTCGCGTCGCCACCATAGGACGCCACCGCTGACAATCCCTCCATCGACTTGTCGCTCTGTCCCTTCATCTGTCCTCCCAGTCGTCGTTCTTGAGTCCTAGTAAGTTGCTAAAGCCTATTGTGCTTCCAATTTAAACACTATCGTGTTGTATCACTAGGAACGGGTCTATGAAGACTTTGGATCCGTAGGTGCCCTAGACCGAGCTCTTGGATGGAGTTCGAGCTTAATTTTTGATCCCCAGTGGGGCGCCAAGAGTTGAATTAGGTGTAAGAACAAATTCGAGCAGGGATTATAGGGTATAACAGCGGGTACAAGTTCGCCGGTGTAATCGCTCCGTCGTCCATGGTCAGGGACCTAGTCGGGTGAAGGAGAAAGAAGGGGAGGGTTTAAGTGAAAGTTGTCAGTGACTTAGAAAACAGTGCCCTGGGTTGGTCTAAGGTTATTTGAATACCCAGGGGCGCCGTGCGAAAGTTTCACGCGGGTGCAGGCGCGGACGAGTTTCTCTGTTTGTGGGCCGACCCGAGCTGATTTGGCCAAACACTATTCATAGTTTTCCTTTTCTTTTTACTGCTAGACTAGGAAATTTGTAGAAAATAATAGAAAAATGGTAAAAATATGAGACCAATTTTGTTAGACTTCTAAAATCATCTAGCATTTAATAAAAATAGTTCCAAGATTTTTATCCCAAGCCTAGAATTAATTAGCATTTAAAGGTGCTCAAACCAAGTCTATTAGAATTTTAGAAATAATTTAATATCTCCAAAAATAGTAAATTTTTTTGGGTAGGCTTAGTATGATGATTGAAGACCTTGGGTGAAGTTTGAAATGATTTGGACATTGTTTGGTCCCAAACCCAATAAACTAGCCTCCTATGGTTTAATTGCTTAATACTGATAGAATACCAACTTAGGAAACCCTAGTGATTAGTGTGTACCATGAAGGAAAGTTGTATTCAAGATACAACTTAGTATGTCTCTATTATGTAACGGCATGTTCATAGCATCACATAAGCATTCATGTCTATGTACTATTATGTATAGAAAACGAGGAAGAGACTATAGTTGAAGAAGTTGTCCCGCAAGCTAAGAATCCACTAGCCGAAAATAACTTCTACTTCGATATTTGTGGAGTAGACCCGGAACCTCCTGCAACACAAGGCAAGTCCTGGTGCATTTACCCCTTTCCTTGTTGTTTTAAACTCTTTATCACTTGAGATGTTGCATTAGATGGTAGGAGTTGTGTGCTAAACAATTGCTGCATTCTCTTCCTTGGAAACTGATTACCATTCCTTGTCACCTGTTTTACTTAAAAGTTTTCTAATGCTTAGCTTTGCTCTAGAAAACAAAATGTTTTGTTTTAAGCAAAAGGTGATGCTTCATATGGGATGGAAATTTTACAAAGAAAAGACTTGATGGTGAATCCATCATGGCCGTGATGGGTTCAACATCTGAAAAGATGTATGTCACACCTAGTTTTGGAAGGTAAACCAAATGCGAACCATGTATGTGCCAGGATAAAAAACTCACGTACACAGCGATTACATAATTGGACATCATCACACAATGCTTGAAATAAATAGAGGAAAGGTACTTTATTACATCAAGATGTCCAAGACATCCACAGAGTCTAATACATAATCATTGTTCAACATAAATATCAAAGTGTGGAATTTCGAAACGTAGATGCTAAGCCTACACAGGCAGCTGACTGGGGGTTTGCCACTAAGAAAGAACTAGAACTCGTCGTAGTCCTGAAACTCCTCGAAATCTTCCATGTTGCCAGCATCACCTCCTGGGTACTGAGTATAGTGGGGACAACCTGGGGTGGGGTGGTGTGTAAAGCAAGGGTGAGTACACATCAACGTACTCAGCAAATGTCCCGTTTGGCTAGAGTGGACTAGCTGTATGTGGAGTTGAGGTCAAGCAGTTGCTTTTAGTTGGTCAGATATTTATTATTATTAGTAGAGCCAAATTTTAGTAATAAACCCAGTTATTACTCAAAAGTACTTCCTCAAATGAGGAAATACCAAAGCTTAGATTTTATAGCATCATTGTTAATTATCATCATAAAAGTATCCAAAGTTCATCAAATCAAAGAGGATCCCAAGGCTGCTCTTAACCGTGAGCTCGGCTGATATACCAGTTTTTAACACTCTGCAGAGGTTGTACACTTTACCCACAAGTCATGGTCCCCTTCCAGCCTGGGTTGTACAGACCCGATCTTCACTACCAAGGTGAATGGCCAGGGATACACTACGTAGCCTTTACAAAGATTCCCCTGGT
Organism: Zea luxurians; assembly: GCA_029449295.1. Classification (NCBI taxonomy): domain Eukaryota; kingdom Viridiplantae; phylum Streptophyta; class Magnoliopsida; order Poales; family Poaceae; genus Zea; species Zea luxurians. Next base: position 10,204,844 of record JAOPSE010000051.1, on the reverse strand, counting down.
GCATAGCTGCTCGTTAGGTTTCGCCAGTCATACAAACGTAGTACACCTCCCCAAGGTGGGCGACTAACAAAACCAAATTGAAAGAACCTCTGCACCCCAACCTTGGCAGAGCGAGCACTACGCCCCGGCCCCCATTGACGGCCCTCCGGCAAAGCCAACTACACCCCTAGGTTCATCTAATTAATCAGCTAAGGGCGTCCCATTCCACCCTCATGGTTGTACTGTTATCCTGGGTGGTCACTCCATGAACAGGTCCTTACGGAGAGGTACTCAGGAAAAAGGCCTAAGCCCCCTAAGGTATCACAAGATCATCCACATAATCAGGATAACGATATCGTATCATAAATGTTCACATCATGTTCATTGATTAAGTTAAGGCAGTAGCAACATGCTAACCATGATAACCCAAAAAGGTAAACAAGGATAAGTGAATACAGACTAGTCAATCCTTAGGTTTAATAAAGTAATGTGGGACAGTGAATCATAAAGTATGTAGGACATAATAGGTCAAAGGACACTTGCCTTCACCAGGTTGCTGCTCAGGGAGGTCTCCAACAACACACTCAGGAACCTCGGACTGCTCGTTGTCTAAATAAAGCGAGCATGCATTCAATACATTTGGAAAGTACAAATGAACAACACACCACACATGTACAAACATTGGATCAAATCTTAAAAGGACACAATACTACATAGGGGATACTGAAATCAAAGATTATCATAAACTATAACATACATTAACTTTATTTGAAAATAGATTACTATTTCCCTAAGTGTTACTTACAAGTACATAATCATAGATCAATTTATTTCATGGTGACCTAAAATTTAGAACAGAGGTAAACTCATGTAATACACTTTATTATTCTCTCAAGCTTACACATGTTTAAATCTCTAAGGTTCTCCTTTTATTTATTTTATTAAGTAAACAAGAATACATCTACATTAGCTCATATTCACTCCTAAAAATTAGAGTGTGCAGACAGTAATTGAAACCATTTTATTTAAACAGAGAATAATTATATGAACCTTTTGCAATTTGAATCACTAAATTTGGAGTTCATATGCAAATGTTATGAAATAAACAAGTTTGGGAATTCAAAATATGAAATTAGGGCTAATTCTGTGAATATTTAAAATTCTAGGGCTAAATCTGTAAGATTACAGGGGCCTGCGCGCGAAAACCAGGGACGGCGGGTTAATTTCCAATAAACCGAGGGTCTCTTTAAGAAAACTACCGCGCGAAGGGGTATCGGGTGAATCTAACCGTCAGATCTAAAACCAACGGCTGCGATTAGATCTGTGGCCGAGGGCGCGCGCGCGGGGGTGGGCGAGCACTGACAAGCGGGCCAGGGGCATCAGCAGCAGAGGGGGAGGGCGCACTGACCAAGCAGGCCCAGCGCCAGAGGACTTGGGCACTTACAGGCGGGCCAGGGCGTCAGGGCACGCGTGCGCGAAGCGTTATCTGTGGTCCGAGCCGTTCGATTTGAATCGGACGGAGGGGATCAGACCAGGGGAAACAGACGGCTGCGGGCAGCGAAACGTTATCAGTGGTCCGAGCTGTTCGATCTGAATTGGACGGAGGGGATCAGACCAGGGGGAAACAGACGGCTGCGGGCGGCGAAGCGTTATCCGTGGTCCGAGCCGTTCGATCTGAATCGGATGGAGGGGATCAAACTCAGGGGAAACAGAAGCCTACGGGCGGCGTCGCTCCTCTCCGCGGCGGTGAGGTCGCCGGAGTTGAGGCTAGCGCGAGCTAGGGTGGCTCCGGGATCGCTGGATTTTGGCAGAGGGGAAGAGGGCGCCACGACAAACTCAATGGCGGGGAAGAGGCCATGAATCCACGGGCAGAGAAGGGAGAACGACGGTGAGAAGGTCTCGGGCGGGCCAGAGAAACTCCGGTGAGCCATTCCGGCCACGTGGAGGGGACTTAAGGCGCGCTAAGGCCTTGGCTAACTTCAGCAGAGGCAGGGGTGACACAGGGTCCTACTCCAGTGAACTAGATTGGGCTAAATCGGCCGGCCACCACGCGAGCACGGTGGACCGCCGCGGCCGAGCGCTGGCGAAGGCGAAATTAGCCGAGCACAGGGCGCAATAAGGGAAATTGGGCACGGGGACGGGTGTCTCACCTCGGGGCGGAGCTCAGGGAGGCTTGGAGCGGTCTCCGACGAGCTGGATGGCCGGGAACGCGGGCGCGGGTCTCCGGTGGTGGCTGGCGGCGTGGGCAGAGCGCGAGAGAGGGCGAAGCGGCGCGAAATGAGGTGAGGGGTGTGCACGGGGCACTAGCGGGGCTCTATGAAGGGAGCTAGGCACGTGGGCGGGCGTCGTGGCCGAGAAATCCGGTGACATGCGCGAGTGCGCACGCACTGGTCCACGGCGAGCGCGGAGGGGCGGAACTGACAGGTAGGGTCCACGACACAGAGAGAGGAGAAAGGGGTGTGCGGGGCAACGGCTTGGTGAATGGTAGACCGGGCCCACGAGACAGAGAGAGGGAGCGTGCGGGGAAGAAAACTGGCACCGACAGGCTGGCCCCACTGGGCAGCGAGCGAGGGAGGGAGGGCGCGCGCGAGGGAGAACTGCCGTCTGACAGGCGGGATCCGCCTGTCAGACGGCGCGGGCGCGCAGGCGCGCGGCCTGGCTGGGCCAACTAGGCTGGTCTGGGCTGCTTTGTCCTTTTCTTTTTCTCTAAATTTTCTAATTCCTTTTCCATTTCTTTTTCTATAGGGTTTTTCAAATCCAAATTCAAACTAGGTTTCAAATTCAAATAAATTCAAACTTGTGCAACACTTCAAAGAATATTTTAAACTCAGCATGATGCAACATGTCATGACCCATAAGGTTTTGGCAAAAATAAATAATTAACCTCCACTAGTTTAAGCTATTTCTAATCAAAAGGAAAAATGGAAAAAGAATCTAGAGAGAGAGAAAGCCTAGAGTGAGAAAAAGAAGAGTAACACATGATTTTGGGTGATAATTAGAAAGAAATTTTATACCCCCAAAATCAGGGTGTTAAAATGTACCTCTGCCAGGTACCAAACTTTGGGTTTTAAATGATAAAGATGAGACCAGGCGGGTGACTTGCACGAGAAGGAAGTCTTGGTGTAATGTCTCCGTCTGAGTCGCTTAAGGACCGAACTGATGTAGGCTTGCTGATCGAGGACCTTTTAACTGGCCACATGCCTCATCATGGGTAAGCTTTGCCTCGGTCAGACCAATACCATAAAGGCCACCATGCAATGGGAGTGGAGAGATGGCGAGAGTAGTGTGTACCCTCCATGGCAAGAGGCTGGACGGTGGTGTATCTGTGCTCTCAGTTGGCGTGAACCCATTTTGGTCTTGAGAAAACCGGTGGCGAGTTGACATATGCAAGGGTTAAGTACTACATATGTCGTGTGGTTGGAGATCCCCAGCTCAGTATTAATTGATTCAGATCACCGTTACTTCTCGGACATGAAGACTTGGTCACTGCCCTACACGTAGCAATCCAGTGAACTAAGGGATGATAAAAGGCGGCTAGTGTAGGCCAAGTGCCTGATCTAGGATAGAAAGAACTCTAGATGCAGGTAACTACTTAACCTGATAATAAAAATGGATTTTTAAGGATCCACTCATAGTAACCTTTTCTGCAAATAGAGTCTTTGAACTTTGATGAGCTTTACCTTGATTCCCAAGAGCCAGCATGTCCTTGAGAGTCTTTTTCCTTTGTTGGGTAAGACTTGTGAAAGTACACTTCGTACTCAGGGTTTTCGAACCCATATTGTTGTAGGTGATGAAACAGCCGAGTTCTTCTGTTTCTGCTGCAAGGTGCTGCACTCGAACACCCGGTTTTGTAATAAATACTCTGCCTATATTTTATGAATGTAAATTGTATTATTGTAATACTTTCGCTCGTTCTCTTCTCCGATTATGTGTAATGTCTGTGTGATGGGTGAAGCGATCTTCGGTGATATGATGAAGATACAGATAACCGAACTTGCCGAGTCATTATGCACACCTGCATGACTGTCTGAGGTCCTTATGACAAGGACATCTGTAGGTGGGCCTAGTACCTTGGGAGATTCTGTCACAGCTGGTATCGGAGCGAAGCCCGTCCCTTGGGACATTACGTAGTACTTCAAAAGATTTTTGAAGTACTTACCTTGAAACATTCTTTCATTCTTATCTTGCCACTTTCTGGTAGTAACTTATCTTATGGAGTCAGGTAACAAAGTGCCAAATATTAGTATACGTAGGAGGTAGGGGATCAACAAAAAGTTGATTCCATAATCATTAGGTTATGCATGCATCATGTTTAAACTACCCTAAATAAATTTTCCCCTCTTATGGAGATATGGCACGTACCAAGACCACCCAACGAAAAGCAACTGGACCTCGAGGTGTGCCCTGACATCAGCTAGCTCCTAGACATGAGGGGAGTAGCAGCGGAAGCAACGATCCAATAGGGGATCTTAAGGCCAGGGTGGAACGACTAATGTCATAACTCCGCCACGGGTGTAGGGAGCGTGTGCGAGATAGTCACCGCATTGTTGAGCTGTCAGCGGAGGTTAATCGCTTGCAGCAGGAAATTGTGGAACAAGATACGGCTATTGACTGGGTCGTAAATTCACGCTCTTTTGGCTGGGATTGTGAGGCAAAGGCTCTAGCCTGGGTAGCGGAAATAAGCGCATCCCTGGAAAATCTGCAAGCGTATTGTAACACCCTGCATGAAGAGGTGCACGTGTTTTACGACCGGCTGCATCCAAATGTACCACCAGAAGTTGCAGCAATGGGAGCCAGACCATCTGGAGCAGCTAATGGAGGACCTGATGGGGAGTTGAACCTTTTTGGAGCCCCTCCTTCCATGAATCTCGTAGATGAACGCTCTCGATGCTGGCAGTGGAGTGGTCAAGGACGAAGATAATTAGAGTAGTGTAGTTTAAGTAGTGTCCTTATGTAAAGTAAATAAGGAAGTTGAGTTGTACTAATGAGTATGTATAATTATTACCAGTTCAACATAATGTAATAAAGATGGTGTACATTTGGCATGTAATAATTTAGGATGTTTTTCTTCCTCAGATGCGATCAAGAACTCGTGCTCATGATGGGGCGAGAACTTCCTGCGGCGGGGAGGAAACTCCAAACCCGCCACCAGTACCTCCTACACTGGTGTCACACCCGGTTTAAGGAACAAAGCCAGGTGCATCTCATACATGCGCCAAGAAGACAACATACATAATAATAGAGTGTATAGAGATAAATGTCACAATATTCAGAGTATTTATTACATAGCGGAAGACTTATTACAAAATAAAAGAATAAATATAAAACGAACTAAGGATCGTCGGCGCCAATGTCAACTGAGAAACACCACCTAGACCAGATCGAACTCCTCGCCTTGTGGCTCCTCCTGAACCACCTGTTATTCTCCTGTGGGGGGGGTGTGAGACAGCAAGGGTGAGCTCACACATGATCATAGCTCAACAAGTTGTGGGGAACAAGTGGACATGAACTCACAAAGGTGGGAGTTCATGTGATGTGTAAGGCTAGATCAATGACAGAGGTTAAAGCTGAGCATTGCTTTTAATTAGTTGGTCAAAATTTTATTAGCAGTTACTAAGTGTAAGTAAATACCAAACCTTAAATAAAGTAATTGAACAAAATTAATAATAAACCCATGCAATGAATATGACAAAATTGAATTTAAGTTCCATAATTTAATCATCAGAGAGTCCTGAGCTGCTTATGACCGTGAGCTCGGCTAGTATACCAGTTTTACACTCTGCAGAGGTTGTACCCTTTACCCACAACTCATGTTACCCATCTGCCAAGGGATCGCGACTCCCATACACCTCTACCTAGGAGGCGAGGCAGGGCAACACTACGAGACCTTTACAAAGTTCCACTAGCTTCCGAAAACCCGCTACTGTTTATGGGAAGAGCACTTGCAAGAATCCCCCGTCTGACCGTCATCGCAGCTAAATCAACCCGAGAACCTCCTTGCATGCAACTCCCCTACTGCCCTTGCCCCTTTCGGGTAAGGTAGCCTTCCACTAGCTTTCCTAATTAGTCAGCCAAGGGCGTCCCATTAAACCCTTGTGGTGGCACGTGTTTCTCAAGTTAAGCTCTATGTTCCAATTAACATTAATGATCTTGACATGAACATAAATAGAATAACAAAAGAATTGGAACATAGATAGAATAAATGATTATCCCAAAACCATGTAAAGCAATAGCAAACTACCCAAGTGATTCAGGGGTAAACAAGGTAATGAGATAAACAATCTAGGGTAACCTATTGGATCCCATTAAAAAATTAACATATGCATAAATAAATGATATTAAAGAACATTATTGGGTAGAAAGTGGTCAAGGGCACAACTTGCCTTCAATGAGCTCCTGCTCAGCTACTTCTATTTGCTGCTCACCAAGATCCTCAGTCACGGGCTCTTCTACTCGCCACAATACAAACAAGCACAGTGTATAGAGAAAATTAACTTCACACCAAACATATAAAGAAAATATACAGTAATAATCTACACATTAAAATAAAATCCTAGGAACAGAAATCACAATTTTTGGAGTTAGAGATTTTAAGGTATGAATTTTTAAAGGTTTTATATGCTTGGAATAGGATTAAATGAGAATTAAATTTTCTTACTATTTTCATGACAAAACAGAGTCTCTAAGTGCTAGACAATAAAATTACAAAATTTTAGGAACTGGAATGGAGTAATTTGGAGTTCATATATATTTTCTATGAATTATTGAAGTTCTAGCAATTATTTTCCTATTAAAAATCCATTTTCCAAATTATTTATTCAATTTCAACTGCACTGGACCGGGCCTCATTTGCTGAAAAGTGCAGGGGTCCATCTATAATTGTTCCCGAGACACAAACCGCCTCCCTACTGGACGGCGGGTTTATTATGCCTTTCCCTCGGGTCTCTTTAGCAAAAAGCCATGGCCGAAGGGTATCGTGCGCTCCTGATCGCCCGATCACCAATCGATCACCAGGATTAGATGCATCCCAGGCTGAATCAGTACGTAACGCTGCCCATCGGATTCGAGATCGACGGCGGTTATCTAATGTTGCACGATCTATTCTAGGCCGCGAGATCTCGATCAGACGATCCTCAGCTCTTCCACCCAATCGGTAAGCTATACTCTAATCTAAGCCGTCGCTGTGGATCGGACAGTGCCCAACCATCCGCCCCAATCCAACCCGAGGCGCGGCGGCGCTGCCAGCGCCGCGGTGGAGGTTCACCGGCGCGCACAGGATTCAACGCCCCAGGGTCCCAAGTCCAAAATTGAATGGTGCTACGCAACGGGGAAGTGAAGGCGATCCGTTTGGATGGGTTTCTTACCGGGATTAGGGACGGCAAGCACACTGCTCGCTACGCGAGGTGGATTCGCGGTGGTCGTGGAACTCCGATGAGCAAATGTCGACGGCGCAGTTGATTAAACGTTGCGTTCGGTCCCCGGCGAGCATCAGCAGCGCCAAACAAAGTCCTTGGACTCCTTCCCGGGGCTCGGGCGACGCTGATGTCTCAAGGTGACAGCGGCGGGCTCGGCACTGGTAGCGACGGTGGTTCTGGCGAGCTAAACTCGCAAGAGGAGGTAGAAGAAGGAGCAGAGGAAAAAGGGGACGAGTGGAATGAGTCGACGACCGAAGCTTTTATGCATCCACAGCGTGGTCCGCGTGGTCCGGTTCTGGCGGGGGAGATCCACCGAGCTCGCCCAGGTTGTTGCGCCTAACCGCGCGAGGAAGACGGAGCCGAGCTACTCGGGCCCACCAGCCAGCGACAGAATGACGCGCAAAGGAACGAGGCCGACTGACGAGCGGGTTACACATGGCAGTTGGCCGGGCGCGCGCTGTGAAAAAGGGTTGGGCCGCGCGAGGGAAATCCCCTGGTGGGCCGAATAGCCACCAGTGAGCCCATTATCCGTTTTTTTTCCTTTTCTTTTTATTTTTCCGTTAATTTTCTTTTCCCTTTTTATTTAAATCCCAAATCTGAATTTGAGGCCTTCTATGAGTTTCACTTTTGAGTTAGATATACACATTCTAATAATATATATATATATATTATACTCATTATCACTCATATAATATTTTTCTTCTTCTCTTCTTTTCTAAATTCTTGAGTTTTCCTTTAGTTCTTAAATTCTTTTTACATTATTGGTATGTTGTCACAAAAATGCACACAACAATAAAATCCCAGCATGATGCATGTATTATCTTTGGGCATTGCTTGTTAATTATGTATTTGTGTAAGTAATGTGTTCTCATGAAATGATAAACATGGGTAACTCATATAGATATAGAGTAATATACTTTCTCTTTTTAGCCTTACATACAAATTGGGTGTTACAACTGGCTAGGGCTATCGCTGCCATAGTCAACGCTACCACTCACAACACGTGTTTCCTGCATGAATTGGCGAGAAATCAATTTCAGCAACATGGAGGCAGATGTCAACCTCAAGGACCATGAGACACCACATATTTAGAGTTCTCTGAAACCCGTCCACCGCTCTTTGTTAAGGTTGAAGAACCTCTGGAAGCAAATGAATGGGTACGGGTTATGGAGCAAAAGTTCGGGCTGATCCGATGTACTGAAATGCAGAAGCCCCTATTCGCTGCCCAACAGTTGAGGGGTCCTGCCAGCACTTGGTGGGCAAATTTTTCAGCTATTCGGCCCACAGGACATCTGGTCACGTGGGCGGAGTTTAAACAGGCGTTTAGGAAACATTATGTTCCAGAAGGGGTGTTAAAGATGAAACTGGAGTTCATATGTCCGAAGCAAGGGGGAGATTTCTTAATGTAGTATCTCAACAAGTTTAATCACCTCTCCCAATATGCTATCGATCAAGTGGACACTGATTTGAAAAAGAAGAATTGCTTCATGAGGGGATTGAATGACCGGCTCTAGCGCAAAATGGCTACGTGTCTAGATCTTACCTATAGCAGGGTTGTAAGTACAACACTGTCCGTTGAAGCCAAGAATTCGAGCCAAGGAAAAATCAAGAGATATGCGGGTGAAGGATCATCTCTAGGGTCTAAAAAGCAGACAAGGTTGGTAATTCGTCCCTTCAACCCAAATCGTTCTTCTCCTCGTCCACCCACATATCCCTTCAAGCAACCCGTGTTCATCCATCCCACTCCTGCCCCCGCCTAGAACAATCAGTCGAGTGCTCCTTGTGCTCGTTTCCCTGCCCTTCCTAGCTTCTCAAGTGGTTGCTTTAATTGTGGGAAGTCTGGACATTTCATCAAAGACTGCCCCTACCCGAAGCAGAATAAATCAAACTTCCAACAGACTTCGGGGAACACGAATCAAGGAAAGGGAAATGTGGTCAACTCTCCAGCGGGCAAGAATATGAAGAAAACTAGGCGAGTTTATTACACCTAGGTGGTGACTACATCGAAAGGAGAACCGGTGATGATGGGTATGTTTCTCGTTGCCAACCATCCAACAGTTATCCTTTTTGATTCTGGTGCATCACATACCTTTATGAGCAAGACTTTTGTGGAGAAACATTGCATACATAGCACTGAATCAAGGGAGGGATTTGTTATTCACTCGCTTGGGACCAAATATTTACTAAGGAAGTAGTCTTCCACGTACCCGTAATATTGGTTGGACGTGAGTTCCCTACTAACATGATTGTTATAATGGGACAAGATATAGATGTAATTCTAGGCATGAACTGGTTAACCCAGAATAAGGCCATCATAAATGTGGATCAAAGGACCATTCAATTGAGTCATGGACAAGAAGAAGTCAAACTGTCCATCCCTATATCTGTCTTAGTAAAAACATCTGGACAAGTTTTCAAGGCCATAGTACAAGAAATACAGGACATTTCGGTTGTGTGTGAATTCTCGGATGTATTTCCTAAAGATTTGCTCGGGTTACCTCCAGAAAGGGACATGGAGTTTGTGATCGAATTGAAGCCTGGTACGGCTCCTACCTCCAGAAGGTCATATCGTATGCCACCTAATGAACTGGCGGAACTCAAGACACAATTACAAAATTTATTGGAGAAAGGATTCATTAGACCAAGTTCATCGTCATGGGGATGTCCAGCAATCTTTGTCAAGAAGAAAGATCAGACTCTTCGAATGTGCATGGACTATAGACCCCTCAATGAAGTTACTATTAAGAACAAGTATCCTCTCCCTCGGATCGATATCTTATTCGATCAACTCACTGGAGCCCGGGTGTTTTCTAAAATTGATCTCAAATCAGGCTATCATCAGATCCGAATTCGACTCGAGGATATACCCAAGACCGTGTTCACCACTCGGTATGGGTTATTTGAATATTTGGTTATGTCTTTTGGATTAACAAATGCTCCAACCCACTTCACCTACTTGATGAATTCGGTATTCATGCCCGAATTAGACAAGTTTGTGGTGGTCTTCATTGATGATATTTTGATATATTCCAGGAATGAGGAGGAACATGCAAAACACTTGCGGATCATATTAACGCGCTTGAGGGAACATCAACTTTAAGCTAAATTTAGTAAATGCACATTTTGGTTGGAAGAAATCCAATTTCTTGGACATATTTTGTCTTCCAAAGGGATTGCAGTTGATCCCAGCAAGGTCAAGGATATTCTGAAATGGAAATCGCCTACCACAGTGCATCAAGTTCAAAGTTTCCTTGGATTGGCTGGTTATTACTGCAGATTTGTTCCGGATTTCTCCAAAATTGTTGAACCCAAAAATGATACTAAGTTTGACTGGTCCTCTAAGTGTAACAAGGCATTTGAACAGTTGAAAGTATTATTGACCACTGCACCGGTTTTGGCCCAACCGAATATTGAAAAGCCATTTGATGTTTATTGTGATGCATCAGGCAGTGGACTTGGATGTGTCCTGATGCAAGAAGGATGAGTAATCGCTTATGCTTCAATGCAGCTACGCCGGCATGAGGAACATTATCCAACCCATGATCTAGAATTAGCTGCAGTAGTTCATGCCCTTAAAATTTGGCGTCATTATCTGTTGGGGAACCTATGCCACTTGTATACGGATCACAAGAGTTTGAAGTATATCTTTACCTAGTCAGAGCTAAACATGAGACAAAGAAGGTGGCTCGAGCTAATCAAAGATTATGACTTGGAGATTCATTATCACCCAGGAAAGGCTAATGTAGTGGCAGATGCTTTAAGCTGTAAAGCTTCTTGTCATTGTCTCACAGTAAGGACACTTGACACCACTTTATGTCAAGAAATGGAAAAGTTGAATCTGGGGATAGTACAACAAGGAACTTTGACACATTTGAAGCTTGAGTCAATTCTTCTACAAAGGATTATTGATGCTCAAAGAACAGATAAGGGTATGAAATATATTCATGAGAAAATGGAGGCCGGCAAGGCTAATTGTTTTAGGAAAGATGATCAAGGAATGATATGGTTTAAAGACCGCATAGTAGTGCCAAAGGATGATGAAGTCTGTCAACAAATCTTGGACAAAGCTCATCTTAGTCGGTATTCCATTCACCCTGGAAGCACTAAGATGTATCAAGACTTGAAACAACATTATTGGTGGACTAGAATGAAGATTGAAATCGCATGCTATGTGGCAAAATGTGGCACCTGTAGACGTGTCAAGGCGATACATATGAAGACCGCTGGACCGTTGCAATCCTTGCCAGTCCCAACCTGGAAATGGGAAGATATCACTACGGATTTCATTGTGGGATTACCTAAGACAGCTAAAGGATTTGACTCTATTTGGGTCATAATTGTCAGGCTCACAAAGACAGCACATTTTATTCCTGTTAAAACAATCACCCAATTGTTGTTTATGCTCAATTATACATTGCTCGTATTCTCAGTTTGCATGGAGTTCCGAAGACGATAGTGTCGGACTGGGTCACAATTCGTATCCAAGTTTTGGAGTGAGCTGCATAAATCTCTAGGCACTAAATTGCTCCACAGTTCGGCCTATCATCCTCAGACGAGTAGAAAAACTAAGAGGGTGAATCAAATACTTGAAGACATGCTACGAGCCTATGTCTTGGAGTTCCCATAAAAATGGAATGATTGTCTGCCATTGGCAGAATTTTCTTATATTAATAGTTATCAAGAAAGTATTAAAATGGCACCGTTTGAAGCTCTGTACGGATGATGATGCTGAAACCCTTAAATTGGTCTAAACCAGGAGAACGATGGTTTTTCAGGCCTGACATGGTTAAATAAACGGAAGAAAAAGTCCAATGGATAAGACACAGCCTGAAAGAAGCTCAAGCTCGTAGAAAAATTATGCAGATAAACGACATCGACCATTGGTTTTTCAAGTCGACGATCATGTATACCTGAAAGTATCACCAATGAAAGGTGTTAGCCGGTTTGGGGTAAAAGGAAAGTTGGCACCCCGATACATTGGTCCGTTCCCCATTCTTGAGAGATGTGGGCAAGTGGCATATAGACTTCAACTACCAGAATCACTATTTGCGGTGCATAATGTGTTCCATGTATCTCAGTTAAAGAAATGCCTTCGAATTCCTGATCAAATTATAGATGTGGTGGATGTTACTTTGGAACCAGACTTGACTTATTTCGAACATCCCATTCGAATTCTGGATGAAAAGGATAGGATCACTAGATAGAGGACTCTCAAGTTTTATAAGGTACAATGGAACCAACACATCTTTACTACTCTATAAGCCCTTATTGTAGGCGTCCACACCCGTGCGCCGTGTTCTGCCTCTCGACGCCTGTCTGCCCGCTAATCGCCTACAAATCACGCCATGTCCGTCCTTCCCAAATTAACCATTCATGGCAGCCGCGCCAAGTCGGTCCTTCCCAAATCACGCATCCGCAGCCGCCATGCCCGCGCCAGGGAAGGTGCTTCCCAAATCACGCGCCAGGGAAGGTCTTTCCATCTACCACGCACGCCGATCCAATGATGAAGCTGGTCGAATCTCGGGGGCGCTTCCCCAACACGCACACCGATCTCCATCTATCGAAGGTAAGCGGTCCGCGGACCCCCCGTCCTGGAGGCACCCACCACTGCTCCAAGCTCATGGAGCGCCAAGAATCCACCAAGTCGGACCCTGAGCTCCAACGTGAACCTGCGAATCCAGCATCTCTGTTAGGCGGGTGACCTCATGGGCGCTCTGAGGCTGCTGGGCTCTAACGGCGGCATCGACGTGCGGAGCTACTGCACAGTCGTTCAGCTCTGCGGGGAGGAGCAGTCGTTGGAGGCTGTCAAGAGAGCGCATGCCTTAATTCGTGTGTCTAGTGCCGCTGCAACGGGTGGAAAAGGGAGCGTCCTTGGGAAGAGGTTAGTGCTGGCGTACCTGAAATGCGGCGACCTGGGTGAGGCAAGGACGGTGTTCGATGGAATGCCTCCTCAAGCTGCTGATGTCTGTGTCTGGACTTTGCTGATGAGCGTGTATGCCAAGGTGGGTGATTTCTAGGAAGTTGTCTCACTGTTTAGGCAGATGCAATGTTGTGGGGTCAGTCCAGATGCACATGTTGTTTCCTGTGTCCTCAAGTGCATTGCTAGTTTGGGTAGCCTTACGAAAGGCGAGGTGATTCATGGATTACTTGAGAAGTTGGGTCTCAGTCAAGCATGCGCGTTTGCAAATGCTCTTATTGCCATGTACTCGAGGTGTGGACGGATGGAGGATGCGACGCGGGTATTTGACAGTATGCATCCCTAGGATGCCATCTCTTGGAATTCTATGATTGGTGGATGCTTTTCAAACGGATGGCATGGTACAACTGTTGATCTTTTCAGCAAAATGTGGTCTCAAGGTATGGAGATCAGTTCAGTGTCAGTGCTCAGTGTTCTGCCTGCTTGTGCGATGGAAATCATAGTTATAGCAACGTGAAAATGCTTATGTTGTGTAACACCCCTGGTGTTACTGTAACTAAAACTTGAGCATGGCATCATAAACATTGGCATTGTATATGTTTGACACACCTAGAGTGTATTCACTAGGTAAAAAATTTCAAATAAGCTGTATTGTCCTAGTGTTTTGCAAATAAGACCCTGAATAGGGCACTTAACCCTAAAGGGGGATTAAAGGGGTAAAACATAACCCAAATTGAGAAAACCTAAAAGCTTTAAGGAAAAGGTCATAAAATGGTCCCAAGAATAAAGTTGAATTGCATTTATACCCCTGGGGTACCAAAAACCCTAATTGGAACCCTAGAAAACCCTAAAACCAAACCCTAGGGGCTTATGTGCAAAATTAGTCCACTTTTGAACTAAAGTGCAAAAACCAAGTTAAATAAGTATCTTAAGTCATTTGGGTCACTCATATGTGAATTTACAAGCCAAATCCTAAGTTTTGGATTCATTTGCAAAAAGGTCCCTAATTGAGATTTCATTCTAAATCTGAATTTTAGTGTTAAGGGCTCAACTTTTGAGCCTTGCAACTTTCAAAATATAGGGTTTTTGCCCTAGGCTACTACAACAAAGTTATAGACCTAACATAGAAGAACAACTTTGCTTAAGAGCATAAGCATAGTTGTTAAGAAGAATTTGGAAATAATTAAGCCTAAAGCTTGGCTGTCAGGCTGGTTCCATTCTGAAATTCAGATATTCAGTGTAACAGAGCCAGCTTTGAGTGTGAATTCAACCTTGATCTAGTGCTCGAATGAGTTCAACCCCTATAGTCGAATTGTTGCTGGTTTGTATCTCTACAATTTTGCTGTAGAACTTGGGATGAGTTGTCATTGGGAATTGAGAGTAAATCATGCTCCAAGATGCTCTGTCAGTCGATTGAATGGCGATCGCCATGGTACAGTACCTGGCTGGGATCAAACCAAAAGATCTCACCGCCGATGAAGTCTCGTCGTGATTCATGTCACCGGTGCCAGGATTCGTACTCGGGGTGGATGGATAACGTCGCAGGGTTAAGGATCCTCGCCGCCGGTGAGCTGGAGGTCACTCCGGTGACTCACCGTGGCTACCCCTTATGCTTTGCGGCTGGAGCGATAGGCTCGCCGGTGAACCGCCACCTCTCGGCCTTGTGCCACGTGGCTCTACCTTTCCACCACGTCGCCGTGACTCCCTACCGCTGTCCCATCAACGCCGGTGAAGTTGCCACGACGGTGGACACGAAATCGCGAAGCCGATGATCTTCCTTATCTCCGGCCGCCCACGCTGTCTGACCAAATTAAGCGCCACGGCCCCTGTGATCTATAAATTGACCCCGCAGCGAGCTTCACAGCATTATCGCCCACCTAGCCACGAAGAATCGTTAGCAATCGTGCACCAGTGAGCTTGAATTCCGGTTTTTCCCCAAATCGATTCTCCGCCGCCGTGAACCACACACTACCGCGGCCAGCCCTCCACAGGTCTGCTCATGCCCTCTTTGTTCCTGTTCTAGCCTCTCTACATGCTGGTGATACTCGACAACCCACACAATTGCGCTAGGAGTCCTCTGGTCGCTGGGAACACGATCAAATGTCCGTAGTCTCCGCTGTTCTCGTGGGCAGAAGAGAATAGATCACCATTGGTGCAATTAAGTTAGGGGAAACGTTCTCCAGGTAGCGAATTTGGTTTAGTCCGAAGCTGAACACTGGTCTTGGCCTACTCCGACCAGTCTGCGTGCTCGCCGGAGCTCGGGTGCGTGCAACGCCGTCGAGGACTTGGCCGTGCGAAGAATTAGAAACCGAAGGGGTTATATGCAAACCGTCAACGACACATAGAAATAGTAAAAGAACACGTTTCTAGTTAGCCAGAACCCCGAGGGTGTTTCTGCAAAGCCGCCAGCGCGCGGGTGCACGCGCGCGCTTTTCCCCTCTGGACTGGGCCGCTGGGGCTGAAACCAGCCCAATACTATTCAGTCTTTTCCTTTTTCTTTTTCAGGAGAACTTTGAAAACCTATAGAAAATTGTAGAAAAATCTCAAAATTGTGAAACCAATTTTCCTAGACTTCTTATTTTCCATAGTATTTAATAAAAATAGTTTCATGATTTTTAGGTTAAATAAGGAATTTTAAGGCATTTAAAGTAGTTTAAAGTATTAGTTCTAGATTTTTAGAAAACATATAGTAATTCCAAAAATGTCCAAACTTTTTATATGAGTTCTATACATTATTTAGAAGCCTTGGGTAGAGTTTAGGTTGATTTGGACTTTGTTTGATAACTAGAACCCAAAACCCCCACCCCTGCCCTATGAACTCCTTTACTGACTCCGGAAACCCTAAGTTCTCGGAGTTCCGTGAAGGAAAATTGTATTCAAGACTTTAGATAATAAATTCTTATTATCTTTACACTCTCATGAGCATTACATGGCATTCATTCTTATATACATATATGTGGTTATGTTTAGAAAACGAAGAAGAGATTGAAGTGACCGAAGAGAAGACACCACCTTTGGAATCTCAGGCAGGGACTTGTCTCTACTTTGACATCTGCGGGCCTGAGCCTGACTCACCTACTAACGAAGGCAAGCCCCGGTGCATATGCCACCTTCCTTGATGTTTTTAAAATCTTTCTCACTTGCTTGTTGCATTAAGTAATAGGAGTTGGTTGTTAAACAATTCCTGCATTATCATCCTTGATCTTTGATTACCTTCCTTGAAACCCTGTTTTACAAAAGGTTTTTACTATGCTTAGTATTGCTCTAGCAAAACAAAAGGTTTTGTTTTACAAAAAGATGTTTGGAAAAGTGGGAGGGATATTTTTGAAAATAAAGCTTGATGGTGAATCCATCACGGCCGTGATGGATTCAACATCGGAAAAAGATGTACCTCTGCCAGGTACCAAGTTTTGGATTTAAATGATTAAGCTGGGACCGGGCGGGTGACTTGCACGAGAAGAGAGTCTCGGTGTAGTGTCTCCGTCTAAGTCGATTAAGGACCGTCTCGATGTAGGCCTGCTGACCGAGGACCCTTTAGCTGGTCACATGCCTCATCATGGGTAAGCCTTGCCTCGGGCAGACTAAGGCCAGAATAAGATAACACGAAATGGGCATGGAGCGGTGGCGGGAGTAGCGTGTACCCTCCGTGGCAAGAGGCTAGACGGTGGTGTATCTGTGCTCTCGGTTTGCGTGAACCTGATCTGGTCTTAAGAACCCCGGTGGTGGGTTGACATAAGCAAGGGTTAAGTGCTACTTATGTCGTGTGATTGGAGATCCTCAGCTGAGTATAATCGATTCGGATCGCCGTACCTTCGCGGTTATGAAGACTTGGTCACTGACTTACACGTAGCAATCCAGTAAAGATGAGGAGTGGATAAAAAATTGGCTAGTGCAGGCCAAGTGCTTGAACTAGGTTAGCAAGAACTCTAGATGTAGGTAAATTTACCTAACCTGACATTAAAAATGGATTTTTAAGGATCCACTTTTAGTAAGCATTTTTGCAAACAGAGTCTTTGATCTTGAGATACCTTACCTTGACTCCCTTATAACCAGCATACCCTTGAGAGTCTTTTCTTTAGTCGGGTAAGACTTGCTGAGTAATTCCGTACTCAGGGTTTATTCCCTCGTTGTTTTTAGGTGAGGAAGCAGCAAATTTCTGTTGCTTTTGTACCAAGGTGGTTCCAAAAGAAGAAAAACAAGAGTGAAGCTGCCGGAGGACATGGTCCTCCATAAGAAACTTTTATGTAAGAACTATCGGGAGGAGTTTTTGTCTCCCTTGGTATTGTAATAATACTACTCAGCACTCGTTCTATAACTTTGGTCTGTAATAAGTAACTTGATCTTACTTTTTAAATAAATGTAAGTTTATGTAATCACTTCTGCAATGTTATATCTCCGATGTTCTGTAATGTCTGCAAGACGGGTGAAACGTTCCTGGAAAGGTAAGAAAGACGATACCGAACTTGTCAAGTGATTCAGGAACATCTACAGGGTTGTCTGATGTCTGTTAGACAAGGACAACTGTAGGTGGGCCTACTGACTTGGAAGGTTCCATCACAGCTGGTATCGGAGCGAAGCCCTTCTTTGCAGATATTATGAGGCATCTTCAAAA
The DNA here is from genome assembly GCA_029449295.1 of Zea luxurians. NCBI lineage: Eukaryota > Viridiplantae > Streptophyta > Magnoliopsida > Poales > Poaceae > Zea > Zea luxurians. The sequence continues at coordinate 10,186,921 of JAOPSE010000051.1, read as the reverse complement.
GGATTTTCTAAAAACTTACCTAGAAAGATTTCTTTCGTTCTTATCCCTCACATTTGAAGAATCTATATGAAAGACCAGATAGGAGGAGTGCAATGTATAGAAAGTATAAATTAACTAAGGTTGATTCTGTAATTACACATGCATCATGATAAGAATTATACTAATAAAATTTCCCCCTTAGAGAATTGCCGCCGTGCACGAGGAAAACCGCGCGTAAGTCAACTGGCCCAATTGGAGTACCTCGTCACCAACTTGCCCCACGGGATGAGGATAGTAGTAGCGGAAGCAACGATCCAATTGGGGATCTTTGTAATGCCCAAAAATGAATACAATGTGTATAGTTGATATTCTTATTTTATGTGCCATATTTGCATCATAAAAAGAGCATACATATAATTAAGAGGAATTAATTAAAACAAATGATACCAAAATAAAATAAAGTGCATTTTGTTGGAGTTTTATATGTTTGTGCATTAAATAAAATAACAAGGATAATAATAATAAGATAATAATTATTTGAAGTTGGAGTAAACCTTAAATTGAAATTAGGATTTGGAATAAGAAAAAGAGAAGGGATATAAAAAAAATATAATATATATAAATAAATATCTTTGGACTTGGTATTTTAATTGCACAAATATAATTTGTAATTACTGAGCCACAAGGTTTGAATCTACATTCGAATTCAAATTGAATTTAGAAATAGAGAAAAGGAAATAAAAGATAAAAAGATAAAAACCCTACTTGGGCCGGCTTGCTTCTTTCAGCCCACTTTCCCTTTACTCACGCATAGCCCAGGATTCGTTACCATCGCGCGTCGTCACACTGGTGAGTGGGCCCCACCGGTCACTTACACAGCCGTGTACGCATGCTGGGGGCGCGCTGGTGATTGCTCTCTTCCACTGCGCATGGGGCCCGTCTGTCATTACTTGGTGCGGTCCGTCAACTGGGGGATGCAAGATCCGCGGCGAGCATTGCGGGCACGCCACTGGACGATTCTCGCACCGCACGCACGGTCGCCCTGGAATTTCGCCCCTCGCGTCTGACTCGCCGTTGGCTTCAAAATGCAGAGCTCACTTCTCTCGCCCTCTGCTTTCGCATCCGCTCCTCCTACAGCCGCCATCGACCCAAGCAACCGAGAGTGGGGTGAGACCAGAGAGTGAAATCGAGAAGAGAGGGAAAGGAATCGAAACAGCCGTCGCATCTTCACCATATGGTGGCCACCGAGAAGACCACGTCGTCGGGGACTCTGGGTTCTCCATTGCCGTGCGCCAGTACTAGAGTGAGGCTCCTCGCCTCTACCTCGCACCGGCAGATCTCGTGTTGTTGGGTGCGACCATCGGATAATGGAGAAGATGTCGGAGTTCGGCGCCCGGTTGTGAACTGCGCTCCGAGGTCGGTCGGCTCTCCTCCATCGGTGGTGAGTACATTTCTCTCTCCCAAGCCGCCAGTGCCGGTGTGCTGTTTCCTGGTACCGGCGTCGTGTACGTAGGTAGATGTGGGTAACGGTGTAAGGAAGAAGAAAACTCCTAGTCGCTGAAATCTAGATGTAGGGCTGAGATTAAAACCTGGAGTAACATTTTGCTTTGTAAAGTTTTGGCCGTCGGTGTGATAATCTATGGCTTGGGTTTGGGGAAAGAACTATGTCCGTAGATTGGGTTGCCAACGGTTAGGATTAGAAGGCATTTACCTCTTTTGGATTATTTGAATCTGTGCCATCAATCGTCAATCGTGCGGTCCGCACTGGTTATGGGCTCGGGATCGATCTAGGCCATCAGATCTTGATCCAGTGGCCCATAGCGCGTAGCGTTTTGGGGAATAGAAGATCTAATCCGGAGCGTCGATTGGGGATCAGACGGCTAGAGTTTACCCGTACCCCTTCGGCCAGGCCATTTTGCATAAGAGACCCTGTAGTTAATTAAAATCAACCCGCCATCCTCATCTGGGGCGCTCTGTGTCTTAAGGATGTTTTTACCAGACCCCCTGTGTTTCTCTGTATCATCGCGCGGAGTCCAGGGATCAGAGAAAATAAACAAATAATCCTAGAAAATGGTTTTTAGTATTAAAATAAACCTAGGAACTTATTTAATCCTTAGAAAATTCATATGAAGTCCAAATTAATCCGTTCCAATTCCTATAATTTTGTAATATTATTGTTTATCATCTAGTACCACTGTTTTGACATGAAAACAATAATAAAATTGATCTCCTAATTAATCTCATATCAAATACATAAAACCTTAGGAAATTCGTATCTCCTCCGTTTTAACTCCGATTTGATCCGTTCAAGTTGCGTTAGTCTCGTAGCAACGTGTAGATCATTATTATTCAGTTTGTACTTATGTTTGGTGTGATGTTAATTTTGTCTATACCATGTTTGTGTGTATTGCAACGACTAGCGCGAGGATACGTGTCATCTGAAAAGCAAGTTGGTAACTGGAATCTCAAGTGCCAGGCAAGTTGTGCCCTTGATTCACTTTTGTTACCCAATAATGTTCTTTATAATCATTTACCATGCATAGGCTTAATTTTGATGGGACCCAATAGGTCACCCTAGATTGTTTATCGCATTACCTTGATTACCCCCGAATCACTTGGGTAGTTTATGCTATTGCTTTACGTGGTTTTTGGGTTAATATTTCATTATATCCATGTTCCAGTTATTTTGTTATTCTATTTATGTTCATGTCAAGATCATTATGTTATTGTTAATTGGAACATGGAGCTTAACTTGAGAACCACGTGCCACCACAAGGGAGGAATGGGACCCCTTGGCTGACTAATTAGGAAAGCTAGTGGAAGACTACCTTACCCGAAAGGGGCAAGGGCAGTAGGGGAGTGGTCAGTGTAGGGAGGTCCCTGGTTGATTTTGCTGCGATGGCGGTCAGCCAGGAACCCAGCATTGGAACTTCCTATAAACTGTAGCGGGTTTTCGGAAGCTAGTGGAACTTTGTAAAGGCCTCGTAGTGGATCCCTAGCCATTCACCTTGGTAGTGTCTAAGGGCCTAGCTAACCCTGGCGACATGGGAAACACGACTTGTGGGTAAAGGGTACAACCTCTGCAGAGTGTAAAACTGGTATACTAGCCGAGCTCACGGTCATGAGCGGCTCAGGACTCTCCGATGATTAAATTATGGAACCTAAACTCAATTTGTCATTTGCATTTGCATGGGATTTGTTATTAATTGTGTTCTATTATTTCATTATGGTTTGGTATTCACTTACACTTAGTAACTGCTAATAAAATTTTGACCAACTTATAAAAGCAATGCTCAGCTTTAACCTCTATTGTTGATCAGCCTTACACTTCATGAACTCCCACCTTTGGTGAGTTCATGTCACATTATTCCCCACAACTTGTTGAGCGATGAACATGTGTGAGCTCACCCTTGCTGTCTCACACCCCCCCCACAGGACAAGTACAGGTGGTTCAGGAGGAGCCACAAGGCGAGGAGTTTGATCCGATCTAGGTGGCGTTTCTCAGTTGGCATTGGCGCCGACGATCCTTAGTTCGTTTTATCTTCATTACTTTATTTTGTAATAAGTCTTCCGCTATGTAATAAATACTCTGATTATTGTGACATCTATCTCTATGCACTCTGTTATTATATATGTTGTCTTCTTGGCGCATGTATGAGATGCACCTGGCTTTGTTCCTTAAAGCCGGGTGTTACAGAAGTGGTATCAGAGGAATGTTGACTGTAGGACGAGACCTAGATAGAAATGGACAAACCCTTTCCTACTTACCTTACTCTGATTCTCTCTATACTCATCTTGATCTAGTCTCACCTTTTGCTATTCTACTCTGATTATTCTTACCTTTACTACTTTAAGACAAGATGGATTTCAAACCTTGGAATCCCTACCCCTATGACATTTTTAAGGGATAGGAGACCTAAGACAAAATTAAAATTATTTTCTCTATTAAAAATGTTGTTTGATTGTTCTGATGATAAATGTCTGATTTGCTTCTTTGATTGATTGAGATATTATATATGAACATCTTAGCATGTACCACCATAAGGTAATAAATTAGCTATGGTAGGTAGAACATTAATCTGCTTAGCTAATAAATCCCTGCAGTAACATTCCTCGTAATTACTCGCCTTGTCTACAATTCTTCCTTTCTTACCCTGTATTTCTAACCCAGATGGGCTACCCCTATAGTGTTAGAAGAGAGCACTATAGACGTGATCCTTGGTATGTTATGGTTAAAAAAAGGCAAAGGTAATTTATACACTATGCTAAAGGAACCGTAGAACTCACCAGTTCCAAAGGACAAAGCTTTGAAGTTGAAGTTGCAGTAACTACCACCATCAGACTTGTGGCATTCTTAGTAGATGGGAAGTTTGTTGGTGAAAGCATCCGTGCGGTTAGAGATTTTTCCGGATGTCTTTGCAGAGGAGTTACTAGGGATGCCACCAGAGAGGAAAGTTGAGTTTGTCATTGATCTCTTACCTAAGACTGCTCCTATTTCTAAACAACCATATAGGATGTCCGTAGAAGAACTAAAGGAACTTAAGAAGCAATTAACGAAATTACAAGAGGTTGGGTACATTCGTTCGAATTCTTCACCTTATGGAGCGCCAGTTCTATTTGTATAGAAGAAAGATGGATCACAAAGGATGTGCGTGGATTATAGGTCCCTTAATGATGTCACTGTAGAGAAAAAGTATCCATTACCCCGTATTGAGGATTTATTCGATCAGATGAGAGGTGCTAGAGTATTTTCGAAGATTGATCTCCGATCGAGATACCATCAAATGAAGATTAGGCCGTCGGATATTCCCAAGACGGTTTTATCGACCCGATATGGATTATACGAGTTTACTGTTATGTCATTTGGATTAACCAATGCACCAGCTTATTTTATGAATTTGATGAATAAGGTATTTATGGAGTATTTGGACAGATTCGTCGTAATATTCATCGACGATATTTTTATTTATTCCAAGAGTGATAGTGATCATGAGAAATATCTAAGATTGGTGCTACAAAAGCTGCGAAATAATCAACTCTATGCTAAGTTCAGCAAGTGTGAGTTTTGGATTGACAAGGTGCCATTCCTTGGACATATTATTTCTAATGGAGGAATAGCAGTGGACTCTGCTAAAGTGAAAGAGATAATGGAGTGGAGAGTACCCACTACAGTTACTGAGATTCGGAGTTTCTTGGGACTCGCAGGATATTATCGGAGATTTACTGAAGGATTTTCTAAGATTGCTAAGCCTATGATCTCGCTTCTGGAGAAGGGAAGAGAGTTTAAGTGGGACGAGAAGTGCCAAGACAGCTTTGATCAATTGAAGAAGAGATTAATGTCGCCACCAGTATTGGTTATGCCAGACCTACAGAAAGGATTTGATGTCTATTGCGATGCATGTGGCCAAGGCTTAGGATGTGTGCTCATGCAGGAAGGACATGTGATCGCTTATGCTTCTCGTCAGTTACGGAAACATGAATTGAACTACCCCACGCATGACTTGGAATTGGCAGCCGTTGTGCATGCGCTTAAGATTTGGAGACATTACATTATGGGAACCAAGTGCCAAGTATACACGGATCATAAGGGTTTGAAGTATATATTCACTCAGAAGGATCTCAACCTTAGGCAACGCCGTTGGTTGGAGCTTATTAAGGATTATGATTTGGAGATTCACTATCACCCGGGCAAGGCAAATTTGGTTGCAGATGCCTTGAGTCGCAAGGAGCATGTTCATTCAGCTATTGCTGCCCAGCTACTCGATGAGATTGTTGAGGATTTCAGGAGACTTAACCTGGGGATAGTTGCTCACACTGAAGGAGTCATTATTGATGTGGAACCAACCTTGGAACAAGAAATCCGCAAAGGACAAATTGGTGATGCTAAAATACAAGAGATTAAGGATCGGATTACTGAAGGACGAGGTCCGGAATTCACGGAGGGTGAGCAAGGCACCATGTGGATCAAGGACAAGATATGTGTCCCTGAGATTGAAAGCCTTCGTGAGACTATATTGAGGGAGGACAATGACTTGGATTATTCTATTCATCCTGGTAGTACCAAGATGTATCAGGATTTGATGTAGAAATACTTGTGATATGGATTGAAGAGAGATGTGGCTACACATGTGGCTATGTGCGAGGTGTGTCAAAGAGTTAAGGTTGAACACCAGAGGCCAGCTGGACTATTATACCCATTAAAGATACCCGAGTGGATGTGGGAAGAGATTGGTATGGACTTCATTACTGGATTGCCTCGCACCTCGAAAGGATATGATTCTATATGGGTTATTGTGGATAGACTGACCAAAGTGGCTCATTTCATTCCGGTCAAGACTACTTATAAGTGGTCTCAATTGGCTGAGTTATATATGGCTCAGATTGTGTCTCTACACGGTGTACTAAAGAAGATCATTTTGGATAGAGGATCACAGTTTACCTCTAGATTTTGGAAAAGTTTTCATGAGAATATGGTTACGAAGTTGAATTTTAGTTCGGCCTGCCATCGTTAGACTGATGGACAGACTGAAAGGACTAATCAAGTATTGAAGGACATGTTGAGAGCTTGTGCCATTCAGCATGGTAGTAGTTGGGACAAGAGTCTACCTTATGCTAAGTTCTCATATAATAGTAGTTACCAGGCCAGTCTTACGATGTCACCGTTCGAGGCTTTATATGGCAAGAAGTGCATGACTCCTCTATATTGGATCAGACTAGAGGAAGACAATTCTTTGGGCCTGAACTTATTCAAGAGGCAAAAGAGCTATGCTGATAACAGAAAAAGACCACTGGAATTTGAGGAAGGAGATTATGTGTACCTCAAGATGTCACTACTTTGTGGAATGAGGAGATTCAAAGTCAAGGGTTGATTGTCCCCTCGCTTTATTGGACTATTCAGAATTTTTAGGTGAGTTGGAGAGATGGCCTAGCAACTCGAGCTACCTAATAATCCATCTGATGTGCATAATGTATTTCATGTGTCTCAACTTAAGAAATGTCTCCGTGTCCCTGAGAAACAGTTACCACTGGAAGAGCTCAGTGTTCAGGGTGATTTGACTTACACGGAGTATCCGATCAAGATTCTTGATACATTGACTCGAGTTACAAGAAATAAGGTAATAAAGATGTGCAAGTGCAATGGAACCATCATGGAGAAGATGAAGCTACTTGGGAGAGAGAAGAAGAGCTTCGAATAGACTTTCCCCACCTTTTCCCCAGTCCTTCCTAAATCTCGAGGACGAGATTCTTGTTAAGGGGGGTAGGATTTGTAATACCCAAAAATGAATACAATGTGTATAGTTGATATTCTTATTTTATGTGCCATATTTGCATCATAAAAAGAGCATACATATAATTAAGAGGAATTAATTAAAACAAATGATACCAAAATAAAATAAAGTGCATTTTGTTGGAGTTTTATATGTTTGTGCATTAAATAAAATAACAAGGATAATAATAATAAGATAATAATTATTTGAAGTTGGAGTAAACCTTAAATTGAAATTAGGATTTGGAATAAGAAAAAGAGAAGGGATATAAAAAAAATATAATATATATAAATAAATATCTTTGGACTTGGTATTTTAATTGCACAAATATAATTTGTAATTACTGAGCCACAAGGTTTGAATCTACATTCGAATTCAAATTGAATTTAGAAATAGAGAAAAGGAAATAAAAGATAAAAAGATAAAAACCCTACTTGGGCCGGCTTGCTTCTTTCAGCCCACTTTCCCTTTACTCACGCACAGCCCAGGATTCGTTACCATCGCGCGTCGTCACACTGGTGAGTGGGCCCCACCGGTCACTTACACAGCCGTGTACGCATGCTGGGGGCGCGCTGGTGATTGCTCTCTTCCACTGCGCATGGGGCCCGTCTGTCATTACTTGGTGCGGTCCGTCAACTGGGGGATGCAAGATCTGCGGCGAGCATTGCGGGCACGCCACTGGACGATTCTCGCACCGCACGCACGGTCGCCCTGGAATTTCGCCCCTCGCGTCTGACTCGCCGTTGGCTTCAAAATGCAGAGCTCACTTCTCCTCTCGCCCTCTGCTTTCGCATCCGCTCCTCCTACAGCCGCCATCGACCCAAGCAACCGAGAGTGGGGTGAGACCAGAGAGTGAAATCGAGAAGAGAGGGAAAGGAATCGAAACAGCCGTCGCATCTTCACCATATGGTGGCCACCGGGAAGACCACGTCGTCGGGGACTCTGGGTTCTCCATTGCCGTGCGCCAGTACTAGAGTGAGGCTCCTCGCCTCTACCTCGCACCGGCAGATCTCGTGTTGTTGGCTGCGACCATCGGATAATGGAGAAGATGTCGGAGTTCGGCGCCCGGTTGTGAACTGCGCTCCGAGGTCGGTCGGCTCTCCTCCATCGGTGGTGAGTACATTTCTCTCTCCCAAGCCGCCAGTGCCGGTGTGCTGTTTCCTGGTACCGGCGTCGTGTACGTAGGTAGATGTGGGTAACGGCGTAAGGAAGAAGAAAACTCCTAGTCGCTGAAATCTAGATGTAGGGCTGAGATTAAAACCTGGAGTAACATTTTGCTTTGTAAAGTTTTGGCCGTCGGTGTGATAATCTATGGCTTGGGTTTGGGGAAAGAACTATGTCCGTAGATTGGGTTGCCAACGGTTAGGATTAGAAGGCATTTACCTCTTTTGGATTATTTGAATCTGTGCCATCAATCGTCAATCGTGCGGTCCGCACTGGTTATGGGCTCGGGATCGATCTAGGCCATCAGATCTTGATCCAGTGGACCATAGCGCGCAGCGTTTTGGGGAATAGAAGATCTAATCCGGAGCGTCGATTGGGGATCAGACGGCTAGAGTTTACCCGTACCCCTTCGGCCAGGCCATTTTGCATAAGAGACCCTGTAGTTAATTAAAATCAACCCGCCATCCTCATCTGGGGCGCTCTGTGTCTTAAGGATGTTTTTACCAGACCCCCTGTGTTTCTCTGTATCATCGCGCGGAGTCCAGGGATCAGAGAAAATAAACAAATAATCCTAGAAAATGGTTTTTAGTATTAAAATAAACCTAGGAACTTATTTAATCCTTAGAAAATTCATATGAAGTCCAAATTAATCCGTTCCAATTCCTATAATTTTGTAATATTATTGTCTATCATCTAGTACCACTGTTTTGACATGAAAACAATAATAAAATTGATCTCCTAATTAATCTCATATCAAATACATAAAACCTTAGGAAATTCGTATCTCCTCCGTTTTAACTCCGATTTGATCCGTTCAAGTTGCGTTAGTCTCGTAGCAACGTGTAGATCATTATTATTCAGTTTGTACTTATGTTTGGTGTGATGTTAATTTTGTCTATACCATGTTTGTGTGTATTGCAACGACTAGCGCGAGGATACGTGTCATCTGAAAAGCAAGTTGGTAACTGGAATCTCAAGTGCCAGGCAAGTTGTGCCCTTGATTCACTTTTGTTACCCAATAATGTTCTTTATAATCATTTATCATGCATAGGCTTAATTTTGATGGGACCCAATAGGTCACCCTAGATTGTTTATCGCATTACCTTGATTACCCCCGAATCACTTGGGTAGTTTATGCTATTGCTTTACGTGGTTTTTGGGTTAATATTTCATTATATCCATGTTCCAGTTATTTTGTTATTCTATTTATGTTCATGTCAAGATCATTATGTTATTGTTAATTGGAACATGGAGCTTAACTTGAGAACCACGTGCCACCACAAGGGAGGAATGGGACCCCTTGGCTGACTAATTAGGAAAGCTAGTGGAAGACTACCTTACCCGAAAGGGGCAAGGGCAGTAGGGGAGTGGTCAGTGTAGGGAGGTCCCTGGTTGATTTTGCTGCGATGGCGGTCAGCCAGGAACCCTGCATTGGAACTTCCTATAAACTGTAGCGGGTTTTCGAAAGCTAGTGGAACTTTGTAAAGGCCTCGTAGTGGATCCCTAGCCATTCACCTTGGTAGTGTCTAAGGGCCTAGCTAACCCTGGCGACATGGGAAACACGACTTGTGGGTAAAGGGTACAACCTCTGCAGAGTGTAAAACTGGTATACTAGCCGAGCTCACGGTCATGAGCGGCTCAGGACTCTCCGATGATTAAATTATGGAACCTAAACTCAATTTGTCATTTGCATTTGCATGGGATTTGTTATTAATTGTGTTCTATTATTTCATTATGGTTTGGTATTCACTTACACTTAGTAACTGCTAATAAAATTTTGACCAACTTATAAAAGCAATGCTCAGCTTTAACCTCTATTGTTGATCAGCCTTACACTTCATGAACTCCCACCTTTGGTGAGTTCATGTCACATTATTCCCCACAACTTGTTGAGCGATGAACATGTGTGAGCTCACCCTTGCTGTCTCACACCCCCCCCACAGGACAAGTACAGGTGGTTCAGGAGGAGCCACAAGGCGAGGAGTTTGATCCGATCTAGGTGGCGTTTCTCAGTTGGCATTGGCGCCGACGATCCTTAGTTCGTTTTATCTTCATTACTTTATTTTGTAATAAGTCTTCCGCTATGTAATAAATACTCTGATTATTGTGACATTTATCTCTATGCACTCTGTTATTATATATGTTGTCTTCTTGGCGCATGTATGAGATGCACCTGGCTTTGTTCCTTAAAGCCGGGTGTTACAATCTTGAAGCCCGCATGAATCAGCTTCAAACGGAACTGCAACGCAGGACCAACATATGGGTCGCGGATGGCGACAGAATAAACGAATTGAGAGGTTACATCCACCGTTTGCAGGATCAGCTTGCTGATCGGGATTTAGCGCTCGACTGGGTGGTACAGTCTCGTTCAGTGGCTTGGGCTAAGGAAGCAAAGGCTCGACCCCGAGTCGAGGAACTTAGCTCTGCCATTGACAACTTGCAGGCATATTGCAATACCCTACATGAGGAAGTCCATGTACTGTATTCGCAACTACATCCCAGTGCACCAACGGATCCTATCGGGTCGGAAGCCGGACCCTCGCATGTTGCGGGAGAAGCACTTGGTGGTGACATAGACCTTTTTAAGCCCCCTCCTTCTATGAGGCTGGTCGATGAATGGTCTCCCACACCTGACGACGAGGCTGCCAGGAGCAACCAAAAGCAGGAATAGTGGTGTAGTAGTAGGAATAGAAGTAGTGTATTGTAGGTTGTACTATTGTATAATAGGTAGTGCTATCGTATACTGGGTAATGTATCCTGTTGTATAAAAATCGAGTCTATAACATTACTCTTTATGGTAATGTAAATTGGATGGTTTTGTCTTTGGCATATTATATTTGCTTTCAAATGTTTGTTGCCAGAGATGCCATCCAAGACCCGATCACAGGATGCAGCTAGAACCTCTAGTGGGAGGGAATCTACCCCAAATCCACCTCCTGTTCCTCCCACACTGGCTGAGGCGATTGCCGCCTTAGTGAATGCGACCGCTGATAATACCCATTTTCTGAGAGAGATGGCGGGTCAACAGTTTCAGCAACAAGACGGGCGGGGTTATCAACAGGGCCCCCGCGAAACTTCTTACTTGGACTTCTCAGAGACACGTCCACCCCTGTTTGTTAAAGCCGAAGACCCGTTAGAAGCCGACGAATGGATTCGGGTTGTTGAGCAAAAATTTGGACTTCTGCGCTGTTCAGAGACCCAGAAGCCTTTATTCGCAGCCCAGCAACTGCGCGGACCTGCCAGTACCTGGTGGGGAAATTTCGTGGCTGTTCAACTGGCCAATCATCAAATAACATGGGAAGAATTCAAGGTGGCCTTCCGCGAGCATTATATACCCGAAGGTGTTCTTCACATGAAGCAAGAAGAATTTATGAAGCTAAAGCAAGGAGGGGATACTGTTAATCAGTATCTCAATAAGTTCAATCATTTGTCGCAATATGCAATCGATCAAGTGAACACTGATCTGAAGAAGAAGAATTGTTTTATGAGAGGTCTAAATGATCGACTGCAAAGAAAGATGGCAACCTGCATAGATCTTACTTATGGAAGAGCTGTCAGTACAGCATTGGCAGTAGAAGCGAAGTATGCCGGTGTCGGAAAATCCAAGGGATTTGAAGGTGATAGGCCTAGTCAGGGCCCGGTGAAAAGGCAACGGTTTGTTCTCCGGCCTTCCAACCAGAATCGCTCTCATGCACCCTCCTTCCCTTTTAAGCAGCCAGTAATTATTCATCCCAATAATGCCCCCACTGCCCCAAGTCAGCCGGGTGCCCCAGGCACTCGATTCCCTGCTTTGCCCAGCTCATCAACTGGATGTTTCAATTGTGGCAAATCTGGACATTTCATCAAGGATTGCCCTTATCCAAAGCAAAACCAGTCAAATAATCAGCAAAGATCTGGGAATTTGTCTCAAGCCAAGGGAAATACTTCGGGCAAAAACACCAAGAAGACGGGACACATATATTATACACAAGTGGCCACTACACCGGACGGGGAGCCGATAATGATGGGTATGTTCCTCGTGGCCAATCATCCTGCAGTCATTCTCTTTGATTCTGGTGCTTCGCATACATTCATTAGCAAGAAATTTGTGGAGCAACATCACATTTCATGCCATGAATCAAAAGAGGGGTTTAAAATTCACTCACCTGGGGGACAAATCTTTACTAGAGAAGTGGCCTATCAAGTGCCCGTATCATTGGCCGGACAGGACTTTCCTACCAATATGATCGTTCTGAAAGGCCAAGACATAGATGTCATTTTGGGTATGAATTGGTTGGCCAAACATAAAGCAACCCTCAACACTAATCAAAGAACTATTAGGTTGAGTCATAATCAAGAAGAAATTCTTTTGCCTATCCCCATTTCAACCAAAGCTACTAGCAGAGTTTATGAAGCTATTATACCGGAAATCAAGGATATTCCGGTAGTATGCGAGTTTCCCAATGTCTTTCCAGAGGATTTGCCTGGATTGCCACCTGAAAGGGATGTAGAGTTTGTAATTGAGTTAAAGCCCGGTACGACTCCCATTTCTCGAAGATCGTATCGTATGCCTTCGAATGAGTTGGCAGAATTGAAGATTCAATTACAAGATCTACTTGAGAAAGGATTCATCCGGCCAAGCTCGTCGCCATGGGGATGTCCAGCAATATTCGTCAAGAAGAAGGATCAAACTTTACGAATGTGTGTGGATTATCGACCCCTGAATGAGGTCACTATCAAGAACAAGTACCCTCTTCCGAGGATTGACATTTTATTTGATCAACTGACCGGGGCGAGGGTATTCTCCAAAATTGATCTCAGATCGGGCTATCATCAGATCCATATTCGGCCCAAGGATATACCAAAGACCGCGTTCACTACGCGGTATGGATTATTTGAATACTTGGTAATGTCTTTCGGATTGACAAATGCTCCTGCCCACTTCACGTATTTGATGAACTCGGTATTCATGCCCGAGTTGGACAAGTTTGTGGTGGTCTTCATTGACGACATTCTAATATATTCCAAGAATGAATAGGAGCATGCTCAACATTTACGGATCATGTTAACGCGCCTGAGAGAACATCAGTTGTATGCCAAGTTCAGCAAATGCGCGTTTTGGCTGGATGAAATTCAATTTCTGGGACATGTTCTATCTGCCAGGGGGATTGCGGTAGATCCCAGCAAAGTCAAGGACATTTTGGAGTGGAAACCCCCAACCACTGTTCATCAAGTCCGAAGTTTCCTTGGACTGGCGGGATATTACCGCAGATTCATACCAGATTTTTCTAAGCTTGTGAAGCCAATCACAAGTTTATTGAAGAATGATATTAAATTCAATTGGTCTTCCAAGTGTAAAGAAGCTTTTGAACAATTGAAGACATTATTAACCACTGCTCCGGTATTGGCTCAACCGGATATCACGAAGCCCTTTGATGTATATTGTGATGCATCAGGCAGTGGTCTCGGCTGTGTATTAATGCAAGAAGGCCGAGTAATTGCATATGCTTCAAGGCAGTTGCGCCGACATGAGGAACATTATCCAACTCATGATCTGGAGCTAGCTGCTGTGGTTCATGCCCTGAAGATTTGGCGTCATTATCTGCTGGGTAATATCTGTCACATTTATACAAATCATAAAAGTTTGAAGTATATCTTCACCCAATCAGAATTGAATATGAGACAAAGGCGATGGCTTGAGCTTATTAAGGATTATGAACTGGAAATTCATTATCACCCAGGCAAGGCCAATGTAGTGGCAGATGCACTAAGCCGTAAGGTTTCCTGTCACTGTCTTACGGTGAAGACATCTGACAATACATTATGTCAAGAAATGGAGAAGCTAAACCTAGGAATGGTCCAACAAGGAACCTTAAGCCAGCTAAAGCTTGAGTCAGTCATTTTGCAAAGGATAATTGATGCTCAAAGGAATAATGAGGGTATGAAACACATTCGTGAGAAGATAAGGGCTGGGAAAGCCAAATGTTTCAAAGAAGATGATCAAGGCATTGTATGGTTTAATAACCGCATAGTGGTACCGAAGAATGAAGAGGTCCGCCAACAAGTTCTTGATGAAGCACACCTTAGTCGCTATTCTATTCATCCCAGAAGCACTAAGATGTACCAAGACTTGAAGCAACATTATTGGTGGACAAAAATGAAGATCGAAATTGCACGCTATGTGGCTAGATGTGACACCTGCAGACGTGTCAAGGCCATACATTTGAAAGCTGCCGGACCATTACAGTCTCTACCAATACCGACATGGAAATGGGAAGACATAAGAATGGACTTTATTGTGGGATTGCCCAGGACCGCAAAGGGGTATGACTCTATCTGGGTTATTGTCGATCGGCTTACGAAAATTGCTCATTTTCTACCCGTCAAGACAGTGCACCCAGTTGCTATTTATGCCCAATTGTATATTGCTCGTATTCTCAGTTTGCACGGGATTCCGAAGACTATAGTGTCGGATCGTGGACCTCAATTCGTATCCAAATTCTGGGAAGAACTTCATAAGTCCCTGGGTACCAAATTGCTCCACAGTTTGGCCTATCATCCACAAACAAGTGGGCAGACTGAAAGGATTAATCAAATACTTGAAGATATGCTGCGGGCATGTGTTCTGGACTTCTCATAGAAATGGGATGAATGTTTGCCCTTCGCGGAGTTTTCATATAATAATAGCTATCAAGAAAGTATCAAGATGGCACCCTTTGAAGCTTTATATGGACGACGCTATCGTACTCCGCTAAATTGGTCTGAACCTGGAGAAAGGTATTTCTTTAGACCTAATATGGTGAAAGAAACCGAGGAAAAAGTTCAGAAAATAATTCATAATCTGAAGAAAGCCCAAACTCGTCAGAAGAGTTATGCAGACAAACAGCGAATGCCCTTGTATTTTCTTGAAGGGGACTATGTCTACCTGAAGGTTTCACCAATGAAGGGAGTATCGCGTTTCGGGATAAAAGGGAAGCTTGCACCCAGGTACATTGGTCCATTCCCTATACTTGAAAGATATGGGCCAGTAGCATATCGACTCCAGCTCCCCGAAACTTTGTCTGCTGTACATAATGTGTTCCACGTGTCCCAACTGAAGAAATGTCTTCAGGTTCTCGATCGAACCGTTGAAGTGATAGATGTTGTCCTTAAATAGACTTGACATATTCCAAACATCCCATTCGGGTCTTAGATCAAAAGGACAGGGTTACCCAGAGAAAAACTCTCAAGTTCTATAAGATACAGTGGAACCAACATTCTGAAGATGAGGCTACATGGGAAACTCAAGACTTTTTAGATAAGAATTTCCCAGGCTTTTTAGCCTCATGTAATTTGTAAAGTGTGTATAGTTGTTGTAATAAAGGAGTGAACCCCACACCACCCCCTGCCTTGTACTAGAAATAAGGAAATAAAAATGTGACACATTTCCTTTTCCATTACTTACCCTAGGACCTTTAATCTCGGGACGAGATTCTTTTATGGGGGGAAGGATGTAACACCCCTGGTGTTACTGTAACTAAAACTTGAGCATGGCATCATATACATTGGCATTGCATATGTTTGACACACCTAGAGTGTATTCACTAGGTAAAAAATTTCAAATAAATTGTATTGTCCTAGTGTTTTGCAAATAAGACCCTGAATAGGGCACTTAACCCTAAAGGGGGATTAAAGGGGTAAAACATAACCCAAATTGAGAAAACCTAAAAGCTTTAAGGAAAAGGTCATAAAATGGTCCCAAGAATAAAGTTGAATTGGATTTATACCCCTGGGGTACCAAAAACCCTAATTGGAACCCTAGAAAACCCTAAAACCAAACCCTAGGGGCTTATGTGCAAAATTAGTCCACTTTTGGACTAAAGTGCAAAAACCAAGTTAAATAAGTATCTTAAGTCATTTGGGTCACTCATATGTGAATTTACAAGCCAAACCCTAAGTTTTGGACTCATTTGCAAAAAGGTCCCTAATTGAGATTTCATTCTAAGTCTGAATTTTAGTGTTAAGGGCTCAACTTTTGAGCCTTGCAACTTTCAAAATATAGGGTTTTTGCCCTAGGCTACTACATCAAAGTTATAGACCTAACATAGAAGAACAACTTTGCTTAAGAGCATAAGCATAGTTGTTATGAAGAATTTGGAAATAATTAAGCCTAAAGCTTGGCTGTCAGGCTGGTTCCATTCTGAAATTCAGATATTAAGTGTAACAGAGCCAGCTTTGAGTGTGAATTCAACCTTGATCTAGTGCTCGAATGAGTTCAACCCCTATAGTCGAATTGTTTCTGGTTTGTAGATCTACAATTTTGCTGCAGAACTTGGGATGAGTTGTCATTGGGAATTGAGAGTAAATCATGCTCTAAGATGCTCTGTCAATCGACTGAATGGCGATCACGATGGTAAAGTACCTGGCTGGGATCAGACCAAAAGATCTCACCGCCGATGATGTCCCGCCATGATTCGTGTCACCGGTGCCAGGATTCGCACTCGGGGTGGATGGATAACGTCGCAGGGTTAAGGATCCTCGCCGCCGGTGAGCTGGAGGTCACTCCGGTGACTCACCGTGGCTGCCCCTTCTGCTTTGCGGCTGGAGCGATAGGCTCGCCGGTGAACCGCCGCCTCTCGACCTTGTGCCGCGTGGCTCTACCTTTCCACCACGTCGCCGTGACTCCCTACCGCTGTCCCATCAACGCCGGTGAAGTTGCCACGACGGTGGACACGAAATCGCGAAGCCGATGATCTTCCTTATCTCCGGCCGCCCACGTAGTCCGACCAAATTAAGCGCCACCACCCCTGGGATCTATAAATTGACCCCGCAGCGAGCTTCACAACATTATCACCCACCTAGCCACGAAGAATCGTTAGCAATCATGCACTAGTGAGCTTGAATTCCGGTTTTCCCCCAAATCGATTCTCCGCCGCCGTGAACCACACACTACCGCGACCAGCCCTCCATAGGTCTGCTCATGCCCTCTTTGTTCCTGTTCTAGCCTCTCTGCACGCTGGTGATACTCGACAACCCACACAATTGCGCTAGGAGTCCTCTGGTCGCCGGGAACACGATCAAATGTCCATAGTCTCCGCTGTTCTCGTGGGCAGAAGAGAATATATCACCATTCGTGCAATTAAGTTAGGGGAAACGTTCTTCAGGTAGTGAATTTGGTTTAGTCCGAAGCTGAACACTGGTCTTGGCCTCCTCCAGCCGGTCTGCGTGCTCGCTGGAGCTCGGGTGCGCGCAACGCCGTCGAGGACTTGGCCGTGCGAAGAATTAGAAACTGAAGGGGTTATATGCAAACCATCAGCGACACATAGAAATAGTAAAAGAACACGTTTCTAGTTAGCCAGAACCCCGAGGGTGTTTCTGCAAAGCCGCCAGCGCGTGGGCACGCGCGCGCTTTTCCCCTCTGGACTGGGCCGCTGGGGCTGAAACCAGCCCAATACTATTCAGTCTTTTCCTTTTTCTTTTTCAGGAGAACTTTGAAAACCTATAGAAAATTGTAGAAAAATCTCAAAATTGTGAAACCAATTTTCCTAGACTTCTTATTTTCCATAGTATTTAATAAAAATAGTTTCATGATTTTTAGGTTAAATAAGGAATTTTAAGGCATTTAAAGTAGTTTAAAGTATTAGTTCTGGATTTTTAGAAAACATATAGTAATTCCAAAAATGTCCAAACTTTTTATATGAGTTCTATACATTATTTAGAAGCCTTGGGTAGAGTTTGGGTTGATTTGGACCTTGTTTGATAACTAGAACCCCAAACCCCCACCCCTGCCCTATGAACTCCTTTACTGACTCCGGAAACCCTAAGTTCTCGGAGTTCCGTGAAGGAAAATTGTATTCAAGACTTTAGATAATAAATTCTTATTATCTTTGCACTCTCATGAGCATTACATGGCATTCATTCTTATATACATATATGTGGTTATGTTTAGAAAACGAAGAAGAGATTGAAGTGACCGAAGAGAAGACACCACCTTTGGAATCTCAGGCAGGGACTTGTCTCTACTTTGACATCTGCGGGCCTGAGCCTGACTCGCCTACTAACGAAGGCAAGCCCCGGTGCATATGCCACCTTCCTTGATGTTTTTAAAATCTTTCTCACTTGCTTGTTGCATTAAGTAATAGGAGTTGGTTGTTAAACAATTCCTGCATTATCATCCTTGATCTTTGATTACCTTCCTTGAAACCCTGTTTTACAAAAGGTTTTTACTATGCTTAGTATTGCTCTAGCAAAAAAAAGGTTTTGTTTTACAATAAGATGTTTGGCAAAGTGGGAGGGATATTTTTGAAAATAAAGCTTGATGGTGAATCCATCACGGTCGTGATGGATTCAACATCGGAAAAAGATGTACCTCTGCCAGGTACCAAGTTTTGGATTTAAATGATTAAGCTGGGACCGGGTGGGTGACTTGCACGAGAAGAGAGTCTCGGTGTAGTGTCTCCGTCTGAGTCGATTAAGGACTGTCTCGATGTAGGCCTACTGACCGAGGACCCTTTAGCTGGTCACATGCCTCATCATGGCTAAGCCTTGCCTCGGGCAGACTAAGGCCAGAATAAGATAACACGAAATGGGCGTGGAGCGGTGGCGGGAGTAGCGTGTACCCTCTGTGGCAAGAGGTTGGACGGTGGTGTATCTGTGCTCTCGGTTTGCGTGAACCTGATCTGGTCTTAAGAACCCCGGTGGCGGGTTGACATATGCAAGGGTTAAGTGCTACATATGTCGTGTGATTGGAGATCCTCAGCTGAGTATAATCGATTCGGATCGCCGTACCTTCGCGGTTATGAAGACTTGGTCACTGACTTACACGTAGCAATCCAGTAAAGATGAGGAGTGGATAAAAAATTGGCTAGTGCAGGCCAAGTGCTTGAACTATGTTAGCAAGAACTCTAGATGTAGGTAAATTTACCTAACCTGACATTAAAAATGGATTTTTAAGGATCCACTTTTAGTAAGCATTTTTGCAAACAGAGTCTTTGATCTTGAGATACCTTACCTTGACTCCCTTATAACCAGCATACCCTTGAGAGTCTTTTCTTTAGTCGGGTAAGACTTGCTGAGTAATTCCGTACTCAGGGTTTATTCCCTCGTTGTTTTTAGGTGAGGATGCAGCAAATTTCTGTTGCTTTTGTACCAAGGTGGTTCCAAAAGAAGAAAAACAAGAGTGAAGCTGCCAGATGACATGGTCCTCCATAAGAAACTTTTATGTAAGAACTATCGGGAGGAGTTTTTGCCTCCCTTGGTATTGTAATAATACTACTCAGCACTCGTTCTATAACTCTGGTCTGTAATAAGTAACTTGATCTTACTTTTTAAATAAATGTAAGTTTATGTAATCACTTCCGCAATGCTATATCTCCGATGTTCTGTAATGTCTGCAAGACGGGTGAAACGTTCCTGGAAAGGTAAGAAAGACGATACCGAACTTGTCAAGTGATTCAGGAACATCTACAGGGTTGTCTGATGTCTGTTGGACAAGGACAACTGTAGGTGGGCCTACTGACTTAGAAGGTTCCGTCACATGTTGTTTCTTTATGGCGTGCTCACTAGATTCATGAACATCGATGCAACAGTACCACTATTGTGAAACAGAGAATTAAATATGTGCCTTGTAGTATCTTTTTTTTCTTTGATCAACTGTATCTCTTGATCAACATGATGTTAGAGAAAATTGTTTTTTCCTAGGTGCAAGCTAATAGAATAACTGAATAAACAGAATGTAAGCAAACTTGCTTATGGCTAATATAGCTATCAAATGTATCTCTTTGTCATTCCATATCAATGTTCCATACAAATTTTTTACTTCCGTTGCAACGCACGGGCACATATCTATAGCAATATAACACACATATGTACATAAGTTATCGTGTTATTATACTGTTCTGTTGCAACGCATGGGCACTCACCTAGTTGAAGAAGAAGCTACCTAGGAGACTCAAGACTTCCTAGAGAAAAAATTCCTAGGTTTTTAGCTTCATGTAACCTGTAAGATTTATGTACTTTATTGTAAAGTCGGAACAAACCCCACCCCACCCCCTGCTCTATAAGATAAATAAGGAAATGAAGTTGTGACGCATTTCCTTTTCCATTACTTACCCTAGGACCTTAAATCTCGGGACGAGATTCTTTTATGGGGGGGAAGGATGTGTGTCACACCCAGGTTTCGGGGCACCAAGACCCGGGCGCGAACATAATCACCAGGTGCGCTGGGACCAAGTCTCACACATATGATGAATCATGGCACAGGATCGAATGTCACATCTTTACTATATAACAGGAGTTCTATACAAAATAAATAAATAATTACATTATAAGGAGACAACGGTCCAGCAACCCAAAGTTGACTGGGAGACGACGGCCTAGACCTCTCGCGAACACATCGCAGCATCCTCCATGCGCCTCATCCTGTGGTACCTGTTCTTGACCTGTGGGGGGGGTGCGAGACAGCAAGAGTGAGCTCACATACGTTCATAGCTCAACAAGTTGTGGGGAATAATGTGCATGAACTCGCCAAAGGTGGGAGATCATGTGAAGTGTAAGGCTTACCAAAGAGGATGGTTGAAGCTGAGCATTGCTTTTAGAGTTGGGCAAAATTTTATTAGCAATTACTAAGTATAAGTAAATACCAAACCCAATTAAGTAATAGAACAAAAGTAACAACATCACCTGCGATGCAATGCATATGACAAATTGAATTTAGTTCCATAATTTAATCATGTGAGTGTCCGAGCTGCTCATGACCGTGAGCACGGCTAGTATACCAGTTTTACACTCTGCAGAGGTTGCACATCTTTACCCACAAGTCGTGTTACCCATCTGCCAAGAGACGGCCAATCCCATACACCTCTACCGAGGAGGCGAGGCAGGGTAACACTACGAGGCCTTTACAAAGTTCCACTAGCTTTAGAAAACCCGCTACAGTTTATAGGAAGCTCCAATGCAGGAATCCCTTGCAGGACCGCCGTCGCAGCAAAATCCTCCCGAGGGCCTCCCTACACTGACCACTCCCCTACTGCCCTTGCCCCTTTCGGGTAAGGTAGTCTTCCACTAGCTTTCCTAGTTAGATGGCCAAGGGCGTCCCATTAAACCCTTGTGGTAGCACTGTTTTCCCGGGTGGTTCTCCATGTTCCAATTATCATAATGATCTTAACATGAACCATAAATAACAACTGATAACAAAAGTATAATCATGAATAGTGTAACCTTCATACCCAAAACCACATATAGCACTAGCAGGTACTACCCAAAAAGTTCAGTGGTAATCAAGGTATGAAGATAGTCAAACTGGGGTAACCTATTGGGTCCCATCAAAATTAACCTATGCAGATCATTATGATTAATTAGAACATGAGTGGGTAAAAAGAAGTGATCAAGGGCACAACTTGCCTGGGACTTGAGATTCCAGGTACCACTTGCTCTTCAGGTGACACATGTCCTCACGCTAGTCGTAGCAATACAAACAGACATGGTATAGACTAAATTAACATCACACCAAACATAAGAACAAACTGAATAATAATGATCTACACGTTAAAATAAAATTCTAGGAACAGGAATCATAATTTTTGGACTTATAGAATTTAAGTTATGCCTTTTCAAAGGTTTTATGTGTTTTAAATAAGATTAAGTGTGAGATTAATTTTCTTACTGTTGTCATGATAAAACAGAGGCTCCAAGTGATAGATAATTAAATTATAAAAATTTAGAAAGTGGAATGGATTAATTTGGAGCAAGTATGAATTTTCTATGAATTTATTAAGTTCTAGTAATTATTTTCATATTAAAAATCCATTTTCTATTTCATTTATTCAAATTAAATGGGTTCTGGACTGGGCCTCATTTTCTGTAAAGTACAGGGGCACTGGCGCAAAAGATTCTAAGACACATACCACCCTGCGTAGAGGACTGCGGGTTAATTTTTTTAATAACCTAGGGTTTCTTTAGATAAATGCCACGCGAAAGGGTATCTTAAGATGTCGGTCGCACGATCTAGTATGGACGGCACGGATTAGACGCAGAAGCGTTATGTACTGAAATTTTCCCCCGATCGCCAGATCCGGAATGGACGGTTGAGGGGCGACCACGTCCCGATCGGATCACAACCGAACATCATCGAAACGACGATTCAGATCCTATCTCGCGAAGCGGTACGCTATAATCTAATCCAGTCCGTTCTTTAAGAATCCGACGGTAGAAACCCAGCCCCCCTACACAGGCCAAACTCCGATGGCCGAGCAGGGCCAGACGGCGGCGCGCCATGGCCGGCGATGAGTATTCTGGCCGAATGAGACCCAAACCGCACACCGGACACCCCAAACCGAGGAGGAGGACTAAGCGAACCCAATGGTTAGTGGCTCACCTCCAATCGGTATTCAGGGCGAGCTACCCACGATACGCGGCGGCAGTGCGGCGGAGCACCGGTCCGGCGAAGAATCCCGGTGGCCAGGAACACGATTCCGCCCAGCCGAAGCCGCGATGAGCATCAGTGTGCGCTGGGACCCCTCCCGAGTCGATCCCCGAGGGCTGGACGAGGGTGGTGGAGCACGACCACGGAGCACAGTACGTTTTCCTGGCGCAGCTTCCTCACCGGCGAGAAATTGCCCGCGATGTTCTCTCTCTCTTTGTTTTCCTCTCTGTTCGACCGGTGTTGATGCAGCAGAAGCCACCGGCATCGGCGAGGACGGGCCATGGCGAGGATTGGCGACGAAGCACACCCATCGAAGAGGGCATGCAGCTTCATGGTTCCCAGCGGCGGAAGCAGCGGTAGCCGGTTCCAGGCAGCGTGGATGAGGCGAATCAGGCACGGGTTCAGGATTTATATACCACCGCTAAGCCCGACCGGGGAGGGATTCCCATGATTTGGGGACGAACATGTCGGGGTTGTTTGCAACAGACCGAAGCTGGGGGAAGCACCAGACAAGTGGGCCCCATATGTCATTGTCCCATGCGCACAACACCAAGCGCCCGACCCGTGGGTCCCACCGTTCAGTGGCCACAGGAGCGCGCATGGTGGGGTGTTAGGCTGGCCGATTAGTGGGCTGGCGCGAGGGCTAAAAGTGGAGGTGGGCCGCAGGCGCGTGAGAATTCGGCCCAGCCGGTTTCTTCTTCTTTTTTTTCTTTTGTTTTTCTTTTACTATTTTCTATTTCAATTCATGGATTTTAAACTAGATTCAAACTAGTTCAAACTTTGACTCAGTTTTAAATGTGCACTTTAAAACCACAGTATGAAATGTAAGTTTAGTTTATTTTATTTATTATACTAATTAAACAAATGATTTTAAATATGAAATTCATACACACTAAAATAGAAAATAGGTATTTTAAGAATTAAAATCTATGGTTTATAAAAATCCTTTTGAGAATAATTATAAATATTCATTTCAACCAAGGGTAATAAATTCATATAGAGATTATTTTATTTAAATCTTTATTAGGAACATGTTTATTTTAGGTGATGTTGCTTCCAATGTAACAAAATTCTTATTGGAAGACATTCTAATATCAAAATCCTTGGAGAACTTTTACTAAACTTTCACATTAAGATTTTTGGGTGTTACAAATCCTACCCCCCTTAACAGAAATCTCGCCCTCGAGATTTGTAAGAAAAGGGAATACAGAAGGATTGGTTTGTAATTCAACTCTTAGTCTATAATCGCTTCAAGAATCCAGAGTCTCATATATATTTTTGTCAATAGTGGGTGATTAGGAGAGCATAGGTATCCAGCTACTTATTATGTAGGGTCTAAGAGATGGATAAGTTAGGGCAAGCATAGCCTGGGGTAAGAAAGTTTATGGTGAAAAAGAACTTCGTGTTGGGTGGTAATGCATCTGAAGGTTGTGCTTGACTTCCCTCCTTTCTTGACATGGTTGATCTTTTCTTCTCCGGCCTTGGTCTCATTTATTTGAGGTTAGTATATATCATCGGGGTTGGGATATATGATTAAGATAGATATGAATGTGTTAGACTACATGATGTAGGTTAAAAGTTGGTTTGATGTTAGATAGGGATAGATGGATTATACAATTCTTCATGACTCTATTGGTTGGATCAGATCTCATGCATGTGGCTGCGTTGGTTTAAGGCACTGGTTTGGTTTCAGTGTATGGGGGTATGGCCTTATCTTGTGTACCAGCATTAAGTAACACACTAGATTAGATCATATTAGATTAGATGGGATCTAGATACGTTAGGATAAGTTAAGATCTTTTGAGATAAGATAGATCTATGAGTGTAGGATAGAATCTTTTAAGATGAGATGAATCCATTAGGCTAGATACATTTTTTTTAATGAGGGATAATCTAATTTGTCTAGTTACTTTTATAAGCATTTTTTTTTCTATATGCATATGCAGGTGTAATTGTGGACATTACTTCACAACTCATCGCAATCAATCAAAGATCCAAATCAGACAAGTATCATAAGAACAAACATTCAAGTTAATAGATACTAAAAAAATAGTTTTGTTTTTGTTCCTAGGATTAGGTCTCCTATTCCTAAAGGTCACTTCAGGCACAGGATTTCAAAGTGTAAAATCCACATTTGTCTTTTAGGAAGAAAAGATAAGAATAATCAGAGTAAGCGGAAATAGATGAGAAAAAGATTAAGATAAGTTTAGAAAAGAATCAGAGTAAGGTAAGTAAAGAATGGTTGTCCAGTTCTATCTAGGTTTCGTCCTACAGTCAACATTCCTCTGATACCACTTCTGTCACACCCGGGTTTCGGGGCACCAAGACCTGGGCGCGAACATAATCACCAGGTCCGCTGGGACCAAGTCTCACACATATGATGAATCATGGCACAGGATCGAATGTCACATCTTTACTATATAACAGGAGTTCTATACAAAATAAATAAATAATTACATTATAAGGAGACAACGGTCCAGCAACCCAAAGTTGACTGGGAGACGACGGCCTAGACCTCTCGCGAACACATCGCAGCATCCTCCATGCGCCTCATCCTGTGGTACCTGTTCTTGACCTGTGGGGGGGGTGCGAGACAGCAAGAGTGAGCTCACATACGTTCATAGCTCAACAAGTTGTGGGGAATAATGTGCATGAACTCGCCAAAGGTGGGAGATCATGTGAAGTGTAAGGCTTACCAAAGAGGATGGTTGAAGCTGAGCATTGCTTTTAGAGTTGGGCAAAATTTTATTAGCAATTACTAAGTATAAGTAAATACCAAACCCAATTAAGTAATAGAACAAAAGTAACAACATCACCTGCGATGCAATGCATATGACAAATTGAATTTAGTTCCATAATTTAATCATGTGAGTGTCCGAGCTGCTCATGACCGTGAGCACGGCTAGTATACCAGTTTTACACTCTGCAGAGGTTGCACATCTTTACCCACAAGTCGTGTTACCCATCTGCCTAGAGACGGCCAATCCCATACACCTCTACCGAGGAGGTGAGGCAGGGTAACACTACGAGGCCTTTACAAAGTTCCACTAGCTTTAGAAAACCCGCTACAGTTTATAGGAAGCTCCAATGCAGGAATCCCTTGCAGGACCGCCGTCGCAGCAAAATCCTCCCGAGGGCCTCCCTACACTGACCACTCTCCTACTGCCCTTGCCCCTTTCGGGTAAGGTAGTCTTCCACTAGCTTTCCTAGTTAGTTGGCCAAGGGCGTCCCATTAAACCCTTGTGGTAGCACTGTTTTCCCGGGTGGTTCTCCATGTTCCAATTAACATAATGATCTTAACATGAACCATAAATAACAACTGATAACAAAAGTATAATCATGAATAGTGTAACCTTCATACCCAAAACCACATATAGCACTAGCAGGTACTACCCAAAAAGTTTAGTGGTAATCAAGGTATGAAGATAGTCAAACTGGGGTAACCTATTGGGTCCCATCAAAATTAACCTATGCAGATCATTATGATTAATTAGAACATGAGTGGGTAAAAAGAAGTGATCAAGGGCACAACTTGCCTGGGACTTGAGATTCCAGGTACCACTTGCTCTTCAGGTGACACGTGTCCTCACGCTAGTCGTAGCAATACAAACAGACATGGTATAGACTAAATTAACATCACACCAAACATAAGAACAAACTGAATAATAATGATCTACACGTTAAAATAAAATTCTAGGAACAGGAATCATAATTTTTGGACTTATAGAATTTAAGTTATGCCTTTTCAAAGGTTTTATGTGTTTTAAATAAGATTAAGTGTGAGATTAATTTTCTTACTGTTGTCATGATAAAACAGAGGCTCTAAGTGATAGATAATTAAATTATAAAAATTTAGAAAGTGGAATGGATTAATTTGGAGCAAGTATGAATTTTCTATGAATTTATTAAGTTCTAGTAATTATTTTCATATTAAAAATCCATTTTCTATTTCATTTATTCAAATTAAATGGGTTCTGGACTGGGCCTCATTTTCTGTAAAGTACAGGGGCACTGGCGCAAAAGATTCTAAGACACATACCACCCTGCGCAGAGGACTGCGGGTTAATTTTTTTAATAACCTAGGGTTTCTTTAGATAAATGCCACACGAAAGGGTATCTTAAGATGTCGGCCGCACGATCTAGTATGGACAGCACGGATTAGACGCAGAAGCGTTATGTACTGAAATTTTCCCCCGATCGCCAAATCCGGAATGGACGGTTGAGGGGCGACCACGTCCCGATCGGATCACAACCGAACATCATCGAAACGACGATTCAGATCCTATCTCGCGAAGCGGTACGCTATAATCTAATCCAGTCCGTTCTTTAAAAATCCGACGGTAGAAACCCAGCCCCCCTACACAGGCCAAACTCCGGTGGCCGAGCAGGGCCAGACGGCGGCGCGCCATGGCCGGCGATGAGTATTCTGGCCGAATGAGGCCAAACCGCACACCGGACACCCCAAACCGAGGAGGAGGACTAAGCGAACCCAATGGTTAGTGGCTCACCTCCAATCGGTATTCAGGGCGAGCTACCCACGATACGCGGCGGCAGTGCGGCGGAGCACCGGTCCGGCGAAGAATCCCGGGGGCCAGGAACACGATTCCACCCAGCCGAAGCCGCGATGAGCATCAGTGTGCGCTGGGACCCCTCCCGAGTCGATCCCCGAGGGCTGGACGAGGGTGGTGGAGCACGACCACGGAGCGCAGTACGTTTTCCTGGCGCAGCTTCCTCACCGGCGAGAAATTGCCCGCGATGTTCTCTCTCTCTTTGTTTTCCTCTCTGTTCGACCGGT
Source organism: Zea luxurians (assembly GCA_029449295.1). Classification (NCBI taxonomy): domain Eukaryota; kingdom Viridiplantae; phylum Streptophyta; class Magnoliopsida; order Poales; family Poaceae; genus Zea; species Zea luxurians. The sequence goes on along the minus strand of JAOPSE010000051.1, from coordinate 10,159,335 downwards.
GTTGATGCAGCAGAAGCCACCGGCATCGGCGAGGACGGGCCATGGCGAGGATTGGCGACGAAGCACACCCATCGAAGAGGGCATGCAGCTTCATGGTTCCCAGCGGCGGAAGCAGCGGTAGCCGGTTCCAGGCAGCGTGGATGAGGCGAATCAGGCACGGGTTCAGGATTTATATACCACCGCTAAGCCCGACCGGGGAGGGATTCCCATGATTTGGGGACGAACATGTCGGGGTTGTTTGCAACAGACCGAAGCTGGGGGAAGCACCAGACAAGTGGGCCCCATATGTCATTGTCCCATGCGCACAACACCAAGCGCCCGACCCGTGGGTCCCACCGTTCAGTGGCCACAGGAGCGCGCATGGTGGGGTGTTAGGCTGGCCGATTAGTGGGCTGGCGCGAGGGCTAAAAGTGGAGGTGGGCCGCAGGCGCGTGAGAATTCGGCCCAGCCGGTTTCTTCTTCTTTTTTTTTCTTTTGTTTTTCTTTTACTATTTTCTATTTCAATTCATGGATTTTAAACTAGATTCAAACTAGTTCAAACTTTGACTCAGTTTTAAATGTGCACTTTAAAACCACAGTATGAAATGTAAGTTTAGTTTATTTTATTTATTATACTAATTAAACAAATGATTTTAAATATGAAATTCATACACACTAAAATAGAAAATAGGTATTTTAAGAATTAAAATCTATGGTTTATAAAAATCCTTTTGAGAATAATTATAAATATTCATTTCAACCAAGGGTAATAAATTCATATAGAGATTATTTTATTTAAATCTTTATTAGGAACATGTTTATTTTAGGTGATGTTGCTTCCAATGTAACAAAATTCTTATTGGAAGACATTCTAATATCAAAATCCTTGGAGAACTTTTACTAAACTTTCACATTAAAATTTTTGGGTGTTACAATGTGACACCCCTAGTGTTACAAGAACTAAAACTTGGGCATGTCATCATATGCATTGACATGTCATTATGTTTGTTACACCTAGAATGCATCCACTACACTGAAACTTCAAAACAAGTTGTGATGTGATGACTTGAAGTGCTTCATAACCCTAGAATAGGGTACTTTGCTAAGGGATAGAGGTATGTGGGTGTGTATGATAACAACTTGGTTTTATCTCAAAGGTTAGTTGAAATGTTCATAAGAGACTAAACTTGGAGAATTTGAGTGGCACATAAACCCTAGAACACTCAAAACCCTAATTGAAACCCTAGAAACCCTAATTAAGTGCCCTACAAGATGATTTCAATTTCTATGCACTTTTGAACCAAAGTGCATATATCAAAGTGGTAGAGTATAAAAAACTAAGCAACTTTGACATTGGAATATTTTCAAGTGTTGTGGAGAAAATTGGAGTAATTTGCAAAAAGCCCTAATGGCACCATATGGCTTAAACCCTGAAATCAGTGACATTAGGCCAAGTTTGTGCCCTTGTATCTCTTAATCCATGAAGATTTTGCACTAAGTCATTACAACAAAATGGTAGAGCTATGTTAGTAGTTCAAGTTTGACTAAGTGACTAAGCCTTGGTGCTATATGGAAATTGGAGAAAAATGGACCTAAAGTTGGGCTATCAGTCGGATCAGGCACTGAAGTGTGACTGACAGTGAACCCCAATGAACTTTGGAGCCAATTTGAGCTTGATTGAGTGAGCAAATGACCAGGGTTCCTATGGTCGATTTGAAGCTGGTATATAGGTTAGTAACTTTGATGTAATCCGGTTAGTAGCTCATCACATAGAAATTGGAGAAAAATGCCTTTAAAAATGCCCTGTCAGACAAACTGAAGAGGATTGTGATGATACAGTGACTGAAATATCCGAGGTGCGGTGCACCTCACCGCAGGTATTGATTAGCCTCGTGATTCGCGCAGCGTCCTAGATGGGTGCTCGGCGGGCATCTTTTTGCCGTGATATTTGTTGACGGGGTAAGATCACCGTCGTGGCGCGCGAACGCCCAGGCCACCATGTGGCTGCTAGCCCTTGTGACCGTACCTGGCCGCCAGCGCTGCTTCCCTCTGTTGGTCCACGACATCGCTGAATTAACCATGTCATGGTCGTGGCGAGACGTGTCTGGCTCCTAGAAAAGAACCGCGCTTGACGTCACCGGTGATGGCCAGTGGGGTCCGATGAAGCTTATCACCTGTACCGCCACCGTGGGGTCATCGACCCTATAAATTCACCATGTCCTTACTCCCATCGTCCAAATTGACCGTGCACTAATCTTTGCCTCCCAGTTACTGAGCTAACGACTCACTAGCCATCCCTTTTCGTCCACCATCGACCAAGATCACCCGATTTCCCTAGGTTCGGTCATTGTTACCGCCGTGAAGGATCCAACTGTGGCCAGCCTTCCTCAGGTTAGTCCATACCCGTTTAAATCTTGTTTTGGCATACCTTTAGCCTCAGGTTGCTTACCGTGCCAGCCGATTGAACTTTACCATAGCCGGAACCCCGAAACGCCGCGTCGCCACCGTAGGACGCCACCGCGGACACTCCCTCCATCGACTCGTCGCTCTGTCCCTTCATCTGTCCTCCCAGCCGTCGTTCTTGCGTCCTGATAAGTTGCTAAAGCTTATCGTGCTTCCCATTTAAACACTATCGTGTTGTATCACTAGGAACGGGTCTGTGAAGACTTCGGATCCGCGGGTGCCCGTAGACCGAGCTCTTGGATGGAGTTCGTGCTTAATTTTTGATCCCTAGTGGGGCACCGAGAGTTGAATTAGGTGTAAGAACAAATTCGAGAAGGGATTATAGGGTACAACGACCAGTACAAGTTCGTCGGTGTAATCGCTCCGCCGTCCATGGTTAGGGACCTGGTCGGGTGAAGGAGAAAGAAGGGGAGGGTTTAAGTGAAAGTTGTCAGTGACTCAGAAAACAGTGCCCTGGGTTGGTCTGAGGTTATTCAAATACCCAGCGGACGAGTTTCTCTGTTCATGGGCCGACCCGGGCTGATTTGGCCCAACATTATTCATAGTTTTTCCTTTTATTTTTACTGCCAGAAAATAATAGAAAATGGTAAAAATATGAGACCAAATTTGTTAGACTTCTAAAATCATCTAGTATTTAATAAAAATAGTTCCAAGATTTTTATCCCAAGCCTGGAATTAATTAGCATTTAAAGGTGCTCAAACCAAGTCTTTTAGAATTTTGGAAATAATTTAATAGCTCAAAAATAGTAAAACTTTTTGGGTAGGCTTAGTATGATGATTGAAGATCTTGGGTGAAGTTTGAAATTATTTGGACATTGTTTAGTCCCAAACCCAATAAACTAGCCTCCTAAGGTTTAATTGCTTAATACTGATAGAATACTAACTTAGGAAACCCTAGTGATTAGTGTGTACCGTGAAGGAAAGTTGTATTCAAGATACAACTTAGTATGTCTCTATTATGTAACTACATGTTCATAGCATCACATAAGCATTCATGTCTATGTACTATTATGTATAGAAAACGAGGAAGAGACTGTAATTGAAGAAGAAGTTGTCCCGTAAGCTCAGAATCCACCAGCCAAATATAACTTCTACTTCGACATTTGTGGAGTAGACCCAGAACCTCCTGCAACACAAGGCAAGCGTGGTGCATTTACCCCTTTCCTTGTTGTTTTAAACTCTTTATCACTTGAGATGCTGCATTAGGTGATAGAAGTTGTGTGCTAAACAATTGCTGCATTCCCTTCCTTAGAAACTGATTACCATTGCTTGTCACCTGTTTTACTTAAAAGCTTTCTAATGATTAGCTTTGCTCTAGAAAACAAAATGTTTTGTTTTAAGAAAAAGGTGATGCTTCATATGGGTTAGGTATTTTACAAAGAAAAGACTTGATGGTGAATCCATCATGGCCGTGATGGGTTCAACATCTGGAAATATGTACCTCTGCCAGGTATTAAACTTTGGGTTTTAAATGATAAAGATGAGACCGGGCGAATGACTTGCACGAGAAGGAAGTCTCGGTGCAGTGTCTCCGTCTGAGTCGCTTAATGACCGAATCGATGTAGGCTTGCTGATCGAGGACCTTTTAACTGGCCACATGCCTCGTCATGGGTAAGCTTTGCCTCGGTCGGACCAATACCAGAAAGGCCACCATGCAATGGGAGTGGAGAGATGGCGAGAGTAGTGTGTACCCTCCATAGCAAGATGCCGGACGTTGGTGTATCTGTGCTCTTGGTTGGCGTGAACCCATTCTGGTCTTGAGAAAATTGGTGGCGAGTTGACATATGCAAGGGTTAAGTGCTACATATGTCATATGGTTGGAGATCCCCAGCTGGGTATTAATTGATTCAGATCGCTGTTACTTCTCGGACATGAAGACTTGGTCACTGCCCTACACGCAGCAATCCAGTGAACTAAGGAATGATAAAAGGTGGCTAGTGTAGGCCAAGTGCCTGATCTAGGATAGAAAGAACTCTAGATGCATGTAACTACTTAACCTAATAATAAAAATGGATTTTTACGGATCCACTCATAGTAAGCTTTTCCGCAAACAGAGTCTTTGAACTTTGATGAGCTTTACCTTGATTCCCAAGAGCCAGCATATCCTTGAGAGTCTTTTTCCTTTGTCGGGTAAGACTTGCGAAAGTACACTCCGTACTCAGGGTTTTCGAACCCATGTTGTTGTAGGTGATGAAACAAACGAGTTTTGCTGTTTCTGCTGCAAGGTGGTGCCAAAGCAGGAGGAAAATCAGTAAACTTGTTTGTGGGAGGATGTTTTGCCTCCCAGTTATGTAATAATAAGTGCTGCACTCGAACACCTGGTTTTGTAATATATACTCTCTATATTTTATGAATGTAAATTATATTATTGTAATACTTCCGCTCGTTCTCTTCTCCGATTATGTGTAATGTCTGTGTGATGGGTGAAACACTCTTGGGCGATATGATGAAGATACAGATAACCAAACTTGCCGAGTTATTATGCGCACCTGCATGACTGCCTGAGGTCCTTGGGACAAGGACATCTGAAGGTGGGCCTAATACCTTGGGAGGTTCCGTCACAACCTTGCTATGATTAAAGAACAAAATGATCACATAGCTAAATTAAATGCTAAAATTGCCGAGCATGAACTAGAGAATGAAAAATTTAAATTTGCTCGTAGTATGCTTTACAATGGGAGACACTCTGGCATTAAGGACGGCATTGGTTTCCAACAAGGAAGCCAAAGCAATATCAAACTTAATGCCCCTAGAAACAAGCTTTCTAATTTTGTCAAGGGCAAGGCTCCCATGGTTCAGGATAGGGAAGGTTACATTTTATATCTTGAGAACTATCCTGAGCAAAAAATTAGAAGAATTCATGCTAGAAAATCTCATTCTATTTCACACCATGCTTATATGTATAGTAATGAGGCTTCTAGTTCTAGACATACAACTCATATCAAAATGCCTAAGAAAAAGACTGATGATGCATTCAATGAACATAGCATTACATTTAAGTCTTTTGATGCATCTTTTGTGCTTACTAACAAATTAGGCAAGGTAGTTGCCAAATATGTTGGGGGCAAACACAAGAGTCTAAATAATTATGTTTGGATACCCAAGGTGCTTGTTTCTAATGTGAAAGGACCTAGGACCGTTTGAGTACCTAAGAACAAGGCCTAAATTTGTTTTGTAGATTTATTCATCCGGTGGGACAAGTTGGATAATCGATAGCGGGTGCACAAACCACATGATACGGGAGAAAAGGAAGTTCTCCTCATATGAGAAAAATGATGATCCCCAAAGAGCAATCACATTTGGGGATGGAAATCAAGGTTTGGTCAAAGGTTTGGGTAAAATTGCTATATCTCCTGACCATTCCATTTCTAATGTTTTTCTTATAGATTCTTTAGATTACAACTTGCTTTCTATTTCTCAATTATGTAAAATGGCCTACAACTGTCTATTTACTGATGTTGGTGTTACCGTCTTTAGAAGAAGTGGTGATTCAATAGCTTTTAAGGGAGTGTTAGATAGTCAGCTATATTTAGTTGATTTCAATGATAACAATGCTAAGCTAGACACTTACTTAATTGCTAATACTAACATGGGCTAGCTCTGGCATCGCCGACTTGCTCATGTTGGGATGAGGATGAAGAATCTTCACAAGCTTCTAAAGGGGAACACATTTTGGGACTAACAAATGTTCATTTTGAGAAAGACAAGATTTGTAGCACGTGCCAAGCAGGAAAGTAGGTTGGAGTTCATCATCCACACAAGAGCATCATGATGAGCGAAAGACCACTTGAATTACTCCACACGGATCTATTCGGCCTGATTGCTTACATAAGCATCGGCGGGAGTAAGTATTGTCTTGTAATTGTGGATGATTATTCTCGCTTCACTTAGGTGTTTTTTTTTTGCAGGAAAAATCACAAACCCAAGAGACCTTGAAGAGATTCTTGAGAAGGGCTCAAAATGAGTTCAGATTGAGAATCAAGAAGATCAGAAGCGACAATGAAATGGAGTTCAAGAACTCTCAAATTGAAGGATTTCTTGAGGAGGAGGGCATCAAGCATGAGTTCTCTTCCCCCTACACACCTCAACAAAACGGTGTTGTGGAGAGGAAGAATAGAACTCTTTTGGATATGGCAAGGACCATGCTTGATGAATACAAGACACCGGATCAGATTTGGGCAGAGGCGATTAACACCGTCTGCTACTCCATCAACCGTCTCTACTTACATCGAATCCTCAAGAAAACATCATATAAACTCCTTACTGGTAAAAAGCCCAATGCTTATTATTTTAGAGTTTTTGGGAGCAAATGCTTAATTCTTATTAAAAGAGGAAGAAATTCCAAATTTGCTCCTAAAGCAGTAGAAGGCTTTTTACTTGGTTATGACTCAAACACAAGGGCATATAGAGTCTTCAACAAGTCCACTGGATTAGTTGAAGTCTCTTATGACATTGTGTTCGATGTGACTAAGGGCTCTCAAGTAGAGCAAGTTGATCTTGATGAATTAGATGATGAAGAGGCTCTATGCATCGCACTAAGGAACATGTCCATTGGGGATGTGTGTCCAAAAGAATCTGAAGAGCCTCCACAAGCACAAGATCAACCATCATCTTCCATACAAGCATCTTCACCAACTCAAGATGAGGTAATGGCTCAAGAGGATGAGGATCAAGATCAAAACGATGAGCCACCTCAAGATGAGATGAATATGATCAAGACAAGGATGATGATCAAGAGATTAAGGATCAAAGACCACCGCACCCAAGAGTCCACCAAGCAATTCAAAGAGATCACCCCGTCAACTCCATTCTTGGTGACATCCAAAAGGGGGTAACCACTCGATCTTGAGTTGCTCATTTTTGTGAACATTACTCTTTTGTGTCTTCTATTGGGCCATATAGGATAGAGGATGCACTAAGAGATCCGGACTGGGTGGTGGCAATGCAAGAGGAGCTCAACAACTTCACAAGGAATGAGGTATGGCATTAAGTTCCACGTCCTAACCAAAATGTTGTAGGTACCAAGTGGGTATTCCGCAACAAACAAGATGAGCATGGTGTGGTGACTAGGAACAAAGCCCAACTTCATGCCAAAGGATATTCACAAGTCGAAGGTTTGGATTTTGATGAAACCTATGCACCCGTAGCTAGGCTTGAGTCAATTCATATATTACATGCCTATGATACTTTCCATGGCTTTAAGTTGTATCAAATGGACGTGAAAAGTGCCTTCTTCAATGGACCTATCAAGGAAGAGGTATATGTTGAGCAACCTCCCGGCTTTGAAGATAGTGACTATCCTTCACATGTGTATAAGCTCTCATAGGCGCTTTATGGGCACAAACAAGCCCCAAGAGCATGGTATGAATGCCTAAGAGACTTTCTTCTTACTAATGGATTTAAAGTCAGAAAAGCTGACCCTACTCTCTTCACCGAAACAATTGATAAAGACTTGTTTATATGCCAAATTTATGTTGATGATATTATCTTTGGATCTACTAACAAGTCATCTTGTGAAGAGTTTAGTAGGATTCTGATACAGAAATTTGAGATGTCTATGATGGGGGAGTTGAAGTATTTTTTTTGGATTCCAAATCAAGCAACTCCAAGAGGGCACCTTCATCTGCCAAACTAAGTACATTTAAGATATACTCAAGAAGTTTGGAATGAAGAATGCCAAACCCATCAAGACTCCCATGGGAACAAATGGGCATATCGACCTCGACACGGGAGGTAAACCTGTAGATCAAAAGGTATACTAGTTGATGTAGGTTCTTTACTCTATTTATGTGCTTCACGACCGGATATTATGCTTTCCATATGCATGTGTGCAAGGTTCCAGGCAAGTCCTAAGGAAGTTCACCTTAGGGCCGTGAAAAGAATCATGAGCTATTTAGTTTACACTCCTAAGTTTGGGCTATGGTACCCCAAGGGATCTATGTTTGACCTAATTGGGTATTCCTATGTCGATTATGCCGGATGTAAAATTGACAAGAAGATCACATCAGGGACTTGTCAGTTTCTGGGAAGATCTCTGGTGTCTTGGGCTTCAAAGAAACAAAACTCAGTAGCTCTATCCAACATCGAGGCCGAGTATATTACTGCAGGACATTGTTGTGCATAATTACTCTGGATGAGGCAAACCCTTAGAGACTATGGCTACAAGTTGAGCAAAGTCCCTCTCCTATGTGATAATGAGAGTGCAATCCACATGGCGGATAATTCCACTAAACACAGTCGCATTAAGCACATAGACATCCAGTATCACTTTTTGAGAGATCACCAATAAAAGGGGGATATCGAAATTGCTTATGTTAACACCCACAACCAATTAGCCGATATCTTCACCAAGCCCCTGTATTAAAAGACCTTCAACAAGCTTAGGAATGGAATCAATATCCAAGATTCTCGGAACTTTGATTGAAATCTTGCACACATAGCTCATATATGTATCTTTCATCATGTCTCTTTCATTTGGTACAAATGCATATTTCTTATTCTTCTTGTCCCAAACGCTAAGACTAATGTGTTTCCAAGAGTATTTTTATCCTTAGTCTTAGATTGAAAGGGAAATGGAGTATTTGGCAAAGGCAAGGCTTCCACTACGACTCTGTCGGTATCATAATTCCTTTGCCCTACTCATGTATTTACACTCATATCTTGTAAAAGGCCTCTAGTTCTCTTCGTTTTTAGCGCTTAATGCCAAAGGGGAGAGATTATTAGGCCAAAGCAAAAGGACTGCACCACCAACCTATTTTCTAAAAACTCTTTCAAAAAGGGGAGAAATAAATAGGCATTTGCAAAAACCCTCTTGATAGCTAAGGGGACAACCTTTTCAGGGGGAGCTTTTATTTAGCCAAAGGAAAAGCATTTGAAACAGGGGGGAATTTTCAAAAAACTTGAAAATGCTTTTAGAAATCATATTCTTATACTATTGGCTAATTGCAAAAGAATTTGAAAAGATTTTTCCAAAAGATTTGCAAAAACAAGCTAAGTGGTGCAAATGTGGTCTGAAATGTTAAATATATCAAAATAACCATATATGCTTAGAAATGGTCTCATTTAAAAGTAACTTATGCACATCTATCAAAATGCAAACTAGTTACATTTTTACACTTTGTATTTGCTTTGGTATGTGTTGGCATCAATCACCAAAAAGGGGGAGATTGAAAGGGAAATGGACCCAACATTTCCCATAATCGATTTTGGTGTTTGACGTCCATCACAAACCTTACAGACTAACTAGTTTGCCTAGTGGATATTTTTCTCAGGTGCATAAAGTTCACAAAAACATACAAAGAAAATGACCTTGGGGGAATTCTACACATATGGAGCAAAACAGGATTGCTGCAGCCTGTGGCGCACTGGACAGTGTTCGATGCCCTGGCTGGAGCACTCTGCGAAGTGGCTGCTCTCAAGAAAACTAAGCACTGGTCCACTAAAATTGACCGGACTGTCCGGTGTGTTACTGGACTGTCCGGTGAGACAACGAGCAACGGTCAACTTTTCCCAACGGTCGACTGTGCGACTGCGCGTGCAGTCTGAAGCGTCAGAAGTTAGAAGACAGTCTACGACGATAGGTCGCATCGGACTGTCCGATGCAGCAAAAGGACAGAAGACTTCAACGGTCAACTGCTCCAAACCCCAACGGATAGCTGACGTGGCACCCATCGATAGTGAACAGTGGAGTGTCCAGTGTGCCCATCGACAGAACAGTCAGCCAACAGCTAGAATAGTGGTTGGGGCTATAAATACCCCCCGACCACCACCATTCAAACCATCCAAGCATCCCACTCTCCTCATTCAATACAAGAGCAAAGAATACACTCCAAAGACACAATCAAATCATTCAATCCTCTCCAAGTTCCAAAATCAAGTCAAGTGATCAAAAGTGTTTAGTGACTTGAGAGAGGGTGACTTGTGTTTCTTTTGTTGCTCTTGTTGCTTGGTTGCTTTCTTCATCTCTCTCTAAACTCTCTAAGTGTTTTGTAAAGTTTGCAAGAGACATCTAATTGTGTGGTGATCCTTGCGGGGTCTTAGTGACCCGTGAGATTGAGAAGAAGCACTCAACCAGACTAAGTGACCGATTGAGAGGGGGAAGGGTTGAAATAGACCTGACCTTTGTGGCTTCCTCAACGGGGAGTAGGTTCTTGGAACCAAACCTAGGGAAACAAATCACTGTGTCCACTTGTGTTGATCTTCATCATTCGATTTGTTTCTCCCCTCTCCTCTCTCTCTAAAGTTCTCTTGCTCACATTGTTTTGAGTTTGCTTCCAAAGTTATCTGCATTATTTGAGCAACTCATAGCAAGAGGAACTATCTTCCGCACTCCGAATTCACTATTATTTATTTCTAACCTTAACCTCGGTGAAGTGCGTGTTCAAAATTTATAATTTTCAGGTTTCACTTATTCACCCCCCTCTAGGCAACTTTCATGGACGAGGAGGCAGGCCTGACCCACTGACGTGTTAGGCCACATGTCATGCACCACCTCCCAAAGGAAGACCCAACATAAGTAATCATTCAAGCAAAGAAGGGCGTCGGGATAAAAGTTGTACATTGGACCAAGGTCTACCTAGGACTACATCATTCTTTACATAAAGTGGTCCTGAGTCTCCTATAAACTACAATTCTGGACTCGGGGGCTAGGCGTGAAACCCAGCATCCAAAAGAAAGAAATAGAAACCAACGACTAAGAAAGGAGGGAAGCTCGATAGTCTCCCTACCTTCCGACCTACCGCCTGACACAATGACGAGGGTGGTTGCCCGTGCCGAGAAACCCAACAGTCGAACGCCGGAGAAGGTCCCTAGGGAGCCCAACGGATCAAGTCCTCTACTGACATGGCGCCGACCACCTTGTAGGTGGCCTCATTTTACCCCTAGTTAATGTTATCGAAGACCACGTATGTGGTGCCCTGAGAAGGCATCAACAGAGCATGGAGGTCAACCCAGTGCAAAATTGGGCGACGACTATGGCGATAGCAACCCCACGGTGGATGCCAAGGTCCACGACGTTTTGAACGTGGCTTGGAATGTCGAGTAGGCGCTGCAAGAGAGTGGCTCCACGTGCATGGATGCTCTAGGTCACCGAATCGACCTCCCGGTGCAGCTCCACCAACTCAGTTTCCTGCCTAGCTCAGAAGACATAAAGAAACATTAGTCTCAATGCTTGAGAGGCAGAAAGGGATTGAGAAGCAGGGCGAGTGGCATACTCGCTGCACGGGCCTCCATAATGGCCAATCGCACCTAAAAACCTATGACACGAGCGTCGAATGTCCGTACGGTCGATCGAGACGCTTCCAGCCAACCTCGCAGCTTGGCCATCACCAACAGTGGAAGGGCCAAGGATGCAACCTCAGAAGGCAGCGCAGGAGGGGCAGGAGAGGAGGAAGCGATGACCCTCTGGCATAAGGTAACACGACCTGGTTGGGGCCAGCACTAACCAACCTCACGGAAGTCAAGGGACGACCGACAATGGCCGAGTTGCCGATAGCGCCGACCGACGGAACTAGCAATGCAGGTTTGCTGCCACAAGGGCTAGCCTTCGACTCCCCATCCAGTGAGCTAGAAGTTGAAAGCTATATGACCTCCCCTCTAACGCTTGAGCCCACCACCCTACAAGGAAGGTTAGTCACCAATACGATGGAGGTGTGGGAGTCGAGTGAGCGCTTGGTCACTACCTACATTTCTTGCAACGGGCGGTGCTTGGACCGACCCTGGTGAGAGCACTCAGGAGACGGGCTCTTACCGTGATCCATGACCAGCTGATGGAACCACGAGAGGTTGAAGGCAACGAAACCCTACCTACTAAATACCGCTTTTGGAAAACACAAAGCAATAACTGAAGTTCGTTGGAGGTAAGCACGGAGCGGACCCCTACTTATAGTGTCCGACTGAAGTTAGTGGTGGACTTTGCTAGTTCCATTCAACAGCGGCAAGCGACAAAAAGGAATAAGACAATATCCAACCCAACACATGCCCGACCTTGTAGCAGCCCCCGAAGCGAGACACTCCCCCTCGAGGGCTCGGGGGCTACTGTCAAGGAAATGATCCTTGATCCCTAGGACCCTCCAGTCAGTGAATGCACTATAGGAAGAGCCGCTCATCGTTGGGGTCCTTTAGTCAGTCGAAGAGGCAGGCGCACCAACCATGAAAGAACTCGTCCTGGTTGAACCCCGTGGCATTGAGCCTAGGACCGGGTGTGGTGAAGCCTGACGAGGGAGGACGAGTGTGTCAGAAGGGAACCACTCAAGTGGGTCCCGCACCCGGCCTTGGACTGAACAACCATAAATGACTAGCCGCATTAACCACACCTGGCACCGAGCCGTAGCGTGGGCATCGGTCCGTTTTCCACTCATGCCCTATGGACCCCTCGGGCTGCATGACACTCATTACCAATGAGCCCCCAGACTACAGCGCATTAATGACCCGCGAACCCTCGGACTGTGGCACACTTATGGTCCATCGGACTAGGCCTAAATGCGCAGACCTCCCGCAAGGTACTAAACGACAGACTGCACCGAGCCCCAAGCTATGGAAATCCAGGGGTCAGCAAAGCCGGAATGATGGCGTCAGGGACCATCACTGCCCCTGCTGTAAATATGCGGAAGCCAGGCAGCCCAGATCCCCATGAGTACGTGTGGACTCACCCAAGGTAAAACACTGGTTCTACCCTTGCCTAACATCTCCTTCCTAGGGAAGCCACCGCTAGCCGACCTGTGTCCTACCCTATAAAAGGGCGAGGTGGGCCTCTAGGCAAGGGTATCGGGAAAAAGGAACAGAAGGACTCTTGGAGACAACCGGACGCCTTCAAACGGAGATGAATCCGCAAGGACAAACAGGAGGAGGAGCACCGACAAGGACCAGGAGGCCAGAGCCTCGCCAAGCCAAGACTTAGCTAGAACTCCACCTTACAGCTTCTGAGCTCCACTTCCACCTCGATAAGAGATCTGTGAGCCTCTCCTCCCTCTTTCAACTGCTTGTAACCCCTACTACGAGTTTGATCATCAATGGTGTCGTTAGCGCGAGCCACCGATGACTGGATGTAGGGACATTCTGCCCAAACCAGTATAAATCTTGCGCCCTCCGCACCCACTCTCTAGAGCCCGGAACACGCACAATAAATTTACTTCTCGGAGCGAGATACGAAACACCGACACCTGGTGACAGATCTGAGAAAATTGAGGAAGGAGTTGAAACTGACTCCAAGCCAAGTGGCTAACTCCAACGTGGATGTAGGCAAGCATTTTAGGCTTGACTGAACCACAGGATAAATCCTAGTGTCTCTGTCTCTCTAGTATATTCCATGTTTGATTTCTTTTTTACACTTCTCTACTTATCTTTGATATAAGTTGCTTGTGAAGTGCAGGAACTTTTGAGGCAAACTCTAGTACTCCACTGCGATCTACTTGACTCGACTTCGTTCTGCTATGATCCACACCTCGAGTAGAGTAAGAAGTTCTAAGTTTTTTGGTGTTAATTTTATTGCCTATTCTACCCCTCTAGGCAAAATCCAGATATGTGTTCCTAGGCAAAGAGAACTTTCAAAGTTAAACAAGCGGATAATAGATTCAGGAGGTCCACTAAAAAAGTAAGTCATAAATTGGATGAAGTTTTGGAGTGTGTTTACCATCTCTCAAAGGTAGGGGTGGGCAAAATACCAGTTACCCAAACCTGAATTACCTGAACCCGGGTCCGAAGTACCCGAACCTAAAATGTCCAATCCTAATTTCGGATATCAATTGTAAAAACCTGAATTTAGTTTGGGTTGTTCAGGTAATGTTACACTACAAGAATATTGACCTTCTATGACGTTTTGATGGTATAATAAGCGTTACAGAAGGTGCGTAATTAAAGGTCTTCTGTGACGAAGCATAAAAAATTATGACGTTTCTAAGGAGGAATATTCTTAGGAACGCCATTATTTATTATGTTTCGTCACAGAAGACCTTTAATTACGCACCTTCTGTGACGCTTATGATACCATCAGAATGTCATAGAAGGTCAATATTCTTGTAGTGTTACCCGGTACCCGAACTACCCGAAATGTCTCAAAAAATTAATAAATATATTATTTAGAAAGTGTGTTAGCACTAAATCTTATATAATAAATACCACGTTCAATGGCAGCATATATGTTATTAGAAAGCTAGTTTTTTAACAAATAAATATACCTAACAGATCCAAATGGAAGGAAATTTAGAATCCCCATTTGGTACGCACGTAAGCTAGTACCTATTCTTGCTATTGTCTCACCGTCCAAGAAATGACAAGAACAGTGTACGCAATCATGCATAGCCTCCATGTACTATACTCAGTTATTCATCAGATCATGGCCATCTTTATTGGAGATATATATCTTGTTTTTTTGTGTTGTATAGTTACAATCGGGTAATTCGGGATACCCGAAGCCGAATTTTCGGGTACCCGAATTTTCGAGTAAGATTTTAAATGGGTATATTTTGGATCCTATTTCTCATTACCCGAATTTTCAATTACCCAAATTACTCGACTTGAAAAAATCGGGCAACCCAAACGCCCAAGCCTACTCAAAGGATATCATAAAACCCAAAGATCCAGAATTTAGGACAATGCATCCTAGACTACGAGCTATTTATTTTTCACCCCGCTTTGATAATTGCATACGTGCCCTTGATGGCACACATGTTCCAGTTGTAGTTCCTGTGTCAAAACTACTTTAGTATGTGGGAAGGTAAGGATAAGCATCACAAAATGTTGGCTAATTGTGACTTTAACATGCGCTTCACCTTTGTCGTTATGGGATGGCCTAGATCAGCACATGACATGCGTGTTTTCAACGATGCAATTCAGAAGTATGGTGATAAATTTCCACATCCTCCACCAGGTAAGTCCTTTGTTATTTTCTATTGGTAATTCAAAATACATGTGACATGTTACTAGCTTTAAGTTTTAACTCCTAATATTTTACACACTTGTAGGAAAAAATTATCTTGTCGATTCGGGATATCCCAATCAGCTAGGATATCTTGCATCGTACAAGGGCACAAAGTACCACTTGGCCAAATTTTGACAAGGATCTAACCCTTGCGGAAAGAAGGAGGTATTCAATTATGTGCATTCATCTCTTCATAATGTTATTGAGCGTGCATTTGGCGTTCTCAAAATGAAATGGAGGATCTTGTTGCACCTATTATCATATCCTTTGGGGAAGTAAAGCAAAATAATACTTGGATACATGGCTCTTTATAACTTTATTTGAGAAAGTGTGATGCCTGATATAGACTTTAACATCTATGATCATGATGAAAACTACATGCCGATGGAAGCGTCATCTCATGGTTGAAGTAGAAGCGACTATAGTTAGGCGATGAAGATCATAATATGAATTTGTTTCAAGATGATTTGGCGGATGGAGTTGTGAGAGTACTAATGTGAAGTCAAACATGTAAAATGTTTATTAACTTCTAGTCAATCCATGAGGGTGTAACTATTATGTGTCATCAACAATTTTATCAATCATGATATTTATTTATGATGCATAATTCCAATTAGTGTAAGCTGAATAAATGTATGTTACAAAAAAATCCAACGAAATATGTAATTGCCTCAACGTGTTGCAAGCCAAGAGGTTGTTAGACGCCCTTTACCCTTTAGCTTTCGCTTCAAGTTAGGATAATTCAATTTTTTGTATTACTTTTGTTAATTTTGATATGTTTCCCCTTTCAGATATAAGCTTCCTTGAGTACTGCATAAAGCAATCATCTACCAAAGCGGAAATGCTCCTTCAAGGGAACATAGGTAATGCAAATGATCATTTACCCTCCTCGTCACATGTTGTTGTTCAGCCTGATGCTTTTGCCCTCAATGATAATGACTTCATTGAGGTCAAGGACAAAAAGAACAAAAATAAAGCAGAAAAAACAAAAGCTTCTACTGTGAAAGCTCCATCACCTATTGACTTCTTTGATACACCAACTATTTCCATGTCTTTTGAAAAGGGAAAGTTTGCTAAGCAAACATAACATGAGTTAGAAATATTGCTAGTTCCACCAAGTTGGCCATCCTTTGGAGACTTTGTTCTTTAGAAGAGTGATGAGACTATCTCTATGCTTGCTCTAGTATGGTCTAATGACTCAGCAAAGTTGCAGAAGCCTTTGTCTTTTAGAGATATTTACAGAGATGAAGAAAGGAGAACTGCATCTGTCTAGCAACAAGCACCCTTACCAACTCTAGCAAAGGTGGCCCAAACAAAAAAGTCATGGGAATTCTTCTTCCTGGCAAGCTTTTGGATCATCTCCATCACATGAAGTTTCCCCTGTCCAATTGAGTTCCAATGCTCCCAGTCGTTCCAAGTCAAGTGCTGAAGATGATTTGTTTTGGGACTCTTCTGGGCATTCGAAACAAGATAAGAAGCAGTATGTGTTGCAACAACTCTTATAATTGAATTAATTTATTTGGTGTTGCTTTTAAGTTGTTATTGCATGTTTTATCTTACAAATGATTAGTGGATTAATTAATAAAGTAAATTAGCAAAACATGATTGAACATACTAAAAACAATTACATAAAGGGTTTCTTTTGGAATTAAATTTTAAGCTTCGTTCCCATGTCTTGTTTGTTTGAGACTTAAGATCCTTTTGCATTGGTGTTTTTGAATCATAAAAGATGGATATATCGATCTGCATAATTTCTGAGAATTTGTATGCTTTATCCTGATATCATAACCAGTTCTGAGTTTCCAACAATGTCGAGCTAGAGCGGAACTTGATGAAGGATCAATATTCACTGAATTGTCAAAAGTCTCAGGCAGGCAGATTGCCAATTTCTTCTACTACTGCCAATCGATTTTCTTCTGCTACTGCCAACCAATCTGACAAAGGTAAAGGAGAGGCTACAAACTAGCACACTGGTATAGCTACAATTTTTTACTCACATCCTTTAAAGATTATCATCACAATCAAAGTTCTAACAAGTGTCATTATGTGAAGGCAAAGGACTTTAGAGATTGGTGCCAGAGTGAATGGGCCATACTAACTAGAACAAATGGCATCAAACTCTGTAGAGAAACACAAACAACATCAGATAAGGTAGGGGCAATGAGGGAATACAAGTTGAATCTTAAGCTTCAAATATCTACAATCCAAACAAACTAGATAGGGATAATGTATAATCTAGATAATGTAGAATCTAACTTTCGATCTGTATCTCATCTAAACGTAGCCTTCAGCTACCAATGGACCATCAGGGCTGGTTTGGTGGACATGAAAATGGAGGGGATCCATGGGATATGGATCCCCTTGTTATTCAAACCCATGGATCCCCTCCATTTACCTGTCCACCAAACTAGCCCTTAATGTTCACCCACCACGCTTTCACTAAAACCACGCCACATGCAAATAACAATACCAAGAAAAATGTCGCACATACCCTTCTCAAGTCCACCTACGTCAATGTTAGATATCTCGTGCGGGAAATATCGATTACCGCCCATATTTCCCATTCCCGTGGTTAGGCGGTTTTGGTTTGTGACGACTTTTTCATTAATTTCATTTGAAAATTTTGAATTTTAAAATATTGACAAAAATTGTGAATTTTTTTATAAAAAATAGAGTGCTTCATGAGTTCACAAATATATTTGTTGTTCAAAAATTTATCTTTTAGTGTCAAAAAATTGTGTTCTTTTAGACCCATTAATCCCAAATCAAGCATGTTTTCTACCTGTTGGGGGCCTTATTCTTCCGAAGGTCTTCAAAAATATGACTAACCATATGTTTTCATAATGACATGGATTATTACAGAGAGCTTCGTCTTCAGGATGGAAGTCTTTCACCCATGATGAAGATGTACGACACGAAGATATGGTCTAAGGATATAAGAATAAACGCCGAAACTATTGCCAGAGTGACAGCTTCGGCTCATAACGATGATGAAGACTGATGATGATGTTGACCAAAATGGAAAAAAATACTATATGGTCCTTAACAATTTGTATTACGATCATAAGTAAATGTCAGGAACATAAATATACTTTTACCCGGGCAACGTCCTTTGCCTATAAATAGATGAACAA
This sequence comes from Zea luxurians, assembly GCA_029449295.1. Lineage (NCBI taxonomy): Eukaryota > Viridiplantae > Streptophyta > Magnoliopsida > Poales > Poaceae > Zea > Zea luxurians. Next base: position 10,140,843 of record JAOPSE010000051.1, on the reverse strand, counting down.
TAGCATCATATTGTTCATGCTGATTTGTAATCGGTCACGCATCAATAACTTCAAACAAGCCAAAGGTATATCAATGTAATATAAATTCTGTTGATGTTCATATATGTTATATAGACCGCGAATACAAATGAAGGAAATATGCTTGTTATTCTCATCTTTTTGCATCCTTGTTCATATATAAAAAATGATGAAGGCATGTCCCTCATGACCTTCGTCAGATGATCATTATGTCTGTCGCTACCCTGAAACTAGGGTACCCCTGCTACTGTACAAAGATGCAGAACCCACGCGGCTATCCCTTAGTCGTGTGGTAGAAGTGCTGTGTGGGACCAAGCTGCACCTCACCCCAGTCGCGAGCGGCTACTCTGGGCCCACAGCAGCGCCCGACTCCGCCAGATAGGCGGGTCCAAAACCGCCACGTGTCCAGAGAAGGCGGCATGCTCCAAAGCATCAACAGTGAGTCCGGACCTCCACGAGAGAGTGCCGGACCCCCTGGATATACAGTCCGGACCCCCAAGGTTGGTCCCAGACCCTCGGATATACAGTCCCGACCTCCAAGGTTAGTCCCGGACCTCCACTTGTGCAAGCCGGACCTCTGGGATGGGATCCGGACCCCTCGTATGGGGTTTGGGCCGCCCATAGGGGGGTCCCAGGGTCTCAGGACAGAACATACCCGGGCCCTGAACAGGACCCAGGCGGGGGTCCGGTGTCGACACGTGTCCAGACCCAGTCTGGTGCAGACCTGTCCACATGCGCTACTGCTCCCCGCCCAGGCGGAGACCCGATGCTGCCACGTGGCCTACCGCACGTGACGTAAGCCAACGGGCAGAGCCTAACGTAAGGCCTCCGGGTTACGTGGCTCCTGCATTTATTGCGGATAAGGCGCGCCGCCTATCCATCCCGCTGGCAGGCGATGTGCCGCCTCAGCATTTAATGAGACCTGTCCATTCCGCAGGCGGCGTGCCTGTCCATTCCGCTGGCAGGCGATGTGCCGCCTCCGCATTAAATGCGACCTGTCCATTCCGCTGACAGGCAGCGACCTGTCCATCCCATAGGCGGCATGCCTGTCCGTTCCACTAGCAGACTGCACGCCCATTCTGACGCGTGCACTACGCCCATCATTACTCGTACGTTACCAAGGAAGCTGTCGCCGCATGTCAACGCTCCGTGTGCTGTGGACAACATGAGCCTAGAGATTGCACAAACGTCGACTGCATTAGTTGCTCTAGGTATTCCATCCATTATGTTCCTGGGCCCATATGTCGGGGCTCAGCATCCTTGTATGTGCCTCCCTTGAGCTATAAAAGGGAAGGCACACGGCGTTACAAGGCAAGTCACTCAGACTCACTTAGACCCTCAGGAAGTTCTCCAAGCTCTCGAGCATGAGCAATACTACACATAGTGGAGTAGGGTTTTACGCTCCGGCGGCCTAAACCACTCTAAATCCTCGTGTTCACTCGTGTTCTTCGTCCATCTAGCAGACAGGCAAAATGATTAGGCCCCCTCCTCATCTTAGGATTTAGGGTGGGTGCGTTCCGCCACCTGGCCGGAGAATTTCCTCTCCGACATTTGGCGCGCCAGGTAGGGGGCTTTGGCATTAGGTTTTTGCTTGTTTTTCTGCTCGACACCATGGTCCATATCGTCGAGCACCATGACTTCGTTCCTGAGGACTTCCCGATGGAGGAATAAGCTGCCTCCTCCACGCCACGGGCCTCCAGCCACCCTGCGCCTGGTGCAGCTGCTGTGCGCTCTGCGTGGCAGCACACTCCTGCGCAGACATCCACGGCGTCAAGGGCTACGCCTGGGGCCTTATCAGCAGCCAGGGAGTTGCTGCGCCACCCTCCTAGCTCCACGGCCTCACCGGGGGCCATGAAGCAGTGGCATGATGACGTCGACCGTCTGCTCGGCATGGCGCATTCTGGCTCAGCCAGGCCAAGGCCTCGTTCATCCCGACGTCAACATGAGGCGTCGGCATTGGTGCGCTCGCCTTCAGTGAGGGTTGCGCCGACCGAGGACTTGCGAGCGGAGCTCAACCGCAGGCGTGCGTAGAGGATGCTTCAGTCTCTCTAGAGAGGCCTGATGACCTACGGGCAGAACTCAACTGCAGGCGTGCGGGCGAGGATGCTCGGGTCTCTCGAGAGAGGGCACGTGAGCGTCAGTAGAACATCGAGGGTCGCAACCTCGACCAAGACTTCGCTGCGGTTGCGCCACAAACTCTAAGGGGCGCCTGGATTTAGGCAGGTGTCACATTGGCCGGTGTTGGCTGCGCTGCTCTCGTGGATCATCTCAGCGCGGCGACGTGGTCATCCAAGTTCCGGCCACACCTGCCAGAAAAGTACGACGGTACGTCAAACCCGTCAGAATTCCTGCAGGTATATGTCACTGCCATTACGGTAGTAGGTGGAGACACTGCTGTGATGGCAACATACTTCCATGTAGCCTTGTCTAGGCCAGCCCGGACCTGGCTCATGAACCTTGCCCCAGGATCGATATACTCCTGGGAAGAGCTCTGCGCGTGGTTCACAGCGAACTTCGCCAGCGCCTACCAATAGCATGGCGTGGAGGCACACCTCCATGCAGTGAGGCAAGAACCCGGGGAAACTCTCTGGGCTTTCATCTCCCGCTTCACCAAGGTACGGGGCACCATACCTCATATCTCTGATGCTTCCATCATCACCGCTTTCCACCAGGGGGTGCGTGATGAAAATATGCTGGAGAAGTTGGCCACGCATGACGTGGAGACTGTCACCACGCTCTTCGCTCTGGCCGACAAGTGTGCCAGAGCCGCCGAGGCCGCGCATGGTACTCATCACCACAGACCGGGGTTGCCCAGACGGGTGGCTCCGGTGCCGTCGCCCAGGACGGCAAAAAGAAGAAGAAGAAGAACCGCGGCCACGAGAGGCTGCAGGCTGCTGCTCTGGTCGTTGCAGCAGCGGCTGGGGGGCGGAACGAGCGCAACAAGCGCCCACGGCCACAGGGGGCAGCAACGGCTCATGCCCTATGCACCCCAACAGCCGCCACAGCACCAAGAAATGCCGCGAGATTATCAAGCTCGCGAAGCGCGTCAGCAAATGGCGCGACCAGACCTCCAAGGATGGCTCCTCACCCCGTTGCTGGCCTGGCAAGGAGAGGGCCAACGACGGTGACGTGGTCGCTAGAGATCGGGACCTCGTGTATCAGTCACCTAAGGGGGTCCTGAAGGACGTCTTCACCAGGGACTCTGACTCCGGTGGCGAGAGCGACCGCCGCAAGTTGTACGTCATGTACGGTGGGAGCTGGGAGCTCACCTCCTGTAGGAACGTCAAGTCCCTGCGCTGCGAGGTCCTGTCGGTGACCCAAGGGGTCCCGAAGGCTGCTCCACACCAGCGGTGGAGGAGCACCACCATCTCCTTTGGGGCATCTGACTGCCCCGACAACATGGCAGGGGCCGGTATACTACCTCTCATCGCCGCCCCTGTCATCGCCAACATGCGGCTGCACCATGTGCTGATCGACGGTGGGGCCGGCCTCAATGTCATCAGCCATGCAGCATTCAAGCAGCTGCAGATCCCGGGGTCCCGCTTGGTACCCTCACGCCCATTCTCCGGAATGGGCCCACATCCGGTGTTTCCCCTAGGGAGCATCGCACTCCCGGTAACATTTGGGACCGAGGAGAACTTCCGCACGGAGAACGTCCAGTTCGACATTGCCGAGGTTAACCTCCCCTTCAACGCCATCATTGGCAGACCGGCCCTATATCGGTTCATGGCCATTGCCCATTACGGGTATTTGGTTGTCAAGATGCCGTCCCCGGCTAGGGTCCTCACTTTGCAGCGTGACCGCGCCGCTGCGGTGTCGGCGGTCGAGAAGCTGCACGCCCTGGCGGCGGAAGCTGCTCGCCCGGACGACGGAGGGAAGGACCCCTCGACCTCCGGTACCAAGGCGCCTGCTAAGGTGCCAAAGGTGCGGCCGTCTGGAGCAGACGGTGGACCCATGAAGACCATCGAGGTCGGCACGGACTCCTCCCAGACCACCGGCATCGCGGGCAATCTGGGAGAGAAATAGGAACTCGCGCTCGTCGCCTTCCTCCGGGCAAATGTCGACGTTTTCGCTTGGGAACCGTCACAGATGCCTCGGATCCCTAGGGAGGTGATTGAGCACCATCTGAAGATCCACCTCGACGCCAAGCCGGTGAGTCAGAAGCCTCGGAGACAGTCCGTTGAGCGGCAGGACTTCATTCGTCAGGAGGTCCGGAATCTGCTTGACGCTGGCTTCATCGAAGAGGTCCATCACCCCATGTGGCTGGTCAACCCAGTCATCGTTCCAAAGGCGAACGGGAAGCTTTGGATGTGCATCGACTACACTAGCCTAAATAAGGCTTGTCCCAAGGACCCGTATCCACTTCCACGCATAGACCAAATCATGGACTCTACCTCCGGGTGCAACCGCTTGTCCTTCTTAGATGCCTACTCGGGTTTCCATCAGATCCGGATGGCTAGGGAGGATAGGAAGCATACTACTTTTGTAACAGTGGATGGGCTCTACTGCTATGTTGTAATGCCCTACGGTCTGAAGAACACCTTGCCAACATTTGTACGGGCGATGAGTAAGACCTTCGGGGACCTGATTAGGGACAAGGTTGAGATATATGTTGATGACATCATGGTCAAGACTAGGAGGGGGTCAACTCTGGTGGAAGACCTGACCCTGGTCTTTGACAAGCTGCGGGCGACACGCACGAAGCTGAACCCAGACAAGTGCGTCTTTGGTGTCTCCGCTGGGAAGTTGCTGGGATTCCTGGTTTCATACTGGGCATTGAAGCAAATCTAGAGAAGATCAGGGCAATTGAGGCAATGAGGCCCCTGGCCCGAATCAAGGATGTCCAGAAGCTTACGAGGTCATTAGTCGCCCTTAGCCGCTACATTTCGAGGCTGGCTGAGAGGGTGCTACCCTTTTTCAAGCTCCTGCGGAAATCTGGTCCATTCTCTTGGACCGAAGAGGTAGAACGTGCCTTCCAAGAGTTGAAGCAGCACCTTGTGTCCCTGCCGATACTGGTAGCTCCGGAGCCAAGGGAGCCGTTGTACTTGTACATCGCAGCGGCTACGGAGGCGGTGAGCATGGTGCTGGTCGTCGAAAGGACGGAGCAGCATTTCCAGGGGAGATAGGAGATTCCCCCAGGAGAAGATGGTGGTCCAACCACCACGGAGCCTAAGGACTCAGGACCAGCTATAGGGGTCCGGACCATTCAAAGGATGGTCTACTACGTAAGCGAGGTCCTCCATGAGGAAAACACTAGGTACCTTGAGATGCACAAGCTCCTCTATGCCATACTTGTTGTGTCCAGGAAGTTGTGCCACTATTTCCAGGCACATAGGGTTGTGGTGGTGACCTCCTTTCCGTTAAGGGCCATCCTCCACAACTCTAACGCCACAGGCAACATTGCCAAGTGGGCCACGGAGCTCACTGAGTTCCAGCTAGACTTCCAACCTCGCCACGCCATCAAGTGCCAGGTCCTGGCTAACTTCATCGTGGAGTGGATGCCTCCCCCAAGCGCCCCTGGGGGTCTGGATCCCGATTCGGACCCCACACCTGCGGAGCCTAGGGGTTCGGTCTTCACCGAGCCCCACCGGATGCTCTTCTTCGACGGATCTACTCGTCAGCAAGGTGGCAGTGCCGGAGTGGTCCTTATCGACCCAAGTGGAGATCAAGTGAAATACATGGTGTGCCTAGAGTTCAAGGCCACCAACAACATAGTGGAGTACGAGGCACTGATCTTTGGCTTGTCGGTGGCCCTATCCCTAGGGATTTGCCAGCTCCTCATGAAGGGGGACTCCCAGCTGATCATCAAGCAAGTCCGCGGGGAATGTAGCTGCAATGAACCCAAGCTCGCAGCTTACCTCCTCCACGTAAGGAAGCTGGAAAAAGACTTCATGGCCCTGGAGCTGCAACATGTTCCTCGGGCTGACAACTTGGCAGTAGATGAACTCTCCCAGAGGGCATCAACTCGGGCACCCATGCCCGAGGGCATCTTCCAAAGACAGCTGCTGAGACCCACCGCCCAGCCTGCCGAGCTGGGTGAAGGGGGCGAGTCTAGCACCTCGAAGCTAGCAGTCCCGGTGGCGTACCATCTACAGAACCCACCGAAGACTGTGTGCGCTATAGGGGGCCCTGCCTATCCCTTAGCGCCATAGCCAGTTTCTCAGAGTGGACCCGATGCATGGATCTCCGAGATCCGAGACTACCTGAAGGACAACATCCTTCCTGAAGATCATGTGTCCGCAGAGCACATAGTGTGGTTGGCTAAACAACACACGGTGGTGGAAGGGGATCTCTACCGCCGTGGCGCCAACGACATTCTCATGCGGTGCATTACCCAGGAAGAGGGCCGTGAGTTACTCACGGAGATCCATGGAGGTGAGTGTGGAAGTCATTCCTCATCCCGCACACTGGTCGGTAAGGCCTTCCGGCATGGCTTTTACTGGCCAACTGCCCTCCAGGACGCAGCTGAGATGGTAAAGTCCTGCAAGGCGTGTCAATTCCACGCAAACCAGATACACACACCAGCTCAGGCTCTGCAGATGATTCCGCCCTCCTAGCCATTGGCCGTATGGGGGTGGATATCCTGGGACCATTTCCCAGGGCCGTCAGCGGGTACAGGTACTTCTTCGTCTTCATCGACAAGTTCACCAAGTGGCCAGAGGCCACCCCTATGGTCAACATCACCCAAGGTGCTGCTGTTGCTTTCCTCAAGTCGATTGTCTGTAGATTTGGGGTCCCAAGCCGTATCATTACGGACAACGGGACCCAGTTTACAAGTTGGCTTTTCCAGGAGTATTGCGAGGGCATCGACACCCAACTCTGCTTTGTGTCCGTGGCTCATCCTAGGAGCAACGGCTAGGTGGAGAGGGCAAATGCAGAGATCCTCAGGGGACTCAAGACACGCACCTACGACTGCTTGAAAAAGCACGGTGCAAATTGGGTCAGTGAGCTTCCATCCGTGCTTTGGGGGAACTGGACCACACCTAGCCGAGCTACCGGGGAGACCCCGTTCTTCCTGGTCTATGGGGCCAAAGCCTGCCTTCCCCCGGAAATCATAATGGGTTCCCCACGGGTCCAAGCTTTCTATGAGTTTGTGCAGGAACAGCTACGGCGTGAGGACATGGACTTCATCGACGAGCACAGATGGCAAGCGGTGATCCGAAATGCACGGTACAACCAAGCGCTCCGGCGCTACCACCAACGGTTCGTGCATAGTAGGGAGCTCCGGGTTAGGGACCTGGTCCTAAGGCAAGTATTGAACCGAGAAGGGCTCCACAAGCTCTCCCCCCAGCTGGGAGGGACCCTTCAAGGTGATGGAAATATGCCAACCCGGGTGTGTCCGCCTTGCTACAACTGAAGGAGAGCCTCTTCCCAATCCTTGGAACATAGAGCATCTCGGTAAGTTTTCCCATAAAAACAGACCTGGGGACCCAGTTTTCTTCCTTTGTAACTAGGTAGCGCATATATGTACGCCAGCCCGGTGAGGTCCGCCCTCATAAACCCGGTCTGTTGGCCTACAATCATGAATATCAAGTTATAAAGAAAAGATTCACCCCCAGATTTGTTTTTGTGATGGTCTTACTTTGCTTCAACTTACGAGCATCATTTTTTATCTAACCCACCCATACAGTTCCCACCCTTGCTGGTATAGTGACATCTGAATTGAGTAGCCAGGCTTGCAGTATGGGACCCCTCGGCAGGGGGTCGGACAGCCTAGGGGCCAGTTCTGGAGAATGGGTACTTGTCTCCTAGGGTGGTCCGGAGCTGTGTAGCCGCTTAGCCTAGTTCCGTACCCTAAGCTTGCACGCTCCACCACTCTGTGACGGGTACCCTAGTATTTAGAACTATAGTCCTGTGGATCCAGCAACCTAGGGTCCGGTTCTAAAGAATGAACACTTGTCTCCTGGGGCGGTTCAGAGCTGTGTAGCCGCTTAGCCTGGTCCTGTACCCTAAGCCTACACGCTCCACCACTCTGCAACGGGTGCCCTAGTATTTGGAGCTATAATCCAGGGGGTCCGGACACATGGATTGGCTTCCCAGTCTAAGTCCTGCAGGTCCTATGGCGTGAATCAAAGGATGAAAGATACCAGTTAGTGGGTCCTATGGGTGGACTAGTAGAGCTTCCTAGCCAAGGCTGTGTGTAGGTCTAGGTCCTAGTCGAGACTACCTCCTGGGGGCCAGGTCACCAATTCTTTTCTTAAGTATACTAGCATCCAGCCTCGTCACGTCGAGCCTAAATCCCAGGGGGGCCAAGTACTAGAGAGAAGTTGGTAACAACGCACACAGCAAAGACAAATAGCATACAAATAAGTTCTGTCACTGTTAGATCAATACTTCCCAAAAGTATCTTACAAAACCAAAAAATATTACAAGCCGCACCCCAGTGGAACCCTTGCCCTGTTTCTGTAGATCTATCTACTCATCATCGGCAGGATCCCGCTAGAACCGCTCGGCCACCACCTCCATGGTATCTTGTACGCCTTGCCGGGCGGCGTCTTCGGTGTCGGCCACCGGACCAGCGATCACCGGCTCCAAGGAGATGGTCGGGTCGTGGCTCCAGAAGCACATCAGGATGTACTCTATCACCACCCGACAGAGCCTGCCACCCTCAGCCTCCAGGCGGGCGCCAAGGATTTGGTCCAGGCGTCGGAGGCGGTCGGCGGCGGAATCCAGCACCGGGAGCACGTCGGAGATGGACGTCAGCAGCTCCGACACTAGGATGGGGCTCACTCCTAGCGGCACCAGTGTCGTGCTCGCCTCGCCGGCCCAGGCAGCGATGCGCTGGACCCCGACGCGCTGCTCTGCCTGCAGATCTTCAAGTGTCTTCTTCATCGCCTCCACTGCCTGGGGGCCCGGTGCTGCTTGCGCCGCTTGGAACCGGCAGACCCGCTCCTCCAACTCCTTCTCCTTCTGCTCTGCCTCGAGCTCATGCTCGGCCAACAACTTTTCCTGCCTTTCAAACATCTCCTCCCTGAAGGCGATGTCCTTCTCCCACCAGGCGAGATCCGTCGCCCGCTTATCCAGGGAGGCATCCTTTGCCTTGAGGTTTTCCTCAGCCAGAGCAATGTTGCTGGCCTTGTCACCCAGCTCCTGCTCCCATTTCTGGATCCTCTCCATGATGGTGGTCTGCTAGGTCCGCTGCTCGTCCAAGATCTTGTTCATGGCGCTTAGCTTGGCGCTCAGCTCCGTGACGACCTCCTCCCTCTGGTTCAAATGCTCCTCCTTCTTAACAAACCTCTTCTCCTTCTGGCTCGCCTCTAGCTCCCTGGTGTACACCTTTTGGAGGTCCTTCTTGTAGTCTTTGTGGTCCCGCGCCAGTTCGGACCGCTCAAAGGCAAACTGCTGGGACGCCGCCTTGGTGCGCTCCCCCAGCTGGGTACGCCAGTCACTGAGGCGCTGGTGCTCGGATTCCAGCGCCTCCCATTCCCGCCAGATCGCTGCCTCGGCCTCCTGGAGAGCCTGATGCGCACGAGACAGCACCCGGGGGAGGGGAACCGGCGCTGCTTCTGGCTCGGCGCCGGATCGGAGCCGCCGCCCAACAACCACCTCCAGCTCCTCCAGAGTGGGCGGCGGGACAGAGCTGGACGCGCCCCTCGTGTCACCCCCCATGGCGGGGGTGGGCGCAGTGGGGACCTCCTCGGCCGCTGCCGACGGTGTACTCGACGGCGTCGCCGTCGCTAAGGCTATGGTAGCCATCGGCGCAGTTGCAGTGGCCGGGGGCAGATCGCCGGTGTAACGCCCCAAAATCTTATTTTGGGAACTTAGCAAAACTCTCCAAAGGTTTTGATTTAAAAAATATATCTTTAAAAAAATAATCTTAAACTAAAAATGTTTCCTTTGTTGAATTATATATTTTGATCTATTCTATAAAAGAATTAAGTTAAACTATCTCTTAGTTTAAATTTTACACTAAGAATATTACCTTAAAACAACTATGTGAGGGATATTAAGGATTTATTTTAGTGGGTAAATTTCTTTTAGAGATGTGTTCATTTAATAAAGAAATAAATAAGTTAGTTGGTGCATTTCATACTGGTACTTTGGTTGTGCATTTGATTTTGCAGAAAAATTCATATTTGAAATTGAAACCGAAATTTAAAAGTAAAAATATAAAACTAAAACAAATAGAAAAGAAAAAAAAAGGAAATAACTACCTGCGCGTTTGGGCTGAAACCCTTCGGCCGGCCCAAATTCCCTACCCCGTGCCAGCCCATCACGATCCATGCCCTTCTCTTTTTCTCTGGGTCAATGACGCACGGGCCCACGCAGTCGGTCACCCGGTGTGCGCCCAGGTGTTCCGCTTCGCCGACATGTGGGGTCACCAAGTCAGCACCTTCTTCTCTCCTTCTCCGTTCACAGCCGCCGCTAAACTAATTCCATTTCTCCCCCACGCGATGCTCAGATTCTATTGCAACTAACCGGATATCTCGTCTGCCGTGCTAATCGCTTGAGGACCGGCTCCCCTGGACTCGGAACGTCGTAGCCGTATAAAACCGAGCCAACCCTTTTGCATCTGTAGCGTCTGCCATTACAGAGCGTAGAGAGATTTGAGTGATGCCACCGACGTCGATTCCGGGATGCATTCATGTTGGGGCCTTGGTGTACTATCAGGGCGCTTCGCCAGGGCGCAACGACTGTGGTCGTGACTCCGATACGACGAAAAGAGAATCGGATGCCCTATAATCCCTCGCCGGAATTAGAGCTCCGCCGCAGATCCGCTTTTGCCGTGGCCAGTGGATTCGGCGCCGCTAATCTTGGTAAGAATTGCTTCCACAGTTTCGTCCTTGTCTCGAATACACGTAGCACCATCCGGGGTAGCTGTTGGGGCTCTTAGGCTTCGATCTGGTCACCGATTTGTGTGCCACCGCGGGGTTGAGATGCTCCTCCAAGGAAGAACACCGGGGGGAAAAAGAAGCAAGAGAGCCATCGGATCCAAGATGAAGGGTGTAGATTAGATGGGCGTATCAATCGGATGTGGGTTGTCTATGACCGTTGGATCGATCTGCGACGGTTGTGATTAGTTGCGCAATAACGATTCGGCTGGTGTGATCGTGGACCGTTGATCAGGGAGCGGAGGCTCTAGATTAGAAGAGAGAGTACCCCTTCGTCATTTTAAATCCGAGCCATCGGATTTTAATCGTGTGGCTCGGGGTAGATTGGATCGTGGGCATTCGTGGACCGAGGATCTCTGATCGTACGGTTGACGTTGCTACCGGTTTATAAAGTGCCCAGATCTAATCTGCACCATAGGATCTAATCTGGGCGGTCCGCGTTCACCCGTACCCCTTTCGGCCTGTGCATTTTGCAGAAGAGACCCTATGCTTTTAGGTATTCAACCCGTCGTCCAGTGTGAGGCAATCTGAGTCTAGGGAGTTTTGTAGATCAGACCTTGCACTTTTCTGTATTTGGCGCGTAGACCAGGAAATAGGGAAAATAGGAAATTAATATTAGAAGTGGATTTTTAATACAAAAATAAATCCAGAAACTTATATAGTTCATAGTAAATTCATTTTGGCTCCAAATTAATCCATTCCAGTGGCATTAATTTTGTTTTAATATTATCTATCAACTAGTAACACTGTTTAGCCATGAAACTTGAACTAAAATTGTTCATTTGAATTAATCTATTCTAAGTGCTTAATAACTTTAGAAATTCATAACTCAATAATCGTAACTTCGTTTTGATCCATTCTAGTTGCATTAGTCTCACAATAATATTTATTATCATCTGGTAACTTTGTTTTGTCATGAAATATAGGTTAAAATGTTGCACTTACTCTATTCTATATTTAACCACGTAGATCTTCAGAAAACCATAACTTAATAATCGTAGCTCCGAATTCAGTGATTCTCGATCCCGTAGCGCAGCGTAGAATATTATTACGCAGTTTATTCTTATGATTGGTGTGATTATATTTTGTTTATACCATGTTTGTTTGTATTGCTACGACTAGCGTGAGGTCACGAGTCACCTGAAGATCATCCTGGTACCTAGAATCTCAAGTCCCAGGCAAGTTGTGCCCTTGATCACTTCTTTTTACCCACTCATGTTCTAATTAATCATAATGATCTGCATAGGTTAATTTTGATGGGACCCAATAGGTTACCCTAGTTTGTCTATCTTTATACCTTGTTTACCACTGAACTTTTTGGGTAGTACTTGCTAGTGCTTTATGTGGTTTTGGGTATGAAGATACATTATTCATGATTACACTTTTATTACCAGTTTATTATTACTGTTCATGATAAGATCATTATGTTAATTGGAACATGGAGTGACCACCCAGGAAAACAGTGCTACCACAAGGGAGGAATGGGACCCCTTGGCTGATTAATTAGGAAAGCTAGTGGATGACTACCTTACCCGAAAGGGGCAAGGGCAGTAGGGGAGTGGTCAGTGTAGGGAGGTCCTTGGGTTGATTTTGCTGCGATGGCGGTCAGGCAAGGGATCCCTGCATTGAAGCTTCCTATAAACTGTAGCGGGTTTTCTGAAGCTAGTGGAACTTTGTAAAGGCCTCGTAGTGTTACCCTGCCTCGCCTCCTCGGTAGAGGTGTATGGGAAGTCGCGATCCCTTGGCAGATGGGTAACATGACTTGTGGGTAAAGATGTGCAACCTCTGCAGAGTGTAAAACTAGTATACTAGCCGTGCTCACGGTCATGAGCAGCTCGGACCCTCACATGATTAATTTATGGAACTAAATTCAATTTGTCATATGCATTGCATCGCAGGTGATGTTGTTACTTCTGTTCTACTACTTAATTGTGTTGGTATTTACTTATAGTTAGTAACTGCTAATAAAATTTTGACCAACTTTAAAAGCAATGCTCAGCTTCAACCATCCTCTTTGGTAAGCCTTACACTTCACATGAGCTCCCACCTTTGGCGAGTTCATACACATTATTCCCCACAACTTGTTGAGCTATGAACGTATGTGAGCTCACTCTTGCTGTCTCACACCCCCCACAGGTCAAGAACAGGTACCACAGGATGAGGCGCATGGAGGATGCTGCGATGTGTTCATGAGAGGTCTAGGTCGTCGTCTCCCAGTCAACTTTAGGTTGTTGGACCGTTGTCTCCTTATAATGTAATTATTTATTTATTTTGTACAGAACTCCTATTATATAGTAAAGTTGTGACATTCGATCCTGTGCCATGAATCATCATATGTGTGAGACTTGGTCCCAGCACACCTGGTGATTATTTCACGCTCGGGTTTTGGACCCCTAAAACCCGGGTGTGACAGCCGGCACCACTCCCAGCAGACGCCTGCTACTGAGAGCCAGACCCGTCAGTGGGCATGGTGTCTGGCGGGGGAGGCGCGCCCTTAGGAGTAGAGGGGGAGGATGCCCTGGCAAACAAGGATGGGTTAAGGCACGTCGGCATGATAACTACACTCGCAAAAACAAGGATGGGGCTACACTTGGGGCCCTGGACCTTCCAGCGACCCTGGAAGCGGGTGATGGAATAAGTCTTGAGCATCTAGAGGACAGCCTGCTTTTGACTGTCCTCTGTAGTCCTTTAGCATCTAGAGGATAGCTTGACTGTCCTCTGTAGTCTCTTTAGCATCTAGAGGACAGCAGTCACTTTTTGACTGTCCTCTGTAGTTGCTTTAGCATCTAGAGGACAGCAGTCGCTTTTGATTGTCCTCTGTAGTCTCTTTAGCATCTAGAGGACAATCCTGTTGTGTAGTGTGTGTGAGAAGGTGTGGTAGTGCAGCCCCTAGGGCTATAAATATGTGTCCCCAACCCTTTAAGGGTATGGCATTGTGTAGTGTTTGAGGAAATAAACAGAAAATTGCCCCAACTCATAGTGTCATCCTCTTGATGAGAGTTAGAATCCCCCTACTTACATTTGGTATCAGAGCCAAACTATCCTGCAGCCTAAACATCTCATGCTCATCTCCTTCCCGCGCCTCTCCTCACACTCAGTCGGCAGCAAGAGCTCCAACTGTTCCTTCCTCTCCTGCTCAGACGAGCAGCCTTTCGTCTGAGACAGCCTCCTCCACACGCAGCGACCCCTCACTAGCCCACCATGTCCCTACGCTCGGTCACTTCGAGTGCGCGGCGCCAGCAAGAGGTCAAGGTCGCCACGGCACAAGAGCGCGAGCGAGCAGCAGCTGCAGCGACAGCGGCGAGGGCAGCACGGTTGGCGGCGGCGGAACTGGCAGCAGCGAGAGCGGAAGTAGAAGCAGCGGAGGCAGCGAATGTTGCACGTGCGGCGGCAGCAGAGCTCGAGGTTCTGCGCGGCAGTAGAGCTGGCAGCTCTGCTTCTGTCGACGACAACACCAACGAAGAGCTCAGGCTGGCGAGGGAAGCAGCGCGAGAGCAGGCAGCACAGTGGGCTGCCGCGCATCCCCATGGGGGCGCGCGTGGTGGCAGCCCAGATAGGCGCCGACAAGCTGACGGCGCTCCAGGCGAGGGCGCACGCGGTGGCAGCCCAGACGGGCATAGACGCACCGGCGGTGCTCCCGGCGGCGGCGATCGAGTCGACGGAGATCGCGGCCTCTACAAGCGGCGCGACTCTCCCTCCTCGAATCGGTACCATGGTCGCCGCATGGCCCAGGCCATTGTCAGGGACATCGGTCCCGGCGGTGGGTGGCCTACCCTCACCAAGACTAACTACGTCGAGTGGGCTGCAGTGATGAGGGTACGGCTCCAGGTTCGCCACATGTGGGAAGCAGTTCGGTACGGCGACGTCGACTACCACGAGGATCGGCGGGCGCTGGATGCCCTCATTGCTGCAGTCTCGCCCGAGATGCAGTTTTCTTTTTCCCAGAAGCAGACTGCCAAGAAGGCCTGGGACGCCATCGCTGCGACCCGCATCGGCAGCGACCGTGCCCGCAAGACCACACTGCAGGCACTTCGCAAGGAGTGGGAGAACCTGGCCTTCAAGCCAGGTGAGGATGTTGATGACTTTGCTCTCCGCCTCAACACTCTGTTGCAGAAGATGGTGCAGTTCGGCGATGACACCTACGATGAGGAGAGAGCTGTTGAGAAGCTCTTCCATTGCATCCCTGAGAAGTACAAGCAGATTGCTCGCTCGATCGAATCTCTGCTAGACCTCTCCACGATGACAATTGAAGAGGCGATAGGTCGTCTCAAGGTGGTCGATGGCGACGAACCACAGGCTCCCTCTGGGCCTATCACTATCGGCGGGAAGCTACATCTCACTCGAGAGCAGTGGGAGGCCTGCTAGGGTGACAAGAAGAAGGGGGAGTCCTCCTCGACACGAGGCCGCAGACGCGACAAACCGCGCAAGGCGTGTGGAGGCGCGCAGGCCGGGCGCAAGGACATGCTGAGGTTGGTGCTCGTGGAGGTGCCCAAGGCAGCGCCGTCGGCAACAAGAAGCCGGCACGAGACGACGGCTGTCACAACTGCGGCAAGCTTGGCCACTGGGCCAGGGACTGTCGGCAGCCACGACGTGGCTAGGCCAACGTCGCACAGGCGGAGGCGGACGAGGAGGCCCTGCTCCTGGCACATGCAAACATCAAGCCATCTCCAGCGGCACTGGCCGCAGCGGCACTCCTCCACCTTGATGAGTCGAAAGCACGCGCTTTCCTCGGTGACGGCTCCAGAAAGGACATGATCGAAGGATGGTGCCTTGACACCGGCGCCACTCATCACATGACCGGTCGACAGGAGTTCTTCACCGAGCTTGACTCTAGCGTTCGAGGCTCCGTCAAGTTTGGGGACGCCTCCGGCATAGAGATCAAGGGCGTTGGCTCAGTCGTCTTCACCACTGTGTCTGGTGAGCACAGGCTACTCACCGGAGTCTACTACATCCCCGCGCTGAGGAACTCTATCATCATCTTGGGACAGCTAGATGAGAACGGTTCGCGCGTGGAGGTCGAGCATGGAGTCATGAGGATCTAGGATCCCTCTCGTCGCCTTCTTGCGAAGGTACGCAGGAGTGCAAATCGGCTTTACATCCTCAATGTGAAGGTGGCACAACCTTGCTGCCTTGCTACTCGTCGAGACGACGGGGCATGGCAGTGGCACGAGCGCTTCGGGCACCTTAACTTCGAGGCCCTGAAGCGGCTCAGTGCCAAGGAGATGGTACGAGGCCTGCTGTGCCTTGACCATGTGGAGCAATTCTACGATGTCTGCGTGTTGACAAAGCAGAGATGGCTCCCCTTTCCCCAGCAGTCGAGCTTCCGAGCCAAGGAGAGGCTCGAGCTCGTGCATGGGGACTTGTGTGGCCCGGTGAAACCAGCCACACCAGGAGGACGACGCTACTTCTTGCTGCTCGTCGACGATCTCTCTCGCTACATGTGGGTGATGATCCTTGGCAGCAAGGGAGAGGCTGCAAATGCCATCAGGTATGTGCAGGTCGCTGTGAAGGCGGAGTGCGGCCGCAAGCTGCGCGTGTTGCGCACTGACAACGGCGGCGAATTCACGGCGGCTGAGTTCGCGTCGTACTGCGCGGATGAGGGCGTTCAGCGCCACTACTCCGCGCCGTACAGCCGCAGCAGAACGGCGTCGTCGAGCGGTGCAACCAGACAGTTGTGGGGATGGCTCGGGCTCTCCTCAAGCAGAGAGGAATGCCAGCTGTCTTTTGGGGAGAGGTGGTGGTGACAGCGGTTTACATCCTCAACCGCTCGCCCACCAAGGCTCTCAACGGGAAGACACCGTATGAG
This sequence comes from Zea luxurians, assembly GCA_029449295.1. Lineage (NCBI taxonomy): Eukaryota > Viridiplantae > Streptophyta > Magnoliopsida > Poales > Poaceae > Zea > Zea luxurians. The sequence goes on along the minus strand of JAOPSE010000051.1, from coordinate 10,124,187 downwards.
GCTTGGCATGGGCGCAAGCTGGCGGTCTCTCACCTACGGGTCTTCGGCTGCCTCGCGTTCACCAAGGAGCTTGGCCACATCAGCAAGCTCGACGATAGGAGCACCCTGGGGGTGTTCATTGGCTACGCGGAGGGCTCGAAGGCCTACCGCATCCTTGACCCAAGAACACAGCGTGTGTGCACGGTGCGCGACGTAGTGTTCGACGAAGGGCGAGGATGGGTGTGGGACAAGGCGGTGGACGACGGCACGACTCTGACGTACGACTTCACCATCAAGTACGTCCACTTTGAGGGAGCTAGGGGAGTAGGAAACTCTTCTCCGAGCAGGTCTACCCCAGCCCCCAAGTCTCCACCAACTCCAGCGCCACACTCTCCAGCTCCTGCTACAACGAGCTCTTCACCACCACGCACTCCAACCACGACTCCAGCTACAGCGAGCTCTTCGCCACCACGTACTCTAGCACCGACGGTACCCTCTCCGAGAACGTCCTCTCCGACACCAGCTCGTGTCGAGCACGACCCAGTGGAGCTCGTCACCCCTCTGTCCCGCAACGAGGAGCGCGTCGACGCGTGCTACAACGGCGAGCCATTGCGGTATCAAAGGGTGGAGGGCCTTCTCATCGACCCATCGGTGCCAGGCCCTGCATCTCGCATTCTGGCAGGAGAGTTGCATCTTGCATGCGACGATGGTGAGCCTCGGTCTTTCGCGGAGGCCGAGAAACATGTGGCTTGGCGTGCCGCGATGCAGTCGGAGATGGACGCGGTTGAGATGAACCGCACCTGGGAGCTCGCTGATCTCCCTCATGGTCATCGCGCGATCACCCTTAAATGGGTGTTCAAACTAAAGAGGGATGAAGCCGGCGCCATCGTCAAGCACAAGGCTCTCTTGGTGGCACGCGGTTTTCTACAGCAGGAGGGGATCGACTTCAATGATGCTTTCGCACCCGTGGCACGGATGGAATCCGTGCGACTCCTCCTTGCGCTGTCAGCCCAGCAGGGCTGACACGTTCATCACATGGACGTCAAGTCGGCGTTTCTCAACGACGACTTAAAGGAGGAGGTCTACATACACCAGCCGCCAGGTTTTGCGATCCCTGGCAAGGAGGGCACGGTGTTGTGCCTGCGCAAGGCTCTCTATGGCCTGCGATAGGCACCGAGGGTGTGGAATGCCAAGCTGGATTCCACGCTCAAAGGAATGGGTTTCACGCCAAGCCCGCACGAGGCGGCCATCTATCAACGGGGCAATGGAGAAAATGCCCTGCTGGTGGGTGTCTACGTCGACGACTTGGTGATCACCGGTGCCAAGGATGCAGAGGTGGCAGCGTTCAAGGAAGATATGAAGGCCACCTTCCAAATGAGTGACCTGGGGCACCTCTCCTTCTACCTGGGGATTGAGGTGCACCAGGTGGACTCCGGGATCACACTTCGCCAGACCGCCTACACCAAGCGCATTGTTGAGCTGGCTGGGCTCACCGACTACAACCCAGCTCTCACTCCGATGGAGGAGAGGCTGAAGCTGAGTCACGACAGCACGACGGAGGAGGTGGACGCTACATAGTACCGGCGTCTTGTGGGGAGCCTTCGCTACCTCGTCCACACACGGCCTGACTTGGCATACTCTGTCGGCTACGTTAGTCGGTTTCTGCAGCGACCGACGATGGAGCATGAGCAGGCTGTGAAGAGGATCATCCGCTATGTTGCGGGGACTCTCGACCATGATCTCTACTACCCGAGGTGCCCTGGGAAGGCACACCTTGTCGGGTACAGCGATAGCGACCACGCCGACGACATCGACACCAGCAAGAGCACAAGCGGGATCCTCTTCTTCCTCGGCAAGTGCCCCATCAGCTGGCAGTCGGTCAAGCAGCAGGTGGTGACCATGTCCAGCTATGAGGCCGAGTACATAGCGGCGTCCACTGCTTCGACTCAGGCGCTCTGGCTGGCTCGACTGCTCGGTGATCTCCTCAGGAGAGACACTGGAGCGGTGGAACTCAGGGTGGACAGCCAGTCCACTCTGGCATTGGCCAAGAACCCCGTGTTCCATGAACGGAGCAAGCACATCCGGCTGAGATACCACTTCATCCGAGACTGCTTGGCAGAAGGGAGCATCAAGGCGCACTACATCAACACCAAGGATCAGCTTGCAGACCTGCTCACCAAGCCCCTTGGGAAGATCAAGTTTGTTGAGCTTTGCTCCAGGTCCGGGATGGCCCAACTTTCTCACAAGACGACGCCCAAGACTTAGGGGGAGAATGATGGAATAAGTCTTGAGCATCTAGAGGACAGCCTGCTTTTGACTGTCCTCTGTAGTCCTTTAGCATCTAGAGGACAGCTTGACTGTCCTCTATAGTCTCTTTAGCATCTATAGGACAGCAGTCACTTTTTGACTGTCCTCTGTAGTCGCTTTAGCATCTAGAGGACAGTAGTCGCTTTTGACTGTCCTCTGTTGTCTCTTTAGCATCTAGAGGACAATCCTGTTGTGTAGTGTGTGTGAGAAGGTGTGGTAGTGCAGCCCCTAGGGCTATAAATATGTGTCCCCAACCCCTCTAAGGGTATGGCATTGTGTAGTGTTTGAGGAAATAAACAGAAAATTGCCCCAACTCAGAGTGTCATCCTCTTGATGAGAGTTAGAATCCCTCTACTTACAGCGGGATGTATGCTGTTGTTGTTTTTGCTGCTACTTTTGTTGTTGCTGCCGCTGGTGCCCCTGGGGGAAATCACCCCCAGGTGGTGGTGGCGGCGGCGGGACCGATGGTGGTGGTGGCGACGTTGGCGGCGGATCTGATGGTGGTGGTGGCGGAGGACTGGCGCGCCTCTGCGGGCCCTGGGCCTAGGAGCCGGTCTCCTCGGCCCCACCAGTGGTCCTTTGACGCTTCTGTGGGGTCCGAATCAAGGGGTGGATCCGTAACACGAGACCCGTTGACGCGACGTAGCCAGCGCTGCCTCTCTTCTTCCAACCCCCCGGTGCCACCCGGGGCGGAGGAGCTACTTGCAGCCCCTTTGCCCTTGTCCAAGGGGCTGGGGGCCACGGGGGGAGCTCTGGAAACCGCACCAGCAGGCTAGGAACCTCCGGCCAATACACCGGAGATCTGGATCTCACGGTGGGGGTCCCGGCCACCGGTCTAGTGAACCGCCACGCCGCTCTCGTCGAGGGTCGGTATCCAGTCCAAGATCGCCGCCCTTAACCCTGGGTCGTCGCAAAGCGGAGGGATGCCCTGGGGAGGGATTAGGGACTCAGGGACGAAGGACTCACCAGTGATCCCCTTCACTAGGAGTTCCAGTTCCTCCCAGGATAGGTCAGTGCCTGGCCCACGCTGGATCCAGCCGATGTCGTTCGAGCTGGTGAGCCAGCAACACAGACGCGCCCTCATCTGTGACGCGGCGCGATCCGACGCTTCAGGAAGTCGCCGACCACATGCATCGACGTCAGGCCACCGGTTGCCAGGGTCTTGATCCTGTCTAGTACGGGCTTGAACTCCGGGGCCAGCAATGGCATGGCCCTCCATTGCTTCTGGTCAAGCCTTGGCTCGTCGCTCAGCAGCGCGAGGCGGTCATTGGCCTCGGTGCTGATGATCACCCAGTCGGCGCGCCAGTTTTCCCAACTCGCGCCACCGAGGGAGGAGATGTAGGCGCCGGCCGAATTCGGCCTCGTCTGGAAGTAGTAGGCGCCGAGATGGTCCTTGGCCTTCCCGGACTTCACCAGCACGAAAAAATGGCGAAAGAGGGAAGTACAAGGCGCCACCCCCATGAACATCTCGCACAGGTGGGCGAAGATGGCCGCCTGGAGGATGGAGTGGGGCGTGAGATGCTGAAGCTGAAGGCCGAGCTCCTTCGGCAGCAGCAGGAAGAAAGGCGAGATCGGCAGAGCCAACCCACAGGAGAGGTAGGAGACGAAGAGCACGAACTCCCCGGCGGCGAGATCGCCGAGGGGAGTGGCGCTGGCGCGGATCCTTCCGGCGAACGCCGGCGCGCTCCATCCGAGCAGGTTGCGCACCAGGTTGAGTGCCCCCTTGTTCTGGAAACGCTTGGGATGAACCAGCGAGACCATGGCGACTACGACGGCGGAAAGCAGAAGAGCGCGAATGCAAAGGGGTGCAGAGGGCTCAGAGGCGAAAGGGCGCAGCAGTTGGAGAAAATGCGAAAGCGTAACTGCTGCACGCGGGGTGAATCCCTTTTCAAGGAAGACTCCCGCTCGCGCCCCAGGAAATCTTGACCGACGCGCACCTAGCGCCCAAGCGACCCAGTCTCTGACATGGGGGCCCGGGCCCACAAGTCATGCAGCTAGCGTGCCGGTCTCCGAGTGCGGAAGAAGCGAACCGCCGCACGGGGAGCGAACCGCCGCACACGATCGTGCACCGCCTCGGGGCTGCTACGGAGGAATATTTTTAACCAAGGCAGCGGCAAAGAGGCGCCCCGCGCGTGGCCCGATGGAACCGCTAGACGTGGTGTCATGGGTCAGTCAGCCGCGGGGACAGATGTGGCAGTTGACATGACCAAGGGCAGACTGACAGCGCGTGCATCACCAGATGCGTTGAGTTCATGCGGCGCGCGCTGAGGTGGCGCCCCAGTCACCGGTCATGCCACGTTGACGTGATGTACAAGTTTTGGCCCCACCTACAGGCTCACATCCTCCCCTAAGGTGGGCCCGAGGGCCACTGTCGGTACCTGAAACTAGGGTACCCCCTGCTACTGTACAAAGACGCAGAACCCACGCGGCTATCCCTTAGTTGTGTGGTAGAAGTGTTGTGTGGGACCAAGCTGTGCCTCACCCCAGTCGCGAGCGGCTACTCTAGGCCAACAGCAGCGCCCGACTCCGCCAGATAGGCGGGTCCAAAGCCGCCACGTGTCCATAGAAGGCGGCATGCTCCAAAGCATCAACAGTGAGTCCGGACCCCCACGGGAGAGCGCCGGACCCCCTGGATATACAGTCTAGACCCCCAAGGTTGGTCCCGGACCCCCGGATATACAGTCTAAACCTCCAAGGTTGGTCCCGGACCTCCACTTGTGCAAGCCGGACCTCTGGGATGGGATCCGGACCCCCCGTATGGGGTTCGGGCCGCTCATAGGGGGTCCCAAGGTCTCAGGACAAAACATACCCGGGCCCTAAACAGGACCCAGGCGGGGGTCCAGTGTCGACACGTGTCCAGATCCAGTCTGGTGCAGACCTGTCCGCATGCGCTACTGCTCCCCGCCCAGGCGGAGACCCGATGCTACCACGTGGCCTACCGCGCGTGACGTAAGCCAACAAGCAGAGCCTGACATAAGACCTCTGGGTTACGCGGCCCCTACATTTATTGCGGATAAGGTGCGCCGCCTGTCCATCCCGCTGGCAGGCGATGTGTCGCCTCAGCATTTAATGAGACCTGTCCATTCCACAGGCGGCGTGCCTGTCCATTCCGCTGGCAGGCGATGTGCCGCCTTCGCATTAAATGAGACCTGTCCATTCCGCTGACATGCAACGACCTGCCCATCCCACAGGCGGCATGCCTGTCCTTTCCACTGGCAGACTGCACGCCCATACTGCCGCGTGCACTACGCCCATCATTACTCGTACGTTACCAAGGAAGCTGCCGCCGCATGTCAACGCTGCGTGTGCTGCGGACAACATGAGCCTGGAGATTGCACAGACATCGAATGCATTAGTTGCTCTAGGTATTCCATCTATTATGTTCCTAGGCCCACATGTCGGGGCTCAGCATCCTTGTATGTGCCTCCCTTGAGCTATAAAAGGGAAGGCACACTGCGTTACATGGTAAGTCACTCAGACTCACTTAGACCCTTGGGAAGTTCTCCAAGCTCTCGAGCATCAGTAATACTACACACAGTGGAGTAGGGTTTTACGCTCCGGTGGCCTGAACCACTCTAAATCCTCGTGTTCACTCATGTTCTTCATCCATCTAGTAGACAGGCAAAACGCTTAGGCCCCCTCCTCATCTTAGGATTTAGGGCGGGTGTGTTCCCCACCAGGCCGGAGAATATCCTCTCCGACAATGTCCATTGGAAGATAATGCTTCGGAAGACGAAGGTCCTTAATACCTAACAAGTGTGTTTCCTTGTTCTTGACTTATAGCATTTAAGAACAAGTGAACAACATTGGCGTCCACCTTCGGTGAACTCACTTCCACAACCTTCGACAAGCGTTCACCTTCGTCATGCCGCCGAAGAAGGCAACAGCGCCAGGGGCTGCCCTGCAGCCACTGGACACCAATCAGGAGACACTATCACTAAGAGAAGCTAGGAGCCAGAAAAGAAAGGCTACTAGCCCAACACCTAAGGAGGAGGAATTGGACCAGGAAATCAGAGACTTAGAAGCTATACATCAGCAAGTATAAAGGAAAAGGGAGAAGATGCTTTGGCTAGCCGAGCTTCAGAGGAAGATCGACGAAACCACTGAAGAAATGCGCCACATCGCACAGGATGATCAAGGACGAGGGCCTCAACACAGAGAGCTTCCTAAAGAAACTCCAATCAACGATGATGGATGGTATGATGACCTTTACCATGGTAACTTTGCTTTTGATGATGCTTCTCCCTAGCAGCAGAGTTGTAGGCTACCCCATGGCCACCTTCGTACAAACCGCCACAACTCCCCATGTATGACGGGCATTCCAACCCGAAGCAATTCCTCATGAGCTATGAAGCAACCATATCATCATATGGTGGCAACACTGCTTTCATGGCAAAGTCTTTCATCATGGAAGTCAGTAGTGTGGCTTGGACTTGGTATTCTTCTCTTCGGCCGAGAACAATCACATCGTGGCAGAAGCTGAAGGATATGCTAGTCACAAGCTTCCAGGGCTTCCAAACGAAGCCAGTGACTGCTCAAGCTCTATTCCAGTGCACACAAGACCATGAGGATTACTTGCAGGCATACGTCCGAAGGTTCTTGCGACTCAGAGCCCAGGCGTCAATGGTGCCTAACGAGATCGTCATCGAAGCCATGATCAAGGGGCTCCAACTAGGACCGATAGCATAATATTTTGCAAGGAAGCCACCACAAACCTTGGAGAAGCTTCTCCAAAAGATGGATGAGTACATCTGAGCTGACAACGATTTTCGCCAGAGAAGGGAGGAAGCTTACAATTATTCTGAGATGACTAGGGGCTTCGGATAAAGACTCCACCCCAGGCATGTCAGAACGATCCACAATCCCAACACAAATGATGACAGGGCAAATCACACCCAGAGCAGCCACCAAAGCTCGCAATCTTCGGGAATGCAGCAAACTTCCTACAGGCCACCAGCCCCAAGAGGCAGAGGGGGAGAAGCTCTAGAGGAAGGTTTGGTACTCAACATAGGAGATTGTTCTGCTTATTCTATGGGGAGGATAAGGGACACACAACAAGAATGTGCCAAGTCACGATCCAAAAGCAGAAGGAAATCGCTGAAGTCAAAGCACGACAGAATCATCTGAAGCAGGTCTTGCATACTACTTTATGCTATTCGTCATATATCCCTGAATATATGGGCAATCAACAACCCACGACATCGGTTGCTTTGGCGAGTTATTCTCAAGCTGCTTGGGCTCAGCTACCACCACCACCACCACTGGCGCCTACCTTGGCCCATAATCAGCAGCTAGAAGGGCATCGCCAAGCACAACAACAACACAATATTCGGGAGGAGTCTGTGAAAGTCGCCTAGAGGGGGGTGAATAGGCGGAATCTAAAAATTATAAACTTAATCACAACTACAAGTCGCGGTTAGCGTTAGAAATATAAATGAGTCCGAAAGGGAGGGCGAAAACAAATCATAAGCAAAATAAAGAGTGAGACGCGGTGATTTGTTTTACCGAGGTTCGGTTCTTGCAAACCTACTCCCCGTTGAGGTGGTCACAAAGACCGGGTCTCTTTCAACCCTTTCCCTCTCTCAAACGGTCACTTAGACCGAGTGAGCTTCCTTCCTTGATTTCCCGGGTCACTTAGGCCCCACAAGTACCACCACACAATTGGTGTCTCTTGCTTCGCTTACAAGGTTTTGAGAGAAAGAATGAGAGAAAGAAGAAAGCAAACCAAGCAACAAGAGCAACAAAATAACACAAGTCGATCTCCTCATAAGTCCTGAAAACTAGAGTTGAATTGGGGACTTTGATTCGATCGGAGGCTTTGATTTGTGCCTTGGAGTGTTGTGTATTGCTCTTGTATTGAATGAGATGTAGTGAATGCTTGGATGCCATGAATGTGGGGGTGGTTGGGGTATTTATAACCCCAACCACCAAAATGGCCGTTGGGGATGGCTTCTGTCGATGGGCGCACCGGACAGTCCGGTGCGCCAGCCACGTCACCCAACCGTTAGGGTTCGACCGTTGGAGCGCTGACTTGTGGGGCCACCGGACAGTTCGGTGGTGCATCGGACAGTCATTGTTCACTGTCCAGTGCGCCTTCTGGCGCCTGCTCTGACTCTACGCGCGCTGTCGCGCACTGTAGCGCATTTAATGTTCACTGCAGACGACCGTTGGCACGAAGTAGTCGTTGCTCCGCTGGCACACCGGACAGTCCGGTGCTACACCGGATAGTCCGGTGAATTTTAGCAGAGAGACATTTTCTGAAACCCGAGAGTGGCAAGTTTGGAGTTGAGCTCCCTGATGCACCGGACACTGTCCGGTGGCGCACCGGACAGTCCGGTGCGCCAGACCAGGGCTGCCTTGGGTTTCTTGCTCCTTGTCTTTTTGAACCCTATCCTTTTCTTTTGTATTGGTTTGTTGTGAACCTTTGGCACCCGTAGAACATATTTTCTAGAGCAAACTAGTTAGTCCAAATATTTGTGTTGGGCAATTCAACCACCAAAATTCATATAGGAAAATGTTTGACCCTATTTCCCTTTCAATCTCCCCCTTTTTGGTGATTGATGCCAACACAAACCAAAGCAAATATAAAAGTGTAGAATTGAACTAGTTTGCATAATGTAAGTGCAAAGGTTGCTTGGAATTAAAACCAATATACATTTTCTAATAGATATGCATGAATGATTTTCTTCTAATTTAATATTTTGGACCACGCTTGCACCACAAGTTTTGTTTTTGCAAATTCTTTGTAAAATTCTCTTCAAAATCCTTTTGCAAATAGTCAAAGGTATATGAGTGAGATTGAAAGAAGCATTTTCAAGATTTGAAATTTTCTCCCCCAGTTTCAAATGCTTTTCCTTTGACTTGAACAAAACTCCCCCTCAATGAAATTCTCCTCTTAGTGTTCAAGAGGGTTTTATAAATTTTTTAAAACACTTTCTCCCCCTTTTTGAACACAATAAGATACTAATTTAAAATTTGGTGGTGGTGCGGTCCTTTTGCTTTGGGCTAATACTTTCTCCCCCTTTGGCATGAATCGCCAAAAACGGATACTTGAGTGTAATATAAGCAAATAAATATGAGTGAAGATTACACCATAGTGGAGAATTAATGCGGAATACCGGCAAATATCAATGGAGTTGAGTGGAAGCGCCTTCTTTGCCGAATACTCTATTTCCCTTTCAATATCTATGACTAAGCATAATAATACACTTGAAAACACATTAGTCATAAACATAAAAGAGATATGATCAAAGGTATATAAATGAGCTATGTGTGCAAAGAATCAATCAAAATTCCTAGAATCAAGAATATTTATCTCATTCCTAAGTTTGGTAAAGGTTTTCTCATCTAGTGGCTTGGTAAAGATATCAGCCAATTGATCTTTGGTGTTTATATAGGCTATCTCGATATCCCCCTTTTGTTGGTGATCTCTCAAAAAGTGATACCGAATGGCTATGTGCTTAGTGCGGCTGTGTTCAACGGGATTATCCGCCATGCGGATTGCACTCTCATTATCACATAGGAGAGGGACTTTACTAAATTTGTAGGCATAGTCCCTAAGGGTTTGCCTCATCCAAAGCAATTACGCACAACAATGGCCTGCGGCAATGTACTCGGCTTCGGCGGTAGAAAGAGCTACTGAGTTTTGTTTCTTTGAAGCCCAAGACACCAGGGATCTCCCCAGAAACTGACAAGTCCCTGATGTGCTCTTCCTATCAATCTTACACCCTGCCCAATCAGCATTGGAATATCCTAATAAATCAAAAGCGGATCCCTTGGGGTACCAAAGGCCAAACTTAGGTGTTTGAACTAAATATCTCAAGATTCGCTTCACGGCCCTAAGGTGAACTTCCTTAGGGTCGGCTTGGAACCTTGCACACATGCATATGGAAAGCATAATGTCCGGTCGAGATGCACATAAATAGAGTAAAGATCCTATCATTGACCGGTATACCTTTTGATCTACGGATTTACCTCTCGTGTCAAGGTTGAGATGCCCATTGGTTCCCATGGGTGTCTTGATGGGCTTGGCATCCTTCATTCCAAACTTGGTAAGTATATCTTGAATGTACTTCATTTGGATAATGAAGGTGCCCTCTTGGAGTTGCTTCACTTGAAATCCTAGAAAATACTTCAACTCCCCCATCATAGACATCTCGAATTTTTGAATCATGATCCTACTAAACTCTTCACAAATAGATTTGTTAGTAGACCCAAATATGATATCATCAACATAAATTTGGCATACAAACAAATCATTTTCAATTGTTTTAGTAAAGAGAGTAGGATCGGCCTTTCCGACTTTGAAGCCATTAGTGATAAAGAAATCTCTTATGCATTCATACCATCCTCTTGGGGCTTGCTTGAGCCCATAAAGCGCCTTAGAGAGTTTGTAGACATGGTTAGGATACTCACTATCTTCAAAGCCGGGAGGTTGCTCAATATAGACCTCTTAGTTGATTGGTCTATTGAGGAAGGAACTCTTCACATCCATTTGGTAAAGCTTAAAGCCATGGTAAGTAGCATAGGCAAGTAATATACGAATTGACTCAAGCCTAGCTACGGGTGCATAGGTTTCACCAAAATCCAAACCTTCGACTTGTGAGTACCCTTTGGCCACAAGTCGTGCCTTGTTCCTTGTCACCACACCATGCTCATCTTGTTTCTTGCGGAAGACCCACTTGGTTCCTACAACATTTTGGTTAGGACACGGAACTAAATGCCATACCTCATTCCTCGTGAAGTTGTTGAGCTCCTCTTGCATCGCCAGCACGCAATCTGAATCTTGAAGTGCTTCCTCCACCCTATGTGGCTCAATAGAGGAAACAAAAGAGTAATGTTCACAAAAATGAGCAACACGAGATCGAGTGGTTACCCCCTTATGAATATCTCCTAGGATGGTGTTCACGGGGTGATCTCGTTGGATTGCTTAGTGGACTCTTGGGTGTGGCGGCCTTAGAACTTGCTCATCCTTCTTGTCTTGATCATTGGCATCTCCACCTTTATCGTTGTCCTCCTCTTGGGGTGGCTCATCTTCTTGATCTTCTCCTTCATCATCTTGAGTTGGTGGAGATGCTTACATGGAGGAAGATGGTTGATCTTGTGTTTGTGGAGGCTCTTCGGATTCCTTAGGACACACATCCCCAATGGACATGTTCCTTAGCGCTATGCACGGAGCCTCTTCATCATCTAGTTCATCAAGATCAACTTGCTCTACTTGAGAGCCGTTAGGCTCATCAAACACAATGTAACAAGAAACTTCAACTAGTCCAGTGGACTGGTTAAAGACTCTATATGCCCTTGTGTTTGAATCATAACCAAGTAAAAAGCCTTCTACAGCCTTAGGAGCAAATTTAGATTTTCTACCTCTTTTAACAAGAATAAAGCATTTGCTACCAAAGACTCTAAAATATGAAACATTGGGCTTTTTACCGGTGAGGAGTTCATAGGATGTCTTCTTGAGGATTCGGTGTAGATATAACCGGTTGATGGCGTAGCAAGCGGTGTTGACCGCCTCGGCCCAAAACCGATCCGGAGTCTTGTAGTCATGAAGCATGGTCCTTGCCATGTCCAATATAGTTCTATTTTTCCTCTCCACTACACCATTTTGTTGTGGCGTGTAGGGAGAAGAGAACTCATGCTTGATGCCCTCCTCCTCAAGAAAGCCTTCAATTTGTGAGTTCTTGAACTCCGTCCCATTGTCGCTTCTTACTTTCTTGATCCTCAAGCCAAACTCGTTTTGAGCCCGTCTCAAGAATCCTTTCAAGGTTTCTTGGGTTTGAGATTTATCCTGTAAAAAGAATACCCAAGTGAAGCGAGAATAATCATCCACAATAACTAGACAGTACTTACTCCTGTCGATGCTTATGTAAGCTATCGGGCCGAATAGGTCCATGTGGAGTAGTTCCAGTGGCCTATCAGTCGTCATGATGTTCTTGTGTGGATGATGAACACCAACTTGCTTCCCTGCTTGGCATGCGCTACAAATCCTGTCTTTCTCAAAGTGAACATTGGTTAGTCCCCCTTTAGAAGTTTATGAAGATTCTTCATCCCAACATGGGCTAGTCGGCGGTGCTAGAGCCAACCCATGTTAGTCTTAGCAATTAAGCAAGTGTCGAGTTCAGCTCTATTGAAATCAACTAAGTATAGCTGACCCTCTAACACTCCCTTAAAAGCTACTGAATCATCACTTCTTCTAAAGACAGTAACACCTGTATCTGTAAAAAGACAGTTGTAACCAATTTTGCACAATTGAGAAACAGAAAGCAAGTTGTAATCTAAAGAATCTACAAGAAAAACATTGGAAATAGAATGGTCAGGTGATATAGTAATTTTACCCAATTCTTTGACCAAACCTTGATTTCCATCCCCGAATGTGATAGCTCGTTGGGGATCTTGGTTTTTCTCGTAGGAGGAGAACATTCTTTTCTCCCCAGTCATGTGGTTTGTGCACCCGCTGTCGATAATCCAACTTGAGCCCCCGGATGCATAAACCTACAAAACAAATTTAGTTCTTTGTTTTAGGTACCCAAACAGTTTTGGGTCCTTTGACATTAGATACAAGAACTTTGGGTACCCAAACACAAGTATTTGATCCCTTGTGTTTGCCCCCAACATATTTGGCAACTACCTTGCCGGATTTGTTAGTAAGCACATAAGAAGCATCAAAAGTTTTGAATGAAACATTATGATCATTTGATGCTTTAGGAGTTTTCTTCTTAGGCAATTTAGTATGGGTTGATTGCCTAGAACTAGATGTCTCACTCTTATACATAAAAGCATGATGAGAGCCAGAGTGAGACTTCCTAGAATGAATTCTCCTAATCTTATCCTCGGGATAACCAGCAGGGTATAAAATGTAACCCTCATTATCTTGAGGCATGGGAGCCTTGCCCTTAACAAAATTAGACAATCTTTTAGGAGGGGCATTAAGCTTGACATTGTCTCCCTGTTGGAAGCCAATGCCATCCTTAATGCTAGGGCGTCTCCCACTATAAAGCATACTACGAGCAAATTTAAATTTCTCATTTTCTAGTTCATGCTCGGCAATTTTAGCATCTAATTTTGCTATATGATCAATTTGTTGTTTAATCATAGCAAGGTGATCATGGATAGCATCTACATTAACATCTCTACATCTAGTGCAAATAGAAACATGCTCAACGGTAGATGTAGAGGGTTTGCAATCATTTAATTCAACAATCTTAGCATGTAAAATGTCATTCTCATCTCTAAGATTAGAAATAGAAATATTGCAAACATCTAGTTCCTTAGCCTTAGCAATCAATTTTTCATTCTCATTCCTAAGGCTAGCAAGATATTAGCAATCAAATTAGCATTATCATTTCTAAGATTGGTAATTGAATCATCACAAATATTTGACTTCTCAACCTTAGCAATCAAATTTGCATTCTCAATTCTAAGGTTGGACATAGTCTCATGGCAAATACTAAGCTCACTAGTTAATTTTTTATTTTTCTCTACCTCCTGAGCATAAGCATTTTTAGTTTTAACTTGCTTTTTATTTTCTTTGATAAGGAAGTCCTCTTGGCTATCCAAGAGTTCATCCTTCTCATGAATGGCACTAATCAATTCATTTAATTTCTCTTTTTGTTGCATGTTAAGATTGGCAAAAAGAGTAAGCAAGTTGTCCTCATCATCACTAGAATTTTCCTCATCACTATAAGTGGCATACTTAGTGGAGGATCTTGATTTTACCTTCTTCTTCTTGTCGTCCTTCGCCATAAGACACTTGTGGCTGACATTGGGGAAGAGAAGTCCCTTGTTGACGGCGATGTTGGCGGCGTCCTTGTCGTCGGAGGAGTCAGTGGAGCTCTCGTCGGAGTCCCACTCCCGACAAACATGTACATCGTCGCCCTTCTTCTTGTAATATCTCTTCTTCTCCTTCTTCTTCCCCCTCTTGTCGTTATCCCTGTCACTATCACTAGACAATGGACATTTAGCGATAAAATGACTGGGCTTACCACATTTAAGCAAACCTTCTTGGATCGGGGCTTATAGTCCTTCCCCCTCCTTTGCTTGAGGATTTGGCGGAAGCTCTTGATGATGAGCGACATCTCCTCATTGTCGAGCTTGGAGGCGTCGATGGGGACCCTACTCGGTGTAGAGTCTTCTTTCTTCTCCTCCATTGCCTTGAATGCAACGGGTTGTGCTTCGGGTACGGAGGAGGAGGCGCCTTGCTCGATGATCTTTTGGAGCCTCTGATCATCAATTCAAAGCTCACAAATTTGCCTATCACTTCCTTGGGAGACAATAGTTTATATCTTGGATCACCACGAATTAATTGAACTTGAGTGGGGTTAAGAAATACAAGTGATCTAAGAATAACCTTGACCATTTCATGGTCATCCCACTTGGTGCTCCCGAGGTTGCACACTTGATTCACCAAGGTTTTTAGTCGGTTGTACATGGCTTGCGGGTCTTCTCCTTGGTTGAGCATGAAGCGACCGAGCTCCCCCTCGATCGTTTCCCTCTTGGTGATCTTTGTCACCTCGTCTCCTTCGTGCGCCGTTTTGAGCACGTCCCAAATCTCCTTGGCGCTCTTCAATCCTTGCACCTTGTTATACTCCTCTTGACATAGAGAGGCGAGGAGTATAGTGGTGGCTTGTGAGTTGAAGTGCCGGATTTGGGCAACTTCGTCCGAATCATATTCCTCATCCCCCACGGATGGTACCTGTACACCAAACTCAACAACGTCCCAAATACTAGTGTGGAGTGAGGTTAGGTGATGCCGCATTTTATCACTCCACATGTTATAATCTTCACCGTCAAAAACCGGTGGTTTGCCTAATGGAACAGAGAGTAATGGAGTATGTTTTGAAATACGAGGGTAGCGTAGGGGAATCTTACTAAACTTCTTGCGCTCATGGCGCTTAGAAGTTACGGACGGCGCGTCGGAGCCGGAGGTGGATGGCGATGAAGAGTCGGTCTCGTAGTAGACCACCTTCTTCATCTTCTTTTTCTTCTCACCACTCCGATGCGACTTGTGAGGAGGTGATTCCTCCTTCTTGTTGCAGGACTCTCCCGATGGAGCCCTCCCGTGGCTTGTGGCGGGCTTCTCACCGATCACCATCTCCTTCTTGGCGTGTTCTCCCGACATCACTTCGAGCGGTTAGGCTCTAATGAAGCACCGTGCTCCGATACCAATTGAAAGTCGCCTAGAGGGGGGTGAATAGGCAGAATCTGAAAATTATAAACTTAAGCACAACTACAAGTCGGGGTTAGCGTTAGAAATATAAATGAGTCTGAAAGAGAGGGCGAAAACAAATCACAAGCAAAATAAAGAGTGAGACGCGGTGATTTGTTTTACCGAGGTTCGGTTCTTGCAAACCTACTCCCCGTTGAGGTGGTCACAAAGACCGGGTCTCTTTCAACCTTTTCCCTCTCTCAAACAGTCAGTTAGACCGAGTGAGCTTCCTTCCTTGATTTCCCGGGTCACTTAGACCCCGAAAGGACCACCACACAATTGGTGTCTCTTGCTTCGCTTACAAGGTTTTGAGAGCAAGAATGAGAGAAAGAAGAAAGCAAACCAAGCAACAAGAGCAACAAAAGAACACAAGTCGATCTCCTCACAAGTCCTAAAAACTAGAGTTGAATTGGGGACTTTGATTCGATCGGAGGCTTTGATTTGTGTCTTGGAGTGTTGTGTATTGCTCTTGTATTGAATGAGATGTAGTGAATGCTTGGATGCCATGAATGTGGGGGTGGTTGGGGTATTTATAACCCCAACCACCAAAATGGCCGTTGGGGATGGCTTCTGTCGATGGGCGCACCGGATAGTCCGGTGCGCCACCGAACACTGTCCGGTGCGCCAGCCACGTCACCCAACCGTTAGGGTTTGACCATTGGAGCACTGACTTGTGTGCACCGGACAGTCACTATTCATTGTCCGATGCGCCTTCTGACGCCTGCTCTGACTCTACGCGTGCTAGCGCGCACTGTAGCGCATTTAATGTTCACTGCAGGCGACCGTTGGAGCGAAGTAGTCGTTGCTCCGCTGGCACACCGGATAGTCCGGTGAATTTTAGCGGAGAGACATTTTCTGAAACCCAAGAGTGGCAAGTTTGGAGTTGTGCTCCCTGGTGCACCGGACAGTCCGGTGCGCCAGACCAGGACTGCCTTGGGTTTCTTGCTCCTTGTCTTTTTGAACCCTATCTTTTTCTTTTGTATTGGTTTGTTGTGAACCTTTGGCACCTGTAGAACATATTTTCTAGAGCAAACTAGTTAGTCCAAATATTTGTGTTGGACAATTCAACCACCAAACTCATATAGGAAATGGTTTGACCCTATTTCCCTTTCAGTCTGAAGCTCGCGCAGTCAATAGCACTATGCCCAAGTCAAGGCACATCTACTGAAAGCAGCACAACGCTCTGACCAGAAAGTTCTCTAATTCAATGTATTTTTACTTTTTTGCCTTTTTATTTCCTCCTCAAAAGACAATATAAGAAGGTTTAACCTTCAACTTGATGTAATAAATCTGTGGTTACATCATTGAGTCTAACAAAGAGGGATGAAGAAGCTCCAAAGTCGTTCCTAAGGGAATACAGAGCTAAAATACCACCTAAGTAAGAGGTGAAGTAGCTCCAAAGTCGTTCCTACGGGGATGCAGAGCTAAAATACCACCTAAGTAAGAGGTGAAGAAGCTCTAAACTCGTTCCTAAGGGGATGCAGAGCTTAGCTCCAGAGTCGTTCCTATGAGGATGCAGAGCTAAAATACCACCTAAGTAAAAGGTGAAGAGACTCCAAAGTCGTTCCTAAGGGGATGCAGAGTCTTATCTTCTATGTTTTATGCGCCAACATCATTTGCATCATGCCATCACATCATATTGCATCATGACATCGCATCATACATCATTTTGCATCAACAAAAGTAGTGCATAAATAGAGAATTCCTCCTTCAGCTTCGGCAAAGACTCGTGAAAGAGTATAGAAGAGGCAGGGTCCATGCCTAAGATAGTACTGTCATACGAAGTTTGTGCTTTCAATAATGCTATTCTTACGCGAATGTCTACAACAAGAATCAAACATCATACAGTTGCTTCGGCAAAGAAGGGGGATTTCTTTCTAAAGCGTGAAAAGAAGGGAAGGTGTTTTTTTCGTCGCCGGCTCAAAAACAGTATGTACGAAGGTTCCACGCTTCACAAAGAAATATATTACATCAATATACATGCAGGTTGTTTATAAGTGTTTCTTACAAAACCAGGAATTATACACAAAAACATCAAACTATCAAAAATACAAAGCTTCAGTCCTCCTTTAGGACTTTGTTGGCAGCTTTGTTCAAAAGCTTGACGACAACTTCATCAATAGCATCATTAGCAATTTTGATTATATCGAGCGCCTCCTTGATGGATGGGTCAACTTCAGGGTTATATGGCTCGGGAGGCGGAGAAAGCTCAGTGTCGAAGCTGAAAAACTTGCAAAGATAAGTTATAAAGAGCATACCTATAAGTCTGGCCTGCTCGGCAGCTTCTTTAGCTCTTTTGGCCTCTTCTAAAGCATCATAAGATTCTTTCTCATTCCTTTTAATAACTTCATCAGCAATTTCTCGTCCACCCTTTAGCCATCCATCGAAATGAAAATTTCCACCTAAAATAGTAGCTTCGGCTGAAGGGTTTCTAACATCATCAGATGAGAAGGCAAAGCCTAGTTGAGCCACAACCTTGGCATGATCGCAGCTAGCCTTCCCTAAAATGGACGTAGCCCCACAGGCGCCGACAAAGGCACAGAAGTCCCCTCTGTCGCTAAGAATTTCCTCGAAAACTTCAACCTCACCGTTTATCCATTGAATAACTTCATCAGGATTTCCACAAATGAATTTTTGCTCGGAAGAAAATGCTCTAACTTTAGAAAAGTTGTTCTTTAGATTTTTAGCACATTCCATAACTATTTCATAGCATTTTCCTTAGCAGCACGAAGCTCATCAACATTTTTATGCGCCCTTGACCTTTCAACTTCACATATTTCATGTTTTACCACTTCAACATTAAAGTTCTCAGTTGCTTCGTCAACTTTCTTCTTTAGCTCTTGCATCTCGGCTTCGTGAGTTTTAGCTTGGGCAGAAAGACTGGCTTCGCTAGATTTCAATCTTTGCACTAAAGATTGTAGGATCTTATCTTTCTCAAGAGCTTTGTTTCTCAATGTAATGACCTCCAAACGAAGGTTTCCAAGTGCTATTCGGGAGCTCTCATCATCTGCATCTTTTTGGGCCTTCAGAGCCTTGCTCAGAATCAAGCCCTAGCAAACGAAGAGTGAACACATAACGACGATAAGGAACACCACAAAAATAGTTCATCGTAACACAAATTACAAAATGACAAGCCAAAGTATACAAACCTTCAGGCTGTTGTAGGCAAGGCTATCTGCAAGTTGATCCTTAGTCATTGCAGACAAACCGAGTTCGAGCTTCAGATACCCCATGTTATCCATCATTTCATGGCAAACATTGATCTCCTTACTGTCTAGTAGACAGTAGAGGAAATCATCATCATTATCTCCTCCGTATACTAAGGACCCCTGGGGGTACTTCAGCTCCTTAGCATAATGTTCAGTTTCGGCAACTTGCTTTGTCGATAGCTGTCTTCTCGAAGCATGTCGAACAATAACATGTTATTGATTTTTCTGAAAGGCTCTCTTCCACAAATTTCTCTAGCGCAGTTTTCAAAGGTCCTGCCTCAGCATGAGTAGAAGAAGTGCTTGCAGTGACCATCTCTATGGCATCTTCAATTTTACCGCTAGAAGCTTCGACAGAAGTAGGAGGCGGCATTTTCACAGATTCTAAAACAGCATCCAAAACACTGGCCATCCTCCTCTTCCTTAGAGTTCCTGTTGTAGTAGCTGACAGCTTCTGCAACCCTGTCACCAGCATCTTTGGCTGCTCTACTACATTTTCTGCTACCTTTTTCGATTCCGGCTCTCTGGCCAGGTCTGCAATAGCTTCAATCGGCATAGCAGGAGCTGTCTTTATGGCCACGGGGCAGTTTCTGCCCTTTCCATTAACTTTGGCACATCGGCCGTCTCAATGCGCCTTGGTCTACGTGTCAAGACCTTGATTTTCTTCGCCTTCAACGCACCAGTAGATGTCGAAGCAGTGACTTTCCTTTTTCTCCCTTGCTTTTGAATGGGAAAGTAGTAATCTGGGTAAACGAATCCAATAATATCAAATACTCTATTCAACCTCTTTTCCCGCGAGCGCTGAAGGCAGATGTCATAGCTTCATCTTCTGCCCTTGAGTACGCTCCAAGCAGTTCATCATTTGTTGCCTCTATAGTGTCTAGCCAATCATCATTTGGCTCATCAAATTGGCTTCTAAACTGAAAGGTATACTTAAGATAAACCAAGCCACTCTGGCTGGAGCCAGTAGCAACTTCTTTCGGCATTTTCCATTCGTTTGCAAGAGGCCATACTTTATAAGCAATGTGCTCTTGAACTAAATCTCTCGTGCCAATGTAGGTGCATATGGTGTTGAAAGCAATTTGGCATGCCTGTACTTCATTCCCAAGTGCGATGGATGGCCTTCTAATGCCGAAGTGTGACCATATAGGATGTTGGATAACACCTCTCACATCTTCCCTCTGATTCAGGTCATTCTATACGTAAAACCATTCCTTCATCCAAGAACCTGGCCACTTCTTCCAAAATGTAGGCATAGGGTAATTCGCCTCAGAGCGAGGCACAAAGCCGTAGCATCCAAAGTTGTTATGAGACTGTTCTTTTCCGACCGCCTTCATCTGATAAGACAACTCATGTATATTGCAGAAGCATCTCGCATCCGGCTCCAGCCCTTGACTCCTCATGGCCCATATAAAAACCCCCACTCTAATAAGAGCTTCGGGGGTAAGCTGGTGAAGGTATATCTTAAATGTCTTCAAAGCTTCAACCAACATTTTGTGGAGCGGAAAGCGGAGCCCAGCTTTCATGAAGCACCTGAAGACCACCACTTCATCTCCTTCTGGTAGGGGAACAGTGTCTTCTCCCCCAACCCTCACTATGGACACATCATGAAAATATTTGTCTTTCATCGCTTCAATTTGCCCTTATCTGATAGTTGATTTCCCAAAAACAGCGTGGCTTGGTCTCCACGGTCGATCTTCGGTATCTTCATTTTCACTCTCAATATCGAAGCTTTCGTTGTCACTTGTATCACCAGATAGTCCAGCTAACATTTCATTGGTGATTTTTCTACGTTGGTCCTTTCCATGGCTTTGTAGAAGCCAGCGAGTGCGGGATCCACGCTTTTCTTATCCTTAGCCATTTCAGTGATGAATACTACAGAAAGCCGAAGCTCAAAAACAATTGCGCTTACAGAATAGAAAAGCTGAAACGACAACCGAAGCATGAAAGCTAGATGGCACGAAAAATATCTACAACACATTCTCCTATATGTATACTCAGAGCCCCACAGTTCGGTGGGTCCCACGGTTCAGAACGATTCGCTATCCTAAGGAAGGGAAGGTGTTTTTTTAACCTTCGGCAAAAGGCCTTCGTTCATATCGCAGTCTAAATTTGTTATAAAGGAACAAATTAATACTGCGAGAAGCTATTGTTGGGGGCCTTACTCTTCCGAAGGTCCTAAAAAACATGACTAACCATATGTTTTCAGAATGACATGGATTATTACAGGGAGCTTCGTCTTCAGGATGGAAGTCTTTCCCCCATGATGAAGGTGTACGACACGAAGATATGGTCTAAGGATAATAAGAATAAACGCCGAAGCTATTGCCAGAGTGACAGCTTCGGCTCATAACGATGATGAAGACTAATGATGATGTTGACCAAAAGGGAAAAAAATACTATATGGTCCTTAACAATTTGTATTACGATCATAAGTAAATGTCAGGGACATAAATGTACTTTTACTCGGGCAGCGTCTGTTGGGGGCCTTTGGCTTCCGAAGGTCCTCAAAAACACAGTTTGACAATGTTTTTCAAGTGTAAAATGTGAACAGGCACCTTCGGAACAGGCACCTTCGGAGTCAGGTCGCGAATATACAAGGGCATGTTTAAGACGAAGCTGGAATGAAAAGCGGTCATGACGAGGGATAAGACGATCATGAAGCCATATGCAGAAAAGCTTCAGCATAACGGCAGAAAAGAGGAACCGACTTAAAGATGAAAAGCCAAGTTGGACCTCGAAGAATTACTATAGAGTTATTGATAAATGTAAAGGGCATCAATGTAATTTCACACGGGCTGCGTCCCGTGCCTATAAATAGGTGAACAGTACTCTCGTACTGTTCATGCTGACTGGGCACACGTCTTTTTGCATCACGACTTGTACCTTTGCCTTACATCAGTCCGAAGGTACATTTGTAATTCGTTTTCATGAATTTAATAATGGAAATGTATTGATGGTAATACTGGTATTATTATTTTTGCACTATATATATATGTTTATTCTGTTTACTCATTTACCAACTTAACGAAGGTCTTTTCCTTCGTAACCTTTGCTATATTATGTTTATATCCTTCGTCCGAAGTTCATTAAACCCTTGAGGAGATAATGCTTCAGCGGACGAAGGGTATTTAATACTTAACATCTTCGTGTTGTCTTGTTCTTGATTTATAGCATTTGAGAACAAGTCCCCAACATTGGCTCCCACCTCCGGTGAACTCACTTCCACTTTTTGAGTTTTGAAAATCTTCGGCAAGCATCACCTTCGTCATGCCGCCGAAAAAAGCTTCAGCAACAGGGGCTGCTGCTCTGCAGCCGCTAGACCACAATCAAGACGTCGTTTCTCTTAGGGAGGCTCGAAGCCAGAAGAGAAAGGCCACCAGTCCAGTGCCCCCGGAGGACGAATTGGATCAAGAAATCCAAAATTTGGAAATGCTCAATCAACAGGTCGAACGCAAGAAGGAGAAGATGGCTCATCTAGCTGATCTTCAGAGGCAGATAGACGAAGCCTCTGAAGAGCTTCGACATCTCGCTCAAGATGACCAGAACCAAAGGCCCCCGCGCAGAGAGCTTCATCAAGAGGGTTTCTACAACGAGGATGACTGGTATGAAGATTTCCATCACGGAAATTTTGCTTTTGATGATGCTTCTCCCTTGTCAACAGAACTACAGGTTGTTCCTTGGCCACAGTCTTACAAGCCACCTCAACTCCCCATGTACGATGGTCATTCAGACCCGAAACAATTCTTGATGAGCTACGAAGCAACTATATCTTCGTACGGTGGCAACACGGCGGTCATGGCAAAGTCCTTCGTCATGGCTGTCAGAAGCGTCGCACAAACTTGGTACTCTTCTCTTAGGCCAGGGACAATCACCTCATGGCAAAAGTTGAAGGACATGCTGATAACCAGCTTCCAGGGCTTTCAGACGAAGCCAGTAACTGCTCAAGCTTTATTCCATTGCACCCAGGATCATGAAGAATATCTTCAAGCATATGTCCGAAGGTTCCTACGTCTGAGGGCGCAGGCACCAACAGTGCCCAATGAAATTGTCATTGAGGCCATGATCAAGGGGCTTCGGCCAGGACCTGCAGCTCAGTACTTTGCCAGGAAGCCTCCCCAAACTCTGGAAAAGCTGCTCCAGAAGATGGACGAGTACATTCGAGCTGACAATGATTTTCGCCAAAGAAGGGAGGAAGCCCTCAGGTTCTCTGAAATGACTAGGGGCTTCGGAGGAAGATTTTATCCAAGGCACGTCAGGTCAATTCACAATTCTACTCAAAATGACGACAAAGCGAGTCAACAGCAAAGGCCACAGTGCTCCTCCCAAGCTTCGGGGCAGCAGCAAAGCTTCTTCCGGCCGCCAGTGCCAAGGGGCAGAGGCGACAGGGGCTTCGGGGGAAGATTTGGGGATCAACCAAGAAAAATATACTGCCTATTCTGTGGTGAAGGTAAGGGCCACACCACCAGGATGTGTCACATTACCATCCAGAAGCAAAAGGAGCTAGCAGAAGCTTCTGCACAACAGAATCATCCGAAGCAGGTCCTGCATACTGCTTCGTACCATTCGCCTTACATTCCAGAATATGTAGGCAATCACCCTGCAGCTTCTGTTGCTTCGGCAAGTCAACCCCAAGCATCTTGGCAACAGCCTCCACCGCCGCCACCAACGCAGCCAGGACTCCAGCCAGAAGGGAGTCACCAAAATCAGAGGGATTTCCGAGAGGACTCCGAAGCTCGCACAGTCAATAGCACTGTGCCAGAGTCGAAGCACATTTACTGATAAATATCCTACTTCAACAGCAGTTTTTTCGCATTTTTACAGTTGGTATTACTTTTTTGTTAATAAGGAACAATTATGGGAAGATCAAGTGCCTTTTATCATTTTTTAATTCCATGTAACACTTTAATAAAAATGTGTCTTTTTCATAGGCTTGAATCATTGAAGCATACGAATTTATGGTGGCATGAAGGACCTTTGTATTATCAAAATTTTGTTTTAATAGACACAGAGCAAGTTGTTTGAAACAGTAAAAAGTCGTTCCTAAGCGAGCGCAGTGTAAGTTTTCTGAGCCTACAGCGAAAAGTCAGCGCTGATTCCGCCGAAAGTGAAAGGCGAAGAAGCTCCTAAGGGAGGCTTACAGCGAAAAATAAACGTTAATTCCGCTGAAAGTAAAAGGCGAAGAAGCTCCTAAGGGAGGCTTACAGCGAAAAATAAACGCTGATTCCGCTGAAAGTAAAAGGCGAAGAAGCTCCTAAGGGAGGCTTACAGCGAAAAGTCAACGCTGGTATAAAAAGTGTGTATGCTCTATTACAGGGATATGTATCTGTGGCACAAACGTCATCTTGCATAACATAACATCATCACATCATTCTGCATAACATAAGCATCATACAGCATATTGCATATGGAACAAGAAGGGGATACAGTATTGATCTTCGGAGAATAATTCGGAAAAGAGAAAAATTGTGCTAAAGCACAAGACAAGCCGAGAAGAAGTGTAGCTTCATTAGAGAGGCAACAAAAACTTTTCTATAGCTTCGGAGAATATTTCACGAAGCTTGGATAATCTTCATCACGAACGAATGCAACTTCTGATGATATAAAATTTTCTTCACGAAGCATAAAAAGAAGGGAAGGTGTTTTTTCGCCGAAAGCTCAAAAAATGGTATGTACGCAAGATTTCATGCATCGTAAAGAATTAAAACTATACATGGATTATATATTACATTCAAAGTTACAATATATTACATACGTTACGTTCCAAATGTTTTTACAGTAGCATTTAATCCTCTTTTAGAACTATTTCTGCAGCTTCGTTCAGTAGCTGGTCAACAACCTTGTCCATAATGGCTTCGGCCATTTTTCTAATTTCATCGTCCCCCTTCGGGTGGGGGCCCGGAGATGCCTCAGCAGGTTCTGAGCGAAGAGAAGATACAGCTATATTACTATTACAAACCGTGAGCAAAGTCTGGAATCAAAAATTACAACATAATAAAAATCACTAATTAATACCTATTTGCCCTTCAGGCTCGGTACTTTTTTCGGCAGCCGCCGCTACTTTTCTGGCATCATGGATGCCTTTTTCGCTTTTTTGAATAATTTCTTGTGCCATTTCTTGGCCACCGTTGTCCCAGATATCAGTGAAAAATTTTCCGTTGATCATGCTTGCTTCGGCCGAGGGGTCTTTAATGTCTTCGGAGGACAAGGTAGCTTCGGATTGCGCTAAAGACTTTACATGCTCACAACCTTTCTTCTCTAAAACAGTAGCAATTCCTCTAGCACCCGAAAAAGCACATATGTCTCCACGGCTATTCAGGATTTCTTCGAAGGCCTCAGCTTCGTTACTAATCCATTCCATCGGACCTTCGGGATTGCCCCTTGAGAAATTCTCCTCGCTAGAGAATGCGCCAACGTTGGCAAAACTGGATTTTATTTTCTTAACGCACTCTATGGATTTAACATAGCATTTTCTTTGAGAAGCACGAAGCTCTTTGACATTAACTTCCAAATGATCTGCCCATTGTTCACTTAACTCTCGTTCTGTTTCTTCAAGAGTACGTTCTTCTTTGGCTCAGGCTAGTTGTTTACGAAGATCTTCAATCTCACGCCTCTGTGCTTCGGCTTGAGTTTTAGAGTTAGCTTCGTCCTCCTTCATTTTTTCCACTAATGTAAGCAGAATTCTGTCTTTCTCCAAGGCTTCGTTTCGTAGCCTAATAACCTCTGTTCGAAGGTTGTTGAGAGCAATGGTGCAGCTCTCGTCTTCAGCATTCTTTTGTGCCCTTAAGGCATTGCTGAGAATTAAGCCCTATTCAAAAAGAATGAATGGATTAATACAACAGTAAAGGATTCATTCAAAATCCACAAAATTCAAAGTTTACAATCTTCGTACCTTTAGACTGTTATATGCAAGACTATCCGCAAGATCCTCCTTCGTCATGGCACAAAGGCCAGCTTCAAGCTTCGGGAATCCCATGCTTCTAGCCATTTCCCGGCACACGGATAATTCTTTATTGTCTGGGAGGCAATATAAGAAGTCATCTTCGTTTGTCCCGTTGAATACTACGGCCCCCTTCGGATATTTCAGTTCTCGGGCATAGTGATTGGCTTCAAAAATTTCTTCTTCAGACAGTTTCTTCCCCGAAGCATGTCGCACAATATAATCATATATTTTGGAGGATGCTTCGGGGGTGGCAGTACCAATTTCCCCAATCAGAATCGGTTCTGTTATTGTTGCTTTTTCAGTTCCTAAACTTGCCTTTGACATTTTTTCGGCCTCCAAAGGTTGTATCTTGGTGGATTCCGAAGGCCCAGCTTCAGTTTCAGATTGCTGCTTCGAAGTTTCAGCAGCAAAGGCTTCAATAGGCGCCTCAATAATTTTCTTTGGAGTTGTGCTTGAAGATTTAATCGTCTCCAGGACATCCAGCACATTAACCATTCTTTTTCTTTTTGGGGTTGCTGCTGGCCCCTTCTGGCTTTTAGCTGTCTCAACTTTTGTTGAAGGACTTACAACATCTGGTGTTTCTCTTTCTTCAGATTTCTCCTTTATTATTGCTGGTGCCTCGGCCATTTCTTCGGATTTTAGCGCTGCAGTTGGTTCTCTGGCTTCGGTGCCCGAAGAGGCCTCGCCAATAAACTCGGGCACTGTGGCCGGCTCAATACAACGTGGAGGGTGTGTGGACACTTTTACTTTCTTTCTCTTCGGTGATGGCTTCCCGGGAGCAGCCGAAGTAGTGTCCTTTGCAGGAGCAGTATTTTTTCTCTTCTGACCTCGTATTGGATAACAGTAGTCGGGATAGATAAACCCAATAGCATCAAATACTCGGTTGAGCCTCTTCTTCTTTCGGCCTCCGAAAGCCACTGACAATGCAGTGTTTTCAGCCTTTTAATAGGTCCCAAGCAATTCATCACTTACATTCTCAATACTTTTCAGCCAATCATCATCCGGTTCAACAAATTTATCTCCGTACTTGAATGTATATTTCAGTCTAATTAGTCCACCTTCGTCAGCTTCTTTGGTGGTCTCCTTCGGCATTTCCCAATCATCTACAAGTGGCCACACTCTGAAGGCAATGTGCTCTTGCATTAAATCCCTGGTCCCAATAAAGGAACAGACTACGCCGAAGGCCCTCTGACATTCTTCAGCTGCTTCGTCCATTTCTACCTTTGGTTTCCGAAGTCTGAAGCGCTGCCAGATAGGGCGCATGATGATATCCTTGATATCTTCCCGAGCCGTCAAATCGTTTCTCACATAGAACCATTCCTTCATCCATTCCCCGGGCCATCTCTTCCGAAAGGTTGGCACAGGACAGCTCGACCCAGAGCGGGCACCAAAGCTATAACAACCAAAATTATTATGATATTGTTCCTTGCCCCATGGTTTCGTCTCATATACTAGCTCGTGTATATTGCAAAAGCTTTTGGCACTTGGCTCCAAACTCTGGCTCCTCACAGCCCAGACGAAGATTCTCAATCTTATCACTGCTTCAGGGGTAAGTTGATGAAGGTAAATTTGATATATTTTCAGAACTTCTACTACAAACTTGCTTAGGGGGAATCGTAGCCCAGCCTTTAAAAAGCTTCAGAAGATCACAACCTGTGAATCATCTAGGCCCCTTTGGTAATGTTTTGGTAATTAATGACAACTACTTGTGGACTAATAATTCTTGGAGAAATAAGAATGCAGGTTGAACCACAGAGAACTGAGAAGTCTTGAAGACTTATAAGCATTGGTTGTGGATCAGGTGAAGGCAAAGGTATAACATAGGTTTTGTTTTTGCCGGTCACCAGGTGTTTAGAGAAGAAATTGACCGGATTGGTAGGCTAGATAGCCGTACTATTAAGAGGGGTTAATGACCTTGTTCTGTGTAAGACTTAGTGCCTCATAGAGCATCTAGTGGTTGCATTTGCATGAGGACTAGCAGCGCTTCTGTTTCGAAAGATAAAATCTTTTGAAAAACGAGTTTGAAAAGTGACTAAGTCTTGGGGTCGGCGGACCGTCCGGGGCAAGTGGCCGGACCGTCCGCGACCCATCCAGAGGGGTCCAGTGTCTGTTCATTTCGGGCTGGTCCTGTATGTGTGCACTACGGACCGTCCGGGCCTTAGGGTCGGACCGTCCGCAGTCATGTCCAGAGGAGGGTGTCCTCGGGCCAGTCCCTGATTTATTAGGCGGACGGTCCGCCTGTGAGAGGCGGACGGTCCGCAAGTGTCAAACTCGTTTTTGGACAGGGACTGTGTGTTTTTACTGATTTGTACTACGGACTGTCCGGGTGGCCAGTCCGGACAGTACTGTCTCAGGTCGCGGACCGTCCGGGATTTATAGCCGGACGGTCCGCACGTGTTAACTTGTTTTGATCCGAGGCTCGGGTGTTTCATGCTGCCAGGTCGCGGACGGTCGGGCCTTGAGGGGCGGACTGTCCGGACCCACCTTTTGAGTCAGCTCTGACATGTTTTTGAATGGACTTTATAGCCGTTATATGTACGGCGGACCGTCCGGCCCTAGGGCGCGGACGGTCCGCGTGTGCGCAGAACTGCTACCTTTTGCACATAACGGTTGGATTTTAGTGGGGGTCTATAAATAGAAGGGTAGCTCGTGTGAGAGAGCTCTCTTGGCCATTCCTTGCATACATTGAGCTCATTTGTGATCCTCCAACTCACTCTCTCACACTCTTTGCTTGAGATTGCATTCTAGTGAGGGATTGAGTGTTCCTAGTGCATTTGCATTATTTGGTGATTCTTGAGGCACTAGGTGGTACACCGAGCAAGCGTCGTTGGCTTGTTTCTCTTGGAGGTTGCCGCCTCCTAGACGGCTCGGGTGATTGTCTCCGTCGAGCTCTCCAAGAAGATTGTGGAGAAGCCGCGGTGTGGATTGTGAGGGGTTCGCGCCTACCTCGCCGGAGCGGCAAAGGTGACATTAGTGGAATCGAGGTATTGAGTGATTTCTTGTCCACTTGGCTCAAAGATCAAGTCGTGTCTTGATAAAGGAGCAAGTGAGAGCTTGAAGTCCACCTCAACGTGGATTAGGGGTGATCGGCAAATCACCGATACCACGGGATAAATTTCGGTGTCTATTCTTTCTAGCATTACTTATTGCCTTGCAATTGATTAGTGCTTTGCTCATTGTTCTTCAAGTATTCAATCTCCGTAGTTGTTTTTCATACATTGTTTACTCATTGACACTAGATAATTTATTTCTCTTGTTGCATTGATTAAATTTATTGAGTATTGTTGTTTTTAGTCAAAACCGTCTATTCACCCCCCCTCTAGCCGGTGTCCTAGATCCTACAAGTGGTATCGGAGCCAAGGACTCCATTGTTTGTGGATCTAATCATCCCGGAGTGGGACAAAATGGCTAGTAACAACAATGTGCACATTGGGAAGCCACCGCACTTTGATGGAAGCAATTATGATTATTGGAAAATAAGAATGTCAATGCATCTTAGAGCAATGGGTGGAAAAATTTGGCCAATTGTTAGGGATGGATTTGTTGTATTGAAGGAAGATGAACCATCCGTTAGTGATAATGAGAATATCCTCACAAATGATCAAGCCATGAATGTCTTTTATGATGCTCTTGATATAAATGAGTTCAATCGTATCAAGAATCTCACAACCGCTCATGAGATTTGGATAAAACTAATGGAAATTCATGAAGGAACTACAATTGTGAAGAGTGCCAAACTATATGTGTGCAAAGGGAAGTTTGAGCAATTTATTATGAAAGAAGATGAGAGTGTATCCGATATGTTCAATCGGTTGAATGAGATAGTAAATGAACTCAAAGGACTTGGTTTTAATGTACCGGATGTGGATTTCACACACAAGTTCCTTAGATCACTTCCGGAGAAATATGAGACTATTGTGACAATGCTAGTAAGGAGTGATCTATCTACAACTTCTCCAACTGAAGTATTGGGAGAAATTCTCACTCAAGATATATTTAAGAAGTCTCAAGCCGATGCCTTAAGTTTGGCAAAGAAGGTGAAAAATGAATCTATTGCTCTCAAAGCCAAGGCCTCAAAGGCAATTGAAAAAGAAGATAGCAACGATGAAGAAAATGAAAGTGAGAGTGATGGTGACATGGCTTTATTTGTAAGGAAATTCAATAAATTCATGAAGATGAAAAGAGGTCAACCTAGAAGAGGTCAAACATCTAGAAGAAATGCCTTCAATGATAGAAAATGTTTTGAGTGTGGAGAACCCGGTCACATTGCCATGAATTGCCCAAGCAAGAAGAAGAAGGGCAAAGATGAAAGTGACAAGAAGAAAAAGAAATACTATAACAAGAAGAAAGATGGCAAAGCCTACTTAGTTGAATGGGACTCGGATGATAGCTCGGATAATGATGATGATGACACCTCATCTAAGCTTAATGCAGGAATTGCTATCAAGGAAGCTCCCTCCCTCTTCTCATCCCCCCATTGTCTTATGGCAAAGGGAGATGCTAAGGTAAAAATCATCACCGATTTAAATGATATAAAAGATGATGATGATATTGATGATGTTGATGATGATGGCTATTCATATGATGATCTTGTTAGAATGCTTGGTGAGGCCGATGACTACATGCACAAAGAAAAAGAAAAATTTAAGACCTTGAAGGAATTGTATAAAAACCTCCAAGTGTCTTTTGAGGAGCTCAAGACCTCTCACAATGACCTCAAAGAAAATTGTGAGAAGCTTGCGGATGCTCAAAAATCATCTATTGTGCATGAAGTTGAGGTGGTCACTAAGGATGTTGGAGTCACTTGTGACTTACTTGATAGTCTTACAAGTGAACCACTACCTACTAACTCTATTTGTGATAAATGCAAAATCTCTCTCATTGATAACATTGCTCTTGATGAATCAAAAATTATTGTTGAGAATGAAGTGTTAGTAGATAGAATAAATGCTCTAACTCATGATCTAGAAAAGGCATATGGTGGTAAGACTAAATTGGATTTCATATTGGGAAGTCAACGATGCTCTCTTAACCGTGAAGGTCTTGGATATGTTCCTAAGAAAGGAAAGGATGCTTTTGTAAAGCAAAAGACATTGTTTGTGAAAGAATGTGACAAAGTGTGTCACAAGTGTCACAAAAAGGGGCATGTTAAGAAAAATTGTCCTAAGTTCAAAAATGTATCCTCCACTTGTTTTGAGCATTGTTATGTTCTTTCTCATAATGCAAAAGGTGTTCATGCTAAATTTGTTGGTACTTCAATTGTTGGAAACAAAAAGAAGGCTATTTGGGTGCCAAAGACCTTGGTCACTAACATCCGAGGACCCAAGCAAGTTTGGGTACCTAAAAGAGATTGATTTCCTTTTGTAGGTAAACTACAAGGCGGGAGGGAATCATTGGGTGTTGGATAGTGGATGTACTCAACACATGACCGGGGATATGAGAATGTTTACCCAAATGAGTGAGGAAGATTGCTCAAATTATGATAGCATCACATTTGGAGATAATCGTAAAGGAAAGGTTAAAGGTTTGGGTAAAATTGCTATCTCAAATGATCATTCTATATCAAATGTGCTATTGGTTGAGTCTTTGAATTTTAATTTACTTTCCGTAGCTCAATTATGTGATTTAGGATTTTGTTGCAAGTTCACAGTTGAAGATGTTATTATCTCTAGTGTTGATGGTAGCAATCTTAAATTTAAAGGCTTTAGACATGAAAATCTTTATCTTGTTGATTTCTCATCTAATGAGGCAAAGCTCACAACTTGCCTATTTTCAAAAGCTTCACTAGGTTGGTTATGGCATAGAAGACTTGGTCATGTTGGGATGAAGCAACTCAATCGGTTAACCAAGCATGACTTAGTTCGAGGCTTAAAAGATGTGAAGTTTGAAAAGAACAAATTGTGTAGCTCTTGTCAAGCCGGTAAGCAAGTGGCAAATACTCATCCAAATAAAAGTCAAATGTCCACTCATCGACCTTTGGAATTACTTCACATGGATTTATTTGGGCCCACATCTTTTGTAAGTATTGGTGGTAATTCTTATTGTCTTGTGATTGTGGATGACTATTCAAGATTTACTTGGGTTTATTTTCTACGAGACAAATCCAATGTGTTTGAAACATTCAAGTCATTTGCTATATTGGCTCAAAATCAATTTGATTTCGACATCAAAAAGGTTAGAAGTGATAATGGGTCGGAATTCAAAAATGCAAGAATTGATCAATATTGTGATGACAAGGGTATCAAACATGAATTCTCTTCCAAATATACCCCGGAACAAAATGGTATTGTTGAAAGAAAGAATAGAACTCTTATTGACATGGCTAGGTCCATGTTAGCGGAATATAGTGTATCGGATTCTTATTGGGCCGAGGCAATAAATACCGCTTGTCATTCATCAAATAGACTATATTGTCACAAGCTCTTGAAGAAAACTCCATATGAATTGCTTATTGGTAGAAAGCCAAACATCTCATATTTTAGGGTATTCGGTTGCAAATGTTATATTTTGAGAAAGGGGAGCCGGCTTTCTAAATTTGAGAAGAAATGTGATGAGGGTTTTCTTCTTGGATATTCATCAAATAGTAAGGCTTATAGAGTCTTCAACAAAACTCATGGTATTATTGAGGAAGCATATGATGTTGAATTCGATGAAACAAATGGGTCTCAAGATGAGAGTGATAATCTTGATGATGTTGGGGGAACTCATTTGATAAATGCAATGAAAACAATGGCCATTGGTGAAATAAAACCAAAGGAGGATGATGATGAAAATAGTGTGGTTGTCATTCCTTCATCCTCAACTATAAATGAGGAAGATCACCAAAGCCAACAACTCAATGAAACCATGGATACACATGATCAAGGTACTTCAAGACCTTCGGTTCCTTCTAATGCTTCAACAAGCAATTATCAAACGGTATCAAGAATTCATCATTCCATTGTGAAGGATCACCCGGTTGATCAAATTGTGGGTGATATTAGTAAGGGTGTTCAAACTCGCTCTCGCATAGCTTCGTTTTGTGAACATTTCTCTTT
Source organism: Zea luxurians (assembly GCA_029449295.1). Classification (NCBI taxonomy): domain Eukaryota; kingdom Viridiplantae; phylum Streptophyta; class Magnoliopsida; order Poales; family Poaceae; genus Zea; species Zea luxurians. Next base: position 10,091,508 of record JAOPSE010000051.1, on the reverse strand, counting down.
TGTATCTTGTATGGAACCTAACCGTGTAGATGAAGCTCTACTTGATGTTGATTGGGTGAATGCAATGCATGAAGAATTAAATAACTTCGCTCGAAATGAAGTTTGGGAGCTTGTTGAGAGACCAAAGAACCACAATGTTATTGGTACAAAATGGGTGTTTCGCAACAAGCACAATGAAGATGGTGTGGTAGTAAGAAACAAAGCAAGATTAGAAGCAATCCGGATTCTACTTGCTTATGCTTGTGCACATAATATCAAGCTCTACCAAATGGATGTAAAGAGTGCCTTTCTAAATGGTAAGATTAGTGAACTAGTGTATGTTGAACAACCTCCCGGTTTTGAGGACCCCAAAAGTCCTAACCATGTGTTCAAGCTTTCTAAAGCTCTCTATGGGCTTAAGCAAGCTCCACGCGCTTGGTATGAAAGGCTTAGGGATTTCTTGCTTTCCAAAGACTTCAAAATTGGGAAGGTTGACACTACTCTATTCACTAAAAGAATTGGCAAAGACTTATTTGTTTGTCAAATTTACGTTGATGATATTATTTTTGGATCTACTAATGAATTATTTTGTGAGGAGTTCGGAAAAATGATGTCAAAAGAATTTGAGATGTCTATGATAGGAGAATTGAGCTTCTTTCTTGGCCTTCAAATCAAACAATTGAAAGATGGTATTTTTATAAGTCAATCAAAATATTTGAAGGACATGCTCAAGAAGTTTGGTTTAGAAAATGCTAAGCCTATCAAGACCCCAATGGCAACAAATGGTCATCTAGACTTAGATGAAGGAGGTACTATGGTTGATCAAAAACTTTATCGTTCAATAATTGGTAGTTTACTTTATATTACCGCATCTAGGCCCGATGTTATGTTTAGTGTATGCATGTGTGCTCGATTTCAAGCTTCACCTAGAGAGATTCACTTGAAGGCCGCAAAAAGAATTCTAAGATATTTGAAGTATACCCCCAATATTGGTCTATGGTATCCCAAAGGTGCTCACTTTGAATTAATTGGATATTCGGATTCGGACTATGCGGGGTGCAAAGTTGATAGAAAAAGCACCTCCGGTTGTTGTCAATTTCTTGGTAGATCTCTTGTTTCATGGTCTTCTAAGAAACAAAATTCGGTTGCTCTATCTACCGCCGAGGCGGAATATATATCGGCCGGAAATTGTTGTGCTCAACTATTATGGATGAAACAAACTTTATTGGATTATGGAGTTATTTTCAAGAATGTGTCTCTCATGTGTGATAATGAGAGTGCGGTAAAATTGGCTACCAATCCGGTCCAACACTCAAGAACCAAGCATATTGATATACGGCATCACTTCTTAAGGGATCATGTTGGCAAGGGAGATATCTGTATTTATTCCATTGGAACGGATGATCAATTAGCAGACATTTTTACAAAGCCTTTGGATGAAACAAGATTTTGTTCCCTAAGAAGTGAAATGAATGTGATCGATCTCTCAAATGTGGCTTGAAGTTGATCACACATGTGTCATCTTGCATCTCGGGTCTAAACATGCTTTTTATGCTATTTATTTGGTATTATTGGTGCATTTTTCATTTCTAATTGTTCTAGATAGTTTAATTCAAAAGTTTTTGCACTCCTCAATTACATAATATGTATATGCATGCATACTAACTCTAGGATTGGTCGAAATGTCCATATATAAGCACCAATTCGGATTCGAAATTCAAAATCAGCAAGTGGACAGAAATTGGAAAAATGAGTATCAGGCCGCGGACCGTCCGCCCATGGACCGCGGACCGTCCGCCGCATCAGAACCTGGACAGTCTGGCATCATCAGGGCGCGGACCGTCCGCCGTCCCCGCGCGGACCGTCCGCGACAGGGCAGTAAAATCACCCAGTGCCCGCAGCCTTGTCATTTGTGCTCATTCGCTCGTCTGCTCTTGCTCTCCACTTCCCCAGTCCTCTCCTGTGATGAGTGTGCGCGGACGGTGCAGTGAAGATTGTGTGCGGACAGTCCGGCAGTTTGTGGCAACACTCCATCAACATGTCTTCATCACGGTATCTTCAAATCTTGTGGATTTTATCATATCTCTTCATTTTTGAGATTATATGGGTTTCCTCTCCGATCTGAAATTGAGCAGTCGGTTTCAAAATCTAATTGGTGGGATTGTTGGTTCTCCTCAATATGACTGCTATGCAAAATTTTGAACTCGTTTGGATGCATGTTGTCTGCAAAATCATCAAATTCAACATTTGTGGCGGCTAGGGTTCTTTGGAGTCGCCCCTGGTCGGTCGCGGACCGTCCGCCTGGTGGACGCGGACCGTCCGGGCCTCTGGCGCGGACAGTCCGGCTCCCTAGCGCGGACCGTCCGGACCCTGGCTGAGCATTACAGTTCCATTCCTTCTGTACTGGTGATTGGTCTCAATTATTTATCTATGGATGTCTGTCACATTGTTGCAGTGGTTTTGGTGGTCTACGCAAGAAACTTGCAGGTTGCTTTAAATCCAAGCGCCCTCGTGGAAATGATGATGACTATATACCAACCACTGATTCAGAGGCCCAATCCTCAGCTGGGGGCACTGAATCCATGGATGCTGAAGATTTTCCTCATGTTCATCCCGATTATCCCATTGATATCCAAGGATGGACTTACCCAAAGCGGCGATTTTCTATGGCTGAGTACTGCTCCAAACGGACTGTGAACCAGTATACTCTGCCATCTGATACACATATCCAGTTTTTCCACACTCAGCTGCAGTTTGATGTTTTCTAGGGCACCCTGGTGGATACTAATTTTCATAAGCATCAGGTGATTGACTGGTCCTTCTTGCTAAGTCAATCAGTCATGGAGGGTCTGATCCCTAAGTTTGAAACCTGCGGACTATATCAGTTTATGGGGCAGCGCACAGATTTCAATGAAATGGCTGTTAAGCAATTCCTGGCTACCTCAGAGATTGATATTGAAGAAGAATCTATCACCTGGATGACTGGCTTCAAGCGCTATTCTGCTTCTTTTGCTGACTTTGCAGCTGCCAACAGTCTGAACTATGGCACCATTTCTGCTGGGTTGGATCTTTATACTGAAGATAATTTTGAGGATTTTGTGCAGTTTTATGAGCCAGCCAGACTCGGTATACCCAGGAGGTTTGGAGAGACAGCAGGACTCAGACATCATCCTGCTGTAATCAACAAGATTGCCAGAGTCACCATCCTTCCCAAGAGTGGTGATAAGAGTAAAATCAGGGATAAGTTCTGGAACATCATCCAGCATATCATGAATGGTGAAGTCATGAATATTGTTCTTTTCATGATGAGACAGCTTAATGATCTGAAGATGGATAAGAATCAAAATTTGGCATATGCTCCTTACATTATGGCTCTCATCAAATCCAAGACAAGATTTGAGGGCCCATGCGAGATTGTTCACACCCCATTCAGGCCTTTTAAGAATGAGATAGGGTTTCTCACCAGGCCACTCACCCCCTTCCCAGATGATGAGGAAGACCCTGGCTATGAGGGTGGAGCAGCTCCTGATGTTGAGGGAGAGCAGATGCCTCCACCTCCACCTCCTCCTCAGCCTCAGCATTATTGGGAGCCTGCTCCAGGATACTTTGATCCTTATTTTCACAATATGCAGCAGGGACTTGAGACTCACATTGATACTCGCTTTGATGGCCTGATGACACGTATGGATCACCGTTTCGATGACATGCAGTCTCAGTTTGACAATAACTGGGATGCACTCAACTCTGAGTTTTCTGATTTTCGTGATCAGATTCACACTAATGTCACTGATCCCATCATGACCAGGCTGAATAATATGCAACAGAGTTTTCAGGATAACATGGGTGCTCTCTCCAGTCAATTTGATAATCTCTCTACAAATGACAACATGCATGAGATCAGTCAGAGGCAGCAGCAGCTCCAGCAGGATTTTGGCCAGTTCTCCTCTCTGTTTGACACCTTCAGCACTCACTACTACAACATGCATCCTCCGCCGAGCGATTAGTGAGGCCTCTCCTTTGTGGCAATTGATGCCAAAGGGGGAGAGACAAGTGAGAAGTGATGAGGTTGTCTTGTGTCTGAGAAGTGATGAGGTTGTCTGGCGTCTCCTTCAGGGGGAGTTGGTGATTCTATGTGGACATTAAGACCTTGCATATGCATTTTACCTTTTTATGCCGCTTGCATTAGTTTATGACTTACGCATTTGAACTATTAACTCTATGTCGTATGTCTGTGGACTATTTTCTGTAATATTCTGTGGGATGAACTATGTTTTAGTTCAAAATACTCTATGTGTGGTTATTCGAGGAGTTATTATAATTGCTGCGCTCACTCTACGGATCATCTCTTGTATGCCTCGATAACCATGTTTGTAGGAAAGTCTCCATCAAGCTCCAATATATTATGTGTGTTATATCTTCAACTTCAAATAATCCTGCACACACTTAGGGGGAGCCTTTCTTACATACTGAGTTTTTTATTGGGATTTATCTATCTCTCGGACAGAACTTCAAATCAAGATAAGTCCTATGAAACTCATCTCCAAGATCTATCTTATACCTTAGGTACGAGAGAGATTTGGAGAAACTAAACTTCTCTTTAATATACAATGTGGTGTTGTCATCAATTACCAAAAAGGGGGAGATTGTGAATCATCTAGGCCCCTTTGGTAATGTTTTGGTAATTAATGACAACTACTTGTGGACTAATAATTCTTGGAGAAATAAGAATGCAGGTTGAACCACAGAGAACTGAGAAGTCTTGAAGACTTATAAGCATTGGTTGTGGATCAGGTGAAGGCAAAGGTATAACATAGGTTTTGTTTTTGCCGGTCACCAGGTGTTTAGAGAAGAAATTGACCAGATTGGTAGGCTAGATAGCCGTACTATTAAGAGGGGTTAATGACCTTGTTCTGTGTAAGACTTAGTGCCTCATAGAGCATCTAGTGGTTGCATTTGCATGAGGACTAGCAGCGCTTCTGTTTCGAAAGATAAAATCTTTTGAAAAACGAGTTTGAAAAGTGACTAAGTCTTGGGGTCGGCGGACCGTCCGGGCCAAGTGGCCGGACCGTCCGCGACCCATCCAGAGGGGTCCAGTGTCTGTTCATTTCGGGCTGGTCCTGTATGTGTGCACTGCGGACCGTCCGGGCCTTAGGGTCGGACCGTCCGCAGTCATGTCCAGAGGAGGGTGTCCTCGGGCCAGTCCCTGATTTATTAGGCGGACGGTCCGCCTGTGAGAGGCGGACGGTCCGCAAGTGTCAAACTCGTTTTTGGACAGGGACTGTGTGTTTTTACTGATTTGTACTACGGACTGTCCGGGTGGCCAGTCCGGACAGTACTGTCTCAGGTCGCGGACCGTCCGGGATTTATAGCCGGACGGTCCGCACGTGTTAACTTGTTTTGATCCGAGGCTCGGGTGTTTCATGCTGCCAGGTCGCGGACGGTCGGGCCTTGAGGGGCGGACTGTCCGGACCCACCTTTTGAGTCAGCTCTGACATGTTTTTGAATGGACTTTATAGCCGTTATATGTACGGCGGACCGTCCGGCCCTAGGGCGCGGACGGTCCGCGTGTGCGCAGAACTGCTACCTTTTGCACATAACGGTTGGATTTTAGTGGGGGTCTATAAATAGAAGGGTAGCTCGTGTGAGAGAGCTCTCTTGGCCATTCCTTGCATACATTGAGCTCATTTGTGATCCTCCAACTCACTCTCTCACACTCTTTGCTTGAGATTGCATTCTAGTGAGGGATTGAGTGTTCCTAGTGCATTTGCATCATTTGGTGATTCTTGAGGCACTAGGTGGTACACCGAGCAAGCGTCGTTGGCTTGTTTCTCTTGGAGGTTGCCGCCTCCTAGACGGCTCGGGTGATTGTCTCCGTCGAGCTCTCCAAGAAGATTGTGGAGAAGCCGCGGTGTGGATTGTGAGGGGTTCGCGCCTACCTCGCCGGAGCGGCAAAGGTGACATTAGTGGAATCGAGGTATTGAGTGATTTCTTGTCCACTTGGCTCAAAGATCAAGTCGTGTCTTGATAGAGGAGCAAGTGAGAGCTTGAAGTCCACCTCAACGTGGATTAGGGGTGATCGGCAAATCACCGATACCACGGGATAAATTTCGGTGTCTATTCTTTCTAGCATTACTTATTGCCTTGCAATTGATTAGTGCTTTGCTCATTGTTCTTCAAGTATTCAATCTCCGTAGTTGTTTTTCATACATTGTTTACTCATTGACACTAGATAATTTATTTCTCTTGTTGCATTGATTAAATTTATTGAGTATTGTTGTTTTTAGTCAAAACCGTCTATTCACCCCCCCTCTAGCCGGTGTCCTAGATCCTACACAACCTCATTATCTTCGGGGGTCGGCGTAGTTTTTTCTCCGTCATCCGCCCTCACGATGGATATATCTTGGAAGTATCTCCCCCTCATGTTTTCAAGGTGACTCTGCTTTATAGTTGATTTTCCGAAGTTTGAGTGACTGGGCCGCCACGGGCGATCTTCGGAATCCTCTCCGCCACTATCCACATCATAGCTATCACTGTCGCCAGTATCTTCAGATAAACCCTCCAAAGTTTCCTTGACAATCTTTTCAGTATTGGTCTTCGACATTGACTCAAGAAAACCCAGATGCATCTCCTCCGAAAGGCTCAGCTTCGAAGCACCAGCAGCTGTCTTATCTTCAGACATTTTCGCAAATGCTGGTAAGCTAGACTTGAAGCCGAAGCTTAAAAATTTAAGACCGAGCAAATGCTGTCGTGTGCAGGCTAAGGGCAGGGTGCGCAGGTTGAAAGCTGGTAAGTAAAAAGCAGGTGGCAAAATGGCGTGTCAAGTAAACTCGCGGAGAGCTTGTATTTATACACCCGGTATGTCGAAAATTGGAGGGCCCCGCTTGTCAATGACTGTTGCTATTCTAGCAAAGGGAAGGTGTTTTTTCGGACCTTCGGCTTAAAGCCTTCGTCTATGTCCCAATATAAATTTATCTTTACAATAAATTGATATTGCGAGGGGCTACTGTTGGGGGCCTTCGGCTTCCGAAGGTCCTCAAAAACACAGTTTGACAATGTTTTTCAAGTGTAAAATGTGAACAGGCACCTTCGAAACAGGCACCTTCGGAGTCAGGTCGCGAATATACAAGGGCATGTTTAAGACGAAGCTGGAATGAAAAGCGGTCATGACGAGGGATAAGACGATCATGAAGCCATATGCAGAAAAGCTTCGGCATAACGGCAGAAAAGAGGAACCGACTTAAAGATGAAAAGCCAAGTTGGACCTCGAAGAATTATTATAGAGTTATTGATAAATGTAAAGGGCATCAATGTAATTTCACACGGGCTGCGCCCCGTGCCTATAAATAGGTGAACAGTATTCTCGTACTGTTCATGCTGACTGGGCACACGTCGTTTTGCATCACGACTTGTACCTTTGCCTTACATCAGTCCGAAGGTACATTTGTAATTCATTTTCATGAATTTAATAATGGAAATGTATTGATGCTAATGCTGGTATTATTATTTTCGCACTATATATATATATATATATGTTTATTCTGTTTACTCATTTACCAACTTAACGAAGGTCTTTTCCTTCGTAATCTTTGGTATATTATGTTTATATCCTTCGTCCGAAGTTCATTAAACCCTCGAGGAGATAATGCTTCAGCGGACGAAGGGTATTTAATACTTAACATCTTCGTGTTGTCTTGTTCTTGATTTATAGCATTTGAGAACAAGTCCCCAACAGCGTCCTTTGCCTATATATAGATAAACAGTAGCATCGTACTGTTCACGCTGATTTGTAATCGGTCACGCATCAACACCTTCGAACAAGCCGAAGGTATATCAATATAATATAAATTTTGTCGATGTTCATACATGTTCTATAGACCGCGAATACAAATGAATTAAGGAAATATGCTTGTTATTCTCATCTCTTTGCATCTTTATTCATTTATAAAAAATGATGAAGGCATGTCCCTCATGACCTTCGTCCTTTTCTTTACTATCTACCGTCTTTCTATTTTTTTAGTTATTCACTAGAGCAATTATATATTGAAGTCAATCCGAGGCAAGTGTTCGAATCTATTATGACATACGGATTAGGTGTCTAACGGACATTGGTTATTCTGGAAAATTATTTCCTAACATAACAATCATTATGTCCATTGAGAGATAATGTTTTGGAAGACGAAAGTTCTTAATACCTAACAATTCTGTTGCTTTGTCCTTAACGTATAGTATCTGAGAACAAGTGAACAACACTAACGAAAACCGCTCAAGAACATTGAAAACCGTTTTTTTCAAATTAAAGTTACAAATCGTTGGAGTTTAGCGGTTTTTGGACGGTTTTCGTCTGTTTCTTGTTCTCGGGGATAAGCGAGATATGGTTCTTAAACGAGATGGTGAACTTTGACCTACATACACTGACATCCAACAAAGACGCTTCAACTCCCGCACTTGGACCTACGTGTCAAAATCACGTCGACGCGCGTCCTGGGTCTATTAGGCCAGCGCTCTTGAGGGTGAGGGATTCCAAATTCTTTTCCGTGTTTGTGTCTATATAAAAAAATTCGGGGGAGCATAACAACGACCGCGCAAAAGATTTGATGGGAGATTTCTTTCTTAAATAACCATCATCGGGGAAGCTTCTATTCCGAGATCCCTTGCCCTGCCCCTTGTCCCATTCCGTGCTTCCATAGTTCCATTTCTCCCCCTCCTCCGGCCTAGTCGGCGTATCGCCGACATGTGGGCCCCACCCGCGGCGTCGCCGGCGGGGGCATTCCCCTCGCTCCGGCCGTCAAGAGCGGCGGTGGTCCGCGTCCTCGTCACGCTGCCTGCCGCTAGGCGGCCGCAGGATCAGCCGCGGCGGCGGCTCTGTCTCGCGGTACCACCGCCCGCTCCGGAGATGGCCTCTGCGGCTGCTGAAGGGGAGGGGGAGGAGGAGGACGTGGTGGTGGTGGAAGGGGACACGGGGAAGAAGACAGCGGTGGAGATGGACGCAACGGTGAGGCGGGAGCTGGCGATCCGGAGACTGCGAGAGGAGGCCGAGGAGGAGGCGAACGAGGCGGGGACGAGGAGGAGCAGCAGCAGAAGGGATTTCGCCGTGTTCGAGACCGCCAGGGGCGACGCGCTCTTCACGCAATCGTGGACTCCGGCCGCCGACGATCGCCTCAAGTATTCACACCTGCCTACCCCTTTAACCCGCGACTTCCTTTTTTGAATCATATAAATTCGAGCTGTGTTGGATCGTGATGAAATCGAGCGGCTGGGTATTCAAACCTGACATGTTGAGATAATTTAGGACCTTGTTATTTTGGCGGGATTGATCTGTTAGATGTTTTGGTGGTGTTGCCGTCTTGGTAGCATCGAGCAGGTGCATAATTAAAATCCTTTTTTTTGTTGCTGTTTGCATTAGGGGAATCAGTTTGTCTTGTAGTGAAGGGGATTGGAAAACATGTCGATGTTATGTTCTACTGGGGCCGGAAGCTTGCATGTCTCTTCTGGAGCTTCTTTAGGATTAGATCATGCAAAAGTGGGGTTACTACAAGGAAATGTTGTTGGGGGCTGTATTCTATTGGACCCACTTCACACCTAATGGTTAGAAGATTTCTTTGCATGTTTGTATTGGTATTTGGTAATGATCGAAAGAATCCTAGTTTCCTAGATGATTTGATTAGTATCAGCTCTTCTTTGAATTGTGCATTGTTGGTACCTTTTCAAGTGATGATATGGATACAAGAATGCACTAGCAAAGTAGACTTGATTTACAAATACCAAGGCCATGTTGCCTACACGTATGCATGTTCTAGATATCAAGACCTACATGTGTTATATGTTTTGGAAACCTTCAACCTACAGGAGGCATATTATCTTGAACTGTACATGAATGATGAAATGGTTACCAGTTTAATCCATGAGATGATACACTAGTACCTTGAAAGCCTCATTTTTTTTCATTTCATTCTAGTAATTAACTTGTCTTTTACTTTTTCATGCTTCTCAAATATGCAGGGGCGTTGTTATACTGTTGCATGGTCTAAACGAGCATAGGTACAGAACATATGCTGTACATGTATTCCATGATTGTTTTACATAGTGGCTTTTGCTGACAGCATTGATTTACAGTGGAAGGTACAGCCATTTCGCAAAACTGTTGAATGATCAAGGGCTTAAAGTTTATGCCATGGACTGGATTGGTGAGTTACTGTCACATATTAGTGCTCAAGTGTTAGTTTGGTGCAATCTGCGTATTGCTTTGAGTGATCTCACTAAGACCATGTAAATCAATTGCCTCTAAGACAATATAAGATGTTTGATTTTAAGATCTTCAGTCTAGAAATAAAACTATTATATTATGAACTTTAGATGGCCTTACTCTTGAGGGCTTGTTCGGTTCTACCCCGATCCATAAGGATTGGGGGGGATTGGGGAGGTTTCAATCCCTAGTAAGTCAAAATCTCTCCCAATCCGTATCAATCCCCTCCGATCCATATGGATTGAAAATAACCGAACAAGCCCTGAAAGGGATTATTCGGTCCACAACACCACAAATGTTCCAGTGATATATTCATAATTTAGATGGCTAAAGACTAGTCCATCATTCCCTTTCAAGTTACTGCAGTGAGCTTCAGTGTCATGAGGTAGCTACCTCTGTTTAATTCTGCATGTCACATTGTGGTAGGATGTCTCAATGAAAGCCTCTCCAAATGTTTCTTATACTTTATTAGTTTATTTTGACTAAACAGAGCTGTTGGGCCAGATTGAATCTGACTTGGACTTTATTCTGAATATCTGCTATAAATAATATAATGATACACGTGCAGTGATCAGAAGGTTTTCATATTTAGCAGATCTTGGACCTTTTATTGACTCAATGTTGCATGTGCTACTCTTAACTAGTCCTTTCTCTTCTATGCTATAGCATGGAACTGATTTTTTACTTTCATTTCTTCTCTTGTTACGCATATATGGCAGTTGTTTGATTTTCATCTTCTTGTATTTTGTCTCCGAAGGACATGGTGGAAGTGATGGAGTTCATGGATATGTTTCGTCACTTGATCATGCTGTTGGTGACTTGGTACTGTTTCATACATACAGAATTGTGCACAGATATAAATTTCAAGTTGCAGTTTTTTCTTGCAGTATCTTCTCAATCTATTTTTGATGTTCCTTCCTGTGCAGAAAGAATTTCTGGAGGATGTTGTATTGGAGGAAAACCATGGTTTGCCGTGCTTCTTATTTGGGCACTCCACAGGTGGAGCTATTGTTTTGAAGGTAAAGCAATACTGTTTGACTTAATTGACCTTTTCAGTAAGACCGTAAGTCACATAAGCAGGATTGGAATTTCAATTATTTTTCCTTTTTGCATGAATGTCCAAAGGCCGCGCTGGATCCTTCTGTAGAACTTCATGTAGAAGGTGTGGTCTTAACGTCGCCAGCTATTCATGTTCAACCATCTCATCCAATCATCAAAGTAAGCAATAGATGTTTGTCTTCAACGAAACTATACCCTTGTTGTTTTTGTGTGACGCTATCCTTCTACACGAGTACATGAGGGAGATTGTCTTGCATGTTCAATTTGTTCTTTACTTTAATGATGAAATGAAATAAACAGGCCTTTTTTACCTGGCAATCCAAGGCAGAATTGAATTTCCAATGATTCATTACCATGCCTGTTTCTATGGGATCAAGAAACCATTTTGTGTTAGTTCTTACACAAGAATGGCTGTTTGACTGCAGCACAGAACCCATTCATTTAATGTTCTTCTTTAGGTCATTTTTATGTTTTGATCTGGATGATATGGTTATTAGTGACTGTAACAGGAACTTCAGTGGGGCCTTTTCTTATTGTTGGACTCTGAAATGCTTATGTTTTGTCATTTCTCAAACATCAGGTTGTTGCACCAATATTCTCCATGTTAGCTCCAAAATACCGTGTCAGTGCTTTGCATAAGAGAGGACCTCCTGTTTCCCGCGATCCAGAGGCTCTGAAGATGAAATATTCAGATCCCCTGGTGTATACTGGACCAATTAGAGTCAGAACTGGCAATGAAATCCTCCGGATATCATCATTTTTGCAAAGAAACCTGAGCAGAGTTACTGTCCCTTTTCTTGTTCTACATGGTACAGCTGACACAATAACTGATCCAAGAGCGTCCGAGCGATTATACCAAACATCAATGTCAACAAATAAATCAATAAAATTATATGATGGGTATTTACATGATCTCCTCTTTGAACCTGAAAGGGATGATATCGCAAATGATATCATCAATTGGTTGAGCGCAAGACTTAGTGTTCTTCAGAGATGGTGAGCTGAATCAAGTATGAACTACAAGGTGCTTCCCCTTATGTAGTTACCGGCGGTTTTACTGGAACTGTATACATGGCATAGAGTGCAGATTAGTGTAAATGTAAACTAGGATGTTATCATTATGTCTTCACGGTCATTTCTTGTCTTCAGCTCTGCTGTATAAGTTCGGGAAGAGCCTACATGAGATGTAAATAATATTAGAGTTAAGCTGAAAATAATGTATCTCCTAATACACAGGTAGTTCAGTGTCACTTTTTTTTAAAAAAAAAGACTTGGTTAGCATCTTTTTCTGAATTGCTCTCGGTCGTTCTCTCACATCTTTTTTACTTCATCATTAGAGAGATGAATATTTCAGTGATTAATATTTTAATTTATAAGCATAGAAGCCAAATTATATGTCGTTGATGTTCACTTTTACTGATATATGTTGCTTTTGGTTGGTATCAACATGCAATCACAGTTGATTGATGTTTGGTCGATGCTAGCTGTAGTCCAATGACATTCATTCTGTATGGCAAAAGTTGCATTGGATGTTTCCTGCTGAAGATGTTGTATGTTACAAATCTAGCACTTTTACGGACTTATAGGGCGTGTTTTGTTGGTGGCTAGAGTCTTAAAAGCACAGTTAGTTAATTAGTTTGGTTGACATATCCAAGTAGGGGGCCTGAGCCAGGCTGGCTAGCAAGTCCAGCTTGAGCTTCAACGAGCGGCCAGGACGGTGGGTGCAGCGGCACGATCCAGTGGATCCACAAAAAGATTGTTTAGTTTGTTTTATAATTAATTTTCTAATTAAATAAAAGATTTAATCATTGAACCGATTTTATATTTATATTTTTGATATTTTTATGACAAAACTAGGCCATATATGTTATATAAAATTTGAAGATTTATTTGTGAATTCTTCTTTGGTACACGTTTTGATACAAGCAATCAAACACGTTTTGATACAAGCAACCAAACATTATCTCACGATAGCCAGACTGAATTAAACTGAGTAACCAAACATTGAACTATATAATATTTAAACCAGGCCATCTATAGCATGTCTGACTGAATTAAATCAAGTAATCACACTTATAATGTACTTCCTGGAAAAAAAAATAAACCCATCTAGATTTTTCCTGAAGTCATACTTTTGTAAATTTTATTTTGAGTGGCAATATTTAATAAATATATATTATCTTAAATAAAAGTGGTTGTATATTATGGAAGTATTTTTATAATGATCTTGTAATGTCAACTTGTTTTGACAAACAACTTAGATATTGATGGTTGAAAAACCTAAGACAAACTTAGATCGACTTGTATTTATGACGCATGATTATATTGTTTGTTACTGTCAGTTCATCATTGCTACTATATATGCTGTTTGTTATGAGAACGTGTTCTTCCCTCTTTTTTCATTTTGAAAGAAATCACCTTTTCTGTGTCATAAATTTTTTTAATGCTGCATATTTTGGTACTCCTTGATCTCACTTGAAAAATAAGGCATGAGGTAGCATTCTTTCTTGCATAGGTTTTGCTTGCTTCAGTGTAAGTTTGTGGAGTAGGTGTTTCTGGAACCAAGGACAAGGATTGTGTAGGGTTGATATGCCACTGAAAGGTGGTTTAGAATAACAATTATATGTTTTCACTAACTGTTTTTTGTCACATCATATTGTTTTTTGTCACATCATGTTGTTTTATCTTTTATGGCTGTCCGTTTTATTTCAAGTAAGCGATTGTTCTACTCCTTATTAGCTGCATGCTTGTTCACACTACTGAACTCATCTCCTTCGGTTCTTATTTTATGCATTTATATGTGATACTAGTTTTGGAGGGAAAGATAATGTAAATTCAATCTTTACTCTATTCTTGACTGCAACCATGCTTTTGATTATGCTCGGATAATTTGAGGTACCTTTTTATCATCTGCTCCAACTAAGTTAGACCACAACTTTTAAAATGTATGTAATAGTTAGGAAAAATTCCTGCCATGCTGTCAGATTTTATACTCGTTTCTTGTGTGCCATTGAATGGCTCTAATTGATTATGTATCACAAATGACGACCCAATAATTTATGGCAATGGTAGCCTCGTAGGAAATATCAACCAAGAATAAGGAAGAGAAAGCCACAACAAGCATCGAAATTCTAAAACAAGCCATATTTTGAGAAAATATGCAAAGGCTAAAAAACTAACATTTAGAAACACAGGGAGGATTATTGAACCAAATGCATTTTCAGATTATGAAGGTACATACTACAAAGTGAAAAGAGGGTAACAAGATATAACTGTAGTCTATCCTAAGGGTTGGCTCTTAGAGGTCGTGGTCCTTGTGTTGGTGTAAGGGCGATGGTGTTGTACTGTTTGGCTATGGGGGATTCTTTTCTTCTAGGGCCTTGACTTTGCGTTCTTAAAAAATAACGTGCAACTCTCATACGTGGTCCGAGAAAAAAAAATACTTGACACCATAGAAAAATGACAAAATCTTGATTTTTTATCCATTGGACAACCATTGTAAAAACATTAATTTCCAAGCGAAATACGAAACAAAGTTTCTCTGTCATACCCGGATTTAAAGGATAAAGCCCGATGCGTCTCATATGTGCGCCAAGAAAGAACAACACATATAATAACAGAGTGCATAGAGATAAATGTTATAAATATCATAAATGTACTTATTACATAGCAGAAGTCTTACAAAATAAATAATAAAATAAAGCGAACTAAATAATATTTCTCCGGCACCACAAAGCTGACTGGGAGACACCACCTAGATCAAATCGAACTCCTCGTTAGGCGGCTCCTCTTCGACCACCTGCTCTTCACCTGTGGGGCGGGTGTGAGACAGCAAGGGTAAGCTCATATATATTCATCGCTCAACAAGTTGTGGGGAATAATATGCATGAACTCACCAAAGGTGGGAGTTCATGTGAAGTGTAAGGCTGATCAATAAAATAAAGGTTGAAGCTGAGCATTGCTTTTATAAGTTGGTCAAAATTTTATTAGTAATTACTAAGTGTAAGTAAATACCAAACCATAATAATAATAAATAAAAGTAATAATAAAATAATTCCAATGCAATGCAAATGACAGATTGAATTTAATTCCATAAGTTAATCATATGTGTGTTCGAGCTGCTCATGACCGTGAGCATGGCTAGTATACCAGTTTTACACTCTGCAGATGTTGCACATCTTTACCACAAGTCGTGTTACCCATTTGCCACGGAGTTGATCAGACCCCATCCACCTCTACCAAGGAAGCGAGGCAGGGTACCACTACGAGGCCTTTACAAAGTTCCACTAGCTTCAGAAAATCCTCTACAGTTTATAGGAAGCTCCAGTGCAGGAATCCCTCGCCTGATCACCATTGCAGCAAAATCAACCCAAGGACCTCCCTACACTGACCACTCCCCTACTGCCCTTGCCCCTTTTGCGTAAGGTAGTCATCCACTAGCTTTTCTAGTTAATCAGCCAATGGCGTCCCATTAAACCCTTGTGGTAGCACTGTTTTCTCGGGTGGTTCTCCATGTTCCAATTAACATAATGATCTTGTAATGACACAAGATCGTAGTATAACAAAAATTAATATCACACCAAACAATAAATAGAATACATGATAATATTCTACGCTGCACAACAAGATCGTAGGAAAAAGAATCACTAAATTTGGAGTTATAGTTATTTAGTTATGGATTTCTGAAGTTGTTTAGTACTTAGAATAGATTAATTCAAATGGACAATTTTAATTCAAGTTTCATGGCTAAACAGATGTACTAGGTGATGAACAATATTAAAACAATATTATTGCAACTAGAATGGATCAATTTGGAGCTAAAATAAATTTAATATGAATTTCACAAGTTTCTGGAATTATTTGTGTATTGAAAATTAATTTCTAAATTGTTTTTCTCAAATTTTTGGCTGCTAGATTGCGCTCATAAAAACAGAGGAATCCGGGGACCAGAGCGCAAAAGTGATCAAGACTCAGGAGAGCACCCGAGGGAACTACAGGTTGAATACTCCATTTTGCAGGGACTCATTAGTAAAATAGCCAGCGGATCGATCATGCGCCACACTCGAGCCGTCTGATTAGATTGGATGGCATAGATTAAATCCTGAACCGGTACCTGACGTCACCCGCCCGATCAACATCGAACAGCGCAGATTCACCTAATCTCAGATCCTATCAGAGCCCTCCGATTAAAAATCTACGGTCGCTACGCACTCCCGTCGAAACATTTCACTCGATCTAATCTTGAGCGTCGGGTGGAGATCCAACGGCGGACACACCCATCCCCATTGCCGAAGCTGCTAGCGCGGAGGCGCGGCATCCGCACAGCGGCGCCCATCACCGGAGTAACATGACTCGGCAATTCGGGACCCCAAACTCAAATCGGATGTAAACTACGCGAATGCAGGATTACGATGTGACTGAGGGAGGGTTATTACCGGAGATTGGGGACCGTGTTGCAGCCGGTCGACGGTGTTGAGCGGATCCGAGGTGGAGCTCCGACTCCAGCGAGCAATTGAGGTGGCCAGAGCCAACCACGAGTCCAATTTAGTCGACGGTGCGGTTGCGTATGAATCCGCGAGTTTCTCCCGGGCACAAAACAGGGTGAGCGGTATTAGGGTGTGAGTTTTAGCGGCGGCGCACGACGGTGTCACCATGGAGCTCAGGTGCAATTCGATCCCTCCCGGCCTAGGTACCAAGTGATTGGAGCAGGGGCACTAACTAGCGGCTAGACGAGAGGAGGGCAGCCGCGAGGTCGGGGAGCTTTATGCCGCGGAGGTGGGCTCGTGGCTCTGACATGCACGACGATGCCGCGCCAATGGCGGAGATGTGGTTAATCCCCGAGTGCGTGGATAAGAAGATGGGGCTGCAATCGGGGCCCGCATGTCAACGGAATTCACATCGCGTGTACGCGGGGCAGGTCGGTCAAGGGTATTCCGCACTAGCCACCGCAGTCTTCGCGCACGGCGTTCATCCTCCATGCGGCGCAGCATTGGAAGAGATAGTGCTGACCAAATGGGGCCACTAGTCAGCACAACAACATACATGCGCAGAACTGGCGGAGTGGTCCCACACGCTAGTGACAGCAGGGAGGTAGCGAGCGAGTGCGCTGCGGAAGTGTCTGTCAGTGGGGCCAGCGCGACAATGAGACGTCATCAACGAGAGGGGAGGAGGCTGACACATGGGCCCATGGTGTCGGCACTGGTCTTCTGATGTTGGGCTGCGTGGTGTGTTATACGAAGTTGGGCCGGAAGTGAGGTCGGTCGGCCCATGTGAGAGCACCTAGAGGGGGGGGGGGGGTGAATAGGTGATCCTGTAAAAAACTTGAAACTTAATGCCACAAAAACTTGATTAGGAGTTAGCACAATAAAGCCAAGTGCCTAGAGAGGAGTTCTTGCAAAACACAATAACCACAAGGAGATCAACACAGAGAGGCACAGTGGTTTATCCCGTGGTTCGGCCAAGTCCAACACTTGCCTACTCCACGTTGTGGCGTTCCAACGGACGAGGGTTGCACTCAACCCCTCTCAAGCGGTCCAAAGACCCACTTGAATACCACGGTGTTTTGCTTTGTTTCACTATATCCCGCTTGCGAGGAATCTCCATAACTTGGAGCCTCTCGCCCTTACAATTTGATTATCACAAAGAATCACGGAAGTAAGGATGGGATGAGTAACACACACAAGACACAAAATCAGAGCAACAATACGCACACAAGTCACAACACGAGCTCTCAACACAACTGAAGAGTTCTCTACTCAAAATGGAGCTCTAGTTGCTATCACAAAGAATCGAATGCGCGGAACTGAAGTCTTGGTGCTTAGGAATGCTCAAGGGATGCTTGGTGTGCTCCTCCATGCGCCTAGGGGTCCCTTTTATAGCCCCAAGGCAGCTAGGAGCCGTTGAGAGCAATCCAGGAAGGCAATTCTTGTCTTCTGTCGACTGGCGCACCGGACAGTCCGGTGCACCACCGGACACTGTCCGGTGCGGATTTCTTTCCTATTCTGGCGCAGCCGACCGTTGGAGACTTGGAGCCGTTGGCGCACCGGACACTGTCCGGTGCTCCCATCCAACTGTTGGCTCGGCCACGCGTCACGCGCGGATTGCGCGGCCGACCGTTGGCGCGCCCGACCGTTGGCTCACCAGACAGTCCGGTGAATTATAGCCGTACGCTGTTGACTTGGTTCCCGAGAGCGGCGACTTCGCCGCAGCCGACTCACCTGACACTGTCCGGTGCACCACCGGACAGTCCGGTGATTTATAGCCGTATGCCGCCGTCGAGACCCGAGAGCAGCCAGTTGATCAGGCGCCAGCCTGGCGCACCGGACACTGTCTGGTGCACCACCGGACAGTCCGGTGCACCCAGACTGAGCAGAGTTTTGGCTGCTCGAGCCAAGTCTTTTCCAATTGCGTTTTCTCTGATTCTAGCACTTAGACAAATATGTTAGTACACAAAAACCAATGTACTAAGTCTAGAATCATACCTTTGTGTTGACTTTGCACTTCATCCACCATTTGGCATAGTTTAACACTTAAACCATTTGTGTTGGCACTTGATCACCAAAATACTTAGAAATGGCCCAAGGGCACATTTCCCTTTCAATCTCCTCCTTTTTGGTGATTTATGCCAACACAACACAAAGCAACTAAAAGAAGTGTAACATCAATGCAAATGAGAACACAAATTTGTTTTGATTCAAATTTGGCATATTTGGATCATTCTTCGCCACCACTTGGTTTGTTTTTGCAAATCAAACTCAATTTCCTATCTCTAAGTCAAACAACCTTGTTGAGGCATAGAGAGAGGTATTTCAAGAGAAATTGATCAAGAATTCAAAAAACTCCCCCTTTTTCCCATAATCAACCATTATCCCAACAAGAGACCAACTTTTGTCAATAAGAGACAATAAGAGTATTTTGATAAATCAAGCTCTACTCTACTATTTTCAAAATTCTCAAGTGGTAGCTGATCCATTTCTTGCTTTGGCCTTATTTTCTCCCCCTTTGGCATCAAGCACCAAAACAGGGTCAATCTCGGCCCTTAACCCCATTGCCTCACCAAAATCTTCAAATAAGAGTAAAAAGGCAATAAGGGTATTGAGATGAACTTGGAGTGAGTTACCCTCTGATCGAAGTGCAGTGGAAGTCTTGCATGGTCCAAGTTCACCTTTTCCCTTTCAATCCTCCTTTGAGGCTAAATCAAGCAAGCTCAAACACATGGTTAGTCTCAAAGGGTCAAGTTGTAGCACATCTCCCCCTAAATATGTGCATCACTCACACATGGACTTTTGAGGTCCGGGGAGAGTTTGTACAACTTGAGCACCATAAATAAACAAAATGCATAAGGGAACATGATCAAAGCATAATACACATGTATGCTACACATCAATCCAAGTTCCGCGAATCTAAGACATTTAGCTCACTACGCAGCCTGCAAAAGGTCTTTTTATGTAAAGGCTTGGTAAAGATATCGGCTAGCTGGTTCTCTGTGCTAATATAGAACACTTTGATATCTCCCTTTTGCTGGTGGTCTCTCAAAAAGTGATGCCGGATGTCAATGTGCTTTGTGCGGCTGTGCTCAATAGGATTGTCCGCCATGCGGATAGCACTCTCATTGTCACATAGGAGTGGGACTTTGCTCAGATTGTAGCCAAAGTCCCGGAGGGTTTGCCTCATCCAAAGTAGTTGTGCGCAACACTGTCCTGCGGCAACGTACTCGGCCTCAGCGGTGGATAGGGCAACGGAGGTTTGTTTCTTAGAACTCCACGACACCAGGGACCTTCCTAGGAATTGGCACGTCCCTGATGTACTCTTCCTATCAACCTTACATCCATCATAATAGGAGTCTGAATATCCAATTAAGTCAAAGGTAGACCCCTTTGGATACCAGATCCCGAAGCAAGGCGTAGCGACTAAATATCTAAGAATTCGCTTCACGACCACTAAGTGACATTCCCTTGGATCGGATTGAAATCTAGCACACATGCATACACTAAGCATAATATCCGGTCTACTAGCACGTAAGTAAAGCAAAGAACCTATCATGGACCAGTATGCTTTTTGATCAACGGACTTACCTTTTTTGTTGAGGTCGACGTGTCCGTCAGTTCCCATTGGAGTCTTCGCGGGCTTGGCGTCCTTCATCCCAAACCGCTTGAGCAAGTCTTGCGTATACTTCGTTTGGGAGATGAAAGTGCTGTCCTTGAGTTGCTTCACTTGGAACCCAAGGAAGTAGTTCAACTCGCCCATCATCGACATCTCAAATTTTTGAGTCATCACCCTGCTAAACTCTTCACAAGACTTTTGGTTAGTAGAACCAAATATTATGTCATCGACATAAATTTGGCACACAAATAAGTCACCATCACATGTCTTAGTGAAAAGAGTTGGATCGGCTTTCCCAACTTTGAAAGCATTAGCAATTAAAAAGTCCCTAAGGCATTCATACCATGCTCTTGGGGCTTGCTTAAGTCCATAGAGTGCCTTAGAGAGCTTACACACGTGGTCGGGGTACCGTTCATCCTCAAAGCCAAGGGGTTGCTCCACGTACACCTCCTCCTTGATTGGCCCATTGAGGAAAGCGCTCTTAACATCCATTTGGTACAACCTAAAAGAATGGTGAGCGGCATAGGCTAACAAAATATGAATCGACTCTAGCCTAGCCACAGGAGCAAAAGTCTCCTCAAAGTCCAAACCTGCGACTTGGGCATAACCTTTTGCCACAAGTCGAGCCTTGTTCCTCGTCACCACCTCGTGCTCGTCCTGTTTGTTGCGGAACACCCACTTGGTTCCCACAACATTTTGCTTGGGATGCGGCACCAGTGTCCAAACTTCATTACGCTTGAAGTTGTTGAGCTCTTCCTGCATGGCCAACACCCAGTCCGGATCTAGCAAGGCCTCTTCTACCCTGAAAGGCTCAATAGAAGAGACAAAAGGGTAATACTCACAGAAATTAGCTAATCTAGAGCGAGTGGTTACTCCCTTGCTAATGTCACCCAAAATCTGGTTGACGGGATGGTTCCTTTGAATCATCGCTCGAACTTGAGTTGGAGGGGCCTGTGGTGCTTCTTCCTCTTCAACTTGGACATCCTTTGCTCCCCCTCGATCACACGCCTCCTCTTGAGGTACCTGTTCATCATCTTGAGATGGGAGGGGCACCGTCGTTGAGGAAGAAGGTTGATCCTGCTCCTTGTGTTCCTGCGGTCGCACGTCTCCAATCGCCATGGTACGAATCGCGTCCATTGGAACATCATCCTCATCTACATCATCAAGCTCAACTTGCTCTCTTGGAGAGCCATTAGTCTCATCAAATACAATGTCGCTAGAGACTTCAACCAAACCCGATGATTTGTTGAAGACTCTATACACCTTTGTATTTGAGTCATAACCTAACAAAAACCCTTCTACAGCTTTGGGAGCAAATTTTGAATTTCTACCTTTCTTCACCAGAATGTAGCATTTACTCCCAAAAACTCAAAAATACGAAACGTTGGGTTTGTTACCGGTTAGAAGCTCGTATGATGTCTTCTTGAGGAGGCGATGGAGATAGACTCGGTTTATGGCGTGGCAAGCCGTGTTCACAGCTTCCGACCAAAACCGCTCGGGCGTCTTGAATTCTCCAAGCATCGTCCTCGCCATGTCTATAAGCATCTGGTTCTTCCTCTCTACCACACCATTTTGCTGTGGTGTGTAAGGAGCGGAGAACTCGTGCTTGATTCCTTCCTCCTCAAGGTACTCCTCCACTTGAAGGTTCTTGAACTTGGACCCGTTGTCGCTCCTTATCTTCTTCACCTTGAGCTCAAACTCATTTTGAGCTCTCCTTAGAAAGCGCTTGAGGGTCCCTTGGGTTTCAGATTTATCCTGCAAAAAGAATACCCAAGTGAAGCGGGAAAAATCATCAACAATTACTAAACCATACTTACTTCCCCTGATGCTGAGGTAGGCGATGGGTCCAAAGAGGTCCATATGCAGCAGCTCCAGGGGTCTTGATGTAGTCATCACGTTCTTGATGTGATGAGCACTTCCCACTTGTTTACCTGCTTGACAAGCTGCACAAGGTCTATCTTTTTCGAAATGCACATTTGTTAGACCTAATACATGTTCTTCCTTTAGAAGTTTGTGAAGGTTCTTTATCCCCACATGTGCTAGACGGCGATGCCACAGCCAGCCCATGCTAGTCTTAGCAATTAAGCATGCATCTAGACCGGCCTCCTCCCTTGCAAAATCAACTAAATAGAGTTTGCAGTCTAGTACACCCTTAAAAGCTAATGAACCATCACTCCTTCTAAAGACAGACACATCTACATTTGTGAATAAGCAATTATATCCCATATTACATAATTGACTAACCGACAAAAGATTATAACCTAGCGACTCTACTAAAAATACATTGGAGATAGAGTGCTCATTTGAGATGGCAATCTTGCCTAAGCCTTTAACCTTGCCTTGATTCCCGTCACCGAATATGATTGAATCTTGGGAATCTTTATTCTTGACGTAGGAGGTGAACATCTTCTTCTCCCCCGTCATGTGGTTTGTGCATCCGCTGTCGATAATCCAGCTTGATCCCCCGGATGTATAAACCTGTAAGGCAAATTAGGCTTGGGTTTTAGGTACCCAACTCTTGTTGGGTCCTACAAGGTTAGTGATAATAGTCTTAGGAACCCAAATGCAAGTTTTATCTCCCTTACATTTGGCTCCCACCTTTTTAGCAATCACCTTTTTATTTTTACATGAAAGAATAAACTTAGCATTGCAAGCATGAAAGACAGTGGTATATCCATTATGCACTTTTCTAGGAGCATGAGACATAACATTCTTCCTAGATCTACCATTAAAGTTTGAACTCGAAACAATCATGGCATGAGAGTCGAACGCATTACAACTCCTATCATAATGAACATTTCTAGAATCTTTCATAGCCATATTTCTACCATGCATATAGGAACTAGAAGCAGTCATAGCATGTGAATCATTCCTACAACCATTTATAGGGAATTTTCTATCGCTATAAATGAAGGCATGATTCTTTTGATTGCTACTAGTCATAGGAGCCTTCCCTTTCTCCTTAGCGGGGATGGAAGCCTTATGACTTGTTAAGTTCTTGGCTTCTCTCTTAAAGCCAAGCCCATCCTTAATTGAGGGGTGTCTACCAATAGTGTAGGCATCCCTTGCAAATTTTAGTTTATCAAATTCATCTTTGCTAGTCTTAAGTTGAGTATTAAGACTAGCCACTTCATCATTTAATTTGGAAATGGAAACCAGGTGTTCACTACAAGCATCAACATTAAAATCTTTACACCTATTGCAAATCACAACATGTTCTACACAAGAGGTTGATTTATTAGCTATTTCTAACTTAGCATTCAAGTCATCATTGATACTCTTTAAGCTAGAAATAGATTCATGGCATGTAGACAATTCACATGAAAGCATTTCATTTCTTTTAACTTCTAACGCAAGAGAATTTTGTGCACTTACAAATTTATCATGCTCTTCATATAAAAGATCCTCTTGCTTTTCTAGAAGTCTATTTTTCTCATTCAAAGCATCAATTAATTCATTGATCTTATCAATTTTAGTTCTATCTAATCCTTTGAATAAACTAGCATAGTCTACTTCATCATCGCTAGATTCGTCATCACTTGAAGAGGCATATGAAGTAGCATATCGAGTACTTACCTTCTTCTCCTTTGCCATGAGGCAGGTGTGATGCTCGTTGGGGAAGAGAGACAATTTGTTGAAGGAGGTGGTGGCGAGTCCTTCGTTGTCAGAGTCGGACGAAGAGCAATCCGAATCCCACTCCTTTCCAAGGTGTGCCTCGCCTTTAGCCTTCTTGTAAACCTTCTTGTTCTCTCTTTTCCCATTCTTTCCTTGTTCCTGGTCACTATCATTATCGGGACAGTTAGCAATAAAGTGACCAATTTACCACACTTGAAGCAGGAGCGCTTTCCCTTCGTCTTGCTCTTTTTGGGATGCTCCTTGTGACCCTTTAGCGCCGTCTTGAAGCGCTTGATGATGAGGGCCATTTCTTCCTCATTGAGCCTCGCCGCCTCAACTTGTGCCACCTTGCTAGGTAGCGCCTCCTTGCTATTTGTTGCCTTGAGAGCAATGGCTTGAGGCTCATGAATTGGACCATTCAACGTCTCATCGACGTATCTTGCCTCCTTGATCAGCATCCGCCCGCTTACGAATTTTCCAAGTATTTCTTCGGGCGACATCTTAGTGTACCTAGGATTTTCACGAATATTGTTTACAAGATGTGGATCAAGAACAGTGAAAGACCTTAGCATTAGGCGGACGACGTCGTGGTCCGTCCATCGCGTGCTTCCATAGCTCCTTATTTTGTTGACGAGGGTCTTGAGCCTGTTGTATGTTTGGGTTGGCTCCTCTCCCCTGATCATTGCGAATCTCCCAAGTTCACCCTCCACCAACTCCATCTTGGTGAGCATGGTGATGTCATTTCCCTCATGAGAGATCCTGAGGGTGTCCCAAATCTGCTTGGCGTTATCCAAGCCGCTCACCTTATGGTATTCATCCCTGCATAATGAGGCTAACAACACAGTAGTAGCTTGTGCATTTTTATGAATTTTTTCATTGATGAACATGGGACTATCCGTACTATCAAAGTGCATTCCATTTTCTACTATCTCCCATATACTTGGATGGAGAGAGAACAAGTGGCTACGCATTTTATGACTCCAAAATCCATAGTCCTCTCCATCAAAGTGAGGGGGTTTACCGAGGGGAATGGAAAGCAAATGAGCATTGGAATTTTGCGGAATACGAGAATAATCAAAGGAAAAGTTTGAATTAACCGTCTTCCTTTTCTCGTAGTAGTTGTCGTCATCGTCCTTTTGGGAAGAAGAAGACTCGTCGCTGTCGTCGTAGTAGACGATCTTCCTGATACGCCTCTTCTTCTTCCCATCCTTCTTCTTTTGACTTGAGCCCGAGTCAGTGGGCTTGTCGTCTTTTGGCTCATTGATGAAGGACTCCTTCTCCTTGTCGTTGATCACTATTCCCTTTCCCTTAGGATCCATCCCTTCGGGCGATTAGTCCCTTCTTTGAAGAGAACGGCTCTGATACCAATTGAGAGCACCTAGAGGGGGGTGAATAGGTGATACTGTAAAAAACTTAAAACTTAATGCCACAAAAACTTGATTAGGAGTTAGCACAATAAAGCCAAGTGGCTAGAGAGGAGTTCTTGCAAAACACAATAACCACAAGGAGATCAACACAGAGAGACACAGTGGTTTATCCCATGGTTCGGCCAAGTCCAACACTTGCCTACTCCACGTTGTGGCGTCCCAACGGACGAGGGTTGCACTCAACCCCTCTCAAGTGGTCCAAAGACCCACTTGAATACCACGGTGTTTTGCTTTGTTTCACTATATCCCGCTTGCGAGGAATCTCCACAACTTGGAGCCTCTCGCCCTTACAATTTGATTATCACAAAGAATCATGGAAGTAAGGATGGGATGAGCAACACACACAAGACACAAAATCAGAGCAACAATACGCACACAAGTCACAACACGAGCTCTCAACACAACTCGAAGAGTTCTCTACTCAAAATGGAGCTCTAGTTGCTATAACAAAGAATCGAATGCGCGGAACTGAAGTCTTGGTGCTTAGGAATGCTCAAGGGATGCTTGGTGTGCTTCTTCATGCGCCTAGGGGTCCCTTTTATAGCCCCAAGGCAGCTAGGAGCCGTTGAGAGCAATCCAGGAAGGCAATTCTTGCCTTCTGTCGACTGGCGCACCGGACAGTCCGGTGCACCACCGGACACTTCCGGTGCGGATTTATTTCCTATTCTGGCGCAGCCGACCGTTGGAGACTTGGAGCCGTTGGCGCACCGGACAATGTCTGGTGCACATCGGACAGTCCGGTGCTCCCATCCGATCGTTGGCTCAGCCACGCGTCACGCGCGGATTGCGCGGTCGACCGTTGGCGCGCCCGACCGTTGGCTCACCGGACAGTCCGGTGACTCACCGGACAGTCCGGTGAATTATAGCCGTACGCTGTTGACTTGGTTCCCGAGAGCGGCGACTTCGCCGCAGCCGACTCACCGGACACTGTCCGGTGCACCACTGGATAGTCCGGTGATTTATAGCCGTACGCCGCCGTCGAGACCCGAGAGCAGCCAGTTGATCAGGCGCCAGCCTGGCGCACCGGACAGTCCGGTGCACCCAGACTGAGCAGAGTTTTGGCTGCTCGAGCCAAGTCTTTTCCAATTGCGTTTTCTTTGATTCTAGCACTTAGACAAATATGTTAGTACACAAAAACCAATGTACTAAGTCTAGAATCATACCTTTGTGTTGACTTTGCACTTCATCCACCATTTGGCATAGTTTAACACTTAAACCATTTGTGTTGGCACTTGATCACCAAAATAGTTAGAAATGGCCCAAGGACACATTTCCCTTTCACCATGTAGCATTTTATTCTTTTCTTTTTATCTTCTATTTTCTTTTCTTTATTTCCTAGTTCAAATTAAATTCGAATTTGAATTCAAACCTGTGCCAAATTTATTCTCAATTATATTGTGAAATTAAGAAGTACCAATTTTGGAAATATAATTTTTTTATATTATACACTCTCCTTTTCTTTTCTCCCCTTTTTCTTCAAATCTTCACCTCATTATTGTTATTATATTTTTATTCATTTTATTATTGTATTAAATGCATAAACAAAACTCCAATATGATGTAATGGTTTATTTATGTTTTAGTAAAGATTTACTCATTTTTTAAACATGATTAGTCACATGTTTCAAAGGTAAATAGCAAATCACATCAGAAAATCAACCCTTTTATAAGATCTATAATTTGGGGATTACATTCTCATACAAACATTTTTTGATTAATTCGTTTCAGAACAAGCTTTGATCAACCCAACTTGAAAAACATAAAAGAAACTGAAACAGATAATCTATATACTATATAAAGCACCCGTTTTCATAGTTTCACAATCATCATGCGTGCACAAGTAGGAATTCGAACCTTGTTTGTTGGTTCTATTCACACCTACCTAACCAACATAACACATATATTTTTATGTTTTGCTAAAACAAAATCTACCAATATAATATATAGGAACCATACCAATGCACGGGCATCTGACTAGTTATTATAACATGGAACTACGTGTGTGTATCATCTTTGCTGGAAGTGAGATGCTAAATTAACTATTTGGACACTAGGCATTAAATCTATTTTGTTACTTTATCCTTGTGCATGACCTACTTTTGGAATTAGAGAGAGTAGTGTTTGCAAGATTTGGCAGAAATAGAAAAAAGAGTGAATATACTAATTTGGTGATCCAAGTCATCCCCAAATGTTTGGTTGTTCTTATTATCTTCTAGAAAAGATATGCATCAACTTGCACATATACTTTGAACTGATTATGACCAATTAGTGACCATATACTTATTATATTATGGAGGGTGGATCTTGATATGTAATCACATTGCATATTGTCTTTAATTGCATGCTTGTATGGCTCCCTTTGTGGCTATTGCATAGCCATATGTAAAAAATGATGAGAAGTATATTACAGAATAAAACAGCATGCAATTAGTTTGCCAAAAGGACATCTGTTTTGTTTGTGATTTGGTTCAGTGCCAAGTGCCAAATTGAGGTCTACTGGAACTGGATAAGTTCTGCATATCAACTATATAAGGCAGTCATGGTGTTGATATTATTTATCATCATGGGCCAAACCTGTAACACCCAAAATTCTATTTTGGGAATTCGTAAAAAATCTTCAGAAAAAAAGAGTTGACATCAAATATCATCTAACAATAAATTCCTTTCTTTTCAAAGTATATTTCCCGAAAGTAAATATATAATAATTTTATACTAGGAATCGATTTTTATCAAAATGCCCACCTTTGGATGTGGGAACTTCATATTCAAACATTTACTTACATAGGATAATGAATAAATAAATACATTATACTTTGCATCTCATGATGGTGATTTTGCTTGTGCCTTTATGTTGAAGACCTGAATTCAAAATTTGAACTTGAAAACTGAAATAGAAAAGAAAACAGAAAATAAAAAGAGAAGAAAAGAGAAACAGACCTGTGCTGGGCTAAAACCACCTCCTCAGCCCATCCGGCCCATTCCCGCCTTTTTCTTTCTTTTTCGTGCACGCGCTGGAGTCGTCTCCTCTGCCGCTGGCTCGAGGGCCCACCTACCAATCACATCACCAATTTTGGCTCGCGAGCGTGTGCTTGGACTCGTCTCTTCCACGTGGGGTCCCTTGACCAGATTTTCTTCCTCCACTGTGAGCCCCACGCGGACCAGAACCATAAGCTCTGCCCAGATTTATCTCACCATGGCCCAACGACTCCCACCTGGATCTGTTTCTTTTCCCTTCTTACCCGGAGCATATATACCAGCCTGGGTGCCCCCTTCCGCATTATCCTAGAAACCTAAACCCTAAGTTCTCCCTGCTCCGGGGCCCTAGACGCCGCCATTACCAGGAGGGGTCTACAGGGAGCCGCCGTCGTCATCGACTGGCCTGCACCGTCGTTCGAGTCTTTGCAGGGAGTCCAATAGCGTGGGGAAGCCACAGGTGGTCTTGCTGCACCGGGGCGGTGTGGCCAAAGAGTTCTTCATGGTGAGGACTTCATCGCCGAGCCGCTGCAAGCTGGGGATCAATGTCGCTGTGGTTTCATCACCAGTGAGTACCCTGCCGCTATGATTTCGCGTTCTCCATTCCCGCCATCGGGCTGGTGCCCTGTTGCACGCAGGCGTGGCGTCCTGGCTTGGCGGTGCGCCGCGATGCCCTCGGGCGTTTCCGTGCTCACCTAGTATGGCGTATGAATGGTAAAAGGTTGAAGACGATGCGCGGATGTCGTAGGATGAAGAAAGGGCGGTCCAGATTAGATGGAAAATACCTCTTTGCCTCATTAAATCCAAGTCCTTCGATTGGGTTTGGAGGGGTGAGATTAGAACCCAAGCGATACCGGTTTGAGGTGTGTGGTGGGCCGTTAATCTGTGATCTGATGGCCTGAGGCGCACCCACGTTATGAACTATCACACCCGATTTTAAGCGATAAAGCCGAGTGCATCTTATATATGCGCCAAAAAAGACAACACATATAATAACAGAACGTATAGAGATAAATGTCACAATATCATCAAAGTACTTATTACATAGCGGAAGTCTTACAAAATAAAAGATAAATACAAAACGAACTAAAGTCCATCCTTAACGCCCTAAAGTCGACTAGGAGACGCCACCTGATCAAGTCGAACTCCTCGTTGTGTGGCTCCTCTTGAACCACCTATTCTTCTCCTGTGGGGGGGTGTGAGACAGCAAGGGTGAGCTGACACATGTTCATCGCTCAACAATAAAAGTCGCCTAGAGGGGTGGCTGAAAACTTGGATGCCTTGAAATGTGGTGGTTGGGGGTATTTATAGCCCCACCCACCAAAATGGCTGTTGAGAAGGCTGTCTGTCGACGAGCGCACCAGACAGTCCGGTGCGCCACCGGACACTATCCGGTGCGCCAGCCACGTCACCTAACCGTTAGGGTTCGACCGTTAGAGCTCTGACAATCTGGCCCACCGGACAGTCCGGTGGTGCAATGGACAGTCACTGTTCGCTGTCCGATGCGCCTTCTGACGCCTGCTCTGACTCTGCGTGCGCAGACGCGCACTGTTCACTGTTCACTGTTGCTTTTGCAGACGACCGTTGGCGTAGTAGCCGTTGCTCCGCATGGTACACCGGACAGTCCGGTGAATTATAGCGGAGTGGCTTTTCCAGAAACCCGAAGCTGAGTAGTTCAGAGTTGATCTCCCTAGTGCACCGGACACTATCTGGTGGCACACCGGACAGTCCGGTGCGCCAGACCAGGACAGTCTTTGGTTGGTTTTGCTCTTTTCTATTTGAACCCTATCTTGGACTTTTTATTGGTTTATGTTGAACCTTTGGCACCTGTAGAACTTATAATCTAGAGCAAACTAGTTAGTCCAATTATTTGTGTTGGGCACTCAACCACCAAAATTATATTAAGGAAATGGTTTGACCCAATTTCCCTTTCAATCTCCCCATTTTTGGTGATTGATGCCAACACAAACCAAAGCAAATATATAAGTGCAGAATTGAACTAGTTTGCATAAAGTAAGTGCAAAGGTTGCTTGGAATTAAACCAATTTAAACTTTCATAAGATATGCATGGATTGCTTTCTTTCTTTTAACATTTTGGACCACATTTGCACCACTTGTTTTGTTTTTGCAAATTCTTTTGAAAATTCTTTTCAAAGTCTTTTTGCAAATAGTCAAAGGTATATGAGTAAGATTTCAAGAAGCATTTTCAAGATTTTGAAATCTCCCCCTGTTTCAAATGCTTTTCCTTTGACTAAACAAAACTCCTCCATAAAGAAATTCTCCTCTTAGTGTTCAAGAGGGTTTTACCAATTGAGATAGAATTTCTTAGAGGAATACTCGTCTCAAAGATACCAATTGAAAAACATTTAAAAACTTAAACTTGTTTCGAAATTTTTTGAAATTGTCATGGTGGTGTGGTCCTTTTGCTTTGGGCTAAAACTCTCTTCCCTTTGGCATGAATCACGAAAAACGGAGACTTTGTAAGCCCTTTTAAATTCTCTCCCCCTTTGGCCAACAATATATGAGTGAAGATTATACCAATGTGGAGAGATGGCGGAATACCGGCAAAGTGAATAATACCTATGGAGTTGAGTGGAAGCGTCGTTTTTGCCGAGTACTCCATTTCCCTTTCAATTCTATGACTAAGCATGAGAATACACTTGAAAACACATTAGTCATAGACATAAAAGAGGTATGATCAAAGGTATATAAATGAGCTATGTGTGCAAAATATCAATCAAAGTTCCAAGAATCAAGAATGTTTAGCTCATTCCTAAGTTTGGTAAAGGTTTTCTCATCTAGTGGTTTGGTAAAGATATCGGCTATTTGTTCTTTGGTGCTAACATAAGCAATCTCGATATCCCCCTTTGTTGGTGATCTCTCAAAAAGTGATACCGAATGACTATGTGCTTAGTGCGGCTGTGTTCAACGGGATTATCCGCCATGCGGATTGCACTCTCATTATCATATAGGAGAGAGACTTTGCTAAATTTGTAGCCATAGTCCCTAAGGGTTTGCCTCATCCAAAGCAATTGCGCGCAACAATGGCCTACGACAATGTACTCGGCTTCGGTGGTAGAAAGAGCTACTGAGTTTTGTTTCTTTGAAGACCAAGACACCAGGGATCTTCCCAGAAACTGATAAGTCCATGATGTGCTCTTCATATCAATTTTACACCCTGCCCAATCAGCATCTGAATATCCTAATAAATCAAAAGAGGATCCCTTGGGGTACCAAAGGCCAAACTTAGGAGTATAAACTAAATATCTCAAGATTCTTTTCACGGCCCTAAGGTGAACTTTCTTAGGATCGGCTTGGAACCTTGCACATATGCATACGGAAAGCATAATATCCGGTCGAGATGCACATAAATAGAGTAAAGATCCTATCATCGATCGGTATACCTTTTGATCTACGGATTTACCTCCCGTGTCGAGATCGAGATGCCCATTAGTTCCAATGGGTGTCTTGATGGGCTTGGCATCCTTCATTCCAAACTTGGTGAGTATATCTTGAATGTACTTTGTTTGGCTGATGAAGGTGCCCTCTTGGAGTTGCTTGACTTGAAATCCTAGAAAATATTTCAACTCCCCCATCATAGATATCTCGAATTTTTGGACCATGATCCTACTAAACTCTTCACAAGTAGATTTGTTAGTCGACCCAAATATGATATCACCAACATAAATTTGGCATATAAACAAATCTTTTGCAATAGTTTTAGTAAAGAGTGCAGGATCCGCTTTACCGACTTTGAAGCCATTAGTGATAAGAAAATCTCTTAGGCATTCATACCATGCTCTTAGAGCTTGCTTGAGCCCATAAAGCGCCTTAGAGAGTTTATAGACATGGTTAGGGTACTCACTATCTTCAAAGCCGGGAGGTTGCTCAACATAGACCTCTTCCTTGATTGGTCCATTGAGGAAGGCACTTTTCACGTCTATTTGATAGAGCTTAAAGCCATAGTAAGTAGCATAGGCAAGTAATATGCGAATTGACTCAAGCCTAGCTACGGGTGCATAGGTTTCACCGAAATCCAAACCTTCGACTTGTGAATACCCCTTGGCCACAAGTCAGGCTTTGTTCCTTATCACCACACCATGCTCATCTTGCTTGTTGCGGAATACCCACTTGGTACCTACAACATTTTGATTAGGACATGGAACTAAATGCCATACCTCATTCCTTGTGAAGTTGTTGAGCTCCTCTTGCATCGCCAGCACCCAATCCAAATCTTTAAGTGCATCCTCTACCCTGTATGGCTCAATAGAGGAGACAAAAGAGTAATGTTCACAAAATGAGCGACTCGAGATCGA
Organism: Zea luxurians; assembly: GCA_029449295.1. Classification (NCBI taxonomy): domain Eukaryota; kingdom Viridiplantae; phylum Streptophyta; class Magnoliopsida; order Poales; family Poaceae; genus Zea; species Zea luxurians. The sequence goes on along the minus strand of JAOPSE010000051.1, from coordinate 10,058,795 downwards.
GTTGTTACCCCCTTATGAATATCGCCGAGGATGGTGTTCACGGGGTGATCTCTTTGAATCGCTTGGTGGACTCTTGGGTGTGGCAGTCTTGGACCCTAATCATCTTCCTTGTCATGATCATTGGCATCTCCTCCTTGATCATGGTCCTCCTCTTGAGGTGGCTCATCCTCTTGATCTTCATTTTCATCATCTTGAGCTTGTTCCTCATCTTGAGTTGGTGGAGATGCTTGTATGGAAGATGATGGTTGATCTTGTGCTTGTGTAGGCTCTTCAGATTCCTTAGGATACACATCCCCAATGGACATGTTCCTTAGCGCGACGCATGGAGCCTCTTCATCATCTAGCTCATCAAGATCAACTTGCTCTACTTGAGAGACATTAGTCTCATCAAACACAATGTCACAAGAAACTTCAACAAGTCCCGTGGACTTGTTAAAGACTCTATATGCCCTTGTGTTTGAATCATATCCTAGTAAAAAGCCTTCTACAGCCTTAGGAGCAAATTTAGATTTTCTACCCTTTTTTATTAGAATAAAACATTTGCTAACAAAGACTCTAAAATATGAAACATTGGGCTTTTTACCGGTTAGGAGTTCATAAGATGTCTTCTTGAGGATTCGGTGACGGTAGAGACGGTTGATGGCATAGCAAGCGGTGTTGATTGCTTCTGCCCAAAACCGGTCCGAAGTACTCATGCTTGATGCCCTCGTCCTCAAGAAAGCCTTCAATTTGAGAGTTCTTGAACTCCGTCCCATTGTCGCTTCTTATTTTCTTGATCCTTAATCCGAACTCATTTTGAGCCCGTCTCAAGAATCCCTTTAAGATCTCTTGGGTTTGAGATTTTTCCTGCAAAAAGAACACCCAAGTGAAGCGAGAATAGTCATCCACAATTACAAGACAATACTTACTCCCGCCGATGCTTATGTAAGCTATCGAGCCGAATAAATCCATGTGGAGTAGCTCAAGCGGCCTGTCGGTCGTCATGATGTTCTTGTGTGGATGGTGGGTACCAACTTGCTTTCCTGCTTGACATGCGCTACAAATCCTGTCTTTCTCAAAATGAACATTGGTTAGTCCCAAAATGTGCTCTCCCTTTACAATCTTGTGAAGATTCTTCATCCCAACATGGGCTAGTCGGCGATGCCAGAGCCAACCCATATTAGTCTTAGCAATTAAGCAAGTGTCGAGTTCAGCTCCATTGAAATCAACTAAGTATAGCTGACCCTCTAACACTCCCTTAAATGCTACTGAATCATCACTTCTTCTAAAGACAGTAACACCTAAATCTGTAAAAAGACAGTTGTAACCCATTTTGCATAATTGAGAAACTGAAAGCAAATTGTAATCTAATGAATCTACAAGGAAAACATTGGAAATAGAATGGTCAAGTGATATAGCAATTTTACCAAGTCCTTTGACCAAACCTTGATTTCCATCCTCGAATGTGATAACTCTTTGGGGATCTTGGTTTTTCTCATAGGAGGAGAACATCCTTTTCTCCCCAGTCATGTGGTTTGTGCACCCGCTATCAATGATCCAACTTGAGCCCCCGAATGCATAAACCTACAAAACAAGTTTAGGCCTTGTTCTTAGGTACCCAAACGGTCTTGGGTCCTTTGACATTAGAAACAAGCACCTTGGGTACCTAAACACAAGTCTTTGAGCCCTTGTGCTTGGCCCCAACATATTTGGCAACTACTTTGCCTGATTTGTTAATTAAAACATAAGAAGCATCAAAAGTCTTAAATGATACAATAGGCTCATTTGATGCAGTAGGAGTTTTCTTTTTAGGCAATTTAACATGAGTGGATTGCCTAGAACTAGATGCCTCACTTTTATACATAAAAGCATGATGAGAGCCAGAGTGAGACTTCCTAGAATGAATTCTCCTAATTTTGTGTTCGGGATAACCGGCAGGATATAAAATGTAACCCTCGTTATCCTGAACCATGGGAGCTTTGCCCTTAACAAAGTTAGATAATTTCTTAGGGGCATTAAACTTGACATTGTCTCTCTGTTGGAAGCCAATGCCATCCTTAATGCCAGGGCATCTCCCATTATAGAGCATGCTTCTAGCAAATTTAAAATTTTCATTTTCTAAGTCATGCTCATTAATTTTAGCACTAAGTTGAGCTATGTGATCATTTTGTTGTTTAATTAAAGCTAGGTGATCATGAATAGCATCAACATTAATGTCTCTACATCTAGTACAAATAGAAACATAATCAACAGTAGATGTAGAGGGTTTGCAAACATTTAATTCATCAATCTTAGCATGTAACATGGCATTTTCATTTCTAAGATTGGAAATAGCATCATTACAAACATTTAAATCTTTAGCCTTAGCAATTAATTTTTCATTCTCAATCTTAAGGCTAGCAATTGATTCATTCAACTTGTCAATTTTAGCAATTAAACTAGCGTTATCATTTTTAAGGTTGACAAGAGAATCATCACAAACATTTAATTTCTCAACCTTAGCAAATAAATTGGCATTCTCAGTTTTAAGGTTGGAAATCAAATCATGACAACTCCTAAGCTCATTAGATAAATTTTCACATTTTTCAACTTCCTGAGCATAGGCATTTTTCACTTTAACATGCTTTTTGTTTTCCTTAATTAGGAATTCCTCTTGGCTATCCAAGAGTTCATCCTTCTCATGAATAGCACCTATCAATTCATTTAATTTTTCCTTTTGTTGCATGTTTAAGTTGGCAAAAAGAACAAGCAAGTTATCTTCATCATCACTAGAGCTACTCTCATCACTAGATGTTGCATATTTAGTGGAGCCTCTAAATTTTACCTTCTTCTTTTTGCTGTCCTTTGCCATGAGGCACTTGTGGCCGACGTTGGGGAAGAGGAGTCCCTTGTTGATAGCGATGTTGGTGGTGTCCTCGTCGGAGTAGTCGGTAGAGCTCTCATCGGAGTCCCACTCCCGGCATACATGGGCATCGCCGCCTTTCTTCTTGTAGTATTTCTTCTTTTCCTTCCTCTTTCCCTTCTTGTCGTCGCCCCTGTCACTATCACTAGATAATGGACATTTAGCAATGAAATGACCGGGCTTACCACACTTGTAACAAACTTTCTTGGAATGGGGTTTGTAGTCTTTCCCCTTCCGTTGCTTGAGGATTTGACGGAAGCTCTTGATGATGAGCGTCATCTCCTCGTTGTCGAGCTTGGAGGCGTCGATGGGGAGCCTACTTGATGTAGACTCTTCTTTCTTCTCCTCCGTTGCTTTGAAGGCAACGGGTTGCACCTCGGGTGTTGAGGTAGCGCCTCGCTCGATGATTTGTTTGGAGCCTTTGATCATCAATTCAAAGCTCACAAACTTTCCTATAACCTCCTCGGGAGACATGATCACCACGAATTAATTGAACTTGTGTAGGATCAAGAAAAACAAGTGATCTTAGAAAAACCTTGACCATTTCATGGTCATCCCATTTGGTGCTCCCGAGGTTGCGCACTTGATTTACCAAGGTCTTAAGCCGGTTGTACATGACTTGTGGCTCCTCTCCTTGGTTGAGCATGAATCGACCGAGCTCCCCCTCGATCGTCTCCCGCTTGGTGATCTTTGTCACCTCATCTCCTTCGTGCGCGGTTTTGAGCATGTCCCAAATCTGTTTAGCACTTTTCAACCCTTGCACCTTATTATACTCCTCTCGACTTAGAGAGGCGAGGAGTATAGTAGTGGCTTGGGAGTTGAAGTGCCGGATTTGAGCGACTTTGTCCGAGTCATAGCCTTCGTCCCCCGACGATGGTACCTGCGCTCCAAACTCAACAATGTCCCAAATACTAGCGTGGAGTGAGGTTAGGTGATGCCTCATTTTATCACTCCACATAATCTTCACCCTCAAAAACGGGTGGTTTGCCTAGTGGGACAGAAAGTAAAGGAGTGCGTCTAGAGATACGGGGATAACGAAGAGGCATCTTACTATACTTCTTGCGCTCATGGTGCTTAGAAGTGATGGACGGCACGTCGGAGTCGGAGGTTGATGGCGACGAAGAATCGGTCTCGTAGTAGACCACCTTCTTCATCTTCTTTTTCTTTTCACCGCTCCGATGCGACATGGTATGTGAAGGGGATCCCTTCACCTTGTTGCCGGACTCTCCCGATGGAGTCTTCCCGTGGCTTGTGGCGGGCTTCTCGCCGGTCATGACCTCCTTCTTGGCATGATCTTCCGACATCACTTCGAGCGGTTAGGCTCTAATGAAGTACCAGGCTCTGATACCAATTGAAAGTCGCCTAGAGGGGGGGGGGGGGTGAATAGGCAAATCTAAAAATTATAAACTTAAGCACACACTACAAGCCGGGTTAGCGTTAGAAATAAAGTCGAGTCCAAAAGAGAGGGTGAAAACAAATCAACCAAAGAAATAGAGCGAATGACACGGTGATTTGTTTTACCGAGGTTTGGTTCTTGCAAACCTACTCCCTGTTGAGGTGGTCACAAAGACCGGGTCTCTTTCAACCCTTTCCCTCTCTCAAACGGTCACCTAGACCGAGTGAGCTTTTCTCCTTAATCAATGGGTCACTTAGACCCCTTACAAGGATCACCACAACTTGGTGTCTCTTGCGTTGATTACAAATTGCTTGAGAACAAGAATGGAGGAAGAAGAAAAGCGATCCAAGCGACAAGAACTCAAATGAACTCTAATATCTCTCTCTCTCACTAGTCACTAATTGTTTGGAGTGAACTTGGACTTGGGAAAGGATTTGATCTCTTGTTTGTGTCTTGGAGTGAAGTCTAGAGCTCTTGTATTGAATGCAATGGCTGAAAACTTGGATGTCTTGAAGTGTGGTGGTTGGGGGGTATTTATAGCCCCACCCACCAAAATGGCCGTTGGGGAGGCTGTCTGTCGATGGGCGCACCGGACAGTCTGGAGCGCCATCAGACACTGTCCGATGCGCCAGCCACGTCACCCAATCGTTAGGGTTCGACCGTTAGAGCTCTGACAATCTGGCCCACCGGACAGTACGGTGGTGCATCGGACAGTCACTGTTCACTGTCCGGTGCGCCTTCTGGCGCCTGCTCTGACTCTGCGCGCGCAGACGCACACTGTTCACTGTTGCTTTTGCAGACGACCGTTGGCGCAGTAGCCGTTGCTCCGCATGGCACACCGGACAGTCTGGTGAATTATAGCGGAGTGGCTTTTCCAGAAACCCGAAGCTGAGCAGTTTAGAGTCGATCTCCCTGGTGCACCGGACACTATCCGGTGGTGCACCGGACAGTCCGGTGCGCCAGACCAGGGCAGTCTTGAAAGCTCTCTTGTGAGTTTTGGTGTTTGGATGACAACTCAATTAAAGGACTAACAAGTGTACTAAGTGTTGAACAGGTGCTTAAGGTAAAGCCTACAGGGTTCAACACAAGTGAACAAGTGTGATGGTCCAAGGACTAGATGATGATAGATAATGGGCATCACAAGTAAGATGGACATTGCAAAAGTGATACTCGGGTGCATAGCTCGGAGACAACTGATCAAGCCAAGGACGGAGGCAAGAAGAGCTTCGAGGTACCAAGTGCATGGGAGAAGGTCAAGAAGGCTGAGGAACCCAAAGCCAAGGGTGAAGAAGAAGGCGTGCAAAGTCAAGGGTGATCGAGTTGAGAACAGCTACGGCACATCAAGGATCACTACATAAGGACGTGACTTACAACCAATGAGGCAACAGCTACAGTTATGTGGTGTAAGTCATAAGGCTCAAGATCAAGCTCTAAGAAGGAGATCAAGGTCACTAGAAGGAGAACAAGTGTCAAAACCAGAACTGGAAGCAGCTCAAAAGAGCTAAGTTCACCCTGATCTTTAGTTTGGGTTGTTCCTATGTTTGGAGATGTTCTATGTGACCTTTGCAGGATGTTGGAGCCAAGAAATGTCAATCTAGATCAAGTCAAGCCGACTTGATGATTTGTGAGTCCAACATCAAAGCTCAAGCATGTGAAATGCTATAGATGTAATAATTAAGAGAAGGTATGTTTCTAGACTTAGTACATTGGTTTAAGTGTACTAATATACTTGTCTAAGTGTTAGAAACAGATAGAAGAAGAAAAGGAAAGAAGTGCAAAAAGCTTGGCTGTGTACAGCCAAGACTCTGCTTAGTCTGGGTGCACCGGACTGTCCGGTGGCTCAACGGACAGTGTCCGGTGGTGCACCGGACAGTGTCTGGTGCGTCAGGCTGGCTCGAGCGAACTGGCCGCTCTCGGGAATTCACCGGCGACGTACGGCTATAATTCACCGGACTGTCCGGTGAGCCAACGGTCGGCCGGGCCAACGGTCGGTCGCGCGATCTGCGCGGGACACGTGGCCGAGCCAACGGCTAGATGGAGGCACCGGACTGTCCGGTGTGCACCGGACATGTCCGGTACGCCAATGGCTCCAAGACTGCCAACGGTCGGCTTCGCCATAGAAGGAAAGAAATCGGGCACCGGACAGTGTCCGGTGTGCACCGGACAGTGTCCGGTGTGCACCGGACTGTCCGGTGCGCCACCCGACAGAAGGCAAGATTTGCCTTCCTGGATTGCTTCCAACGGCTTCTAGGCCCCTAGTGCCTATAAAAGGGACCCCTAGGCGCCTCAAGCAATGTACAAGCGCAGCCAACAAGTGTAGACTTCACTCGAATCAATTCTCACTCTCCCTCTTGTGTGTAACTCTATAGTTTGTGTAGAAGGCACAACTATAAGCCTTTAGAGAGAGGAGAAGTGCTGTTTAGAGCTAGAGCAAGGTCTTGAGCGTATCGTTACTCTGCCGGGGTGCTGCCAAGAAGATTGTAAGCAGCCGCGGTTTTGTTGTAACACAACTCAATAGTGAAAGGCTCTATCTGTCATACTGATAGATCTGAGCAAACGGAGGAAGGAGTTGAAATAGACTCCAAGCCTAGGTGTGGCTAACTCCAACGAGGACTAGGCAAGCATTTCAGGCTTGGCCGAACCTCGGGATAAATCCTTGCGTCTGTGTGCTCTGTTCTGTATTGTATTCTGACTCTCTGTCTTACTCGTCTTTATATCTGCACTTCAATACTTATCTGTGGTATAAGCTTTATTTGAAGTGCAGGACATTTTGAGACAGGATCTTCTGTTCCGCTGCAACCTACTCGAAGAGTCTTCTCACTCCACTGCGTACTAAGTCTTCGAGTAGAGTAAGAATTTAAGTTTTAAAGTAATAAGTTTTATTCGCCTATTCACCCCCCTCTAGGCGACATCCAGATCCTGTTCCCGGGTCAAAGGGAACTTTCAATTGGTATCAGAGCTAGGCCTCTCCAGTGTGGGCTTAGCCGTCCGGAGATGACGATATCGTCACAAGAGGTAACTGTAGAACTTCTTTTAGGCGATGGTTCTAATTACAAGTCTTGGTCTGTTTCTATTTATAGTGCTTTCATGAGTGTTGATCCTGATTTGAGACAGATTTTTAGTAGAAGTATTTTTCTCTCTAATGTTAGTAAAAATCCTTCAAATGATGAACTAAGATGTCTATCTCTAAATCACCATGCTTGCAACATCTTAGTTGATTCTCTTTCTAGAGGTGCTTATTTCGCAATCATGAGTAGTGATAGTGATCTATTTGTTGATGCTCATGATTTATGGAATAGAATTAAAGAAAAATATTCTGTGGCAAACTGTGATGCTCCCACTCCCTATATTACTTGTGATACTAACCATCCAAAGGGAGAAGAACAAGAACGATGGCACCCAAACGATGAATCCACCTCGTCGACAGGTTCGTTCTCCACTAGTGATAAATGTTTTATTGCTAACAATGACGGTGGAGACGAAAGCTGAAAGGGAATTAGGCTTACACCTAGTCCCTAATTAATTTTGGTGGTTGAATTGCCCAACACAAATATTGGACTAACTAGTTTGCTCTAGTGGATAAGTTATACAGGTGCCAAAGGTTCACACTTAGCCAATAAAAAGACCAAGTATTGGGTTCAAACAAAGGAGCAAGGGACAACCGAAGGCACCTCTGGTCTGGCGCACCGGACTGTCCGTTGTGCCACCGGACATGTCCGGTGCACCAGAGGACTCCAACTCCGAACTCGTCACCTTCGGGAAATTCCAGAGGCAACTCCACTATAATTCACCAGACTGTCCGGTGTACACCGGACATGTCCGATGCTCCAACGAAGAGCTGCCTCCGGAACTCGCCAGCCTCGGGAATTCATTTCGGCTGCTCCGCTATAATTCACCGGACATGTCCGGTGTACACCGGACTGTCCGGTGCAACAGCGGGGCAACGGCTATTTTGGCGCCAACGGCTACCTGCGACGCATTAAACGCGCGCCAACGCGCGCAGAGGTCAGGCACGCCCATACTGGCGCACCGGACACTCAACAGTACATGTCCGGTGCACCACCGGACATCCAGGCGGGCCCAGAAGACAGTGCTCCAACGGTCGACCCAACGGCTTTTTGGTGACGTGGCTGTCGCACCGGACATGTCCGGTGTGCACCGGACTGTCCGGTGCGCCATCGAACAGACAGCCTCACCAAACGGCTAGTTTGGTGGTTGGGGCTATAAATACCCCCAACCACCCCACATTCAAGTTATCCAAGTTTTCCAGCTTCCAACCACTATACAAGAGCTAGCATTCATTACAAAGCACACCAAAAGAGATCAAATCCTCTCCCAACTCCGCACAAAGCCTTAGTGACTAGAGAGAGTAATTTGTAGTGTTCATTTGAGCTCTTGCGCTTGGATCGCTTCTTTTTTCTTTGGCATTCTTTCTTGTGATCAAACACTCACTTGTAATTGAGGCAAGAGACACCAATCGTGTGGTGGTCCTTGAGGGAAGTTTGATTCCCATGTGATTTGAGAAAGAGAAGCTCACTCGGTCCGAGGGACCGTTTGAGAGAGGGAAGGGTTGAAAGAGACCCGGCCTTTGTGGCCTCCTCAACGGGGAGTAGGTTTGCGAGAACCGAACCTCGGTAAAACAAATCCGCGTGTCACACTTCTTATTCGCTTGTGATTTGTTTTGCGCCCTCTCTCGCGGACTCGATTATATTTCTAACGCTAACCCGGCTTGTAGTTGTGATTATTTTTGAGAATTTCAGTTTCGCCCTATTCACCCCCCTCTAGGCGACTTTCAAAAGCCACAATGAGGAGGAATATGAGGATGATAGCGAGGATGAATCTTCATCACAAGGTACATTTTCCTATATTGCTTCCACTGACGTTAATGACAGGGAAAATGAGACCGATGATGTGGAAGAAGAGGAGATTCACCGTTTCTACAACCATCTCAACAAAGCGGACAAAGCTCTCTTGGTTAAGTTGTTGAGAAGGAACAAGGAACAAGGCGAGACGCTTCTCAGGCTAGAGGAATCCCTCATCAAAACCAACAACAGCCTGGAGAAGATGACCAAAGAGCATGAGGAGCTAAAGTGCTCTCATGATGATTTGGTCCAACGGTATGAATCTATTTTATTTGAGCAAAGTAATAATAATGATGCTTTATCTTGTGTTGCTCAACTTAAAATAGAAAATGCCATGCTTGAGAGACAAGTAGAAATTCTAAATTTAGAAAAGCTTGCTCTAGGTGAAGAGTATGATATGTTGTCACATTCTCATAATGAACTAGTTGATGACCATATCATGCTTGATATTGCTCATGAAGTAGTAATTACTAGTTTTAACTCATGTGAACCTCATTCTTGCACAAGTACGCATTTGGATAATTTATCACCATGTGCTAACCCCAGTTGTTCAAAAGAAAGCAAATTTTTGAATAAGCATCAAGCTGCAGGGTTACAAAAGAAATTGTGTGGGAACAAGAAGCAAAGACAACTAAGGAGAAGACACATTGCTCAACTCTCTCAAGATATCCACGGGCGCGTGGTGAAGAAGCTTGAGAAAGGAAAAACTGCAGCAAGTGTTAAGCTCAATAAGAAGGATGTTCCTAAAGATGAGGAAATCAACATGAGCCTGGAAAAAGGTAAAGACTCAATAAATCATGTTGTTTGCACTAACCTTTTCTCTATGTCATCCAAGAACAAAAAGAGAAAAGGGAAAAGGAGGTGTTTTAAGTGCAACAAGTCAGGACACCTCATTGCGTCGTGTCCATACACCAACAAGGGTGAAGGGATAAGGAGTTGCTTCGGATGCAATGACAAGAACCACATGATCACTTCTTGTCCTCTATTGACGGATCAAGCATGTGCAGTCTCCAAGATGACTCTCACCAAGAAAAATGACAAACAACAAGCGTCATGTCAGGGTGAGCGACACTTCTGCTACAAGTGTGGTGAGCAGGGTCATCTATCCAAGGTATGTTATAAAGGTAACATTCCTAAACAAGTGAATTTGTCTCAATCTCATTCGCTTAGGAGACCCAAATTGTACACTTGTGCTAGATCTATAACGAGATCACCTAGAACTAGCACAAAGGCAATTTGGGTACCAAAGGCACATTTAGATGATCATTATGGACCCATCTCGAGATGGGTACCAAACTGTGCTAACTAGACCATGCAGGTGCCTTGAGATGGACTGGAGACCATGGGAAAGCTTAATACGGTTAACTCAAACTCTATGCTTAAGCTATTAATTGTTATGGTGTTTATTCATTGACCCAAGGTTGAGTTATTGTGAGACACTAATCCCATGTTCATCTGATCATCTCAAGTGAAATAAGGTGTATAGGTCCTTAATCATTATTGGTGAATCAAACAAAGGACCTTGATGAGATTCTTCAACTTGCTCTCCATAGGATGGTACCCTTGTATCGTAAGTACTTTGTTGATAATCAGTGTTGCTCGGTGTGTTACCTGTCCTTGGAGTAGTTATGTCTCTTGATTGCCTGTATTGAGTATCTTTCAATCAATGATTAGTGATTTCCAAGATCGTAACCATGCGTGCTTAATCATGATTAGGTGCTCTCAATTGGTATCTTATCATTGCTTAATCATTCTTTGGGTAACTTATCATTTGAGATATCCTCAATGATTAACTCTTGTTGTGTTCGTGAATAAACCTGCATCCCGTTGTGAGTTATGCTATATGGTTTTATGATTAGCCTGTACGAAAAAATGACATATTGCTTAGTTCATATAATAATCCTATTGTGGCACTATGTGTTATGCCTCTAATACATTCTCTCGAGCTATGAAGTGCATAAATAAATAGGGAACTTTCAGCTGGTTTGTGGTAATAACTGGTGCTCTCATGGCCATACTGGTAAAAGGCAAAGGTATGGAAAATGGAACTGTGCAATTTTATTGAATATCTTGAAGTTCCATTGATTGTGATCATAGCTGTGTTCTTACATTTCACTGTTAGTACCGTGTCTTAGGAGACTTATGCCTTAGAATGTTGTTTCTTTTGGTGTACCTAAAGAACCTTCTTAACTATGATGTACTTAGACATGATCGTGTTGTTTTTCAATTAGTATATGTGATGCAATGATAGTTAAGTATGAAGCATGTCTAAGTTGCGTGTAAATGTTATACTTCCTATGAGTAATCAATTGGCTTAGGTGCCACTGAGGCATGCATTGTTGTATTTAGTCAACCTTTCATTTAGCCTTCAATTGGTATTAAGTGGCTTTTCATTTGATATTCAAATTGGCATCTTTGTGTGATGAAAGTGATAGAGTATGCCTTGACCAAGGTATGTTGTGATTCCCTCTAGTTTTGAGGAAGCTAGAATGTGCGAAGTGCAAGTCATTCAAATACTTGATGCACAACTTGAGGGGGAGCACACATAACTTGTGTCTTTTGAGACTAACTGTTTCTTGAGCAATCTTGTATAGTCTCTAGGTGGAAAAGAGAAGATGTGCAAGAAATGGAGCAATCAGGACTTGGGTACCTCTGTAAGTCAAGAGATTGGTATCTCAAGTCATGAGTAAGTGCATATTTTTAGATTGCTCATGCTCTCTAATATCTGGTGATAATAGATGCTCATTCTTAAATATCATGGAGCAATGATAATAAATGAACTTTGCAATTGGTATCTTTCAATTGGTAGCCGTGATAGTCTGCTTCAATTGACATCTTTTGATAATCATTAGAATAGAAGTTTCTTCTTGTGCCCAATACTATAACTTGTTCTAAGTTTGGTGACTTAGCAACAAGAAAAAGTTAGGAGAAAGAATCAGGCACAAGTGTGGAGAAGCTCTCGATAGATTAAATACTTTCAAGATGGGAAATACACTACAACATGGTAAAGGTACAAAAGGAAGTATTAATCTTTTTGCATATATGTATCTTACCTAAATGTTGATAGTGCATATGTTCAATAAGTAAGGGGGAGTTTTGATAGTCGTTTTTCCTCCTTAACACCCTGCTGTCCCTTGACATCATCCTATGTTCTTGCTTGAGTATGGTTTTTGGTGTTTGATGTCAAAGGGGGAGAATTTGTGCATTAAAGCTTATCTCAACCTGAGAGGAAAGCTTATCCTAAAGGGTGATGTGTTAGTTTAAGCTTTGCTAGTGTGTTATTCATATGCTTCCTACAGTATTATATGTGTTGCATCATATGGACTAGTGTTTCTGCTGCGATGAATTAACTGGCTTCTATAGTGTAATAGATAGTCATGTGGTTAATGGTGCTTTAAGATTGCTTTAAATTGGAAATTGGAAGATTGCTTTAAATTGGAAATTGGTATCTTAGTTTAAATTGGTATCTTAAAAGTGAATAGTGGTAGGTTGATATTCCTGTGATATATCCACTAATTTGAATGGTGTTTAACTCTGATTATGTGCATTTGTGTGTTATAGCATCATGGTTTGATTCTTGACACAATGCATCCTAAAAAGTGCTAAGGTGTAGAAATGCCTCGAATTGCCTAAATATGTGCAATTTGGCGTCTGAGGCCAAAATTATGTTTTTGAAGTAAGCACATATTTAGGGGGAGCATTCTATAAACTTAGAATTCAAAATTTGTGCTTCAAATCTTATTCTTATGTAAGCTTTAATTGTGTTGTCATCAATCACCAAAAAGGGGGAGATTGAAAGCTCTCTTGTGAGTTTTGGTGTTTGGATGACAACTCAATTAAAGGACTAACAAGTGTACTAAGTGTTGAACAGGTGCTTAAGGTAAAGCCTACAGGGTTCAACACAAGTGAACAAGTGTGATGGTCTAAGGACTAGATGATGATAGATAATGGGCATCACAAGTAAGATGGACATTGCAAAAGTGATACTCGGGTGCATAGCTCGGAGACAACTGATCAAGCCAAGGACGGAGGCAAGAAGAGCTTCGAGGTACCAAGTGCATGGGAGAAGGTCAAGAAGGCTGAGGAACCCAAAGCCAAGGGTGAAGAAGAAGGCTTGCAAAGTCAAGGGTGATCGAGTTGAGAACAGCTACGACACATCAAGGATCACTACATAAGGACGTGACTTACAACCAATGAGGCAACAGCTACAGTTATGTGGTGTAAGTCATAAGGCTCAAGATCAAGCTCTAAGAAGGAGATCAAGGTCACTAGAAGGAGAACAAGTGTCAAAACCAGAACTGGAAGCAGCTCAAAAGAGCTAAGTTCACCCTGATCTTTAGTTTGGGTTGTTCCTATGTTTGGAGATGTTCTATGTGACCTTTGCAGGATGTTGGAGCCAAGAAATGTCAATCTAGATCAAGTCAAGCCGACTTGATGATTTGTGAGTCCAACATCAAAGCTCAAGCATGTGAAATGCTATAGATGTAATAATTAAGAGAAGGTATGTTTCTAGACTTAGTACATTGGTTTTAGTGTACTAATATACTTGTCTAAGTGTTAGAAACAGATAGAAGAAGAAAAGGAAAGAAGTGCAAAAAGCTTGGCTGTGTACAGCCAAGACTCTGCTCAGTCTGGGTGCACCGGACTGTCCGGTGGCTCACCGGACAGTGTCTGGTGGTGCACCGGACAGTGTCTGGTGCGTCAGGCTGGCTCGAGGGAACTGGCCGCTCTCGGGAATTCACCGGCGACGTACGGCTATAATTCACCGGACTGTCCGGTGTGCACCGGACTGTCCGGTGAGCCAACGGTCGGCCGCGCGATCTGCGCGGGACACGTGGCCGAGCCAACGGCTAGATGGAGGCACCGGACTGTCCGGTGTGCACCGGACATGTCCGGTGCGCCAACGACTCTAAGACTGCCAACGGTCGGCTTCGCCATAGAAGGAAAGAAATCGGGCACCAGACAGTGTCCGGTGTGCACCGGACTGTCCGGTGCGCCACCCGACAGAAGGCAAGATTTGCCTTCCTGGATTGCTTCCATCGGCTTCTAGGCCCCTAGTGCCTATAAAAGGGACCCCTAGGCGCCTCAAGCAATGTACAAGCGCAGCCAACAAGTGTAGACTTCACTCGAATCAATTCTCACTCTCCCTCTTGTGTGTAACTCTATAGTTTGTGTAGAAGGCACAACTATAAGCCTTTAGAGAGAGGAGAAGTGCTGTTTAGATCTAGAGCAAGGTCTTGAGCGTATCGTTACTCTGCCGAGGTGCTGCCAAGAAGATTGTAAGCAGCCATGGTTTTGTTGTAACACAACTCAATAGTGAAAGGCTCTATCTGTCATACTGACAGATCTGAGCAAACGGAGGAAGGAGTTGAAATAGACTCCAAGCCCAGGTGTGGCTAACTCCAACGAGGACTAGGCAAGCATTTCAGGCTTGGCCGAACCTCGGGATAAATCCTTGCGTCTGTGTGCTCTGTTCTGTATTGTATCCTGACTCTCTGTCTTACTCGTCTTTATATCTGCACTTCAATACTTATCTGTGGTGTAGGAAACGGGTGACGCCTAAGAGGGGGGGGGGTGAATTAGGACTTCTAAAACTTTTACTAAACTAGGCCACAATTAAATCCATAGAGCAAAACCTATGCAAATAATTAAAACTAGAATGTGCAAACTAGGTTTTGTCTAAGTGTTGCTATCTCTACCGCAAAAGGCTAAGTTTCAATCTATACTAAATAAGTATGACTACAAGATTGAAACTTAAATGCTTAATATAAATGCGGAATGTAAAGAGCTAAGTAGAGAAGCAAACTCTCGTGGATGACGCCGGTATTTTTACCGAGGTATCCGGAACCGCGCAAGGTCCCGACTAATCCTCGTTGGTGCCCCTACGCAAAGGGAAGCCCACGCGAGGGCCAAGCACCACGGTCGAGTAACTCCGTAGAGAGCCGCGGACCTTCTCCACGCGCAAGTGGTGCTCCGCTTCCGGCTCCTCTCGGACGCTCCCCGCCGTCTCCACTATCGAGCTTCCGGCCGAAACGCCGCGGGCCTCGTTCCCTCCGGTACACGGTGGCGGCCGTGACACAAACGCGGTTGTCACGGTCTCGCAAGACTCTCGCCCCACTCGGTACAATTACAACGACTCACGCAAGAGCCGAGGGGTTGTGTGGTTTTACAAAACTCACTCAACTAACTAGGATTCACCTAGAGCAAGTGCTAAAGCGGTCTAACTAACCTAAGCACTTCGCAAAGCACCTACGCTAATCACCGAGTGATTCTATTAAGCACTTGGGTGTTTGAGCTCTTGGAAATATGCACTATGTGTCTTGGTATGTTGCTTGGGCTCTCACACTTGAGAATGGCCGGTTGGGGTGGTATTTATAGCCTCCACACCCCCAACTAGCCGTTGGACAGAAAGCAGCAGCTTTCTGTCGTCGGGCGCACCGGACAGTCCGGTGCACACCGGACACTGCACTGTAGCATGTCCGGTGCACGCCACGTCAGCCGACCGTTGGCGCCTGTAGCAGTCGACCGTTGGATCCGACCGTTGCCGTCTGCCCGTTGGCACACCGGACAGTCCGGTGCACACCGGACAGTCCGGTGCTACAGCCAGAGAGCGCCTGTCTGCGGCCTCTCTGCGCAGACTGTCTGGTGTCTCACCGGACAGTCCGGTGCACACCGGACACCGATGTCCGGTGCGCCACCAGGCGCTGGCTGACAGCCCTTCGTCTTGGATTTCTTTGCTGATTTCTTCGGGCTTCTTTGTTCTTGAGTATTGGACTCCTATGCATCTTTTTATGTCTTCTTTTGAGGTGTTGCATCCTCATTGCCTTGGTCCAATTCTCTTCGCATCCTGTGAACTATAAACACAAATACTAGAAGACTTATTAGTTCACGGATTGTGTTGTTCATCAAACACCAAAACTCAATTAGCCAAATGGCCCGAGGTCCATTTTCCTTACAATCTCCCCCTTTTTGGTGATTGATGACAACACAACCAAAGCAAGCAAATAAAACAAGTATTTGAATGAAAAAGTGCAATCTACTTGCTAAGATGCATGATTGTCCCCACAATGTGATATTATGGACTTAAGCCTCCCCCTAACTCCATAATTCACTTACTTCCTATTTTTGGACCAAATAACCAAAACCACTTAAAAAGCCATTTGTAGATATAAAATTTTAAATTGGTGGTGTTTGGTGTTTGATATAGTTTTCATTGCTTTGGTCCCTAAACTTCTCCCCCTTTGGCATCAACCACCGAAAAGGAAGACATTAAAAGCATGTAGGAAGTAAATAAAAGCTTGCCCTCATCAAGAATTGTATCAAATGATATCACTAGAAGGATATTAAATTAAACTATGTGAATGATACCACTTGAAGGAGTCCTTAAAAGATTACTCCCCCTAAATGAGTATTCTCCTTAGAAAGAAGTTTCTCCCCCTTTTTAGAGATGAAGAGATACTCCCCCTGACAGAGATCCTCTACTTAGGAAAAATCATGTGAAAAATTAGAGGTGCAAGACATGATTTGAAAAGACTAACTTCCGTTATGCATAGGTAACAGAATATGAGTTAACTACTTATGCATTTTTGCAACATGGAAGCATATGATATGAAATATAGTCTAATCAAATATTGGAGAAGACATGTAAATGATACTGAATGTAGTCTCAAAAGATACCAATTGAAAGTCAATGGTGAGCTTGAGAGACATAAGAGTTCTTGGAGATTTTGCAATGGAAGATTGTTGTCTTTCTCCGGGGACTTCATTTTCCTTACAATGAGACTATCACATGAAGTAGACTTGAAAAGGTGTTAGTCTCAAAGTGTTAGATTATAGAGTAACCTCCCCCTAAAGGTGTGCATACAAGTTTTGAATACTTGTAGGAGACATGCACTTTGATTTGATATCAAGAGGGGCAAATTATCCATAATCCAAACTTTGGCACATATAAGTTAAATGATACAACTTGTAGAAATCAAAATTTTCAATTGATGCATCATTTACTATGGAGTAATATAAAAGCTATGTGCCGTGCTTAAACATTTTAAGCCATGTAGGTTTGCTTAAGTATATGAATTAAAAACAAGCAATCCTACCATATGATTTACCTAGTATGCATGATTTTAAACAAAAGTACATAACAAATGTAATACTAGGCAAGAAAGGTAAACTAGATAAAAGGTAAATAGATACGCATATCTAAAGACGAGAGATACAATAAAACTAGTTACCTTAGTCATGGGTGGGAAATTTGGGTCCAAAATTTTCACTAACCCACTTGGCAATAAACTTGATCCAATATGATGTATCCCATGATATACATCCCAAATTTGCCAAGTCTCCAAATTTCCCGAGGACCTTCGGTCCACTCACTTCCCTTTCGGGATCCAAACCTTCTTGGTGCTTTTCATGGTTGAAATTATCTCCTTTGGCACCTAGATACGTTTGGCCCCCTTTCCTTTGTTGGCTTGCTTGTTGGCCTTGATTGCTATCACCTTTCCGTTCTTTTTCTTCTTGATCAAATATGGTGTAGCACCCTTTTTGTTCACCTTTTTGATGTAGGTGTTGGAGATTTTGCTTGATGGCTTTTGCTTGAGCTTTTGCCTTTGTTTATCCCCGGTCATCGCCTTGCATTGGAAAGACTTGTGGCCTTCCTTGTGGCGTAGCCTACAAATCACAGTTTCTCCCTCCACAGGCTTGTTCACTCCCGCAGTGGTGTTATCCTGTGGAGGTCGGATTTGTTTGGCTTTGCCTTTCTTGTCATACAAAGCCTTGCCAAGGCGAGCCACTTTTTGCTTTAATTGTTCATTTTCCTTTGCAACCTCATCCGAACATGTCTCTACAACAATATTCTCAACAACGACTTGGTTGCAGGGGTTAGAATCATCAATTAAATCAGAGCAGGAAGTAGAAGCATCTTTCTTAATTATTTCAGGTATTTCAACTAAAGATGCTGCTGGGGTGCTACCAATGTTTTCTAGCTTAGTAGTTAGCTCATTATTGTGTATGCTAAGAATTTCCATTTTCTCTAGCAAATTTTCAATAGCTTCTTGGGAGCTAGCTAACTTAGCCTTAAGTTTTTCATTCTTTTTAATAAGGCTATCATCGGTAGCAGTGGATGGAGCACAAGATTCTAATAGCTCAATTTTAGTTGACAGCTCACTATTTAAGTTTGCAAAAGTTTCAAATTTTTCTAGCAAACCTTTATAATCATTTTGGGAGCTAATCAACTTATTTTTCAAAGTTTTAAGTTGAGCTTTTTGCTTAGTGCAAACATCCTGGAAAAAATTAACGGCTTCCGCAAGCTCTTCTAGAGAGGCCTTTCCCTCACCTTCATCATCACTACTACTTTCATCACTAGAGGATGGAATGCTTTTGTTACCTCTTGCCATAAGGCATTTGTGTGATGACCGTGATGAGCGTGATGAGGACCGGTGGCTGCGCGTTCTTGGAGGTTCATCTTCACTTGAAGAATCATCCCAAGTTCTAACACTTGTTAGCGCCTTGCCTTTGCTCCTCTCCTTTTTGGGTTTAGCCATATTTGGACAGTTGTCCCTGAAGTGGCCCTTCTCCCCACATGCGAAGCATCCTCTCTTCCTTTGCTTTTTCCTGTCAATGTTAAAGAGAAGATCCTCGACCTGCAGGGGCACACCCATTAGATTAATCTTGCGGATCATCCTCATTACCTTTCCGACGCGTCGGATTGTTTCTTCGTCCTCGGAGGATGATGTGCATGGTTGATTATCTTCATCATCATCACTTTCTTCTTCTTCCTCTTCTTCACTTGAGGAACTTGAAGTGGGATCCTTCTTTTTGCCCTTCCTTTCACCACATGCAAAAGCATATGGCCTTGAGGAAGTTGGCTCCTCTCCCCGACTCATTTTTCGCGACATCTCAAAGGCCGCGATTTTCCCAATCACAATGGTCAGGGTCATGTTGCTCAAGTCCTCCATGTTGTGAAGGATGGTGATGATGCTCCCATATCTTTGTTGTGGTAGCAGGGAGATAATCTTCCTCACAATGTCCGCATCACCTAGCTTATTAATGCCAATAGAATTGAGCTCATTGATAATTAGATTCAAACGAGAATACATGTCTCTAACAAGCTCATCATCTTTCATGGCAAAAGAATTATACTCATTTAAGACTAGGCAATGTTTTTGCTCACGGACATTGGATGTGTCGTCATGGAGCTCATGCAATTTTAGCCAAATCTCATTAGCAGTTTTCAAGGTAAATACTTGATTAAAAATATCCATGCTAAGAGATTCAAACAAGCAATTTTTGGCTCTAGCATTTAAATGAATTTCTTTTTCCTCACTCGTGGTGGGTTTCTCGGGATTCTTGAGGGGTTTCATCCCATCACGAGTGACTCTCTAAACACCTAGATCAACAGCCTCTAGGTAACAAGCCATTCTAGCACTATAATATGGGAAGTTAGTGCCGTCAAAGTGTGGTGGCCTATGGGTATCCATCCCTTCCTCTAAAAAGCGTCGGCTCTTTTAGCGGTGAAGCTAAAGCGTTTCAAATGAGCCAAACCGGGCTCTGATACCACTTGTAGGAAACGGGTGACGCCTAAGAGGGGGGGGGGTGAATTAGGACTTCTAAAACTTTTACTAAACTAGGCCACAATTAAATCCCTAGAGCAAAACCTATGCAAATAATTAAAACTAGAATGTGCAAACTAGGTTTTGTCTAAGTGTTGCTATCTCTACCGCAAAAGGCTAAGTTTCAATCTATACTAAATAAGTATGACTACAAGATTGAAACTTAAATGCTTAATATAAATGCGGAATGTAAAGAGCTAAGTAGAGAAGCAAACTCTCGTGGATGACGCCGGTATTTTTACCGAGGTATCCAGAACCGCGCAAGGTCCCGACTAATCCTCGTTGGTGCCCCTACGCAAAGGGAAGCCCACGCGAGGGCCAAGCACCACGGTCGAGTAACTCCGTAGAGAGCCGCAGGCCTTCTCCACGCGCAAGTGGTGCTCCGCTTTCGGCTCCTCTCGGACGCTCCCCGCCGTCTCCACTATCGAGCTTCCGGCCGAAACGCCGCGGGCCTCGTTCCCTCCGGTACACGGTGGCGGCCGTGACACAAACGCGGTTGTCACGGTCTCGCAAGACTCTCGCCCCACTCGGTACAATTACAACGACTCACGCAAGAGCCGAGGGGTTGTGTGGTTTTACAAAACTCACTCAACTAACTAGGATTCACCTAGAGCAAGTGCTAAAGCGGTCTAACTAACCTAAGCACTTCGCAAAGCACCTACGCTAATCACCGAGTGATTCTATTAATCACTTGGGTGTTTGAGCTCTTGGAAATATGCACTATGTGTCTTGGTATGTTGGTTGGGCTCTCACACTTGAGAATGGCCGGTTGGGGTGGTATTTATAGCCTCCACACCCCCAACTAGCCGTTGGACAGAAAGCAGCAGCTTTCTGTCGTCGGGCGCACCGGACAGTCCGGTGCACACCGGACACTGCACTGTAGCATGTCCGGTGCACGCCACGTCAGCCGACCGTTGGCGCCTGTAGCAGTCGACCGTTGGATCCGACCGTTGCCGTCTGCCCGTTGGCACACCGGACAGTCCGGTGCACACCGGACAGTCCGGTGCTACAGCCAGAGAGCGCCTGTCTGCGGCCTCTCTGCGCAGACTGTCTGGTGTCTCACCGGACAGTCCGGTGCACACCGGACACTGATGTCCGGTGCGCCACCAGGCGCTGGCTGACAGCCCTTCGTCTTGGATTTCTTTGCTGATTTCTTCGGGCTTCTTTGTTCTTGAGTATTGGACTCCTATGCATCTTTTTATGTCTTCTTTTGAGGTGTTGCATCCTCATTGCCTTGGTCCAATTCTCTTCGCATCCTGTGAACTATAAACACAAATACTAGAAGACTTATTAGTTCACGGATTGTGTTGTTCATCAAACACCAAAACTCAATTAGCCAAATGGCCCGGGGTCCATTTTCCTTACAATCTCCCCCTTTTTGGTGATTGATGACAACACAACCAAAGCAAGCAAATAAAACAAGTATTTGAATGAAAAAGTGCAATCTACTTGCTAAGATGCATGATTGTCCCCACAATGTGATATTATGGACTTAAGCCTCCCCCTAACTCCATAATTCACTTACTTCCTATTTTTGGACCAAATAACCAAAACCACTTAAAAAGCCATTTGTAGATATAAAATTTTAAATTGGTGGTGTTTGGTGTTTGATATAGTTTTCATTGCTTTGGTCCCTAAACTTCTCCCCCTTTGGCATCAACCACCGAAAAGGAAGACATTAAAAGCATGTAGGAAGTAAATAAAAGCTTGCCCTCATCAAGAATTGTATCAAATGATATCACTAGAAGGATATTAAATTAAACTATGTGAATGATACCACTTGAAGGAGTCCTTAAAAGATTACTCCCCCTAAATGAGTATTCTCCTTAGAAAGAAGTTTCTCCCCCTTTTTAGAGATGAAGAGATACTCCCCCTGACAGAGATCCTCTACTTAGGAAAAATCATGTGAAAAATTAGAGGTGCAAGACATGATTTGAAAAGACTAACTTCCGTTATGCATAGGTAACAGAATATGAGTTAACTACTTATGCATTTTTGCAACATGGAAGCATATGATATGAAATATAGTCTAATCAAATATTGGAGAAGACATGTAAATGATACTGAATGTAGTCTCAAAAGATACCAATTGAAAGTCAATGGTGAGCTTGAGAGACATAAGAGTTCTTGGAGATTTTGCAGTGGAAGATTGTTGTCTTTCTCCGGGGACTTCATTTTCCTTACAATGAGACTATCACATGAAGTAGACTTGAAAAGGTGTTAGTCTCAAAGTGTTAGATTATAGAGTAACCTCCCCCTAAAGGTGTGCATACAAGTTTTGAATACTTGTAGGAGACATGCACTTTGATTTGATATCAAGAGGGGCAAATTATCCATAATCCAAACTTTGGCACATATAAGTTAAATGATACAACTTGTAGAAATCAAAATTTTCAATTGATGCATCATTTACTATGGAGTAATATAAAAGCTATGTGCCGTGCTTAAACATTTTAAGCCATGTAGGTTTGCTTAAGTATATGAATTAAAAACAAGCAATCCTACCATATGATTTACCTAGTATGCATGATTTTAAACAAAAGTACATAACAAATGTAATACTAGGCAAGAAAGGTAAACTAGATAAAAGGTAAATAGATACGCATATCTAAAAACGAGAGATACAATAAAACTAGTTACCTTAGTCATGGGTGGGAAATTTGGGTCCAAAATTTTCACTAACTCACTTGGCAATAAACTTGATCCAATATGATGTATCCCATGATATACATCCCAAATTTGCCAAGTCTCCAAATTTCCCGAGGACCTTCGGTCCACTCACTTCCCTTTCGGGATCCAAACCTTCTTGGTGCTTTTCATGGTTGAAATTATCTCCTTTGGCACCTAGATACGTTTGGCCCCCTTTCCTTTGTTGGCTTGCTTGTTGGCCTTGATTGCTATCACCTTTCCGTTCTTTTTCTTCTTGATCAAATATGGTGTAGCACCCTTTTTGTTCACCTTTTTGATGTAGGTGTTGGAGATTTTGCTTGATGGCTTTTGCTTGAGCTTTTGCCTTTGTTTATCCCCGGTCATCGCCTTGCATTGGAAAGACTTGTGGCCTTCCTTGTGGCGTAGCCTACAAATCACAGTTTCTCCCTCCACAGGCTTGTTCACTCCCGCAGTGGTGTTATCCTGTGGAGGTCGGATTTGTTTGGCTTTGCCTTTCTTGTCATACAAAGCCTTGCCAAGGCGAGCCACTTTTTGCTTTAATTGTTCATTTTCCTTTGCAACCTCATCCGAACATGTCTCTACAACAATATTCTCAACAACGACTTGGTTGCAGGGGTTAGAATCATCAATTAAATCAGAGCAGGAAGTAGAAGCATCTTTCTTAATTATTTCAGGTATTTCAACTAAAGATGCTGCTGGGGTGCTACCAATGTTTTCTAGCTTAGTAGTTAGCTCATTATTGTGTATGCTAAGAATTTCCATTTTCTCTAGCAAATTTTCAATAGCTTCTTGGGAGCTAGCTAACTTAGCCTTAAGTTTTTCATTCTTTTTAATAAGGCTATCATCGGTAGCAGTGGATGGAGCACAAGATTCTAATAGCTCAATTTTAGTTGACAGCTCACTATTTAAGTTTGCAAAAGTTTCAAATTTTTCTAGCAAACCTTTATAATCATTTTGGGAGCTAATCAACTTATTTTTCAAAGTTTTAAGTTGAGCTTTTTGCTTAGTGCAAACATCCTGGAAAAAATTAACGGCTTCCGCAAGCTCTTCTAGAGAGGCCTTTCCCTCACCTTCATCATCACTACTACTTTCATCACTAGAGGATGGAATGCTTTTGTTACCTCTTGCCATAAGGCATTTGTGTGATGACCGTGATGAGCGTGATGAGGACCGGTGGCTGCGCGTTCTTGGAGGTTCATCTTCACTTGAAGAATCATCCCAAGTTCTAACACTTGTTAGCGCCTTGCCTTTGCTCCTCTCCTTTTTGGGTTTAGCCATATTTGGACAGTTGTCCCTGAAGTGGCCCTTCTCCCCACATGCGAAGCATCCTCTCTTCCTTTGCTTTTTCCTGTCAATGTTAAAGAGAAGATCCTCGACCTGCAGGGGCACACCCATTAGATTAATCTTGCGGATCATCCTCATTACCTTTCCGACGCGTCGGATTGTTTCTTCGTCCTCGGAGGATGATGTGCATGGTTGATTATCTTCATCATCATCACTTTCTTCTTCTTCCTCTTCTTCACTTGAGGAACTTGAAGTGGGAGCCTTCTTTTTGCCCTTCCTTTCACCACATGCAAAAGCATATGGCCTTGAGGAAGTTGGCTCCTCTCCCCGACTCATTTTTCGCGACATCTCAAAGGCCGCGATTTTCCCAATCACAATGGTCAGGGTCATGTTGCTCAAGTCCTCCATGTTGTGAAGGATGGTGATGATGCTCCCATATCTTTGTTGTGGTAGCAGGGAGATAATCTTCCTCACAATGTCCGCATCACCTAGCTTATTAATGCCAATAGAATTGAGCTCATTGATAATTAGATTCAAACGAGAATACATGTCTCTAACAAGCTCATCATCTTTCATGGCAAAAGAATTATACTCATTTAAGACTAGGCAATGTTTTTGCTCACGGACATTGGATGTGTCGTCATGGAGCTCATGCAATTTTAGCCAAATCTCATTAGCAGTTTTCAAGATAAATACTTGATTAAAAATATCCATGCTAAGAGATTCAAACAAGCAATTTTTGGCTCTAGCATTTAAATGAATTTCTTTTTCCTCACTCGTGGTGGGTTTCTCGGGATTCTTGAGGGGTTTCATCCCATCACGAGTGACTCTCCAAACACCTAGATCAACGGCCTCTAGGTAACAAGCCATTCTAGCACTATAATATGGGAAGTTAGTGCCGTCAAAGTGTGGTGGCCTATGGGTATCCATCCCTTCCTCTAAAAAGCGTCGGCTCTTTTAGCGGTGAAGCTAAAGCGTTTCAAATGAGCCAAACCGGGCTCTGATACCACTTGTAGGAAACGGGTGACGCCTAAGAGGGGGGGGGTGTGAATTAGGACTTCTAAAACTTTTACTAAACTAGGCCACAATTAAATCCCTAGAGCAAAACCTATGCAAATAATTAAAACTAGAATGTGCAAACTAGGTTTTGTCTAAGTGTTGCTATCTCTACCGCAAAAGGCTAAGTTTCAATCTATACTAAATAAGTATGACTACAAGATTGAAACTTAAATGCTTAATATAAATGCGGAATGTAAAGAGCTAAGTAGAGAAGCAAACTCTCGTGGATGACGCCGGTATTTTTACCGAGGTATCCGGAACCGCGCAAGGTCCCGACTAATCCTCGTTGGTGCCCCTACGCAAAGGGAAGCCCACGCGAGGGCCAAGCACCACGGTCGAGTAACTCCGTAGAGAGCCGCGGGCCTTCTCCACGCGCAAGTGGTGCTCCGCTTCCGGCTCCTCTCGGACGCTCCCTGCCGTCTCCACTTTTGAGCTTCCGGCCGAAACGCCGCGGGCCTCGTTCCCTCCGGTACACGGTGGCAGCCGTGACACAAACGCGGTTGTCACGGTCTCGCAAGACTCTCGCCCCACTCGGTACAATTACAACGACTCACGCAAGAGCCGAGGGGTTGTGTGGTTTTACAAAACTCACTCAACTAACTAGGATTCACCTAGAGCAAGTGCTAAAGCGGTCTAACTAACCTAAGCACTTCGCAAAGCACCTACGCTAATCACCGAGTGATTCTATTAAGCACTTGGGTGTTTGAGCTCTTGGAAATATGCACTATGTGTCTTGGTATGTTGCTTGGGCTCTCACACTTGAGAATGGCCGGTTGGGGTGGTATTTATAGCCTCCACACCCCCAACTAGCCGTTGGACAGAAAGCAGCAGCTTTCTGTCGTCGGGCGCACCGGACAGTCCGGTGCACACCGGGCACTGCACTGTAGCATGTCCGGTGCACGCCACGTCAGCCGACCGTTGGCGCCTGTAGCAGTCGACCGTTGGATCCGACCGTTGCCGTCTGCCCGTTGGCACACCGGACAGTCCGGTGCACACCGGACAGTCCGGTGCTACAGCCAGAGAGCGCCTGTCTGCGGCCTCTCTGCGCAGACTGTCTGGTGTCTCACCGGACAGTCCGGTGCACACCGGACACCGATGTCCGGTGCGCCACCAGGCGCTGGCTGACAGCCCTTCGTCTTGGATTTCTTTGCTGATTTCTTCGGGCTTCTTTGTTCTTGAGTATTGGACTCCTATGCATCTTTTTATGTCTTCTTTTGAGGTGTTGCATCCTCATTGCCTTGGTCCAATTCTCTTCGCATCCTGTGAACTATAAACACAAATACTAGAAGACTTATTAGTTCACGGATTGTGTTGTTCATCAAACACCAAAACTCAATTAGCCAAATGGCCCGGGGTCCATTTTCCTTACATGTGGTATAAGCTTTATTTGAAGTGCAGGACATTTTGAGACAGGATCTTCTGTTCCGCTGCAACCTACTCGAAGAGTCTTCTCACTCCACTGCGTACTAAGTCTTCGAGTAGAGTAAGAATTTAAGTTTTAAAGTAATAAGTTTTATTCGCCTATTCACCCCCCTCTAGGCGACATCCAGATCCTGTTCCCGGGTCAAAGGGAACTTTCAAGTCTTCGGTTGGTTTTGCTCCTTTCTATTTGAACCCTATCTTGGACTTTTTATTAGTTTGTGTTGAACCTTTGGCACCTGTAGAACTTATAATCTAGAGCAAACTAGTTAGTCCAATTATTTGTGTTGGGCACTCAACCACCAAAATTATATTTAGAAAATAGTTTGACCCAATTTCCCTTTCAAACAAGTTGTGGGGGATAATGTGTATGAGCTCGCCAAAGGTGGGAGTTCATGTGATGGTAAGGCTGATCAACAATAGGGGTTAAAGCTAAGCATTGCTTTTAATAAGTTGGTCAAATTTTATTAGCAGTTACTAAATGTAAGTAGATACCAAACCATAATTAGAATAGAACAAAATTAATAAATAATCCCATGCAATGCAAATGACAAATTGAATTTAATTCCATAATTTAATCATCGAGAGTCCTAAGCTACTCTTGACCGTGAGCTCGGCTAGTATACCAGTTTTACACTCTGTAGAGGTTGTACCCTTTACCCACAAGTCATGTTACCCATCTGCCAAGGGGTCATGAGTCCCATGCACTTCTGCCAAGGAAGCGAGGTAGGGTAACACTATGAGGCCTTTACAAAGTTCCACTAGCTTCCGAAAACCCGCTACAGTTTATGGGAAGAGCAATTGTAGGAATCCCTCGTCTGACCGTCATCGCAGCAAAATCAACCCGAGAACCTTTCGGGTAAGGTAGTCTTCCACTAGCTTTCCTAGTTAGTTAGCCAAGGGCGTCCCATTCCAACCTTATGGTGGCACGTGTTTCTCAAGTTAAGCTCCATGTTCTAATTAAAGATAATGATCTTGGTATGAACATAAATAAAATAACAAAATAATTGGACATGGATATAAAGAAATATTAACATAAAACCATATAAAGCAAAAGCATAATTACCCTATGATTTAGGGATAAATAAGGTAAAGGATAACCAGTCTAGAGGGACCTATTGGGTCCCATCAAAATTAAACCTATGCATTGAATATTGATAATAAAGAACATTATTGGGTAAAAAGTGGTCAAGGGCACAACTTGCATAGGACTTGAGATACCAGGTAACAAGATGATCTTCAAGTGACTCGTAACCTCACTGCTAGTCGTAGCAATACAAACAAACATGGTATAGACAAAATTAACATCACACCAAACATAAGAATAAGTTGCGTAATAATAATCTACGCGTTGCTACGAGATTGTGGGTTCGAGAACCACTAAATTCAGAGTTATGATTAAGGAGTTATGATTTTATAGATGTCGGCGTGCCCCTACCCAGATGGATTGGCGCGGGATGGAACATAAGAGGTGGGACAAGCCTTGTATTATCCTGCACCAAGGGTGCCGCTCGTAGTAGTTGTTACAAGCGTGTCGCGTGAGGGAGAGAGAGAGAGAGAGAGAGAGCGGGAGCCCGTTCGTCCGCTCCTTCCCCCGCGCGAACCCCCCTCCAGGATGGCCCTGGACCTCCCTTTTATAGATGCAAGGAGAGGGTCCAGTCGTACAACGGGGGGTATAGCGATGTGCTAACGTGTCCGGTAGAGAGATGTCTAAGCCTTGTGTACATGCCAACATGGATGTCGGGGGAGAGCTTGAGCCCTGTACACGTGATGGCGTGGCCGTCGGAGGAGCGCCTGAGTCCTATAGGGGCACAGCTGGCAGTGCGGCAAGGATCCCGCTGACGTCTCTTTGCTGCCATAAGGGGCTGAGAGCCACCAGCGTCATGGTGCACGCGGGGCACCATCATTACCCGTCGCCGGGGTAAGCCAGATGGGACGCCGGTCTTGTTCCTTGTAGCCTGAGCTGGCTAGGGATAGGATAATGATGTATCCCCTGTTGGCGCGGTCAGTCCGAGCCTAAGGTCGGGCGAGGCGGAGACTTCTCTTGAGGCCGAGGCCGAGGTCGGGCGAGGACGCGATTCCTCTCGAGACCGAGGTCGAGGCCGAGTCCGAGGGTCGGGCGAGGCAGAGACCTCCTCCCGAGGCTGGAGCCTGAGGTCGAGGCCGAGTCCGGGGGTCGGACAAGGCGGAGACCTCCTCCCAAGGCCGGAGCCTGAGGTCGAGTTCGGGGGTCGGGCGAGGCGGAGACCTCCTCCCGAGGCTGGAGCCTAAAGTCGGGCGAGGCGGAGCTTCCTGTTGCGCCCGGGGCCGAACTCGGTGGTTGATCGTGACTTGTTGTCAGTCTTCGCCTAGGTGGTTGGCACGGTAGTCGGAGCGGGGCGAGCGACGCTGTTTTCCTGTCATATCGGACAGTAAAAGAGAGGGGCGAAGTGACTGCGGTCACTTCCGCCTGGCCGACTGAGGCGCGTGTGTCAGGATACAGCGTCAGGCGTCCCCTTCATTAAATGCGCCTGCGAAGCGGTCGGTTGGTGAGGCGGTCCGGCCAAGGTTGCTTCACAACGAAGCCTGCCCGAGCCGGGCTTCGGGAGAGCCGAGGAGGTGCCCGCCGCCTGAGGAGGCCCTCGGGCGAGGCGTGAACTCGTCTGGGACTACTGCTCCAGCCCGAGGCTGGGCTCGGGTGAGGTCGCGTCCCTTGGGTAGACGAAGCCTTGACTTGGACCGCGCCCGTCAGTGGGTCTGAGGGTGTTTACCAGCCGTGATTATGAGTGTTGGGGGTACCCCTAATTATGGTACCCGACAGTAGCCCCCGAGCCTCGAAGGGAGTGCTGGTACTCGCTTGGAGGCTTTTGCCGCATTTTCGATGAGGGGACCGACCTTTCTCGGTTTTGCTGTGTTCTGGTGGGTGCGCACGAGCGCACCCGCCGGGTGTAGCCCCCGAGGCCTCGGAGGAGTGGTTTGACTCCTCTGAGGTCTGAATGCTTTTCGTGGTGCCTCAGTTGGTCTGATCATTCCCTCATACGGCCTGGCCGTAGCCCAGGTGCATGGCCAGGTTCCAAGTTATCAAGCTGGTTTGTTGACGCTGTCAACAGTTTTGGCCATAGCCGGGTGCGAGAGCAGCCCCCGAGCCTCTGCACGGAGCGAGAGGGCGATCAAGGACTTTCCCGACTTTTATCATACGCCCCTGCGTTGCCTTTCTGCAAGGAGGAGGGGGGGAAGCGCCACGTTGCCCTCGGAGGGCGCCGAACATGGTGTTTCCAGTGAGCTGCTAACGGGTGATCCGAGTGGACGCCCGTGCCCCATTCGTTAGGGGTCGGCTGGTGGCCCAGAGGCGCGCTCCAAAAGTACCTGCGAGTGATTCGCCGGACCCAGACCCCTTCGACAAGGTCCAAGGGCTCGATGCCTCCCTCCGGTGGGACTCCGTTACAAATCGTTCCCGCCGGTCTCGGAAATGTCCTAGGGTACCTCGGCAGTGTAGCCCGAGCCTCGGCCATGTATCGGACGTACCCAGAGTCATCCCTCACTCTGCGTGCTCTGGAGCGACTATCGAACCCTTCCGAGGGGCCAGCCTACGAACCCCTGATCAGTAATGGGCACGGAGCCCGAGCGCTCTGGGGCGGCTGTCGAAACCCTTCCGAGGGGCCAGCCTTCGAACCCTTGATCAGTAATGGGCTTGAAGTCCGAGTGCTCTGGGGCAGCTGTCGAAACCCTTCCGAGGGGCCAGCCTTCGAACCCCTGATCAGTAGGAGGGCTCGAGGCCCGCTTCTTTCGCCGAGAAGGATCGTTTCCACAACATCCCTTTTCCCAGTCCCTGTAGCAAGAGAGAGAGAGAGAGAGAGGAGGGGAAGTATATGAATTTAAATAAGGTGGCGCACCTTTTTTGACGCTGTCATTATGGCAAAGGCGAAGCGACGCTCGCCTCGCCTGCCAGAGGTGTCGCCTGCTCCGCCGAGGAGTTAATGCGACGGGACGGGCGATTCGCGTGGCGCCCGTTGCGCGTGCGAGCCGTTTGAGGAACGGAAAGATCGCTTTACCTTCGAGTTTTGAATTTTGCGGCGAGTTCGGGTGAGGTTTTGAACGGTTCTCGCCAGGGCCTTTATATACTCGGAAGGGGGGTCGGCAGCGGTTCGTCACTCTGCCATTTGCGCCTGCCTTTTGCTCTGGTTTTCGCAACCTAAGAAAATAGCCAGGGAAAAGGAAACCGCGCACCTCATCCCCTCCGCCTCCACCACCACCACCACCGTTTGGTGATGGCTGACAGGGTGACCGTTGTCCCGCCGCGCGACCCGTGGCCCTCCTCCACCGTCGTCACGAAGGATCTGGAGGCCCTCATCGCTGATGGTCTGCTCCGTCCCCTCTCTAGTGGGGCGCAGCCGGAGTGGATGGCCCCGAGCGAGGCCGTCCCTTCCCCGCCGCCGGGGTACGTGGTTAGCTTCATCGCCTTCCATGAGCGGGGGTTTGGAGTGCCAGCGAGCCGCTTTATGCGGGCGCTCCTGCACCACTATGGGGTGGAGCTGCACAACCTCAACCCAAACTCCATTGCGCAAGCGGCCATCTTCATGGCGGTTTGTGAGGGTTTTCTGGGGATCGAGGTTCACTGGGATTTGTGGACCCACCTCTTCTCCACGGAGCTCTTCGCCTTGACGACGGATGCGAAGAAGGTCCGTATGGCGGTGCGGGCCAGTGGCTGCACCCTCCAGCTGAGGCAGGGGCGCGCGCAGCAGTACATCCCTGCCATCCTTGTGTCTTCGAACATGGGGTGGCAGCATCGATGGTTTTATCTTCGGAACAACGACGGGAGGCTTCCGTCATTTTCTCAGCGAGTGGTGACCGCCGTCGGCAGCAACTGGCGCTGGGGTGCCACGCGTGAGAGACAGGAGAAGCTCCAGCCTATTCTGCAGGCTTTGCAGAAGTTACGAGATGGGGGCCTTACCGCTGTGGGGGTTGTTGCCGCTATCCATCGCCAGAGGGTGCTCCCTTTGGCAGAGCGGTGGCTGCAGCTCTCGGAGATGAGACCGGAGGTCGATCTGGAGGGCTCGCAGATGTCCTCGGCCTCCCTCCCCGACGACGACCTCCGCAAGCGGGTAGCGGGCACGGTAGGGAGGCTGGATGCTGGCACCCTTACCTAGCCTGCGATGCGTCCCGACCATGGGTATGTTTCCCTGGTAAGTATCCGATCCTTCTCCTGTACTATGCTGTGTTGCCTTCGATTCCCACTGTTGGGATCTTTGCTCTTCCAGGGGTTAAGTTTTTATAAGCCCTCCCTGCCACGGGTCCTGGAGGATGCGGTGGACCGAGTCGCGCGGAGGGTCGCTGCGGAGGAGAAGAAGAAGAAGGACGCGGAGAAGGCTCGGGCTCGCGAGCGGATGCGAGCTCGGGACGCCTTGGAGAAGCGTCGTCGAAGACAAGAGAGGGACGGGCTCCCGAGGGAGCCGTCGCCGGAGACGCCCGACGACGATGATGACGATGATGATGACGAGGATGACGAGGATGACGACATGGTGGCCCATCTTGGCCTCAGCCCGGACCCGGGGCTGGCCAGGGGTTGCCGTGCCAGCCTCCAAGTGGGCTGGTAGCATCAGTGCCCGAGGTCGGGACATCGGGGTCCCAGTCCGAGGAGCAGAGGCAGGCCGAGGGGGCACCTGACCCCTTAGCTGAGGTGGGTGTGTTGACTCCGGGGAGTCAGGCCGACCCCTCTGTCCCTCAGGGGCAAGCGCCCGTGCCGGCTGTGCAGGAGGTCGATCCTTCGGCCGCTGAGGTGACGCCTGGGCAGGCCGCTCCTTCGTCGCCTTGGGCACCCGAGGTGGGAGCGGCACCAAAATCGGTAGTGGGGCAACCCTTAGCGGCGCCTGTGGGGACCGAGGCCCGAGGGGCCTCCCCGCAGGCATGATTGGCCTTGGTCCGAAGCGGGTAGGTGTCCGAGAATGTGTCACACCCGGCTTTAAGGAACAAAGCCAGGTGCATCTCATACATGCGCCAAGAAGACAACATATATAATAACAGAGTGTATAGAGATAAATGTCATAAAACATCAGAGTATTTATTACATAGCGGAAGACTTATTACAAAATAAAAGATAAAAGTAAAACGAACTAAGGATCGTCGGCGCCAATGTCAACTGAGAAACGCCACCTAGATCAGATCATACTCCTCGCCTTGTGGCTCCTCCTGAACCACCTGATCTTCTCCTGTGGGGGGTGTGAGACAGCAAGGGTGAGCTCACACATGATCATAGCTCAACAAGTTGTGGGGAACCAGTGGACATAAACTCACAAAGGTGTGAGTTCATGTGATGTGTAAGGCTAATCAATGATAGGGGTTAAAGCTGAGCATTGCTTTTAAGTAGTTGGTCAAAATTTTATTAGCAATTACTAAGTGTAAGTAAATACCAAACCATAAGTAAAGTAATAGAACAAAATTAATAATAAACCCATGCAATGCAAATGACAAAATTGAATTTAAGTTCCATAATTTAAACATCAGAGAGTCCTGAGCTGCTCATGACCGCGAGCACGGCTAGTATACCAGTTTTACACTCTGCAGAGGTTGTACCCTTTACCCACAAGTCATGCTACCCATCTGCCAAGGGGTCGCGAGTCCCATACACCTCTACCTAGGAAGCGCGGCAGGGCAACACTACGAGGCCTTTACAAAGTTCCACTAGTTTCCGAAAACCCGCTACAGTTTATAGGAAGTTCCAATGCAGGGTTCCTGGCTGACCGCCATCGCAGCAAAATCAACCAGGGACCTCCCTACACTGACCACTCCCCTACTGCCCTTGCCCCTTTCGGGTAAGGTAGTCTTCCACTAGCTTTCCTAATTAGTCAGCCAAGGGCGTCCCATTAAACCCTTGTGGTGGCACGTGTTACTCAAGTTAAGCTCTATGTTCCAATTAACATTAATGAACTTGACATGAACATAAATAGAATAACAAGAATAATTGGAACATAGATATAATAAATGATTATCCCAAAACCATGTAAAGCAATAGCAAACTACCCAAGTGAATAAGGGGTAAACAAGGTAATGAGATAAACAATCTAGGGTGACCTATTGGGTCCCATCAAAATTAACCTATGCATGGATAAGTGATATTAAAGAACATTATTGGGTAAAAAGTGGTCAAGGGCACAACTTGCCTTCAATGAGCTCCTGCTCAGCTACTTCAACCTGCTGCTCACCAGGATCCTCAGCAACGGGCTCTTCTACTCGCCACAATACAAACAAGCACAATATGCAGGGAAAAATTAACATCACACCAAACATAAGTACAAACAGAATAATAATGATCTACGCGAAGCTATGAGACTAACGCAACTTGAACGGATCAAATTGGAGTTAAAACGGAGGAGATACGAATTTCCTAAGGTTTTATGTGCTTGATACAAGATTAATTAAGAGAGAAATTCTATTATGAGTTTCATGCTAAGACAGTGTTACTGAGTGATGAAAAATATTAAAACAAAATTATAGGAACTGAAAGGGGCTAAAAAGGAATTATAGTGAATTAGTTATGCATTTTCTAAGGTTTTTAGAGTTATTTTGGCAACAAAATCAATTTTCGAATTAGTTTAATTAATATACCATGATCCCTAGGCTGTGGCTACTATTTCAGAAAAGTTCAGGGGCTAAAGCGCGAAAAGCTTCAAGACTCAGAGCGCAACTATGTGGACTGCGGGTTGAATCAGTAATAACCTAGGGTCTCATATGCATATTTACTCGGCCGAAAGGGTATCAGAGATCCAGCGCCCTCTGATCCACAACGGACGGCACAGATTAAATGGCTAGGGTCGCCAAACGGTATGCTCTGTGGATCCTCGGATCACAGATCAATGGCCCACATATCATGCGCACGGGTATGCACACATGACCGTTTATCAACAAATCAACGGTCCTGCTTGACCGAGTCGAAGCGGTAACCTAAGATTTAATCCTGGCCCTCTATTTCTAGATCAATGGCTGGCGCTCGCCCAGACGAATCAATGGCCCTGATTTAATCGCAGCTATCCGCTATGGATCCACTGGCCAGGATACCTTCTTCCACCCGGCGACAGCACACGACCAAGCTGCACGGTGCCCAGGCCGCTCACGGAGATACACACGCCGGTGAAGGGCGCCTCCCAGCCCGGTGACTAATCCACGAATTGAGCTCGTGCGCTACGCAATAAATAGGACATGACAAACAATCTACGACAGGTCTTACCTACGGCTTACGTGGTAGTCGAGGCTGGCCACGGTCAGGGCGGGTATCCGGCTGAGCGCCAACTCCGGCGACGAATTGCAAGCGCTCCGCTCCACAAATTCTTGATTCTAGCACACCTACTTCATCCACACGGCCCAGCGAACAACCGAGGCAACTCAGCGAGGTCCAAGCTGCCGTGGTCTGGTGATCCCCCCCAAGTTCTCCCCGAGGCCGCACACGACCGGAGCAGCTCGCGGCAGTCTAGGGGCATCGGGAACCTGGAGATTTGGCGAGGCAGTCTAGCAGAGATGCCGCGGACGCGAGGAGAGACCAGAGAGGGGGTGTGCCGAGCAGAAGGGATGGTGGCGGCATCTAGCGGTCCTGATGGCCAAGCGCTAAACACAGGAGAGGCGAGCGCGCTTGTTCTTATACCCCGCGACCAAGTCCGATTAAGGGCCATCGTTGGCGAGGATTTCGGGCGTTCAGTTTGATCCACACTGGCCAACGAACCGCGCGTAGCTACTATGACCCGGCCAGTTCGTGGAGGTTTGTTACGGACGGAATCCAGTTTGCGGCAGACTAGGAGCTCCGGTCGCGTTGGTTGGCGACGAGGGAGATAGAGCTGACCTGGTGGCCCCACCTGGCAGTGACACAGTGAAAAAGAAAAAGAAAAGGGGGCGCAAGTGGGCCGGCGGGGTGCTTTTCGGCCCAGCAGGCGCAGTGAAGAGGGAGTGGGCATGGGCCGGTTCGCGCTGGGTTAAAGGAAAGGTGGGCTGAAATGAGCTGACCGAGCCCAGTTGGTTCTTTTTTTTATTTTCCTTTTCTTTTTCTGATTTCTTCTCCCTTTATTTAAAAATTTGAATTTGAATTTAAATAGTGATGTGAACTTACACTCAAATTAAATATTGAAAATAAACTTAGTAGTATGAAAGGGGGTTTAATATGATTATTTCCTTTAGTATTATTTTTTTATAGTATCCTTTCTTCTTTTCTTCCCTCTCAAATTCAAAACTTCTTTTCAAACTTAAATTTAAATTTTGTGGTAGATTTGTCCTCGGATTATGGTGCACAATTAAGGTACCAAGTGTGACGATACATTTATATATATGTATATATTAGGTAAGTTTTATGCTCTTTCCCTTTAGAGTTTATTTCCAAGTACTATGATTGAGTTTAGATTAAATTCCTTAATCTTCATCATTCATGTGTCCTTATTAATTTTTTTATTATTAAATGCACAAGCAAACAAAACCCAGCATGATGCATGTATTATCTTCGGGTATTTCTTTTGTTAATCATGTGTTTGTGTAAGTGATATGTTCACATGAAATGATAAACATGGGTAACACATAGATATAGAGTATTATACTTTCTCTTTTTAGCCTTTCATACAAAGTGGGTGTTACAAATCCTACCCCCCTTAAAAGAATCTCGTCCTCGAGATTTAGGAAGAACGAGGGAAAAGATGGGGAAAATCTATGCGAAGCTCTTCTTCTCTTTCCCCAAGTTGCTTCATCTTCACCGTGGTGACTCCATTGGACTTTGCACATCTTTATCACCTTATTTCTTGTAACTCGAGTCAAAGTATCCAAAATCCTAATCGGGTACTCCGTGTAAGTCAAATCACCCTGAACACTGAGCTCTTCCATTGGTAACTGTTCCTCGGGAACACGGAGACACTTCTTCAGTTGAGATACGTGGAACACATTATGAACATCCGATAGACTATCCGGTAACTCGAGTTGGTATGCCATCTCCCCAACTCTTCTAAAGATCAAGAATGGTCCAATATAGCGAGGGGACAATTTGCCCTTAACCTTAAATCTCCTCATTCCACGAAGTGGTGACACCTTGAGGTACACACAATCTCCTTCTTCAAATTCCAGTGGTCTTCTTCTATTATCAGCGTAGCTCTTTTGCCTGGTTTGAGCCACTCTCAAATTCTCTCGGATTATACGAACTTGTTCTTCTGCTTCTTGAATCAATTCAGGCCCAAAGAACTGTCTTTCTCCAGTCTGATCCCAATACAAAGGAGTCCTGCACTTCCTCCCATACAAAGCTTCAAAAGGTGACATCCTCAGACTGGCCTGATAACTATTATTATATGAGAACTCAGCATAAGGTAGACTTTTATCCCAACTTCCTCCATGCTGAAGGGCACATGCTCTTAACATATCTTCCAAAACTTGATTAGTCCTTTCAGTCTGTCCATCAGTCTGAGGGTGATAAGCCGTGCTAAAATTCAACTTTGTACTCATGTTCTCATGAAAGCTCCTCCAAAATCTTGAGGTAAACTGTGATCCTCGATCAGACACGATCTTCTTTGGTACTCCATGCAAACACACAATCCGAGCCATATATAACTCTGCTAGCTGAGAACCTTTATAAGTGGTCTTGACAGGAATGAAGTGGGCCACTTTAGTCAATCTATCCACAATCACCCATATAGCATCATATCCTTTCTGGGTGCGAGGCAATCCAGTAATGAAATCCATACCAATCTCTTCCCATTTCCACTCGGGTATCTTAAGTGGATGTAACAATCCAGCTGGCCTCTGGTGTTCAGCCTTAACTCTTTGACATACATCGCACATAGCCACATGTGCAGCTACATCTCTTTTCAATCCATACCACCAATACTTCCGCTTCAAATCCTGATACATCTTAGTACTACCAGGATGAATAGAATAATCCGAGTCATGGGCCTCCTTTAGAATAGTCTCCCGAAGACTTTTAATATCAGGGACACACATCCTGTCCTTGAACCATACAGTGCCCTGCTCATCTTCCGTGAATTCCGGAACTCGACCTTCAGTAATCAGATCCTTAATCTCTTTTATTTTAGCATCACCAATTTGTCCTTTGCGGATCTCTTGCTCCAAAGTAGGTTCCACATCAATAGTAACTCCTTCAGTATGAGCAACTATCCCCAGGTTAAGTCTCCTGAAATCCTCAGCAATCTCGTCGGGTAGCTGGGCAACAATAGCTGAATGAACATGCTCCTTGCGACTCAAGGCATCTGCAACCAAATTTGCCTTGCCCGGGTGATAGTGAATCTCCAAATCATAATCCTTAATAAGCTCCAACCAACGGCGTTGCCTAAGGTTGAGATCCTTCTGAGTGAATATGTACTTCAAACTCTTATGATCCGTATATACTTGGCACTTAGTCCCCATAATATAATGTCTCCAAATCTTAAGAGCATGCACAACTGCTGCTAATTCCAAGTCATGAGTAGGGTAGTGCAATTCATGTTTCCGCAACTGACGAGAAGCATATG
This sequence comes from Zea luxurians, assembly GCA_029449295.1. Taxonomy (NCBI): domain Eukaryota; kingdom Viridiplantae; phylum Streptophyta; class Magnoliopsida; order Poales; family Poaceae; genus Zea; species Zea luxurians. The sequence goes on along the minus strand of JAOPSE010000051.1, from coordinate 10,021,158 downwards.
CAATCACATGACCTTCCTGCATGAGCACACATCCTAAGCCTTGGCCACATGCATCACAATAGATATCAAATCCTTTTTGTAAGTCTGGCATAACCAAAACTGGTGGCGACATCAACCTCTTCTTCAATAGATCAAAGCTGTCTTGACACTTCTCGTCCCACTTAAATTCTTTTCCTTTCTCCAAAAGCGAAGTCATAGGCTTAGCAATCTTAGAAAATCCTTCAATAAATCTCCGATAATAGCTTGCTAATCCCAAGAAACTCCGAATCTCAGTAACTGTAGTGGGTACCCTCCACTCCATTATCTCCTTAACCTTAGCAGGATCCACTGCTATTCCTCCATTAGAAATAATATGTCCAAGGAATGGTACCTTGTCAATCCAAAACTCGCACTTGCTGAACTTGGCATATAGCTGGTTATCTCGAAGCTTCTGTAGCACCAACCTCAGATGTTCCTCATGATCACTATCACTCTTGGAATAGATAAGAATATCGTCGATGAATACCACGACGAATCTGTCCAAATACTCCATAAACACCTTGTTCATTAAGTTCATAAAATAAGCTGGTGCATTAGTCAATCCAAACGACATAACTGTGAACTCATATAATCCATATCTAGTCGAGAAAGCCGTCTTGGGAATATCCGATGGTCTAATCCTCATCTGATGGTAACCGGATCGGAGATCAATCTTCGAAAATACTCTTGCTCCTCTCATTTGATCAAACAAATCCTCAATGCGGGGCAACGGATACTTGTTCTTCACCGTAACATCATTAAGAGATCTATAATCCACACACATCCGCTGCGATCCATCCTTCTTCTGTACAAACAAAACCGGTGCTCCCCAAGGTGAGGAACTCGGACGAATGTACCCAGCCTCTTGTAACTCAGTTAACTGCTTCTTAAGTTCCTTCAGCTCCTCTACGGACATCCTATATGGCCGTTTAGAAATAGGGGCGGTTCCAGGTAAGAGGTCAATAACAAACTCAACTTCTCTATCAGGTGGCATCCCTGGTAACTCCTCTGGAAAGACATCCGGAAAATCTCTAGCCACCCGGATGTTGTCACCAACAAACTCCTCAGGTATAAAGAACATTGCACGCATGGGTGAGGAGGTTACTGCAATATTAACTTGAAATCTTTCTTCTTTAGTGGTAGTGAGTTCTACGGTACCTCTACCACATGCTATAACGGCCTTTGCCTTTCTTAGCCATGACATACCAAGGATCAAGTCTGTACTGCTCTCTTCTAACAGTATACGGGTGGCCCATCTGGGTTAGAACACAGGTTAAGAAAGAAAGAATTGTAGACAAGGCGAGTAATTACGAGGAATGTTACTGCGGGGGATTTATTAGCTAAGTAGATTAATATTTTACCTACTAAGGCTAATTCAATACCTTATGTTGGTACATGCTAAGATGTTCATCTATAATAATTCAATCAATCAAAGAAGCAAATCAGGCATTTAGCATCAGCACAATCAAACAACATTTTTAAAGAAAATAGTTTTAAATTTTGTCTTGGGTTCCCTATCTCTTAAAAAGATCATAGTGGTAGGATTCCAAGGTGTGAAATCCATCTTTTCTTAGAGTAGAAAAGATAATATTAACCAGAGTAGAATAGTAGAAGGTGAGACAGGATCAAGATAAGTGTAGAAAGAATCAGAGTGAGATAAGTATAGAATGAGTCAGAGTAAGGTAAGTAGGAGAGGGTTTGTCCATTTCTATCTAGGTTTCGTCCTACAGTCAACATTTCCTCTGATACCACTTCTGTCACACCCGGCTTTAAGGAACAAAGCCAGGTGCATCTCATACATGCGCCAAGAAGACAACATATATAATAACAGAGTGTATAGAGATAAATGTCATAAAACATCAGAGTATTTATTACATAGCGGAAGACTTATTACAAAATAAAAGATAAAAGTAAAACGAACTAAGGATCGTCGGCGCCAATGTCAACTGAGAAACGCCACCTAGATCAGATCATACTCCTCGCCTTGTGGCTCCTCCTGAACCACCTGATCTTCTCCTGTGTGGGGGGGGGTGTGAGACAGCAAGGGTGAGCTCACACATGATCATAGCTCAACAAGTTGTGGGGAACCAGTGGACATAAACTCACAAAGGTGTGAGTTCATGTGATGTGTAAGGCTAATCAATGATAGGGGTTAAAGCTGAGCATTGCTTTTAAGTAGTTGGTCAAAATTTTATTAGCAATTACTAAGTGTAAGTAAATACCAAACCATAAGTAAAGTAATAGAACAAAATTAATAATAAACCCATGCAATGCAAATGACAAAATTGAATTTAAGTTCCATAATTTAAACATCAGAGAGTCCTGAGCTGCTCATGACCGCGAGCACGGCTAGTATACCAGTTTTACACTCTGCAGAGGTTGTACCCTTTACCCACAAGTCATGCTACCCATCTGCCAAGGGGTCGCGAGTCCCATACACCTCTACCTAGGAAGCGCGGCAGGGCAACACTACGAGGCCTTCACAAAGTTCCACTAGTTTCCGAAAACCCGCTACAGTTTATAGGAAGTTCCAATGCAGGGTTCCTGGCTGACCGCCATCGCAGCAAAATCAACCAGGGACCTCCCTACACTGACCACTCCCCTACTGCCCTTGCCCCTTTCGGGTAAGGTAGTCTTCCACTAGCTTTCCTAATTAGTCAGCCAAGGGCGTCCCATTAAACCCTTGTGGTGGCACGTGTTACTCAAGTTAAGCTCTATGTTCCAATTAACATTAATGAACTTGACATGAACATAAATAGAATAACAAGAATAATTGGAACATAGATATAATAAATGATTATCCCAAAACCATGTAAAGCAATAGCAAACTACCCAAGTGAATCAGGGGTAAACAAGGTAATGAGATAAACAATCTAGGGTGACCTATTGGGTCCCATCAAAATTAACCTATGCATGGATAAGTGATATTAAAGAACATTATTGGGTAAAAAGTGGTCAAGGGCACAACTTGCCTTCAATGAGCTCCTGCTCAGCTACTTCAACCTGCTGCTCACCAGGATCCTCAGCAACGGGCTCTTCTACTCACCACAATACAAACAAGCACAATATGCAGGGAAAAATTAACATCACACCAAACATAAGTACAAACAGAATAATAATGATCTACGCGAAGCTATGAGACTAACGCAACTTGAACGGATCAAATTGGAGTTAAAACGGAGGAGATACGAATTTCCTAAGGTTTTATGTGCTTGATACAAGATTAATTAAGAGAGAAATTCTATTATGAGTTTCATGCTAAGACAATGTTACTGAGTGATGAAAAATATTAAAACAAAATTATAGGAACTGAAAGGGGCTAAAAAGGAATTATAGTGAATTAGTTATGCATTTTCTAAGGTTTTTAGAGTTATTTTGGCAACAAAATCAATTTTCGAATTAGTTTAATTAATATACCATGATCCCTAGGCTGTGGCTACTATTTCAGAAAAGTTCAGGGGCTAAAGCGCGAAAAGCTTCAAGACTCAGAGCGCAACTATGTGGACTGCGGGTTGAATCAGTAATAACCTAGGGTCTCATATGCATATTTACTCGGCCGAAAGGGTATCAGAGATCCAGCGCCCTCTGATCCACAACGGACGGCGCAGATTAAATGGCTAGGGTCGCCAAACGGTATGCTCTATGGATCCTCGGATCACAGATCAATGGCCCACATATCATGCGCACGGGTATGCACACATGACCGTTTATCAACAAATCAACGGTCCTACTTGACCGAGTCGAAGCGGTAACCTAAGATTTAATCCTGGCCCTCTATTTCTAGATCAATGGCTGGCGCTCGCCCAGACGAATCAATGGCCCTGATTTAATCGCAGCTATCCGCTATGGATCCACTGGCCAGGATACCTTCTTCCACCCGGCGACAGCACACGACCAAGCCGCACGGTGCCCAGGCCGCTCACGGAGATACACACGCCGGTGAAGGGCGCCTCCCAGCCCGGTGACTAATCCACGAATTGAGCTCGTGCGCTACGCAATAAATAGGACATGACAAACAATCTACGACAGGTCTTACCTACGGCTTACGTGGTAGTCGAGGCTGGCCACGGTCAGGGCGGGTATCCGGCTGAGCGCCAACTCCGGCGACGAATTGCAAGCGCTCCGCTCCACAAATTCTTGATTCTAGCACACCTACTTCATCCACACGGCCCAGCGAACAACCGAGGCAACTCAGCGAGGTCCAAGCTGCCGTGGTCTGGTGATCCCCCCAAGTTCTCCCCGAGGCCGCACATGACCGGAGCAGCTCGCGGCAGTCTAGGGGCATCGGGAACCTGGAGATTTGGCGAGGCAGTCTAGCAGAGATGCCGCGGACGCGAGGAGAGACCAGAGAGGGGGTGTGCCGAGCAGAAGGGATGGTGGCGGCATCTAGCGGTCCTGATGGCCAAGCGCTAAACACAGGAGAGGCGAGCGCGCTTGTTCTTATACCCCGCGACCAAGTCCGATTAAGGGCCATCGTTGGCGAGGATTTCGGGCGTTCAGTTTGATCCACACTGGCCAACGAACCGCGCGTAGCTACTATGACCCGGCCAGTTCGTGGAGGTTTGTTACGGACGGAATCCAGTTTGCGGCAGACTAGGAGCTCCGGTCGCGTTGGTTGGCGACGAGGGAGATAGAGCTGACCTGGTGGCCCCACCTGGCAGTGACACAGTGAAAAAGAAAAAGAAAAAGGGGCGCAAGTGGGCCGGCGGGGTGCTTTTCGGCCCAGCAGGCGCAGTGAAGAGGGAGTGGGCATGGGCCGGTTCGCGCTGGGTTAAAGGAAAGGTGGGCTGAAATGAGCTGACCGAGCCCAGTTGGTTCTTTTTTTTATTTTCCTTTTCTTTTTCTGATTTCTTCTCCCTTTATTTAAAAATTTGAATTTGAATTTAAATAGTGATGTGAACTTACACTCAAATTAAATATTGAAAATAAACTTAGTAGTATGAAAGGGGGTTTAATATGATTATTTCCTTTAGTATTATTATTTTTTTATAGTATCCTTTCTTCTTTTCTTCCCTCTCAAATTCAAAACTTCTTTTCAAACTTAAATTTAAATTTTGTGGTAGATTTGTCCTCGGATTATGGTGCACAATTAAGGTACCAAGTGTGGCGATACATTTATATATATGTATATATTAGGTAAGTTTTATGCTCTTTCCCTTTAGAGTTTATTTCCAAGTACTATGATTGAGTTTAGATTAAATTCCTTAATCTTCATCATTCATGTGTCCTTATTAATTTTTTTATTATTAAATGCACAAGCAAACAAAACCCAGCATGATGCATGTATTATCTTCGGGTATTTCTTTTGTTAATCATGTGTTTGTGTAAGTGATATGTTCACATGAAATGATAAACATGGGTAACACATAGATATAGAGTATTATACTTTCTCTTTTTAGCCTTTCATACAAAGTGGGTGTTACAGAATGCCTCTGTTTTGGCTTCTTTCGTCGCGTGACTTGAACTTGCTTTCATTCTTCCTTTCAGCAAGCGGAGGCAGGGCCCAACTGGCCTGGCCCCCACGAAGGCCCTTAAGACGGTGCCGGCTTCTGCCGCCGGTGTCGCGGCGCGCTATGCCGGTTGGCTAGTCTCCGCACAGGATGCTCTCGAGCGAGGGGTCCAGGCGGCATGAGCTGCCATGGGGCAAGCCTCCTAGGCTGACCCCTCCGTCGGGGCGGTTGTCGTGCCGGGGGAGGCTGCTGATGCGGTCGTGGCCCTGAGCCCGCCTGACGTGTCGTCGGTGCCGGCGTCGACTTCTGCCGCTGTCGTTGCTGATTCGCCCGTGGAGCCGTCCACCGCCCCCGACGTCGAGATGGTTGTGGCGTCGCCGCTCGCGGTCGTCCCTGACCTCCCTGTTCCTGGCTCTGAGGAGGGGGCTAACGCTGTTGCCGAGGTCGGCGACCGGAAACCCGCCACTTTAGCCGAGGGGAAACCCAGCGCGTCGATGGCGATGGCGCCCGACGTGTTGACTGCAGGGGAACCTGACGCCTTAGCGGAGAAGCGCACAACACCGCGGCCCGTCTCGGGGGGCGGCGTCTTCACCCCCGTGCAGCGAAACCCCAATGAGTGGTGTGGACAGGCGTTCCGGTTCTGGAGCCACGGCGCCTCGAAACCCCTCCTCGTCCTCAACGATGAGCAGGAGGAGCAGTCTTGGGATGAGCTCCGCGAGTATGCCGAGGCGGCGATGGGGTCGCTTCGGTCGACCATGGAGATCCTTTCTAGGGACGTTCCCAGGGTCCTCCAGGTAAGGATTTCAGGCGCATGCCTAGGGTGGCCAGGGCATTCTTTATAACACCTTGTCTTCCTTGCTCAGGAACTGGCGGATGTAAGCACCACCAAGTTGCTGTTCATCCATCGCGAGAGCGGCATCTGGGGTTTGCTGCGGTCCCAGAGGGCCGCGCCCGCGCTTGCCAAGGCTAATGAGCGCCTCGCTCAACAGAGCATCGAGCTAGCGGACCTTCGGCTGCTCTGTGATGATCTAAAGCCGGAGGCAGCGGCGGCACGGGCAGAGGCGGCGTTGGCACGGACGGAGGCACAGTGGCTGCAGCTGGAGCTTGGCCAGGCCATCGACGAGCGGGACCAATCTTGGAGCCAGGCTGCCGAGACCGTGGGACGGGCTGAGGCCCTTGAGGGTCAGCTGGCCGAGGTGTCCGCTCGGGCCGGGGCCCTTGTGGTGGACCTGGCTGTGGCCGTCGGATCTGCCCAGTCTGCCCAAGTCGTGGCCTCGCAGGAGCGTGCCCGGGCTGAAGGTATGTCTCGCCTGCTTTGCAACTTCAATTCTGCTTTACTCTTCAACTCGTGTCTGAAGAATTTTGATCGGCTATCTGCAGAGCTTGAGAGGGCTCTTAATGAGTCCGCCAAGGCGCACGCCCGGGCGGCTGAGTAGACTGAGGCCGATCGTGTGGCTATGTCCGAGGCTATCTCGGGCTTTTACTGAGCCTTTGACCTCGACAACGTCCCCTCGGGTAGCTCCCCCAGAGTCATCTGCGGGCCTTGGGCGGCCATGTGCGCAGCAGACTCCGTGGGGCGTTGCATCACGGCGTTAGGCGGGCCTTCGCCGTGCTCGCTTCCCACTACAATGTGGACTTGGAGCGGGTCAGCGAGGGGTACTGTCTACCCAACGAAGACGAGGCTGCCTTAGCCGAGGTCCAGAGGCTTGACGCGGCCGCCGAGGGCCCGAGCGCGGTGCTGGCCTCCTCCTTCGAGGTGGAGATCCTTCCGCCCGCGTCGTCGTGTGAGGCTGGGCCAGACTTCGCCGAAGGCGGAAACGGCGCCGAGGGCGCAGCTGCTTCCCCTGCTGACGCCTGATCCTGCTGGAGCAGTTTATTTGTAGCATGCATGTGTTCATTGCGGCCGCCGAGGCCTAAACACTTTCATCGTCGTATCATAAAGCTGTGTTTTCTTTCCTCTTGTTTCGTGCGCCATGACTTGTTCGTTGGTAGTAGAACCACTTGTCCGAGCAAGAGTTACTTTTCGCGGAAGGTGACGAGTGGGGTATCCGTATCCCGGAGGCGTAGGAGTCCCTCGGCTCGGTCGGCCTTGCCGCTTACGTGTACTCTCGTCGTTTTTAGGATCCCACTATCGATACAGAAGTCGAAAGCACGAAAGGTTGTTTTGGTAGGAAATTTTTCCGAGGAAAATTTTGACGCAGAGGGGGTCCCCCCCTTCTAGCCCCTGAGGGTGGGTCGGGCTTTGCTGAGGCAAGGCTGACCCTTCCTTGACGGTTAGACTTTATGTATGCAAAGAAAGCGGAGTACATGAACGACTTAGAACATCTTAAGGGTAGAAGCGACGTAGCTATTGGATGTTCCAAGCGTTGCTGTAGACCTCGCCTTGGTCGTTGGCCAGCTTTTATGTTCCGGGCTTCAAGATCTTGGCGATGATGAAGGGCCCTTCCCAGGGAGGAGTGAGCTTGTGGCGCCCTCGGGCGTCCTATCATAGACGAAGCACCAAGTCTCCCACTTGGAAGCCTTGGGGCCGAACGCTTTGGGCGTGGTAGCGCCACAGCGACTGCTGGTACCGTGCCGAATGTAGTAAGGCGACTTCCCGAGCCTCCTCGAGCTGGTCCAGCAAGTCCTCTCGGCTGATCTGGTTGCTACGGTCGTCGTACGTCCTGGTCCTCGAGGAGCCGTATTCTAAGTCCGTGGGGAGGATGGCCTCGGCCCCATAGACTAGAAAAAACGGCGAGAAACCCGTGGCACGGCTCGGCGTCGTCCTCAGACTCCAGACTACCGAGGGTAGCTCTTTCATCCACCGCTTGCCGAACTTGTTGAGGTTGTTGTAGATCCTCGGTTTGAGTCCCTGCAAGATCATACCGTTGGCACGCTCCACCTGCCCATTCGTCATGGGGTGAGCTACGGCGGCCCAGTCCACACGGATGTGGTGGTCGTCGCAGAAATCCAGGAACTTTTTTCCAGTGAACTGCGTGCCATTGTCAGTGATGATGGAGTTTGGGACCCCGAATCGATGGATGATGTTGGTGAAGAACGCCACCGCCTGTTCGGACCTGATGCTGGTCAAGGGTCGGACCTCGATCCACTTGGAGAATTTGTCGATGGCGACCAGCAGGTGCGAGAAGCCCCCGGGTGCCTTCTGCAAGGGACCGACGAGGTCTAGACCCCACATAGCAAACGGCCAGGTGATGGGTATCGTCTGCAAGGCCTGAGCGGCAGATGCGTCTTCTTTGCGTAGACTTGACACCCCCGGTAGGAGCGTACAATCCTAGTGGCGTCAGGCACCGCGGTTGGCCAGTAGAAACCTTGTCAGAAGGCATTTCCCACGAGGGCTCGAGGTGCTGCATGGTGGCCGCAAGCCCCCGAGTGTATTTCTCGCAACAGCTCTTGTCCTTGGGCGATGGATATGCATCGTTGAAGGATGCCTGAGGGGCTGCGGTGATAGAGTTCCTTTTCATCACCCAGCAAGACGAACGACTTGGCGCGCTGAGCCAGCCGCCGAGCTTTGGTCTTGTCGAGGGGAAACTCTCCTTGGAGGAGATATTCCAGGTACGGGGTCTGCCAGTTCGGATCTGGCGCGACCCCATTCTGTTCCTCCTCGACGGGCAAGGCCTCTTCCTCGATGGCCGAGGGTACCTCGGGCTCGGCCGAGGGTACCTCGGGCTGGGCCGAGGCTTCCTCAGGCTCGGGCGCGTCGTCGACCTTGACGGATGGCTGATGTAGGTCTCCGGAGAAGACGTCCGGGGGAACCGTCGTCCGCCTCGAGGCTATCTTCGCCAGCTCGTCCGCAGTCTCGTTGTACCGTCGGGCGATGTGGTTGAGCTCCAGCCCGTAGAACTTGTCTTCCAGGCGCCGGACTTCGTCGCAGTAGGCTTCCATCCTCCAGTCGCGACAGTGGGAGTTCTTCATGACTTGGTCGATGATAAGCTGCGAGTCGCCACGAGCGTCGAGGCGCCGGTCCCCTAGCTCGATGGCGATGCGCAGCCCGTTACCAGAGCCTCGTAATCGGCCACGTTGTTTGATGCCAGAAAATGGAGGCGAATGACGTAGCGGAGATGCTTTCCGAGGGGTGAAACGAAGAGCAAGCCAGCGCCTGCCCCTGTTTTCATGAGTGACCCATCGAAGTACATGGTCCAGAGCTCGGGTTGGATTGGAGTTGTTGGTAACTGGGTGTCAGTCCACTCAGTCAGGAAGTCTATCAAGACCTGGGATTTTATGGCCTTCCGAGGAGCGAATGATAGTGTCTCGCCCATGAGTTCCACCGGGCACTTTGCTATCCTACCCGAGGCCTCACGGCACTGGATGACCTCCCCCAGGGGAAGGATGACACCACAGTCACCGGATGAGACTCGAAGTAGTGTCACAACTTTCGCCGTGTCAGAATCACTGCGTAGAACAGCTTCTGGATCTGTGGGTAGCGGACTTTGGTCTCGGAAAGCACTTCGCTAATGAAGTAGACTGGCCTCTAGACAGGCAGTGCATGCCCTTCTTCCCGTCTCTTGACTACGATCGTGGCGCTGACCACCTGAGTGGTCGCAACTACGTAGATCAAGAGGGCTTCTCCTGCAGCGAGGGGCACCAGGATGGGTGTATTTGTAAGGAGCGCCTTAAGGTTTCCGAGGGCTTCCTCGGCCTCGGGGGTCCAAGTGAAGCACTCGGCCTTCCTTAAGAGGCGGTACAGAGGCAAGCCTTTCTCGCCAAGGCGTGAGATGAAGCGGCTCAGATCCGCAAGGCATCCCATGACCCTCTGTACTCCTTTCAAATCTTTAATCGGTCCCATGTTGGTGATGGCCGCGATTTTCTCCAGATTGGCCTCGATACCCCGCTCGGAGACGATGAATCCTAAGAGCATGCCTCGGGGGACTCCGAAGACACACTTCTCGGGATTGAGTTTCACGCCTTTCGCTCTCAGACACTTGAATGTCGTTTCAAGGTCAGAGAGGAGGTCGGAGGCTTTCTTCGTCTTGACAACGATGTCATCGACGTAAGCCTCGACCGTTCTGCCGATGTGTTCTCCGAACATGTGGTTCATGCACCTCTGGTAGGTGGTGCCTACATTCCTCAAACTAAATGGCATTGTAGTGTAATAGTACATGCCAAAAGGCATGATAAAAGAAGTCGCGAGCTGGTCGGACTCTTTCATCTTGATTTGGTGATAGCCTGAGTAGGCATCGAGGAATGACAGGATTTCGCACCTAACAGTGGAGTCCATGATTTGATCGATGCGAGGTAGAGGGTAGGGAACTTTCGGACATGCCTTGTTTAGACCAGTGTAGTCTACACACATCCTCCATTTCCCATCCTTCTTCCTTACAAGAACAGGGTTAGCTAACCATTCGGGATGGAATACCTCTTTGATGAACCCTGCCACGAGTAGCTTGTGGATCTCCTCGCTTATGGCCCTGCGCTTTTCTTCGTCAAAACGGTGCAAGGTTTGCTTCACGGGTCGGGCTCCAACTCTGATGTCCAGTGAGTGCTCGGCGACATCCCTCGGTATGCCGGGCATGTCCGAGGGACTCCACGCAAAGACTTCGGCATTCGCGCGGAGAAAGTCGACGAGCACTGCTTCCTATTTGGGGTCGAGCTCGGAGCCGATCCGAACATTCTTGCTGGCATCGTTGCTAGGGTCGAGAGAGACAGACTTGACCGCCTCAACTGGTTTGAAGTTGCTGGCGTGCCGCTTCGCGTCGGGTGCCCCCTTGGAGAGGCGTTCCAGGTCGGCGATGAGGGCCTCGGACTCGGCGAGGGCCTCAGCGTACTCCACGCACTCCACGTCGCATTCGTACATGTGGCGGTACGTGGATCCGACGGTGATGATCCCGTTCAGGCCCGGCATCTTGAGCTTGAGGTAGGTGTAGTTGGGGACGGCCATGAACTTGGCGTAGCACGGTCTTCCCAACACCGCATGGTAGGTTCCTCGGAACCCGACGACCTCGAAGGTGAGAGCTTCCTTTTGGAAGTTGGAGGGAGTCCCGAAGAAGACGGGTAAGTCGATCCGTCCGAGGGGCAGGATTCGCTTCCCGGGCGCGATCCCGTGGAAGGGTGCCGCACCGGCCCGGACCTCGGACCTGTCGACCCCTAAGAGTTCCAGGGTCTCGGCGTAGATGATGTTAAGGCTGCTGCCTCCGTCCATGAGGACTTTGGAGAGCCTAACATTGCCGATGATCGGATCGACGACGAGCGGGTACCTTCCTGGGCTTGGCATGAAGTCGGGGTGGTCGCCTCGGTTGAAGGTGATAGGCTTGTCGGACCAGTCTAGGTAGACTGGCGCTGCCACCTTTACCAAGCAGACCTCCCGGCGCTCCTGCTTGTGGTGCCGAGCCGAGGCATTCGCCGCCTGCTCGCCGTAGATCATGAAGCAGTTGTGGACCTCCGGGAACTCCTCTTCCTTGCTACCCTCCTTCTTGTCGTTGTCATGGCCCTTGCCATCTTCCGCCGGGGGCCTGGTCTTATGGAAGTAGCGCCGGAGCATGACACATTCTTCAAGGGTGTGCTAGACGGGCCCCTGGTGATAGGAGCACGACTCCTTAAGCATCTTGTCGAACGCGCCAGCCCCTCCAGGAGGTTTCCGAAGGTTCCTGTGCTCGGCCGCAGCGACGAGATTCGTGTCAGCGACGTCGCGCTTCACTTGCGACTTGTTCTTGGCCTTCTTCTTCGTGCCCCACTGGGCGGATGCCTCGGGAGCATCTTTCTTCGGCTCTCCCTGAGGCTGCTTGTCCTTTCGGAAGATGGCTTCGACCGCCTCCTGACCCGAGGCGAACTTGGTGGCGACGTCCATCAGTTCGCTCGCACGGGTGGGAGTCTTGCGCCCCAGTTTGCTCACTAGGTCTCGGCAAGTGGTGCCGGCGAGGAAAGCCCCAATGACATCCGAGTCAGTAACATTAGGCAGCTCGGTGCGCTGCTTCGAAAACCACCGGATGTACTTTCGGAGGGACTCCCCTGGCTGCTAGCGGCAACTTCGGAGATTCCACGAGTTCCCAGGGCGCACGTACGTGCCTTGGAAGATTCCCGCGAAAGCCTTGACCAGATTGTCCCAGTCGGAGATCTGCGCAGGAGGCAGATGCTCCAGCCAGGCTCGGGGGCGTCGGAGAGGAAAAGGGGTAGATTACGGATGATGAGGTTGTCATCATCCGCCCCTCCCAACTGGCATGCCAGTCGGTAGTCCGCGAGCCACAGCTCCGGCCTCGTCTCCCCCGAGTACTTGGTGATGGTAGTTGGGGCTCGGAAACGGGCAGGGAACGACGCTCATCGTATGGCCTGGCTGAAGACCCGCGGACCGGGTGGTTCGGGCGAAGGACTGCGATCCTCCTCACTGTTGCAGCGTCCCCCACGCCTGGGAGGCTGGGATGGTAGCCTCGGCGCACCTTCTCGTCGAGGCGGGCTCGATGATCAAGATGGTGGTGCTCGTTGCCGAGGCGATCCCGGGTGGCGGTGCCTCGTCCCGCGTGCGCTCAGGATGGACCGAGGCTTCCCGAATGCGTCGGGAGGACACCACGTGATGCTCCGAGGGGTCAGCTCGCCTCCGGGTGGCGGAGCTCTCGGCTCGTCGAACTGCGGCGCCTTCTAAGAGATCCTTGAGTTCGCCCTGGATACGTCGTCCCTCGGTGGTGGATGGCTCCGGCATGGCTCGAAGTAGCATCGCCACTGCAGCTAGGTCCTGTCCGGACCTGCTGATGGCACAGGGCAGCGCTGCCCTGGCATTGTCGATGATGCAGCGCCGGATGTCCTAGGCCCGATGACAGGCTTCTCCGGTGAGTGTTCGGTCTGCCCACTCCTGTTCGATGTTCTGTCGAAGCTGCACAAGCCGGCTTGCTTCCCCGTCGACCCGGGCCTGCATCTCATGGATTTGCTCAAGCTGTATGTCCTGACCCCCCGTAGGGACTGGGACCACAGCTAGCTCCCGCAAGATGTCAACGCGAGATGCGGGCCTAGGGGGATCGTCAACCTCCGGCATACCGAGGTGGTTGCCTTCGTTGTGATCTCCCAGATCGACGTGGAAACATTCGCGACTTGGGCCATAACCCTCGTCGTCAAGGTCATGGCCATCGTCAGAACAACCGGAGAGGCAGTGGTCACATGCGGACATGAAGTCCCGCATGGCACCGGGGTCATTGAGGCCAGAGAAATCCCAACCAGAGTTGGGGTCGTCCTCTTCCTTGGATCCCGCTGGCCCAAAGGCCGAGACAGCTGTCAGTCGGTCCCAGGTCGACCACATGTGGTACCCCGGAAGGTTTGCATACGCCTTTATGGAGGCGCTCACCATAGCGGGGTCGCTAGGTGGATCGAAGCTGAACCGAAAAGGTACGGGATGGAAAACGGACGATACCTCTTGGTCGATGGACGGTGGTGAAGTCGTGTTGGGGGCGGAGCACACCGTCATCTCAGGTACGAGGGTAACGCCTAGCAGGTCCTTTGCGAGGGTGCTGACGTCATCAGTCCGCTTGGGGCTGACACGTCGTGGGGAAGTGACACCCGCCGTCGTCTCAGGTGCGAGGACAATGCCCGACATGTCCCCCGGGGGAGTGTCGGCATCATCGACTCGCTCTGGTGCGACAGCCGTCAAGGTGTCGCCTCCTGCGTGGCCATGGTTGCCTCGTCTCCGCCTCCTCCGGCGAGGAGGGTGGCGAGGACGACCGGAGTGCTCCTCTTCTGCAGCGGGGAGATGCTGTCGCCAAGCTCGCCGCCACCGGGCGAGTCGAAGACCGTCATTGTCGTCGCGCGGCGAGGGGAGGAGTACCATGTCGTAGCTGCCGTCGAGGGACATGAACTCGAGACTCCCGAAGCGGAGCATCGACCCAGGCTGAAGAGGTTGCTGAAGACTCCCCATCTGGAACTCAACGGGAAGGTGTTCGTTAACACGCAGCAGGCCCCTACCTGGCGCGCCAACTGTCGGCGTTTTGGACCCGGGGGGTCCCTGGACCGACGAGTGAAATCGCTGCGTGCCCCTGCCCAGATGGGTTGGCGCGGGATGGAACATAAGAGGTGGGATAAGCCTTGTATTATCCTGCACCAGGGGTGCCGCTCGTAGTAGGGGTTACAAGCGCATTGCGTGAGGCAGAGAGAGAGAGAGAGAGAGAGAGAGAGAGCGGGAGCCCGTTCGTCCGCTCCTTCCCCCACGCAAACCCCCCTCTAGGATGGCCCTGGACCTCCCTTTTACAGACGCAAGGAGAGGGTCCAGTCGTACAACGGGGGGTATAGCGATGTGCTAACGTGTCCAGCAGAGAGATGTCTAAGCCTTGTGTACATGCCAACGTGGCTGTCGGGGGAGAGCTTGAATCCTATACACGTGATGGCGTGGCCGTCGGAGGAGCGCCTGAGTCCTGTAGGGGCACAGCTGGCAGTGCGACAAGGATCCTGCTGACGTCTCCTTGCTGCCGTAAGGGGCTGAGAGCCACCGATGTCATGGTGCACGCGGGGCACCATCATTACCCATCGCCGGGGTAAGCCAGATGGGACGCCGGTCTTGTTCCTTGTAGCCTGAGCTGGCTAGGGATAGGGTAATGATGTATCCCCTGTTGGCGCGGTCGGTCCGAGCCCAAGGTCGGGCGAGGTGGAGACTTCTCTTGAGGCCAAGGCCGGGGTCAGGCGAGGACGCGATTCCTCCCAAGACCGAGGTCGAGGCCGAGTCCGAGGGTCGGGCGAGGCGGAGACCTCCTCCCGAGGCTGGAGCCTGAGGTCGAGGCCGAGTCCGGGGGTCGGGCAAGGCGGAGACCTCCTCCCGAGGACGGAGCCTGAGGTCGAGGCCGAGTCCGGGGGTCGGGCCAGGCGGAGACCTCCTCCCGAGGCCGGAGCCTGAGGTCGGGCGAGGCGGAGCTTCCTGTTGCGCCCGGGGCCGAACTTGGTGGTTGATCGTGACTTGTTGTCAGTCTTCGCCTGGGTGGTTGGCACGACAGTTGGAGTGGGGCGAGCGGCGCTGTTTTCCAGTCATATCGGACAGTAAAAGAGAGGGGCGAAGTGACTGCGGTCACTTCGGCCTGGCCGACTGAGGCGCGTGTGTCAAGATACGGCGTCAGGCGTCCCCTGCATTAAATGCGCCTGCGAAGCGGTCGGTTGGTGAGGCGGTCAGGCCAAGGTTGCTTCACAACGAAGCCTGCCCGAGCCGGGCTTCGAGAGAGCCGAGGAGGTGTCCGCCGCCTGAGGAGGCCCTCGGGCGAGGCGTGAACTCGTCTGGGACTACTGCTCCAGCCCAAGGCTGGGATCGGGTGAGGTCGCATCCCTTGGGTAGACGAAGCCTTGACTTGGACCGCGCTCGTCAGTGGGTTTGAGGGTGTTTACCAGCCGTGATTAGGAGTGTTGGGGGTACCCCTAATTATTGTACCCGATAATAGAAGATCTATGTGATTAAAATATTAAACTATATTATCAATTGGTTAGTACAAACCATATGAGAGGATATTATATCAATAACTAACTCAACTTTAATCTTAATTATAACTTGACTGGAGATTATATTTTAATCAAATTATGATTATAAGATCAGAATACTATATTAATATTAGAAAAGCAAATCTAGAAAGCATTAATTATTCAAATTAGTTACCTAATTACAAAAGTATGGGATATCATATAATAAATGTTGCTACTGCGTAGTAACTATTTATACGAAGCTAACGCGTCTGGACCGAGTCAATTCAGAATTAAAACAGAGGAGTTATAAATTTCTGAAGATTTTATGTATTTGATACAGGATTAATTATGTCACACCCGGTTTCAGAAGGCAAACCGAATGCGAACTATGTACGTGCCAGGATCAGAATTCACGTACAGAGCGATTACATAAATGAACATCATCGCATAGTGCTCGAATAATAACATAAAAGAGTATTAACTTATTACATCACAGAGTCAGAGACATCCACATAGTCATCGAATTAACGATAAATCAAAGTGCTAAGCGAAACGCAGTAAATATAGGGCCTTCACAGGCAGCTGACTGGGGGTTTGCCGCCAACCCACACCTAGAACTCGTCGTAGTCTTGGAACTCTTGGAAGTCTCCTTCCACGGCTTCATCTTCTCCTGAGCAGTGGTTGCAATGTGGACAACCTGGTGTTTTGTGGTAAAGCAAGGATGAGTACACATCAACGTACTCAGCAAATGTCCCGTTTGGCTGAAGTGGACTAGCTTTTATGTGGGGTTAGGCTCAAGCAGTTGCTTTTAGTTGGTCAGGTATTTATTGTTAGTAGAAGCCAGATTTTATCATAAAACCCAAGTTATAGTCCCAAAAAGTACCTCCTCAGAGAGGAAATACTAGAATTCATACTTAAAGTCACCATCATTAACCATCATCATTAAAGTCCCCATCTAAGGTGTATCCGAAGTATCTCTAATCAAAGAGGATCCCAAGGCTGCTCTTAACCGCGAGCACGGCTGATATATCAGTTTCCTTACCCTCTGCAGAGGTCGCACACTTTACCCATGAGCCGTGATTCCCGTTTTGCCCGGGGTTCATGACTCCCCATTGATCACTTCCTAGGTGGTCCGGCAGGGTATCACTACGTAGCCTTTACAAAGATTCCCTAGAGGTCATAGCCGCCTGTTAGGTTTCTCCAGTTTGATAAACACAGTACCCCTCCCCGCAGGAGGGTGACTAACCAAAGCAAAACGAAAGAACCTCGGCACCCAGCCTCGGCAGAGCAAGCACTGTGCCTGGACCCCATTGACGGCACGACGGCAAAGTAGCTACACCTCTAGTTCCTCTAATTAGTTAGCTAAGGGCGTCCCATTTCACCCTCATGGTTGCACTGTTATCTCGGGTGGTCTCTCAACGAACAGGTCCTTATGGAGAGGTACTCGGGAAGCAGCCTGAGCCCCATTTAGTGCCACAAGCTCATCCTCATCATATCCAGAATAAAAACATCGTATCATAAAGTAATTCTCATCATGTTCGTTGATTAGAGTAAAGCACTAGCATAGAGCTAGCCATGATAACCCAAAGGTAAACAAGGATAAGGTAAATAGAAAGCTAGTCAATCCTTAGGTTTCAATTAAGTAGTGCGGGACAGTGAATTATAAATAGATAGGACATAATGGGTTAGAGGACACTTGCCTTCACCAAGCTGCTGCTCAGGGACTTCTCCTGCAACTTCCTCGGGAAACACAGACTGCTCGTTGTCTACGCAAAGCAATCATTCATTCTATACACTTGGGAAATAACAAAAGAGCAATATACCAAACATGTGCAGCAGAGAGATCACAAGTTCAAATAGAAAAAGATTGGCAATATGGTGTTCCCTAGGTCTAGGGTAGATGACTATACAAAGTGATTCATTATTCACTAACCAGGTCTATGTCACTATCATATTGTTTAGATAAAGTTAGTTTAGTGGTGGGGTTAATCATTATATGGTGTTAAGTCTATAAACTTAAGTACTCCAATTTTTATTAGAGTCTACTATCTTTATTTTATTTCTATTAGGGTTCCAATAACATTAATTCTAAACTAGAGATCAACTATTAATTGGGACATAAAAACAGCAGGGGAACATTGTTTTAAACAGGTAGATAAAAACATTATGAACATTTTGCAATTTGAAGCACCTAATTTGGAGTTCATATGACAAAGTTATGAATTTTACAAGATTAGGGATTAAAAATACTCTTTAAATACTTATTCCTGATTAAATAAAAGTCTGAGGACCTATCTGCAAAATACCAGGGACGGCGGGTTAATTTGCAGAAAACAGAGGGTCTCTTTAAGAAATTTGCGCGGGCGAAGGGGTATCGGGCTCCATTGGTCGTTGGATCTCGGATCGACGCTCGAGATTAGATCGGCGGGCACACGCGCGAGCGCGCGGGGGCACGAGCGGCTGACAGGCGGGGCTGCGCGGGCAGGGGCTCGAGTGCGGACGGCTGATGAACGGGGCCCAGCGACAGGAGGGCGGGGTGCGAGGGCGGCTCTGGGCCAGCAGATTCCAGACGGACGGTTAAGATTAGACTTGGTTTATTTAAAAAGGAACCGTCCGATTTGAGATGGACGACGGGGATCGGGCGGCCGGCTTCGGCCCTCTTCTTCGCCCAGCAGAGGTGGCGGCGCCCGTACCCGCGGCGGGGAGCTCGCCGGAGACAAGGGGCGCGAGGGCTCTACGGGTCTTAGGGCGACCGGGATGGTCTGGGAGGTTAGGGAAGGCGTGGGGAACCCACTGGCGAGGGCTAAGTCGCGATAGGGGCACCGGAGGGTGGTGGACCATGGCGAGACGGCTCGGCGGCGGCGCCAACCGACTCCGACGAGAAATCAAGCACAACAGAGAGCAAGGGAGGGAAAAGGAGAGGGCATGGGAGGTTCCTTACCTCAAGGCGTACCGCAGGAACCTCTCGGTGGCGGTGAAGGCGCGACGATGGCTCGGGTCAACGGTGGCGGCACCGGGACTGCGCGGAGGACGGCGGGTGAGCGCGGGCAGAGGAAATCAGGGAGGGAGAGGAGAAATTGGAGCGTGTCCCGAGTTGCGGACGTCGAGGCAGAGCTCACCGAGGCGGAGGGCACGGTAGGGCTCCGACGTCGACGGGGAAACGGGCTCGGGACGACAGCGGACAACGGCGGTTCCTCCCTGGCATGCACGCAGCGCGGGGAGTTGAAATGAGGCTCTGCAGGTGTGCAAATGAGGGAGAGGGAGAGTGAGTGGGGCTCTGGGGTCTCAAGTGGCCGAGGGCGGGGCGGTTGCGAGCTCGACGCGCGACGTGGGCGCGGAGTCCTCGGTGTGCGCGTAGCTCGGGAGGGCGGTTACGTGGGGACGAGGGAGCTGACAGAGGGGGCCAATGAGCAGAGAGAGAGGGAGCAGGCGCACGAGCAGGGGAAGCGGCAGCACCGACAGGGCGGGCCCGCCGGGGCAGAGAGAGGAAGGGGGAGCGGGCGCGCGCGCGGTGGGCCGGCTGGGCCGAAGGGCCGAGGGGAAAAGGGGTTGCGGGGCACTTTACTGTGACACCCCAGGTGTCTATTTCGGGTTATGTCGGAAGATTAATCCTAATCTCGGATGCTCAGTAAAAATTTCTCTTTCTCGCTCACGTATGTCTCTGATTATCCAGATTATTCATTCACATTTCGCCGAATTTGGAGCTATTCGATCTCGACGAATACCGAATTTGGAGCCTGTTGAAACTTTTATTTCTCGGAACGAATGCAAACTCGGAAATCATTCTCGAATTTTAAATCTCATCTGAAGCTCATTTAATCAAACTCCCAACGGTTGTTATTTGATCTGTGTCTGAATCCAACTCCTCGAACTTTGATCGATGTCCGACTATTTTATCCGGGTCCGTATTCTCCAGCGGGATACTCAATATGTCATCCTCTAATTAATTCTTACTCGACTCGGTCAAATATCTCATGTCCGAACCGAACCCAAAACCTCGTATCGACATCGATTTTAAACTATTACGATTCGCCTTCTCCGGCTAAAATTCCAAGCCGATCAAATCTTAAGACGTTTTATTTTCGAATCACGCGTGAGAAATTATTGCCGAGCGAATTCAAATCCAACTCTCGACCGAATTAATCACTCAACCTTCCGTTCGTCCGAACTCTTTTCGCTCTGTTTCTCCGTAGCGACGAACTCCGCGAGGGCATTTTTATTCCGGAAAACAAATTAGCGCAGCCCGATAACGTGTTTGGGCCAGCCCAACCCAGCCCACTTGGCCCACTAAGGAAACCCTAACCCTAGCCATCTTCTATAAATAGGGGTGCTCACTTGGCAAATTTTCCACTCCCACCCCTCAAAAATTTTCAGCCACCACTCTCTTCTTCCTCCTCTCCCCCACACGCACAGCCTTCTTCCTTCTCTGTTCCTGGCGCAGCAGCAGGGAGCCGTGCTCCCCTCCATGGCGAGCAGCAAGCTGGTGCCCCTGCTCCTTCTTCCTCGACGCTGAAGCTCCTCCCTGGCGTCCATGGCACCGGCGTATCTCCAGCCGCCCCCTGCTCTTCCCTGCCCGTGGCCAAGGGACGCTCGGGACCCGACGCCCCTGCGTACGCTCCCTCCATGGCTCCCTGTTCCTTAGCTCCATGGGCGCGAGCCCCTTCTTCTACCTCTGGCCGGTGGCGAGCAGCAGCCCCACCTCCCTGCACCCTCCTCCTCCAACGCCGGCCACCAATCCACCATCTCCAGCCGGTGTCTTGCTCCTCCCTGCTCCCAGCCAGGGCGCCCAGAAAGTCACCCAGCCGAGCCCCCAAGCAGCACCCTCCCTACTCCCATGGCGCTCCCCTGTTGAAGCCCCATGCCGACACCCCCTGTTCCTCCTCTCTCTACAGGCGCCCTCCCCAAAACAGCAAGTTCCAGCGCCCCCTACATCTCCCATGGAAAACAGCAAGCCCCCACCGCGTCCTGGTGTTCTCGCTGCTCAGCTTGGCCTCGCAAGCTTGCTGTCGGGACAACCTAGCCGCTGCTCCACCGCGCGTACTACCTGCTCGACGATATGCGCAACCGGCTGCGTGTGGTCATGCTGGTGTTTTGCGCAGCGCTTGCGCGATGCCACCGATCTGCGCAGCGCCTACGAGTCGTCGTCGAGACCCGCGGTGAGCTCCCTGCTGCCCCGTGCTTTTTGTGTTAGATTAAAAGGCCGCACCAATGAATCACATAATAAATTGTGTAATGATTGTGTATGTCGTTAATCGCAGCACTTGTCGACGTCACACCTTGCGCATCGCTCGTCGGCAAAGAGCCCGAACTAATGGCATGCATGCGCGGCACGAGTCGGCCAGGTTGTTCGCCTTGAATGATTCGCGATCTGTTTTACTTACGTATTCGGTCGATGATGTGCCTGCGTGTTTTTATGCGTGTGAAAATAAATTGTACGAATGAACACGTATATAGAAGAAAATGAAGTAGAACAAGAACTCGAATGTTTTTATATTTTTGGTAGGATCACATTTGCGGTTAAAGAACAAGAGGTTGTTCGATGCGTGCGATTTGTAGTTTGTCTAATTATGTTTTGGTCGATGTGGTGTACATTGGTGTTGGAATGTGTGTGGGTATAAAAATGGTTTGGTTATATGCCGTAGCAAGGTTGCCTTCACGGTTAGGTAAGAAAACATGTTGTGTTGTCTAACGTGGTGAGTAAATTGGAAATACATGGGATGCGAGGATTTAATTAGTGCACGTAGGTGTGTGTGTGCCGTGGTGTGATATAGTAGTGGTGGCGTGAGATAATTGTTTGAGGTGTGCGGGTGTATGCCGTGATATGGTTACACTCGCAACGAGAAAAGATGTACACATTGGGTAACACGACGCTTAGGTTGTTGTTGTATAATCGAATAAAGGATGTATTATTAAGCTTGAATCAAAAATGTGGGGTACTAGTGGTACGCTAGACGGGTGGTGTCCAAATAAATTAACTGGTCGATATAGTAGTTGTCGTACGTGATTTGTTGTTAGTGAGTGGTTGAATTACGAGTTATGCGAGAATCATGTTAGAAACTAATGTGCGGCGTGTAACTATGCTCGGGTGGTAAACCATAGGTCGGTAGGTATTATTGGTGTCACTGGCAAATGGGGATGATTCTTGTTGTGCGATAAAATTTGAAAGGCAAAGAACAGGGGTAGTGTGTCGATCAAGTTAACCGGTAGGTTCTATGAACACGCTTGTGATGCTTTTATATGCATGATAAGATCGATGCCTTGTCGTCGTAGTCTTGGGGAATTTTTGGAAATGTGCTGGTGCTTTACTGATGGGGTTGTATGTACTTGTGATGTATTACAATAGCCATGTGTCGTGCAAGTATCCACAAATGGTGAAAGGTGGTGTATGTTGATAATTGGGAAATAGTCAGTCATTAGCCAACTCATGTTAAGTAGGAGTCGATGGCGTAAGTGATTGTGATATAAATAGGTGTGGTGTCACGGACTGCGATGATAATAGGCAAGCCGACGTGTATGTCGTATGGCGGGCTATGCCATTCCTTTGATTTATCAACTCGTTAGATGACTTTAGTTAAGCTCGTAGTCACGGTGAATTGCTTGTTGTGGTCTAAATGTGTATGGTTATGGTCGCGGATGAACAGTAGTAGTGTTCATGTGATGTCTAAATTAAAATGCAAATTAGTGTGTGAAGGGCGCATCGATACATGTATATGTACCGGGTCCGATTATTGTGGTGGATGTGTTGTTAATTGTGTGTGGTGATTCTAGCATACAAAAGGACACGGATAAAAATTTGTAAGCCTATTTGTTAGTCCTCATTTAATTAATTCAACTCTAATAAAGGGTAAAGTGTTAGAATAATTCAAGTACTTAGAACGCGGCAATTCTTGAATTGTATAGGAGCTGAAATTAATTAGTTGTTGTTTTGGGCTGCACGTACTGTTTTCGGTGTGCTGTATGTTTGATGAACTAAATTGTGTTTTCTCTAGATATGTGTTATAGAAAAGTTGTTGATAACATGATTATCTTGCTTGTACTAAAAATTGACAGCCATAAACCTGATCGTTTAGGAGTTGTGCTTTTCACAAGCCCAGCACCTGAATCTGTCGAATTTCTGAACTGATTTCAGAAATTGCAATGGTTGCTTAAGTTAATGTTGAAATCAATCATTGGTGGTCACAAGAAAGTTGTGGACAACTTTATTATCTTGCTGGTGTTAAAATTTGACAGCCATAGGTCTGACAGTTTAGAAGTTATGCTTTTTACAAATTCAGTAACTGAATCTGTCCAAATTCTGTATAGATTTCAGAAACTGCATTGTTTGCTCAATTTAATGTTGCAATCTGTTCATGGTCATTATAATAAAGTTGTAGAGGCTTTTCTTGTCTTGCTTGTGTTAAAATTTCATAACTAAAGGCCTGACGGTTTAAGAGTTATGAATTTTACAACTTGGTTGCTGTGTTCTGTCCACTGTCAGAACAGATTTTGAAAACTGTAATGTTTGATTTGATTAAACCTGGAATCACTTCATGGTGATTATAAAAGTTATGTAATGCTTTTGCCAAGCTTTCCAAAAAGTCTTGGATCACTCTTTTTGGTGGTCTGAAGCTTAAGTTATGAATGTTTCAAATATGAAGACTGAATCTATCCAGTTCTGGACAGCAAAGTCTTATAGTGATATTTATCCTTAGTTAAATATTGAACCGCCTTGATATGTCTATAAATAATATGTAGACAATTTTATTACCTTTCCAGAAAGTCTAGGATCAATTTGTTTGGATGTCTGAATCTTCAGTTATGGATTTTTAAAGTCACAGGTCTGAATCTGTCCAAATCTGGACAGCGCTGTTGTATTAGCACGTTTTGACCTTGCTAAGTGTTGAATCATGTTGTGATGAAAATACCAAAGTTGTAGTTCACTTTTTAAGCTTTCCAGAAAGTCCTAGTTTGATATTTTTGGACTAATAATTAAAGAGTTATGATTAAAACAAGTGACTGCTGTATTGCTGTCCAAAAATTCTGCTAGTGCTTATTTAGTGTTAGTTCACCCTTTTGGCTAAAAATGGTTGGTTAGCACTAAATTAATGTAGATTTGCCATGACTAAGCTTAATACTGCACGTGTGTCATGTTTTGTATGTTTCTTGCTGTAGTTGATTGTGATATAGGAGTCTATCGACATTGATGCATAGGTCCTCTATTGAACTTGTGTTGGGATGCTTTTTGTGTGCTTAATAGAAGAACTAATGAAAAGCCGTAGCTAATTAAATAAATGCTCATACTTGTGATGTCCTGTGTGTGTTGGTTAATTATAGGTAGTAATCGTCGTCCTTCCAGTGGTATTGATGTGGTGCGCTCGATTGAGTATAGATAGCTGATGCTAGCATGTGGTTGTTACGGTGTCTTAAAATTAAGTGCCTAGCTCGCTACCGTGTGTCTTTATATATCCTGTGCTACCTTGTGCTATTTCATTATATTCATACATATGCATCCTGCATCTCATTTAGGACCGAGAGGCGATGATCGTGCAAGTGATGTGGTGCCAACCACAAGTTGCAGATGGTGGACAACATAAGGAAGGGTGGACATAACCAGTAGATGCTCGCCAAGCGAGTGCCACCCCAGCAAACACTGCCTAAGTGTTAAATTAAAGGCAAGCCCCGGTTTTATGCATAACCGTTCTATATATGCTATTTTACTGCACTTAATGATTGTAGGTTTGTACTGTGCACTTAAGTGTAGGAGTTGACTGAAACCTTAGCTGCATGAACTCAGGATTCCTTTTGAGATGGATACTAGTATGCTAGGTCGAGTAGCTGCTTTATTAAGTAGGATCTCGGTAGAAGTCGAGTGATTTTTCTAGCACTCGCGCGAGGTCAGGAAATTGGTTGTATCCACTTTCTTATCATAATGACACTGGGTTGTGGACAACAATCCATGGGGATTGGTTGTCCACGGGATGAAAATTGGAATAAGGATTAGGGTGTGGTACCGTGTGTCAAGCGTTTGAACGTACTAAACACATACCGAGAAATATGGTAAATCGGTAAGCCTAGTACCTGAGTGAACCTGCCCGCAGATTGCCCTCCTCACGCGACCTGAGACGTGGTCTCCCATTCCGGTTATGGTGGGTACAAGTGCGGTCACTGCACGACGGCAGTCGGGGTCAGTGGGGCATTGTATGCCAAGGCGGTGAGCCCCTTTCTGTTGCCAGGGAATCGATGGGGACGGTTGATGTGCGTGGGGACGGAGTGCCTCGCCACGTCGTGTGTTTGGGTTTACCTTGCAAGGATAAAAACTCGATTCGAATCGTCTGCTTCTCGCAGCTAATGAGACTGCTTGATCCATGCTGCTACATTGAGTAACAAGTGGAAATATGATGAGTTGACACAAGTTGTTGATTGCTAAATATGTTTGATACCATGTATGAGTAGATAGTACACATTTAGCCTTAAGAGAGTCACACTTAAACTTGACAAAGTTAAAAACTTGATTTAGAAACTCAGCTAGTGCTTTTGGCAACCAAACCCCACAGCCAAACAGCTGCATGTCTAGAGGTAGAGGAGTAGACTCCTCACACCGGGTAAGTCTAGCTGAGTATTAGTATACTCAGCCTTGCTTGTGGCATAATTTTTGCAGGTACCTCCTTGCTTTGGTTGTTGGTGTGACTTGGCCTTCATCCCTGCCACCGGGATAGATGGTCGAGAGGGTTATTGCTTCCGCAGGAGAGGACCCGGAGGAGTAGCGTGGCCAGGCTTCGCCATGTTACTCGGGTTTTTTCCGTTAGTTATTTCCGCTGCATTAAAATTTATGGTTATTATTTCTGAAACTCCGATAATGTAATCACTAATGATACTTACTAAATTTGTGGTATTATGTTTTATTGTATTTCTCTGTGCCTCACCTTCGAGTGAGCTAGTGGTATTCAATCCTGGTAAGTGGCTTTATCGGACTAGATCCGAGGGACTGACGGGTTATTCCGGTTTAAGTGTGTTGCTGCCCTTAAGGGTGCGACTTGGACACTTAAGTTGGAATAATTCGGGCGGTTCCGCCACAGCTGGTATCGGAGCGAATACCAGTACAGAGAAGTCAATAAGTCATGATTACCAACCTTTTCTAAAGTAAAACTTGCTAGAAACCAATGTTGGATAGACCGTTAGGACGATACGGATAGATCTTAGACGTGAAGCCTTAGGAAATAGATGGGTAGCTAGGTGGCTATGTATATAGGCCATAAAGGCTACTACTACTATTAATAGGGATGCTGTAGAAGCACCCGAAGAATTAGTTAGGACTGAGAAGACGACTAGAATGAGCATGCATCATGATTGTCGTATAATTGTCTCTTGTGCATTAACATGCTTCTCTCACCTTTATTCCGATAATAAAAACTTGGGAATAATGTGATGTACTGCTACGTTAGAAATGCCTTACCTTGTGTCGGATTGGTAAGTCTTAATTAGGTCGTGATATGTGTTTCTCTTGCCTTGCTTTCTAGAAGGTACGATAGTTGTTCAGTCCATTTTGCCTCAAAAAAATGTTGTCTGTCCTGCTCATGAAAAGACCCCCTTCCCCAAATGATCTAGTGGTTCCCTAGTGAAACCCAAAAAAAAAACAAACAAATCAAATCACGTGCTTGTTTTGATGTCTCTAGCCCTTGTGTGTTTTACACTTGAAATTGCACCTGCACAACTTATAGACACCCACAGCTTAACCGTTAGACCAACCTAAGTCTCCTTGTGCACTTGTTGTGTCAAAAAAAATTTCTTTGGTGTCTAGTAGCGCAAACCGCGTCCAAGCCATGTTTCTTTCCATAAAAAAAATCCTTGCCCCTAAAACTTCATAGCATTCCTGTTGATCATCTAGCTGATCTTGTTGCCTACCTCTCCTTTCGCATGGATCTGGTGATCTTTTTCCCTATGAATCATGTTGTGGTTTATCATCCAAATCTCTGGATCCCTTAATGATTCTGCCCTATTATCTGGTTATCTGCTATAACCCATTCTCAAGTATCAGATGTTGATCTTGACTAAATCTCTCATTTCTGGTCATTCTCATACCCCCTTCTCCGAGGATCATGACGCTTGTTTTATCAACTTATCTCTAAACGGCATATCCATGTGGATTAGTGGATGTTGCTGTTATCTTTGGATCTCTCATGTCTCTAAAAGCTTATCAATCTCGATCTCATGGTTGGTTCCTCCTCATATTAAATATTGTATCAATCTTTGGCTGATAATCCCCGTGATGATCATAAAATAGTTCTCTGAGTTGAAGAAAATTCTCATGTGAGGCTCTTTTGCCGACAATCGTTGCTTCAACTCCGATCACATTCTTATTTTCTGAGCCATACTCTCATGGGCTCCATCTAATTCTGCCACATGGATTTATCGTTGGTTGCGTTTGGTAATGGTGTTATGACTAACGACCGATGGTGCCGTGACGACACCGAGAGCCTACTATGGTGCACACATGGTTGAGCTGCTCGGCACGCGCTGGTATCGCGGTTAATAGTCGTGATCCATTACGAGACTATACTGATGTGCTATATTTTGTGGATATTCTCTCAAAGTGATCGCTGCATTTTGTCTCAATATGTCGCGATATTCTAACCAAATCTGTCTTCAGTATATTGTCAGATCCCATCTCATGAATTTGCATTTATCTTCAGTCTGGGAGTTACATGCTTCTCCACCCTTGAAGACCCTCATCTGAATCTCGGGACGAGATTCTTTTTAAGGGGGGAAGGCTGTGACACCCCAGGTGTCTATTTCGGGTTATGTCGGAAGATTAATCCTAATCTCGGATGCTCAGTAAAAATTTCTCTTTCTCGCTCACGTATGTCTCTGATTATCCAGATTATTCATTCACATTTCACCGAATTCGGAGCTATTCGATCTCGACGAATACCGAATTTGGAGCCTGTTGAAACTTTTATTTCTCAGAACGAATGCAAACTCAGAAATCATTCTCGAATTTTAAATCTCATCTGAAGCTCATTTAATCAAACTCTCAACGGCTGTTATTTGATTTGTGTCTGAATCCAACTCCTCGAACTTCGATCGATGTCCGACTATTTTATCCGGGTCCGTATTCTCCAGCGGGATACTCAATATGTCATCCTCTAATTAATTCTTACTCGACTCGGTCAAATATCTCATGTCCGAACCGAACCCAAAACCCCGTATCGACATCGATTTTAAACTATTACGATTCGCCTTCTCCGGCTAAAATTCCAAGCCGATCAAATCTTAAGACGTTTTATTTTCGAGTCACGCGTGAGAAATTATTGTCGAGCGAATTCAAATCCAACTCTCGACCGAATTAATCGCTCAACCTTCCGTTCGTCCGAACTCTTTTCGCTCTGTTTCTCCGTAGCGACGAACTCCGCGAGGGCATTTTTATTCCGGAAAATAAATTAGCGCAGCCCGATAACGTGTTTGGGCCAGCCCAACCCAGCCCACTTGGCCCACTAAGGAAACCCTAACCCTAGCCATCTTCTATAAATAGGGGTGCTCACTTGGCAAATTTTCCACTCCCACCCCTCAAAAATTTCCAGCCGCCACTCTCTTCTTCCTCCTCTCCCCCACACGCACAGCCTTCTTCCTTCTCTGTTCCTGGCGCAGCAGCAGGGAGCCGTGCTCCCCTCCATGGCGAGCAGCAAGCTGGCGCCCCTGCTCCTTCTTCCTCGGTGCTGAAGCTCCTCCCTGGCGTCCATGGCACCGGCGTATCTCCAGCCGCCCCCTGCTCTTCCCTGCCCGTGGCCAAGGGACGCTCGGGACCCGACGCCCCTGCGTACGCTCCCTCCATGGCTCCCTCTTCCTCAGCTCCATGGGCGCGAGCCCCTTCTTCTACCTCTGGCCGGCGGTGAGCAGCAGCCCCACCTCCCTGCACCCTCCTCCTCCAACGCCGGCCACCAATCCACCATCTCCAGCCGGCGTCTTGCTCCTCCCTGCTCCCAGCTAGGGCGCCCAGAAAGTCCCCCAGCCGAGCCCCCAAGCAGCACCCTCCCTACTCCCATGGCGCTCCCCTTTTGAAGCCCCATGCCGACACCCCCTGTTCCTCCTCTCTCTACCGGCGCCCTCCCCAAAACAGCATGTTCCAGCGCCCCCTACATCTCCCATGGAAAACAGCAAGCCCCCACCGCGTCCTGGTGTTCTCGCTGCTCAGCTTGGCCTCGCAAGCTTGCTGTCGGGACAACCTAGCCGCTGCTCCACCGCGCGTACTACCTGCTCGACGATATGCGCAACCGGCTGCGTGTGGTCATGCTGGTGTTTTGCGCAGCGCTTGCGCGACGCCACCGATATGCGCAGCGCCTACTAGTCGTCGTCGAGACCCGCAGTGAGCTCCCTGCTGCCCCATGCTTTTTGTGTTAGATTAAAAGGCCGCACCAATGAATCACATAATAAATTGTGTAATGATTGTGTATGTCGTTAATCGCAGCACTTGTCGACGTCACGCCTTGCGCATCGCTCATCGGCAAAGAGCCCGAACTAATGGTATGCATGCGCGACATGAGTCGGCCAGGTTGTTCGCCTTGAATGATTCGCGATCTGTTTTACTTATGTATTCGGTCGATGATGTGCCTGCGTGTTTTTATGCGTGTGAAAATAAATTGTACGAATGAACATGTATATAGAAGAAAATGAAGTAGAACAAGAACTCGAATGTTTTTATATTTTTGGTAGGATCACATTTGCGGTTAAAGAACAAGAGGTTGTTCGATGCGTGCGATTTGTAGTTTGTCTAATTATGTTTTGGTAGATGTGGTGTACATTGGTGTTGGAATGTGTGTGGGTATAAAAATGGTTTGGTTATATGCCGTAGCAAGGTTGCCTTCACGGTTAGGTAAGAAAACATGTTGTGTTGTCTAATGTGGTGAGTAAATTGGAAATACATGGGATGCGAGGATTTAATTAGTGCACGTAGGTGTGTGTGTGCCGTGGTGTGATATAGTAGTGGTGGCGTGAGATAATTGTTTGAGGTGTGCGGGTGTATGCCGTGATATGGTTACACTCGCAACGAGAAAATATGTACACATTGGGTAACACGACGCTTAGGTTGCTGTTGTATAATCGAATAAAGGATGTATTATTAAGCTTGAATCAAAAATGTGGGGTACTAGTGGTACGCTAGACGGGTGGTGTCCAAATAAATTAACTGGTCGATATAGTAGTTGCCGTACGTGATTTGTTGTTAGTGAGTGGTTGAATTACGAGTTATGTGAGAATCATGTTAGAAACTAATGTGCGGCGTGTAACTGTGCTCGGGTGGTAAACCATAGGTCGGTAGGTATTATTGTGTCGCTGGCAAATGGGGATGATTCTTGTTGTGCGATAAAATTTGAAAGGCAAAGAACAGGGGTAGTGTGTCGATCAAGTTAACCGGTAGGTTCCGTGAACACGCTTGTGATGCTTTTATATGCATGATAAGATCGATGCCTTGTCGTCGTAGTCTCGGGGAATTTTTGGAAATGTGCTGGTGCTTTACTGATGGGGTTGTATGTACTTGTGATGTATTACAATAGCCATGTGTCGTGCAAGTATCCACAAATGGTGAAAGGTGGTGTATGTTGATAATTGGGAAATAGTCAGTCATTAGCCAACTCATGTTAAGTAGGAGTCGATGGCGTAAGTGATTGTGATATAAACAGGTGTGGTGTCGCGGACTGCGATGATAATAGGCAAGCCGACGTGTATGTCGTATGGCGGGCTATGTCATTCCTTTGATTTATCAACTCGTTAGATGACTTTAGTTAAGCTCGTAGTCACGGTGAATTGTTTGTTGTGGTCTAAATGTGTATGGTTATGGTCGCGGATGAACAGTAGTAGTGTTCATGTGATGTCTAAATTAAAATGCAAATTAGTGTGTGAAGGGCGCATCGATACATGTATATGTACCGGGTCCGATTATTGTGGTGGATGTGTTGTTAATTGTGTGTGGTGATTCTAGCATACAAAAGGACACGGATAAAAATTTGTAAGCCTATTTGTTAGTCCTCATTTAATTAATTCAACTCTAACGAAGGGTAAAGTGTTAGAATAATTCAAGTACTTAGAACGCGGCAATTCTTGAATTGTATAGGAGCTGAAATTAATTAGTTGTTGTTTTGGGCTGCACGTACTGTTTTCGGTGTGCTGTATGTTTGATGAACTAAATTGTGTTTTCTCTAGATATGTGTTATAGAAAAGTTGTTGATAACATGATTATCTTGCTTGTACTAAAAATTGACAGCCATAAACCTGATCGTTTAGGAGTTGTGCTTTTCACAAGCCCAGCACCTGAATCTGTCGAATTTCTGAACAGATTTCAGAAATTGCAATGATTGCTTAAGTTAATGTTGAAATCGATGATTGGTGGTCACAAGAAAGTTGTGGACAACTTTATTATCTTGCTGGTGTTAAAATTTGACAGTCATAGGTCTGACAGTTTAGGAGTTATGCTTTTTACAAATTCAGTAACTGAATCTGTCCAAATTCTGTACAGATTTCAGAAACTGCATTGTTTGCTCAATTTAATGTTGCAATCTGTTCATGGTCATTATAAGAAAGTTGTAGAGGCTTTTCTTGTCTTGCTTGTGTTAAAATTTCATAACCAAAGGCCTGACGGTTTAAGAGTTATGAATTTTACAACTTGGTTGCTGTGTTCTGTCCACTGTCAGAACAGATTTTGAAAACTGTAATGTTTGATTTGATTAAACCTGGAATCACTTCTTGGTGATTATAAAAGTTATGTAGTGCTTTTGCCAAGCTTTCCAAAAAGTCTTGGATCACTCTTTTTGGTGGTCTGAAGCTTAAGTTATGAATGTTTCAAATATGAAGACTGAATCTGTCCAGTTCTGGACAGCAAAGTCTTATAGTGATATTTATCCTTAGTTAAATATTGAACCGCCTTGAGATGTCTATAAATAATATGTAGACAATTTTATTACCTTTCCAGAAAGTCTAGGAACAATTTGTTTGGATGTCTGAATCTTCAGTTATGGATTTTTAAAGTCACAGGTCTGAATCTGTCCAAATCTGGACAGCGCTGTTGTATTAGCACGTTTTGACCTTGCTAAGTGTTGAATCATGTTGTGATGAAAATACTAAAGTTGTAGTTCACTTTTTAAGCTTTCCAGAAAGTCCTAGTTTGATATTTTTGGACTAATAATTAAAGAGTTATGATTAAAACAAGTGACTGCTGTATTGCTGTCCAAAAATTCTGCTAGTGCTTATTTAGTGTTAGTTCACCCTTTTGGCCAAAAATGGTTGGTTAGCACTAAATTAATGTAGATTTTCCATGACTAAGCTTAATACTGCACGTGTGTCATATTTTGTATGTTTCTTGCTGTAGTTGATTGTGATATAGGAGTCTATCGACATTGATGCATAGGTCCTCTATTGAACTTGTGTTGGGATGCTTTTTGTGTGCTTAATAGAAGAACTAATGAAAAGTCGTAGCTAATTAAATAAATTCTCATACTTGTGATGTCCTGTGTGTGTTGGTTAATTATAGGTAGTAATCGTCGTCCTTCCAGTGGTATTGATGTGGTGCGCTCGATTGAGTATAGATAGCTGATGCTAGCATGTGGTTGTTACGGTGTCTTAAAATTAAGTGCCTAGCTCGCTACCGTGTGTCTTTATATATCCTGTGCTACCTTGTGCTATTTCATTATATTCATACATATGGATCCTGCATCTCATTTAGGACCGAGAGGCGATGATCGTGCAAGTGATGTGGTGCCAACCACAAGTTGCAGATGGTGGACAACATAAGGAAGGGTGGACATAACCAGTAGATGCTCGCCAAGCGAGTGCCACCCCAGCAAACACTGCCTAAGTGTTAAATTAAAGGCAAGCCCCGGTTTTATGCATAACCGTTCTATATATGCTATTTTACTGCACTTAATGATTGTAGGTTTGTACTGTGCACTTAAGTGTAGGAGTTGACTGAAACCTTAGCTGCATGAACTCAGGATTCCTTTTGAGATGGATACTAGTATGCTAGGTCGAGTAGCTGCTTTATTAAGTAGGATCTCGGTAGAAGTCGAGTGATTTTTCTAGCACTCGCGCGAGGTCAGGAAATTGGTTGTATCCACTTTCTTATCATAATGACACTGGGTTGTGGACAACAATCCATGGGGATTGGTTGTCCACGGGATGAAAATTGGAATAAGGATTAGGGTGTGGTACCGTGTGTCAAGCGTTTGAACGTACTAAACACATACCGAGAAATATGGTAAATCGGTAAGCCTAGTACCTGAGTGAACCTGCCCACAGATTGCCCTCCTCACGCGACCTGAGACGTGGTCTCTCATTCCGGTTATGGTGGGTACAAGTGCGGTCACTGCACGACAGCAGTCGGGGTCAGTGGGGCATTGTATGCCAAGGCGGTGAGCCCCTTTCTGTTGCCAGGGAATCGATGGGGACGGTTGATGTGCGTGGGGACGGAGTGCCTCGCCACGTCGTGTGTTTGGGTTTACCTTGCAAGGATAAAAACTCGATTCGAATCGTCTGCTTCTCGCAGCTAATGAGACTGCTTGATCCATGCTGCTACATTGAGTAACAAGTGGAAATATGATGAGTTGACACAAGTTGTTGATTGCTAAATATGTTTGATACCATGTATGAGTAGATAGTACACATTTAGCCTTAAGAGAGTCACACTTAAACTTGACAAAGTTAAAAACTTGATTTAGAAACTCAGCTAGTGCTTTTGGCAACCAAACCCCACAGCCAAACAACTGCATGTCTAGAGGTAGAGGAGTAGACTCCTCACACCGGGTAAGTCTAGCTGAGTATTAGTATACTCAGCCTTGCTTGTGGCATAATTTTTGCAGGTGCCTCCTTGCTTTGGTTGTTGGTGTGACTTGGCCTTCATCCCTGCCACCGGGATAGATGGTCGAGAGGGTTATTGCTTCCGCAGGAGAGGACCCGGAGGAGTAGCGTGGCCAGGCTTCGCCATGTTACTCGGGTTTTCTCCGTTAGTTATTTCCGCTGCATTAAAATTTATGGTTATTATTTCTGAAACTCCTATAATGTAATCACTAATGATACTTACTAAATTTATGGTATTATGTTTTATTGTATTTCTCTGTGCCTCACCTTCGAGTGAGCTAGTGGTATTCGATCCTGGTAAGTGGCTTTATCGGACTAGATCCGAGGGACTGACGGGTTATTCCGGTTTAAGTGTGTTGCTGCCCTAAAGGGTGCGACTTGGGCACTTAAGTTGGAATAATTCGGGCGGTTCCGCCACATTTACCCTTTTCTTTTATGTCGGAAATTGTTTTCCTTTTTCTTTTTATTTACTCCATTTGACTCAAATCCAAATATGCCACAATTTCAAATTAGCACCCTCAAGCATATGCATAAAACAAAAGTGGAGTTTAGGGTTCAACATGACGCAACATTTCATACTCCCTTGGAGTTTAGCCTACTAGATTATAATTACATTTACAAATAAAAATAACCACTCTTCTTCTATAGAAAAGAGAAAGAGGAGATTGGGGAAGATGAGAAGAGAAGAGTAACACCTGAATTTGTGAATATGAACAAAGAAATTTTATACCCCAAATTCAGGGTGTTACAAACCTATCCCCCTTAAAAGAATCTCGCCCCGAGATTCAAGGTTGGTCAGCAAAGAGTTCAGGGTATTTGGCTTTCAGATCATCTTCTCGTTCCTAGGTTGCTTCTTCCTCAGAGTGGTGACCCCATCTGACTTTGCACATCCTGATGGTGTTACTCCGGGTGACTCTGTTTGCAAACTCTAGAATTTGCGTTGGCTTCTCTATGTATGTCAGATCCTCTTGGACTTCCAAATCCTCCACTGGCAACTGTTCTTCTGGTACTCGCAGACACTTCTTCAATTGCGACACGTGGAACACATTGTGCACTGCCGACAGACTTTCTGGCAGGTTGAGCTGGTAGGCCACTTCTCCACGCTTTGCTTGAATCTGATATGGTCCAACATACCGGGGTGCTAACTTGCCCTTGACTCCGAACCTTCTGACTCCTCTGATAGGTGACACCTTCAGATAGACGTAATCTCCCACTTCAAAACTCAGTTCTCTTCTCCTTCTGTCAGCATAGCTTCGCTGCCTTGATTGTGCTATCTTCAGATTCTCCCGAACCATTTTGATGTTCTCTTCGACTTCAAGCAAAATGTCGGGGCCAAACACCTGTCTCTCCCCAGGCTGGTCCCAATGCAGCGGAGTCCTACAACTCCGTCCATAGAGCGCCTGAAATGGTGACATCTTCAAGCTGGCCTGGAAACTATTGTTGTAGGAGAATTCTACATAAGGTAACCTTTTGTCCCATCCTGACTTGTCTTGCAACGCACAGGCTCTCAACATATCTTCTAGGATCTGATTAGTTCTTTCAGTCTGACCGTCTGTCTGCGGGTGATAAGCCGAACTGAAGTTCAAATGCGTGCCCAAAGCTTCTTGTAGCTGCTGCCAAAAATGAGAGGTGAATTGTGTTCCTCGATCTGACACTATCTTCTTCGGTACACCATGTAGGCAGACTATCCGGGACATGTATATGTTGGGGACTTGTTCTCAAATGCTAAGAGTTAAGAACAAGGCAACATAAAAAGTGTTAAATGTTAAATTCCTTCGCCCTTATAAACATTATGCCCTTTCGGATATAATGAATTCCGGACGAAGGTTACGAAGGAAAAGACCTTCGTAAGATCGAGAGATGGAAAAAAAGAACACATATATGAAACATGAATAATGATACGAATATTATCATCAACTTTTTTTTATTACCAAATTCATAAAGACAAATTATAAATGTACCTTCAGATTGATGAAAAGTAAAGGTACAGACGTGATGCAAAAAGCGTATGCCAAGTCAGCCTGAACAGTACGGGAGTACTGTTCATCTATTTATAGGCACGGGACGCAGCCCATGTAAAATTACATTGATGCCCTTTACATATATCAATAACTCTATAGCAACTCTTTGAGGTTTAATTTGGCTTTTCATCTTTAAGTCGGTTCCTCTTTCTGCCGTCATGCCGAAGCTTTTCTGCACATAGCTTCGTGATCGTCTTATCCTTCGTCGTGGTCGCTTTCCATCCCAGCCAAGCTTCGTCTTAACCATGCTCTTGTATACCCGCAACCTGACTCCGAAGACACCTGTTCACGTGTTTCACTCGGAAAACATTGTCAAATCATGTTTTTGAGGACCTTCGGAAGCCGAAGGCCCCCAACAGTAGCCCCTCGCAATATTAATTTACTGTAATGATAAATTCATATTGCGACATGGACGAAGGCTTTAAGCCGAAGGTCCGAAAAAACACCTTCCTTCTGCTAGAATAGCAGCAGTCATTGACAAGCGGGAGCCTCCAGTTTTCAACGTGCTAGTTGTATTAATAAGAGCTTAGCACCAGCCTATTTGGCACGCTCCCTTGCCACCTGCTTTTACTCACCCAACTTTTTAGCCTGCTCGCAACAGCACTTGCTTGGGTTTAAATTTTTAAGCTTCGGTTTTGAGTGCGCTTTGTCAGCATTTGCGAAGATGTCTGAAGATAAGAAAGTTGTTGGTGCCTCAAAGCTAAGCCTTTCTGAGGAGATGCACCTGGGCTTTCTTGAATCAATGTCAAAGACTAATACAGAGAAGATTACCAGGGAGATTTTGGAGGGTTTATCTGAAGATACTGGCGACAATGAAAGTTACGATGTGGATAGTGGCGGTGAAGATTCCGAAGATCGACCCTGGCGACCAAGCCATGCAGTTTTTGGTAAATCGAGTATTAAAGAAAATCATCTTGTCAATATGAGGGCAGATATTTTTGGGACTTGTCTATTGTGAGGGCTGACGAAGGAGAGAAGACTTGCCCGACTCCCGAAGAAAATGAAGTCGTGATATTCCGAAGCTTCTTAAAAGCTGGATTACGATTTCCCTTGAGCAGGTTTGTCGTGGAAATACTGAAGATATTTGAAATCTACCTTCATCAACTTACTCCCGAAGCAATCATGAGGATGGGCATTTTTGTGTGGGCCGCGAGGAGCCAAGGTTTGGAACCTAATGCAAAGAGCTTCTGCAACATACATGAGTTATTGTATGAGACAAAACCCTGGGGCAAAGAGCAGTATCACAACAATTTCGGCTGGTACAGCTTCGGCGCTCGGTCTAGGTCAAGCTGCCCTGTGCCAACCTTTCGAAAGAGGTGGCCCGGCGACTGGATGACTGAATGGTTTTATGTGAAAAATGACTTGAAATCACGTGAAGATATCAAGGGTATCATTATGTGCCCTATCTGGCAACGCTTCGGCCTCCGGAAGCCGAAGGTGGAAATGAATGAAGCAGCCGAAGAATGCCAGAGAGCCTTCAGCGTGGTTTGCTCTTTTATTGGGACAAGGGATTTGGTCCAAGAGCATATTGCCTTCAGAATATGGCCACTTGTAGAAAAGTGGGAAATGCCAAAGGAGACCGTTAAGGAACCTGACGAAGGTGGACTAGTTAGGCTAAAATACACATTCAAATACGGAGATAAGTTTGTTGAGCCAGATGATGACTGGTTAAAGAGTATTGAGGCCATAAGTGACGAATTGCTTGGAGTGTACTCGAAGGCCGAAGATACTGCATTATCAGCGGCCTTCGGAGGCCGAAAGAAGAAGAGACTTAACCGAGTATTTGATGCAATTGGGTTTGTCTACCCCGACTACCATTACCCAGCGTGGGGTCAAAAAAGAAAGAATACTTCTTCTGCAAAGGAAATTGCTTCAGCTGCTCCTAGCGAGCCAGCGCCGAAGAGAAAAAAGGTAAAGGTTCTCACACATCGGCCACGTTTTATTGAACCGGCCACAGTGCCTGAATTTATTGGTGAGACCTCTTCGGCCACCGAAGCTAAAGAACCACCTCTAGTGCCAAAAATCGAAGAAATGGTCGAAGCACCATCAACAGAAAAAACAGAAAAACTGAGGACTGAAGAAACAAAATCATTAGAAATTTTAAGTCCTTCAGCAAAAATTGAGACAGCAAAAAACCAAAAGGGCCCAGCGGTGACCCCGAAAAGAAAATGGATGGTTAATGTGTTAGATGTTTTGGAGACAATTAAGTCTTCAAGCACAACTCCGAAGAAAATTGTTGAAACTTTCGAAGTGCAAACTGAAGTCTTTGTTGCCAAAGCTCCAAAGCAACAATCTGAGACTGAAGCTGGGCCTTCAGAGCCCACCAAGGTAAAATCCTTGGAAGCCGAAGAAGCAAAAATGACAGAGCCGATTTTAGTTGAAGAAACTGGCACTGCTGCCCCCGAAGCATCCTCCAAAGCCCTCGATTATATTGTTCGACATGCTTCGGGAAAAAGATTATCTGAAGAAGAGATTTTTGAAGCTAATCACTATGCCCAAGAACTGAGGTATCCAAAAGGGGCCTTAGTATTCAATGGCACAGACGAATACGACTTCTTATACTGTCTCCCAGATAACAAGGAATTATTTGTCTGCCAGGAGATGGCTAGAAGCATGGGGTTCCCGAAGCTTGAAGCTGGCCTCTGCGCCATGACGAAGGACGATCTTGCAAATAGCCTTGCATACAATAGTCTGAAGGTACAAAAATTGTGAATTTTGAAGTTTATGAATTTTGAATTAGTCTTTTGTTCTTATGTTAATCCATTCATTCTTTTGAATAGGGCTTAATACTCAGCAATGCCTTAAGGGCACAAAAGAATGCTGAAGATGAGAGCTGCACTATTGCTCTCAATAACCTTCGAACAGAGGTTATCAAGCTAAGAAACGAAGCCTTGGAAAAGGACAAAATTCTACTTACATTGGTGGATAAGATAAAGGAAGACGAAGCTAGTTCTAAAGCTTAGGCCGAAGCTCAGAAGCACGAAATTGAAGATCTTCAGAAACAATTAGCCCAAGCTAAAGAAGAACGCATACTTGAAGAAACGAAGCGAGAACTTAGCGATCAATGGGCAAATCATTTAGAAGGAACCATTGAAGAGCTTCGTTCATCCAAGAAAAGGTGCTATGACAAATCTATAGAACGCGTTAAGAAAATAAAAGCTAGCTTCGCCAGCGTTGGCGCGTTCTCGAGCGAGGAAAACTTCACAAGGGGTAACCCCAAAGGCCCAATCGAATGGATTAATCACGAAGCTGAGGCCTTTGAGGAAATTTTGAATAGCCGTGGAGACATATGTGCTTTTTCGGGTGCCAGGGGGATTGCTACTATTTTGGAGAGGAAAGGCTGCGAGCATGTGAAAGTTTTAGCACAATCCGAAACTGCCTTATCCTCCGAAGATATAAAAGACCCCTCGGCCGAAGCTAGCATGGTTGGTGGAAAATTTTTCACCGACATCTGGGATAATGGTGGCCGGGAAATGGCCCAAGAGATTATTCAAAAAAGCGAAAAAGGCATCCATGATGCTAGAAAAGTAGCAGAGGCTGCTGAGAAAAGCGCAGAGCCCGAAGGGCAAATAGGTATTAACTAGTGGTTTTTGTCTCTTTGTTGTAATTTTTTGATTTCGAACTTGTTGACGGTTTGTAATAGTAATAAGTCCGTATCTACTCTTCCCTCAGAACCTGCTGAATCATCTGCGGGCCCCCACACGAAGGGGGATGACAAAATTAGACAACTGGCCGAAGCCATCATGGATAAAGTTGTTGATCAGCTACTAAATGAAGCTGCAGAAGTAGTTCTAAGGGAAGATTAAATGCTGCTGTAAAAACATTTAGAATATAATATTTGTTGAGAAACATGTGTAATAAATTAACTATTTACTGTTCTATTCTTTACGATGCATGAAACTTCATATACATACCGTTTTTGAGCTTTCGGCGAAAAAACACCTTCCCTTCTTTTCATGCTTCGTAAATAATATCCATATTTCCATAAAAACATCCGATCTTCGCAAAATCAATAACCGATAAATCTTTTCATTTCGGAGTTTAACGAAGGTATGCTTCTTCAAAATTTACTTTTTCGTGCCTTGGCACTGTTTCTTCGGAACAATCTCCAAATATCAACATTGATCCCCTTCTTGCGTCATTGATGCAACATGATGTATGATGTTATGCTATGCAAATGATGTGATGATGTGATGTTATGCAAAATGATATTTGCTGAAGGTCGACATTTATTTTTCACTGCAAGCCTCCCTTAGGAGCTTCTTCGCCTTTTACTTCAGCGGAATCAGCGTTTATTTTTCGCTGTAAGCCTCCCTTAGGAGCTTCTTTGACTTTTACTTTCAGCGGAATCAGCGTTTATTTTTCGCTGTAAGCCTCCCTTAGGAGCTTCTTTGCCTATTACTTTCAGTAGAATCAGCGTTTATTTTTCGCTGTAAGCTCTGCATTCCCTTCGGAACGACTTTTGAGCAGAAAACTTACACTGCGCTCCCTTAGGAATGACTTTTGAGCGGAAAACTTACACTGCGCTCCCTTAGGAACGACTTTTGCTGCTTCGAAGAAATTGCACTGTATTTCTTAGAACAAAAATTTGATAATTCGAAGATCCTTCTTGCCACCATAAATTCTTATGTTTCGGCAACTTAAGCCTATGGAGAAGACATATTTTTATTATGACAGAGAACAAAACTGTTACAAGAGATTAAAAGATGATAAAAAGCACTTAAACTTCCCATAATTGTTCCTTATTAAAAAGAAAGTAAGACTGAAATGCGAATAATGCGAAAATCCGCTGTTGAGGTAGGATATTTATCAGTAAATATGCTTCGACTCCGGCACAATGCTATTGACTGTGCGAGCTTCGGACTCCTCTCTGAAGTCCCGCTGAAGGTGAGTGTGCTGACTCCCTTCTGGCTACTGACCTCGTTGCATTGGTGGTGGCGGTGGAGGCTGTTGCCAAGATGCTTGGGATTGACTTGCCGAAGCAACAGAAGCTGCACGGTGATTGCCTACATATTCTGGAATGTAAGGCGAATGGTACGAAGCAGTATGCATGACTTGCTTCGGCTGGCTCTGTTGCGCTGCAGCTTCTGCTAGCTCCTTTTGCTTCTGGATGGTAACATGGCACATCCTGGTGGTATGGCCCTTGCCTTCACCACAGAATAGGCAGTAAATTTTTCTTGGTTGATCTCCAAATCTTCCCCCAAAGCCCCTGGCGCCTCTGCCCCTTGGCGCTGGCGGCCGGAAAGAGCTTTGTTGTTGCCCCGAAGCTTGCGAGGAGCATTGTGGGCTTTGCTGTTGACTCCCTTTGTCATCACTTTGAGTAGAATTGTGAATTGACCTGACGTGCCTCGGATGGAATCTTCCTCCGAAGCCCCTGGTCATTTCAGAGAACCTGAATGCTTCCTCCCTTCTTTGGCGAAAATCGTTGTCAGCTCGAATATACTCGTCCATCTTCTGGAGCAACTTCTCCAAAGTTTGAGGAGGCTTTCTGGCAAAGTACTGAGCTGAAGGTCCCGGCCGAAGCCCCTTGATCATTGCCTCAATGACAATTTCATTGGGCACTGTTGGTGCCTGTGCCCTCAGACGCAGGAACCTTCGGACATATGCCTGAAGATATTCTTCGTGGTCCTGGGTGCACTGGAATAAAGCTTGGGCAGTAACTGGCTTCGTTTGAAACCCTTGGAAGCTGGTTATTAACATGTCCTTTAGCTTTTGCCATGAAGTGATTGTCCCTGGCCGAAGAGAGGAGTACCAGGTTTGTGCAACACTCCTGACAGCCATGACGAAAGACTTTGCCATGACCGCCGTGTTGCCACCATACGAAGATATGGTTGCTTCATAGCTCATCAAGAATTGCTTCGGGTCTGAATGACCGTCGTACATGGGGAGCTGAGGTGGCTTGTAAGACTATGGCCAAGGTGTAGCCTGCAGTTCTGTTGACAGGGGAGAAGTATCATCAAAAGCAAAATTTCCATGATGGAAATCTTCATACCAGTCGCCCTCGTTGTAGAAGCCCTCTTGATGAAGCTCTCTGTGCGGGGGCCTTTGGTTCTGGTCATCTTGAGCAAGATGTCGAAGCTCTTCAGAGGCTTCGTCTATCTGCCTTTGAAGATCAGCTAGACGAGCCATATTTTCCTAGTTCCGTTGGACCTGTTGATGGAGCATCTCCAAATTTTTGATTTCTTGATCCAAGTCGCCTTCCGGAGGCGTTGGACTGGTGGCCTTCCTCTTCTGGCTTCGAGCCTCCCTAAGAGAAACGACATCCTGATTGGGGTCCAGCGGCTGGAGAGTGGCAGCCCCTGTCGCTGAAGCTTTTTTCGGCGGCATGACGAAGGTGATGCTTGCCGAAGGTGTTCAAAACTCAAAAAATGGACGTGAGTTCACCGGAGGTGGGCCCCAATGTTGGGGACTTGTTCTCAAATGCTAAGAGTTAAGAACAAGGCAACATAAAAAGTGTTAAATGTTAAATTCCTTCGTCCTTATAAACATTACGCCCTTTCGGATATAATGAATTCCGGACGAAGGTTACGAAGGAAAAGACCTTCGTAAGATCGAGAGATGGAAAAAAGAACACATATATGAAACATGAATAATGATACGAATATTATCATCAAATTATTTTTATTACCAAATTCATAAAGACAAATTATAAATGTACCTTCAGATTGATGAAAAGTAAAGGTACAGACGTGATGCAAA
Organism: Zea luxurians; assembly: GCA_029449295.1. NCBI lineage: Eukaryota > Viridiplantae > Streptophyta > Magnoliopsida > Poales > Poaceae > Zea > Zea luxurians. The sequence continues at coordinate 9,978,803 of JAOPSE010000051.1, read as the reverse complement.
AAGCGTATGCCAAGTCAGCCTGAACAGTACGGGAGTACTGTTCATCTATTTATAGGCACGGGACGCAGCCCATGTAAAATTACATTGATGCCCTTTACATATATCAATAACTCTATAGCAACTCTTCGAGGTTTAATTTGGCTTTTCATCTTTAAGTCGGTTCCTCTTTTCTGCCGTCATGCCGAAGCTTTTCTGCACATAGCTTCGTGATCGTCTTATCCTTCGTTGTGGTCGCTTTCCATCCCAGCCAAGCTTCGTCTTAACCATGCTCTTGTATACCCGCAACCTGACTCCAAAGATACATGTTCACGTGTTTCACTCGGAAAACATTGTCAAATCATGTTTTTGAGGACCTTTGGAAGCTGAAGGCCCCCAACAGTATAACTCAGCTAATGTTGCTCCGGTGTATGTTGTCTTCACAGGTATGAAATGGGCCACCTTTGTTAAGCGGTCCACAACCACCTAGATGGAATCATAGCCGGCCCGGTTATGAGGTAGGCCAACTATAAAATCCATCCCGATCTCATCCCACTTCCACTGAGGAATTTGCAATGGCTGCAACAGTCCGGCGGGCTTCTGATGCTCTGCTTTGGTTCTTTGACAGCTATCACAGATGGCAACATATTCTGCGATTTCTCTTTTCATGCCATACCACCAAAACCTCCTTTTTAAATCCTGATACATCTTTTCACTTCCAAGGTGTATGGAGTAGGCTGTCTCATGAGCTTCCTTGAGGATCAGCTCCCGAATATGTTTGATGTCGGGAACACACAATCGGTCCTTGAACCATATTACTCCCTCTTCATCCTCTCGAAAGTCCTTGCCTCTTCCTTCTAAGATCAGCTGCCGGATCTTGTTGATGTTCTCATCATCCTTCTGCCCTTCTTTGATCTCCCGCTCTAGGGTGGGCTCTAATTCCACTGTTACTCCTTGCGTACTGTTCAGAAAACCAAGACTCAGTCTGTCGAACTCCTTGGCTAACTCATATGACATTGGGTACGTGACCATCATATTGACTTGACTCTTCCTGCTCAGAGCATCTGCAACAACATTGGCTTTGCCTGGATGGTAATGTATCTCCAACTCGTAGTCCTTGATCAATTCCAACCATCTTCGCTGCCTCATGTTTAACTCTGACTGGGTGAATATGTATTTCAGACTTTTGTGATCTGTGTAGATGTCGCACTTCTGCCCATATAGGTAATGTCTCCAGGTCTTTAAAGCATGAACCACTGCTGCCAACTCCAGGTCGTGTGTGGGATAATTTCTCTCATGGATCTTCAGCTATCGAGATGAGTACGCTACAACTCTCCCTTCTTGCATTAGCACACATCCCAATCCGGTGTAGGAAGCATCGCAGTACACCGAGAATGGCTTGTGAACATCAGGCAGAACCAACACAGGTGCTGTAGTCAATCTATCCTTCAGTTCTTTAAATGCCTCTTGGCACTTTTGGGTCCACTTAAACTCAACTTTCTTCGCTAGCAACGCTGTCATCGGTCTAGCATTCTTTGAAAAGCCTTCAATGAAACGCCGATAGTATCCGGCCATTCCAATGAAACTCTTGATTCCGCGAACATCCTTCGGTGCTTTCCAATTTAGAATGTCTGCTACTTTCTTTGGATCCACAGCTAACCCATCTTGGTTTATGATGTGACCCGAAAACAAGACTTCATGAATCCAAAACTCGCATTTACTCAACTTGGCATACAACTGATGCTCTCGTAGCCTTTGCAATACCATCTTTAAATGTTCCACATGTTCTTCCTCTCTTTGAGAATATATGAGAATATCATCGATGAACACTAGCACAAACTTGTCTAGGTAGTCCATGAACACACTGTTCATCAGATACATAAAGAAAGCTGGCACATTTGTCAAACCAAAGGACATAACTGTATACTCATATAACCCATACTTGGTGATGAATGTTGTTTTCGGTATGTCTGAGGGTCGGATTCTGAGTTGATGGTAACCTGATCTCAGATCTATCTTCGAGAATACGTTGGCACCTCTGAGCTGGTCAAACAGATCTTCTATTCTTGGCAGGGGGTACTTGTTCTTAATGGTGACTTCATTCAGGGCTCTGTAATCTATGCACATCCTTTTGGTACCATCTTTCTTCTCTACAAACAATACTGGAGCGGCCCAAGGCAAGGTACTTGGTCTGATGTAACCCTTTTCTAACAGCTCATCCATCTGCTTCTTGAGTTCCACCAATTCTAGCCCAGACACTCGATAGGCTCTTTTAGAAATGGGGGCGGTGCCACGAATAAGCTCTATGGCAAATTCGACTTTTCTCTCGGGTGGCATGCCCGTTAGTTCCTCGAGAAACACATCTGGAAAGTCCGACACAACCCTGATAGCCTCAAGCGGGTTGGCCTCCTTGCTATCAACCAAAATCTGGTGACAATCTCCTTTTGCTGTTTTAGGCATCCTTAGCTCAGCCACTACCTCCTCTACAGGCGGGGACTTCAATGTTACGGTCCTCTTGTCACAGCTAACACTCGCTTCATACTTCATTAACCAATTCATCCCTAGGATGACATCTACCCCAGGGGTGTCTATTACTATTAGGTCGCTGGGGAACCCTATCCCCCTTATTTCCACCCTTACATTTGAGCATATCTTATCTGCTTGCACTTTACCACCGACCGAATTAACCCTCATGGGCGGCATCATTGACTCTACGGAGATGTTATGCATTTCTACCCATGTTGCAGTGACAAATGAATGAGTTGCACCAGTATCAAATAGCACTTTTGCTGGATGAGATTCGACTGAGAACATACCTACTGCCACATCTGGTGCATCCTGGATCGCTTCGGCCTCCAAGTGGTTCACCTTTCCACGGTTGTACGCATGGCCACGATTACCTGTTGCCTGTTGAGGTACACCTTGCCTTGCTGGAGCATTGGGGTTTGTCTGCTGCTGTGCCATCTTCTTTGGGCAATGCATCTCCTAGTGGCCTTGCTCTCCACAGTGGAAGCATCCTCTGCCTCCTCCTTGTGCTGGGGCTGCTTGGTTGTTCTGGTTTGCTGCTGGGGCAGGAAGGCGAGGTGCCTGGTTGTTCTGCCTCTGAAACTGCTGCTGGTACGGGCGCTGACTCTGATGCTGGTATCCCTGTGGGTGACCAGGCTTGCCTTGCTAAGATGAACTTCCTGAGAAGTGGGGGCGGCTGTTGCTCCCGGACTGTGGTCCACTCATCTTGCGCTTCCGATCTTCCATTTCCTTGCGCTTCCTCTCGGTCATGATTGCCCTATCAATCAGGTGTTGGAAGGTGGGGAATGTGTGGTTCATCAGCTGGTAATGCAGGGGATCCACCAAACCCCTCATGAACCTGTACTACCTTTTAGCATCAGTGTTGACGTCTTCAGGTGCATAACGAGATAGCTGCAGAAACCTGTCCCTATATTCACTAACAGACAGGGGTCCTTGCTTCAGAGCCAGAAACTCCTCCTTCTTCACGATCATCAGTCCCTCTGGAACATGGTACCTGCGGAAACTCTCTCTGAATTCCTCCCAAGTGATGGCTTTGGGGTCAGCATGGGTGGCGAGGTAGGACTCCCACAAGGACTAGGCTGCTCCCCTTAGTTGGCGGGGACCATACAGAACCTTCTCCCCGTCGTCACATTGGGCGGTGCGCAGTTCCCTTTCCACTGCATGCAGCCAGTCTTCTGCATCCATGGGGTCAGCAGAGTGGGCGAAGGTAGGAGGGTGCCCTCTCATGAACTCGCCACGTTTGTCCCGTGGCATCTGGGGCATCTGCACTTGTAACTGGGGTTGGGGTTGCTGTTGAGCCTGCTGCATGGCTGCCAGAGCCTGCCCAATAGCCTGCACTGCCTGAGTTTGCATCAAGAACATTTGCTCCACTATCATCGGGGGTGGCGGGGGAGGCTGCCTCCGGTGTTGCTGGGGTTCCTCCTGCTGGACACGCTGCTCCTGCTGAACACGCCTGTTACCTCGGCGTCTGTTGTCAGACATCTGTGGAAGACATTCACACATCAGCATTGATCTTGCAATCCTTCAGCATAAGAAAAGGGTATACAGAAATCTTCATGACACTGAATGAACCAAGAACTTCACTGATCCCCATTACGATCCAATACAGCTTCTCAGATAAAAAAGGAAAGTAGAAGTAAATGGTTTCCCAACTAAATAACTGACTTCATTAACATCACTAGCTAAACCAAGCTGCAGGGGAAGCCCACATGTTGGCAACAGTCATTACAAAGATCCAAATCCAACACAAGTTCATCATAACAAGCATGGAAGCAACTGATAAGCAAACTAAACTGACCATCTAAGACTGAGACACCTGACTTAAGAATTTATTACAAACTCTGACGCTAACGATCTAAAAATCCAGATCTATCCTGGTCCTACAGGCAGGGGAACCATAGGTGTGGTGACCACGTGGCGGCGAGCCGTAAGGGTGCTGAGTCCCAACAGGAGCGGGAGAACCACCCTCCTGGTGGCGGCGCTCTGCCAGCTCAGCTCGCAACTCAGCAATCTCCGTTTGAGCCCTGCTCAGCTCGTCCAGAGAGTGGTCCAGCTCGGTGTTAAGCACAGCGACTAGGTTGACTGTGCTGCTCAACCTAGGGTTATCCTCACCAATAGGCGAGACAACCACACTCTCTGTGCTACCAGTAGGACGGCGGGGGTAGTACCTAAGGTTAAGACCGTTGGCCACCCCACCGAATAAGGAACAGTACTGGGAGAGTGCACGCCGTGCTACGTCCTGCATAGCCGCCTCCACAGTGTCCCTCTCGGAAATGGAGTAATGCTTCGAGAAGGCCTCTGCACCCCGGAGGTCATCCTCCGGACGGCGTACTAGGCAGGTAGCCTCCCAGCGGTCCGGGTACCTCCCGCGACTGTGTTGGTAGACTACACAACGATACTCGATCGACCAGGTGTGCCGGTCGAAAGCCCGGCGCAACAAGGTGTCGAGTGCGTCGTGGAAGTGACAACCGCGAGCGGCGTCACGGGTGATGGGTCGGGCAACCCATCCCTCCGCCCCCTGCGGCTCACAGGGCTCAGTACTGTGTTCTGAGCCGTCGTCGTCGTCGGGGTCTCCTCCAGGACCTCCTCCAACAGCCGGGGCGTCCTGCGGTGGTGCAGGGGGCGCCTCCAGCTGGGGAACAGGGGAGCGGCGCCTCACGGACTCCACCTCCTGCTCAGGTGGGGAGGAAGAGCCCTGCTGCTCCCTCTGCTGACGGTGGCGCTCCTGCTCCTCACGCAGGCGGTGGTGCAGCCTCTCCAGGTGACTCGACTGACCGGACACTGTGCGGCATAGAGGACGCTCCGCAAGGCGAGACGGCAGGAAAGGGATCACCGACTTACAAGCAGTGTGTCTAAGACGAGCCATCTACAAAAGACACCATAAGCATAAGAGTAAGAACAGAACTAATATGACAAGTAAGTAAACCATAGACAGAACAAAATAAATTTTAGCAAGGTATAATATATATATATATTTATGTAGTAGAACATAGGGTTGGTCGAGGTGACCGACTTTTGAAGTGACACCAGAGGTCAAGGTGAGAACAAAAGTCAATAGTCCTTAGTACGACCGATACTACTCTAGGTCAGCGGTCCTACAGTCAGCACGGCTTTGATACCACTTATATCATACCCGGTTTCAGAAGGCAAACCGAATGCGAACTATGTACGTGCCAGGATCAGAATTCACGTACACAGCGATTACATAAATGAACATCATCGCATACTGCTCGAATAATAACATAAAAGAGTATTAACTTATTACATCACAGAGTCAGAGACATCCACATAGTCATCGACTTAACGGGTAAATCAAAGTGCTAAGCGAAACGCAGTAAATATAGGGCCTTCACAGGCAGCTGACTGGGGGTTTGCGCCAACCCAAACCTAGAACTCGTCGTAGTCTTGGAACTCCTGGAAGTCTCCTTCCACGGCTTCATCTTCTCCTGAGCAGTGGTTGCAATGTGGACAACCTGGTGTTTTGTGGTAAAGCAAGGATGAGTACACATCAACGTACTCAACAAATGTCCCATTTGGCTGAAGTGGACTAGCTTTTATGTGGGGTTAGGCTCAAGCAGTTGCTTTTAGTTGGTCAGGTATTTATTGTTAGTAGAAGCCAGATTTTATCATAAAACCCAAGTTATAGTCCCAAAAAGTACCTCCTCAGAGAGGAAATACTAGAATTCATACTTAAAGTCACCATCATTAACCATCATCATTAAAGTCCTCATCTAAGGTGTATCCGAAGTATCTCTAATCAAAGAGGATCCCAAGGCTGCTCTTAACCGCGAGCATGACTGATATATCAGTTTCCTTACCCTCTGCAGAGGTCGCACACTTTACCCATGAGTCGTGATTACTGTTTTGCCCGGGGATCATGACTCCCTATTGATCACTTCCTAGGTGGTCCGGCAGGGTATCACTACGTAGCCTTTACAAAGATTCCCTAGAGGTCATAGCCGCCCGTTAGGTTTCTCCAGTTTGATAGACACAGTACCCCTCCCCGCAGGAGGGTGACTAACCAAAGCAAAACGAAAGAACCTCGGCACCCAGCCTTGGCAGAGCAAGCACTGTGTCTGGACCCCATTGGCGGCACGACGGCAAAGCAACTACACCTCTAGTTCCTCTAATTAGTTAGCTAAGGGCGTCCCATTTCACCCTCATGGTTGCACTGTTATCTCGGGTAGTCTCTCAACGAACAGGTCCTTATGGAGAGGTACTCGGGAAGCAGCCCGAGCCCCCTTTAGTGCCACAAGCTCATCCTCATCATATCCAGAATAAAATCATCGTATCATAAAGTAATTCTCATCATGTTCGTTGATTAGAGTAAAGCACTAGCATAGAGCTAGCCATGATAACCCAAAGGTAAACAAGGATAAGGTAAATAGAAAGCTAGTCAATCCTTAGGTTTCAATTAAGTAGTGCGGGACAGTGAATTATAAATAGATAGGACATAATGGGTCAGAGGACACTTGCCTTCACCAAGCTGCTGCTCAGGGACTTCTCCTGCAACTTCCTCAGGAAACACAGACTGCTCGTTGTCTACGCAAAGCAATCTTTCATTCTATACACTTGGGAAATAACAAAAGAGCAATATACCAAACATGTGCAGCAGAGAGATCACAGGTTCAAATAGAAAAAGATTGGCAATATGGTGTTCCCTAGGTCTAGGGTAGATGACTATACAAAGTGATTCATTATTCACTAACCAGGTCTATGTCACTATCATATTGTTTAGATAAAGTTAGTTTAGTGGTGGGGTTAATCATTATATGGTGTTAAGTCTATAAACTTAAGTACTCCAATTTTTATTAGAGTCTACTATCTTTATTTTATTTCTATTAGGGTTCCAATAACATTAATTCTAAACTAGAGATCAACTATTAATTGGGACATAAAAACAGCAGGGGAACATTGTTTTAAACAGGTAGATAAAAACATTATGAACATTTTGCAATTTGAAGCACCTAATTTGGAGTTCATATGACAAAGTTATGAATTTTACAAGATTAGGGATTAAAATACTCTTTAAATACTTATTCCTGATTAAATAAAAGTCCGAGGACCTATCTGCAAAATACAAGGGACGGCAGGTTAATTTGCAGAAAACCGAGGGTCTCTTTAAGAAATTTGCACGGGCGAAGGGGTATCGGGCTCCCTCGGTCGTTGGATCTCGAATCGACGCTCGAGATTAGATCGGCGGGCAGGCGCGCGAGCGCGCGGGGGCACGAGCGGTTGACAGGCGGGGCCGCGCGGGCAGGGGCTCGGGCGCGGGCGGCTGATGAACGGGGCCCAGCGATAGGAGGGCGGGGTGCGGGGGCGGCTCTAGGCCGTCAGATTCCAGACAGACGGTTAAGATTAGACTTGGGTTATTTAAAAAGGAACCGTCCGATTTGAGATGGACGACGGGGACCGGGCGGCCGGCTTCGGCCCTCTTCTCCGGCCAGCAGAGGTGGCGGCGCCCGTACCCGCGGCGGGGAGCTCGCCGGAGACAAGGGGCGCGAGGGCTCTGCGGGTCTTAGGGCGACCAGGATGGTCTGGGAGGTTGGGGAAGGCGTGGGGAACCCACTGGCGAGGGCTAAGTCGTGATAGGGGCACCGGAGGGTGGCGGCCCACGGCGAGACGGCTCGGCGGTGGCGCCAACCGACTCCGACGAGAAATCAAGCACAACAGAGAGCAAGGGAGGGAAAAGGAGAGGGCAGGGGAGGTTCCTTACCTCAAGGCGTACCCCAGGAACCTCTCGGTGGCGGTGAAGGCGCGACGATGGCTCGGGTCAATGGTGGCGGCACCGGGACTGCGCGAAGGACGGCGGGTGAGCGCGGGCAGAGGAAATCAGGGAGGGAGAGGAGAAATTGGAGCGTGTCCCGAGTTGCGGACGTCGAGGCAGAGCTCACCGCGGCGGAGGGCACGATAGGGCTCCGACGTCGACGGGGAAACGGGCTCGGGACGGCAGCGGACAACAGCGGCTCCTCCCTGGCGTGCACGCAGCGCGGGGAGTTGAAATGAGGCTCTGCAGGTGTGCAAATGAGGGAGGGGGAGAGTGAGTGGGGCTCTGGGGTCTCAAGTGGCCGAGGGCGGGGCAGTTGCTAGCTCGACGCGCGACGTGGGCGCGGAGTCCTCGGTGTGCGCGCAGCTTGGGAGGGTGGTTACACAGGGACGAGGGAGCAGACAGAGGGGGCCCACGAGCAGAGAAAGAGGGAGCGGGCGCACGCGTAGGGGAAGCGGCAGCGCCGACAGGGCGGGCCCGCCAGGGCAGAGAGAGGAAGGGGGAGCGGGCGCGCGCGCGGTGGGCCGGCTGGGCCGAAGGGCCGAGGGGAAAAGGGGTTGCGGGCCACTTTACCCTTTTCTTTTATTTCGGAAATTGTTTTCCTTTTTCTTTTTATTTACTCCATTTGACTCAAATCCAAATATGCCACAATTTCAAATTAGCACCCTCAAGCATATGCATCAAACAAAAGTGGAGTTTAGGGTTCAACATTGTGGCAGAACCACCCGAATTATTGTAGCTTAAGTGCACAAGTCGCACCCTTAAGGGCAGCAACACACTTAAACAGGAATAACCCGTCATTCCCTCGGATCCAGTCCGATAAAGCCACTTAACCAGGATCAAATTCCGCAATCTCACTCGAAGCTGAGTCACAGAAGAAATACAATAAAACAGGTAACCTCAAATTAAGTGCGGAATTATTACATAGATCGGAGTTTTTGAGTAGCAAATAAGAGTTCACAAAATAAAGTGCAGCGGATAATCGATGTCGTCGGTATCGAGGAATTGGGCAAGGCCTAGCCCACTACTCCTCGTGCTCCTCTCTTGCTGGGGTAACATACCACTCGACCGTCCAACCCGGTGGCAGGGTGGTAGGCCAAGTCACACCATCAACCATTTCCTGAATGGTACCTGCAAAAATTATGCCACAACCAAGGCTGAGTATACTAATACTCAGCTAGACTTACCCGGTGTGAGGAGTCTACTCCTCTACCTCTAGACTATGCAGTTGTTTGGCTGAGGGGTTTAGTTTGCCAAAAGCCCTAGCTGTTTCTAAAATCAATTTTTAGCTTTTCAATTTCTATCATCATCGCATTAGCTAGATTTGCTCCTTCTAAGCATACATGGTAACAAGCATTTAGTTCAATCAACAAGTTATCTCATGTAACCTCATTTCACTTCTTACTCGATGCAGTACAAGGGGTCAAGCAGTCTCATTAGCTGCGAGAAGCAGACGATTCGAATCGAGTTTTTAAACCTTGTAAGGTAAACCTAAACACACGACATGTTAGGGCACTCCGTCGCCACACATGTCAACCGTCCCCATCGATTCCCCGTTCGCGTCCAGGCCTCACCGCCTTGGCATACAATGCTCCACTGACCCCGGCTGCCGCCGTGCAGTGACCGCACTTGTACCCACCATAGCTAGCATGGGAGACCCAATCTTAGGTCGCATGAGGGATAAAGTCCGCGCCCGGTTTCACTCAGGTACTAGGTTTACCGGTTACCATTTTTCCCGGCATGTGCTTAGTACGTTCAAAAGCTTGACTCAGGTATCCACACATTAATCCTTAATTCTTTTTCCCGTCTCATGGACAAGGCATCCTCCCGGGATCCAAGTCCATAGACTAACACATATCCCGTTATCAAGATGAATACAACCAATTCCTGACCTCGCGCGAGTGCTAGAAAAATCACTCGACTTCTATCGAGATCCTGATTAACAAGCAGCTACTCGACCTAGCATACTAGTATTCATCTCAAAAAGGAATCCTAAGTTCATGCAACTAGAGGTTTCAAGCAACTCCTACACTTAAGTGCACATTACAATCCTACAAGCATTAAGTGTAGTAAAATAGCATATAATAATACGGTTATGCATATAAACCGGGGCTTGCCTTCAATTGCTGGGGCTGCGGGGAGATCCTCAACAGCAGCCTCTGAAGCCTGCTCCTGGTCCTCCTCTTGGACAGGTCCTTGCTCGGGGATGAGCACGTACTCTCCGTCGGCAAGATTACAATCTAATGAATGCAATGCGTAAGATACATGCATGATATGATATGTGCCTTTAGAAACTACAACTTTGGAGGTGTATGATCTTCTTGAGTTACACAAAGTTAACTTTACTTATGTAAGACCCTTGGGTGGTATACTTGGTAAATTGGGTCAAACTTCATCTATGGTAAGTGGTAGGTTTATTTTTGGGGTTCCACTGAATTCTTTTTAAACCTTAGTGAGAATTGATAAGTACTTAAGTTAGACTTATTGGGGTGGAGTTTATTTCTTCTTTTCCTTTTCTTTTATTCTCTTAAATGTTTTGGAGTGGGTTTGAACTACAAGTTGCTTTTATAAAATTCTAAAAATTCTGCAAAAATTACAGTGGCTTGGTACTGGTGTATGTTTCTCTGTCTCAAAATTGGGGATCAGAAAGTGAATGATTTTCTCTGGACAAAATTATCAAATTTTAGGGTAGAAGGGGTGCTTTGAACTACAACTATTATTTAACAGTGAGTAATTCTCTAAAACTTATTTTTGCTGGCCTTTAGGTGTCATAACATGATTTGGTGCAAACTTCTAGCCATTAATACCTTTTAGTTATTTTTCTATGGTTTTCTCAAGTTTCTAGCCACATTGGCGCTTTCTACTACCACTATATTTGAAAAATATCAAACAACAAGGTTCTTATTTTTCTTAGTTTTTGTTTTGTGCAAGAGCAATCATTTTGAAGTTTGGCATCTTTTTGCTTAAGGGAAGAGGTGGTATGCATTATTTGAGTTAAGTGGCCTTTCTCTTAAATCATTAGCAATAGGTAAGAGTTTGCTTCTTTTTCATGGGTTTGCATTTTTCTCTGGTGGTTTATCTCATTATGAACTTAGTCAATTTTTGGTTGCCCATTATCACATTATTAAGGGTTGTTCATGCCTTCTTTGGAAAACGCCTCATTATCATTTTTTATTTATTTTCCTCACTTAAAAGGTTGGGCTGAGGTGTTCTTTATTTTTGTAGTGGGGCTCTGGTGGTTGTAAGTCCACTGGATTTTTATTATCTATTTTGGGTATAGTTTTTGTAATTCTAATAATCGTTTTTTAGTTCAAATAAGGCTAAATAAAGCATTCTAATTTAAAACTGATCTGGACTAATGGTCTCTCTATTTTTCCTAGGTTCTCTGTTACATAAGCAACCTAGGAAAAAATAATTCTAATCACTGTTCATTAATTTCTAATGCCTTTCTGATTTTTCCTAAGTTTGGGGCAAAATAGCTTTAAATGAAAACCTACACTATATTCTTCAATACTGGGGTTCCTACTATTTTTAAACAGTGTCTAAGTGAGGTTTGAACACCTACAAATTTTCTTAGGTTCAGTACAGAAGAAAAACTAATTTTCCTTAATTAAACAAGGTTTAGTAAGTTTCTGTTTTTAATTTTAAACTCAAAAATTCAGAACAGAAAGCATAGGGTTTATCATTTTTAAATGATAGTTCATAACATTCAGAAGCTAGCAAAATTAGTTTGACAACTTTTTATTAAGAAATCATCAAGTTATGGGTTTTCTAAGTTCTCTTGTCATTTAAAAAGATTAACAGAATTGATTTAATGGAAAACCACTTTGCACTGGGGTCTCTGGCGGGTATTTTCAGTTTTCTTCGCGGATCAGTCCCTAGGCTACTATTCACATGGGTCACTGACGTTACAGAAAACCCCTCGGGTTCTACAAATCGTAACCCGAGGTCCTTCTCCTAGCTTAAACAGTAATCGCGGCGGAAGAAAGGGCGGAGGGGCTTACCAGCGGTGAGATTGCTCCGGTGAAGTGGTCGAGGACGTAGGGGAGGTCTCGGGGATCACAACGGTGTGCGGGTCGCCGTCGGGGATGGCCGGAGTTGGCCGGTCCACGTGCGCAGGCGGGGATGCTCGTCGGCGGCGAGGAGTCCGGCCTTCTCACGGCGAGATAGTTCAGTTGGACGAGTCAGAGAGGTTCTCGGGATGCCAGAGAAGATATGGGTGCAAGGAATTGGGCGGAGACTCACCGGTTAGCTCTATCCACGCGCGGCGGCGAAAGACCGAAGTCCGGTGAGGTCGATCTCGGGACTCCGGTGAAGTCCGGCCTGGTCCGAGGGCTTGGGAAGCTTCACGGGCCACTGACAGGGCTAGCCGAAGCACTGGCTCGACTTGGGGATGGCTGGAGTGGGCTGGCCACGACGGCCGAAGCTCTGGCGGCAATGGCGGGCGGAATTGAGCTCGCCGGAGCTAAGGAGAGTGGGCTGGCCGGTGAAGGTGAACACGGGGTGAAGTGAGGCGCGCTCGGGGAGGCTTTATAGGCGCGGGCGAGCACGGCCGAGGGCGGGGCTCTGACATGCGCTCGGGGCGTGCGCGGCGAACACCAGTGCGCGCTCTGGCGCCTGGCACAGCGTCGAGCACGAGGCAGCGCAGAGAGAGGTCAAGTTCAAACACGGATTGGGCCCAAATCTTTGAGATTAAGGCCACGATCCCATTGAGAGATCTCTTCCTCTCAGGTCCCTTTGTCGTTTGTGTGTGGAGGCTAGCAAGTTTCGCTGACTGGATTAAGAGATAGAGAGGGGAGAAATCCTGTTTGTCTCACTGCCACACACAGGGGGAAAATCTCTAGTTTGACGTGTCCGAGGCATGCGTCCCAATGCCATCTCCTGGCACATGACAGAGGGGTTAATTAGGCACATTTTTGTCAATGGGGCCATTAGGATTCGATTTAGGGATCAAGGTGAACATCCTTGATCTTTGGCTCAAGGTCTGAATTTCAGAATTCTGAATTTCAGAATTCCCATTAAGTCCCCACATGAGAAGCTTGATTTGGGGTTTTAATTGAGTTATTTTGGCTAAGCTTTCTCAACCTTTCTTGTTGCTTATTAAATATACTTCAATTTTTATAATTGGCTCAAGTCATAATTTTAAATTTTTCATACCCTTTTCCTTATTTTCTTGAATTTTTGCTCATGGGCTCACTTAGGGTTTTTATTAGGGTTACAACATTCTTACCTTTTGAAAGACCCCTTTGTTTTGATCATGATACTTTTAAGTATATGCTTGGTGAATTCTTCATTCTCAAGTTAGTTTGATGCTCATGCTTACTTTGGTTCACATAAAATGATGGTTCTTGGTTTGGCATTTTAAGAGAAACCCTAGGTGACACTGGGGTGTCACAGCCTTCCCCCTTAAAGGAATCTCGTCCCGAGATTCGGGCCAGAGTCCTCCCAGGGTGAAGCGAAGGGTGAAACTTATAGGAAATGGGTGATTATTGTTATTATTAGGGTAAAACTGCTCTTCGAATGTCATTTTCTTTGCAACTTCAGAAGGAAGTCCTTTTTAAGTTTTGTTTCATGATTACTTCATTCTGATTTATGATCATATTTCTGAGAATTAGATTCGAAAGGCAGGAGGAGGGGTTGGGGGTGATTACGTACCAGCTTCCTTAGGTAGGCAATCGGGGAAGTTGGATCTCAAGAATTCCTCGGTTTCCCAAGTAGCTTCCTCCTCTGAGTGATTACTCCACTGGACCTTGTACATCTTGATCGATTTAGCCCGAGTTGATCTTTCTTTGCAATCCAGAATCTTGGAGGGGTACTCTTGGTACGATAGATCTGGCTCTATCTCCAATTCTGGCTCTGCTATGATCTCGGTCGGCAATCGAACACACTTCCTCAACTGAGATACATGGAATACACTGTGAATGGCAGACATCTTTGAAGGTAACTTCAGCTTATATGCCACTGGTCCACATGCTTCTATGATCTCATAAGGTCCAATGTAACGAGGGGCTAGCTTGCCTTTGATCCCAAACCTCTGCACTCCCTTGGTGGGTGATACCTTAAGGTATACAAAATCTCCCACCTCGAACTGGAGAGGTTTCCTTCTTCTATCATGGTAACTCTTCTGCCTGGCCTGAGCAGCTTCTAGATTCTTCCTGATTAGTTTGACCTTCCTTTCGGCTTCAGTCACTAAGTCAGGTCCAAAAACTTCTCTCTCTCCAGGTTGAGACCAATTGAGTGGTGTCCTACACCTTCTTCCATAGAGAGCTTCAAAAGGTGCCATCTTTAGGCTGGATTGATAACTATTGTTATAAGCAAACTCTGCCAAGGAGAGGTGCTTATCCCAGTTCTTGCCACAATCGATTGCACAAGCTCTCAGCATATCCTCCAGAATTTGGTTTACCCTTTCCGTCTGACCATCAGTCTGTGGGTGGTAAGCTGAACTCCTGATTAGCTTGGTTCCCAAAGACTCTTGCAATTGTTCCCAAAATCTGGCAACAAATTGGGCTCCTCGGTCAGAAACAATGGTCCGAGGTAATCCGTGCAAACACACGATCCGGTCAATATACAATTCTGCATACTTCTGAGCCTTATCAGGGGTGTGCACAGGAAGAAAATGTGCCACTTTCGTCAATCGGTCCACAATAACCCAAATTGAATCATGATGACGAGAGGTGTTGGGCAGACCCACAATGAAATCCATGCTGATGTCATCCCACTTCCACGAAGGTATAGACAGGGGTTGCAAAGCTCCAGCTGATTTCAAGTGGCTTGCCTTTATCCTCTGACAGGTGTCACATTCTGATACATACTGGGCTATCTCCCTCTTCATTCTGGTCCACCAGTACAAAGGCTTTAGATCATGGTACATCTTGGTGCTTCCCGGATGCATAGAGAATTTGGAGAGATGAGCCTCATCCAAGATTTTCCTCTTGAGGTCCTGGTCCTTAGGAATCACCAATCTGCTTTTGAACCATAACACACCCTTTTCATCCTGGCGGAAACAATTATACTTCTCAACCTTCTGATGGAGATTCTTCTTGATAATTTGCACTCCCTTGTCATGGAGCTGGGCCATGATAATCTGGTCTTTCAAAGCTGGCTCAACAGAAATGTGAGACAACGAACCAGAAGGAATCACTTCAATTTGCATCTTGCTCAACTCATCACACAAGGTGTTAATGCGAGAATCCATCAGGATACAATTGCATTGCATTTTCCGACTCAAGGCATCTGCTACCACATTAGCTTTTCCTGGGTGATAATGTACCTCCAGGTCATAATCCTTGATCAGCTCTAGCCATCTTCTCTGCCTCATGTTGAGATCAGCCTGAGTAAAGATGTACTTAAGGCTCTTATGATCAGTGAAGATGTTGCAGTGGGTTCCCATTAGATAGTGCCTCCACATTTTCAATGCATGAACCACTACTGCCAACTCGAGGTCATGAGTGGGATAACTTTGCTCATGAGGCTTGAGTGCTCTTGAGGCATAAGCAATGACTCGGTTGTCTTGCATCAAGACACAACCTAGCCCGGCGCCAGAGGCATCGCAATACACATCAAAAGGCTTGCTGTTGTCGGGTTGTGCCAATACTGGTGCTGTGGTCAGATGCTGCCTTAATGCATGGAAGGCATCTTCGCACTTCTGACTCCAAACAAATTTGGCTTCTTCCTTTAGCAACTCAGTTATAGGCTTCGCAATTCGAGAGAAGTCCGGAATAAATCTTCGGTAATAACCAGCTAATCCTAGAAAACTCCGAATCTGCCGAACAGTTGTTGGTGGCTTCCAGTTCATCACTTCTTGCACTTTATCAGGATCAACAGCTATTCCAGCCTGAGAGATAGTGTGACCCAAGATTTTGATTTCCTTTAGCCAAAAATCACACTTGGATAACTTGGCATAAAAGTGGTGCTCTCGCAGACGTTGAAGCACTACATGCAAATGCCCGGCATGTTCTTCTTCGTTCCTTGAGTACACCAAAATGTCATCGATGAAAACCACTACGAACTTGTCCAATTCCGGCATGAAAACAGAATTCATCAGATACATGAAATATGCTGGTGCATTTGTCAGCCCGAATGACATCACCAAAAATTCATATAACCCATATCTGGTTGAGAATGTCGTCTTCGGAATATCGCTTGCTCGTATCTTGATCTGATGGTAGCCGGAGCGAAGGTCTATCTTGGAAAATACCTTGGCCCCGACCAACTGGTCAAAAAGAACATCAATACGAGGCAAAGGATACTTGTTCTTGATAGTTACCGCATTAAGAGGGCGGTAATCTATACACAGCCTCAAGCTTTCATCCTTCTTCTTCACAAACAGTGCTGGACATCCCCAAGGCGAAGTACTTGGGCGAATAAATCCCTTATCTAGCAACTCCTGCAATTGCTTCTTCAATTCTGCCAACTCAGCGGGTGGCATTCGGTAGGGCCTCTTGGAAATTGGGGCCGTTCCCGGTTGCAACTCAATGGCGAATTCAATATCCCGGTCTGGTGGCATTCCTGGCAATTCAACAGGGAAGACATCTGCATACTCGCAGGCCACTGGGATCTTCATCAGAGGTAACTCCGTCATAGAGAAAGCACATGACTGAGTAGAACCTTGACTAGGCAGAATTAAGGTGAAGTTCCCGCAGAACGGAGAATTAACTTCCACGGTACTGCTGGCTACATCAAGCACAACTTGGTGCAAGGTCATCCAATTTGCTCATAGAATAATGTCCACATTTTCCAATCCCAACACAAGAAGAGTGGTTTTGATGATGTGGCTTCCCAGTTGAATAGGCACACTTTGGTTTAATTGTTTAGTTGCAATTTTACCCCCAGGTGTGACTATCATGAATGACCCTTTAGAGTGAGAGAATGGCAGTTTACATTTAGCACTGAACTTCTGGCTAATGAAACTATGAGATGCACCAGAATCAAACAAAATTAAAGCAGGTTGATTATAAACTGAAAAGATACCGGTCATGATAGGAGCTCCTTCAGGTACTTCCTCCAGAGTAGTGAAGTTGAGCTTCCCTTGCCTGACTTGCACCTTCTGCTTTCTTCCCTTGTCTTGATTTGGTGCTGGCATCTGCCTCTGCTGGTTCCTAGGGCAATTCTTGGCATAGTGGCCCACATTGCCACAAGTGAAACACTTGTTCCCATTGCCCTGGCGGAACTGCTGCTGCTGCGGAGGCTGATTGTTCCTTGGGGCGGGAGCTAGAAAGCGGTTGAGTGCCGGCTGCTGCTGCTGAGGTGGCCTGATCACCCATCTGCCTGCCTGCTGCTGAAAACCCCTGCTCTGATTGTGAGAAACAATCGGGAACCTCTGAGCCTGAGCGGATGGTGCTGCCATTGGTGCCTTTCTCTTCTTCTCTGCCCGGTGAGCAACAATGCAATCCTCCTGGGAGATGGCCATGTTGACCAACTCATTGAAGCTATCAGCCCGGACAGTGTTGAGTCGTTCCCGCAGCTTGGTATTGAGACCCCTGCGGAAGCGATCTCTCTTCTATTCATCAGAATCAGCATGATACCCTACATACTGGCATAAGTCGTTGAAGGCTTGCGCATACTGCAGTACCGTGCGGGTTCCTTGATTAAGGGCCAGAAATTCATTCAACTTCCGATCAAGAATGCCAGCTGGGATGTGGTGTCCTCTGAAGGCAGTCTTGAATTCCTCCCAAGACACTTCACGATCCGCGGGGAGCATAGCACGGAAGTGGTCCCACCAAGTCCGAGCAGATCCGCGAAGCTGCTGCGCGGCGAAGCGGGTCTTGGCCTCATCAGGGCAGTCTCCTGTGAGGAGGGGAAACTTGGACTCGACGACGCGGAGCCATACGTCGGCGTCCAACGAATCCTCTGCCTTGGTGAACAAGGGCGGCTGCGTGCTCAGAAACTCCTGGTAAGTTGCCATAGCCGGAGGTCGCTGATGCTGGCCTCCACCATGCTGCTGAGGGTGGGGCTGGCGCTCTGTCGCAGAATCTCATTCTGCTGGGCCATCAGCTCCTGCAATGTGGGAGCTGGAGGAGGTGGCGGGGGAACCTACTCGTTATGCCCGCGACGCTGCCTAGCTGCCATCTGAAAACAGAGATTGTCGCCATTGTTATCCCAACTCACAGTCTCGAACGACAAGATATCATCTCATATGGAAGGAAAAATGCCATAATCATAATATTAGGTTCGAAATGAAGATAACATGGTGACAAATATCCCACAGATTTCAAGAGTTCACAGGGTTACATCACTCAGGGGAAGGTACCCATAAGCCTAGTCCAAAATCTGACATTAACTAAGCTCGCATAGGTTTCTATCCGCCTAAAAGTGTCGAAGTGACTGCTTAACCCTGAGCGGTGGAAGCGACACTGGATACGGGTGAAGGAGGCATCGTGGAGGTAGTCCCATTGGCACCAGGGGCTGGTCCTAGCTCCTCGGGAGCCTCTTCTCCCTCGCTTCCTGCTTCATTGGCCTCCATCTCCAGGTGGTGCATGTCCAAGTGGTCATTCGCTTCTTCGAGTCCCTCTGCACATCATGAAGCTGGTTCTCCAAGACATCAATAGTGTTGTCCCGGATCTCCACCTGCTGCTCCAAGGTGGTAATGCGCTGGCTTAGCCTCTCCACCTGCAGATCCTTATCTACCAACTCGGTGGATAGATTGACCACAAAATCTTCTCGACTGTCGAGAGTGAGCTTGGCAGTTCGAGCGGTGTTAGCAAGGAGTGCCATAGCATCGCTCTGAAGGGCCTGAAGGCGGTACAGCGCACTCATGCACTGAACGGTGATCCTCCCAACCAAGTCAGGATACATCGCCCACACATCCTTCACATGGCTCACACGGTTACACCACATGGGATCATCCTTCTTCACAGCGGGGAAGAGTCCCAAGGGGTGCATTACCATCTCCAGGGGATGGTAGCCACAGAAAGTCATCAGAGTCTTCATGGTTGCTGCTTCAATTGTGTCGTCCGTCCTGAGTCCAATCGTCTCAGAATCAAGAGAACGCCAACCCAGCTGAAGGGGATGAGCCTCCAAAGTCAGCCAGACCCGACAACGAGGTACCCGATGCTCCTCATACAACTGCACCGTGTACAAAGGGGGCGTAGGGTAACCGGCGGAGTTAAGCACTTCCCACAAGATGGAAGGAAAACCATCGCGAGAAAGGAAGTCAGAACTGAAACGAGAGTCTCCTCCACTAGCGGGTGAATTCATCTGCGGAAGGGAATCAAAGGTAAAGATTATGGTGGAAGGAAAAAGAAATAGAGAGCCCGGATGGTTTTAAAGAAAGTGGGTTAGCTCAATTTTTAATTCCTCTTTGTGTTTTATAATGCATGCATGCTGGAAGTAACGTTGCCTCTCCAAAAATAGGGTGCTTTTTAGGACATCCTTAGAAATATAAGTACTGGCCCACAGGGCCTAATTAGTTAGCCACCTATTTCTCCCTCTATGCCTAAGGCCTTTCGTCCTAGGTCTAGCGGTCTAGTCCTGACGATCCATAACAGTTTCTAGGCAAATTTTATATTTTGAAAATTGGTATTCATGGTTTATTGTCCTTCTCTGTGGTGGAATTTTCTCTGATACCAGCTGTGGTAGAACCACCCGAATTATTCCAGCTTAAGTGCCCAAGTCGCACCCTTAAGGGCAGAACACACTTAAACAGGAATAACCCGTCAGTCCCTCGGATCCAGTCCGATAAAGCCACTTAACCAGGATCAAATTCCACAATCTCACTCGAAGGTGAGTCACAGAAGAAATACAATAAAACAGAAAACCTCAAATTAAGTGCGGAATTATTACATAGATCAGAGTTTTTGAGTAGCAAATAAGAGTTCACAAAATAAAGTGCAGCGGATACTCGATGTCGTCGGTATCGAGGAATTGGGCAAGGCCTAGCCCACTACTCCTCGTGCTCCTCTCCTGCTGGGGTAACATCCCACTCGACCGTCCAACCCGGTGGCAGGGTGGTAGGCCAAGTCACACCATCAACCATTTCCTGAATGGTACCTGCAAAAATTATGCCACAAGCAAGGCTGAGTATACTAATACTCAGCTAGACTTACCCAGTGTGAGGAGTCTACTCCTCTACCTCTAGACTATGCAGTTGTTTGGCTGAGGGGTAAACCTTGTAAGGTAAACCTAAACACACGACATGTTAGGGCACTCCGTCGCCACACATGTCAACCGTCCCCATCGATTCCCCGTTCGCGTCCAGGCCTCACCGC
Organism: Zea luxurians; assembly: GCA_029449295.1. Lineage (NCBI taxonomy): Eukaryota > Viridiplantae > Streptophyta > Magnoliopsida > Poales > Poaceae > Zea > Zea luxurians. Next base: position 9,958,328 of record JAOPSE010000051.1, on the reverse strand, counting down.
CTTGGCATACAATGCTCCACTGACCCCGGCTGCCGCCGTGCAGTGACCGCACTTGTACCCACCATAGCTAGCATGGGAGACCCAGTCTCAGGTCGCATGAGGGATAAAGTCCGCGCCCGGCTTCACTCAGGTACTAGGTTTACCGGTTACCATTTTTCCCGGCATGTGCTTAGTACGTTCAAAAGCTTGACTGAGGTATCCACACATTAATCCTTAATTCTTTTCCCTGTCTCATGGACAAGGCATCCTCCCGGGATCCAAGTCCATAGACTAACACATATCCCGTTATCAAGATGAATACAATCAATTCCTGACCTCGCGCGAGTGCTAGAAAAATCACTCGACTTCTACCGAGATCCTGATTAGCAAGCAGCTACTCGACCTAGCATACTAGTATTCATCTCAAAAAGGAATCCTAAGTTCATGCAACTAGAGGTTTCAAGCAACTCCTACACTTAAGTGCACATTACAATCCTACAAGCATTAAGTGTAGTAAAATAGCATATAATAATACGGTTATGCATATAAACCGGGGCTTGCCTTCAATTGCTGGGGCTGCGGGGAGATCCTCAACAGCAGCCTCTAAAGCCTGCTCCTGGTCCTCCTCTTGGACAGGTCCTTGCTCGGGGATGAGCACGTACTCTCCATCGGCAAGATTACAATCTAATGAATGCAATGCGTAAGATACATGCATGATATGATATGTGCCTTTAGAAATTACAACTTTGGAGGTGTATGATCTTCTTGAGTTACACAAAGTTAACTTTACTTATGTAAGACCCTTGGGTGGTATACTTGGTAAATTGGGTCAAACTTCATCTATGGTAAGTGGTAGGTTTATTTTTGGGGTTCCACTGAATTCTTTTTAAACCTTAGTGAGAATTGATAAGTACTTAAGTTAGACTTATTGGGGTGGAGTTTATTTCTTCTTTTCCTTTTCTTTTATTCTCTTAAATGTTTTGGAGTGGGTTTGAACTACAAGTTGCTTTTATAAAATTCTAAAAATTCTGCAAAAATTACAGTGGCTTGGTACTGGTGTATGTTTCTCTGTCTCAAAAATTGGGGATCAGAAAGTGAATGATTTTATCTGGACAAAATTATCAAATTTTAGGGCAGAAGGGGTGCTTTGAACTACAACTATTATTTAACAGTGGGTAGTTCTCTAAAACTTATTTTTGCTGGCCTTTAGGAGTCATAACATGATTTGGTGCAAACTTCTAGCCATTAATACCTTTTAGTTATTTTTCTATGGTTTTCTCAAGTTTCTAGCCACATTGGTGCTTTCTACTACCACTATATCTGAAAAATATCAAACAACAGAGTTCTTATTTTTCTTAGTTTTTGTTTTGTGCAAGAGCAATCATTCTGAAGTTTGGCATCTTTTTGCTTAAGGGAAGGGGTGGTATGCATTATTTGAGTTAAGTGGCCTTTCTCTTAAATCATTGGCAATAGGTAAGAGTTTGCTTCTTTTTCATGGGTTTGCATTTTTCTCTAGTGGTTTATCTCATTATGGACTTAGTCAATTTTTGGTTGCCCATTATCACATTATTAGGGGTTGTTCATGCCTTATTTGGAAAATGCCTCATTATCATTTTATATTTATTTTCCTCATTTAAAAGGTTGGGCTGAGGTGTTCTTTATTTTTGTAGTGGGGCTCTGGTGGTTGTAAGTCCACTGGATTTTTATTATCTATTTTGGGTATAGTTTTTGTAATTCTAATAATTGTTTTTCAGTTCAAATAAGGCTAAATAAAGCATTCTAATTTAAAACTGATCTGGACTAATGGTCTCTCTATTTTTCCTAGGTTCTCTGTTACATAAGCAAACTAGGAAAAATAATTCTAATCACTGTTCATTAATTTCTAATGCCTTTCTGATTTTTCCTAAGTTTGGGGCAAAATAGCTTTAAATGAAAATCTACACTATATTCTTCAATACTGGGGTTCCTACTATTTTTAAACAGTGTCTAAGTGAGGTTTGAACACCTACAAATTTTCTTAGGTTAAGTACAGAAGAAAAACTAATTTTCCTTAATTAAACAAGGTTGAGTAAGTTTCTGTTTTTAATTTTAAACTCAAAAATTCAGAACAGAAAGCATAAGGTTTATCATTTTTAAATGATAGTTCATAATATTCAGAAGCTAGAAAATTAGTTTGACAACTTTTTATTAAGAAATCATCAAGTTATGGGTTTTCTAAGTTCTCTGGTCATTTAAAAAGATTAACAGAATTGATTTAATGGAAAACCACTTTGCACTGGGGTCCCTGGCGGGTATTTTAAGTTTTCTTCGCGGATCAGTCCCTAGGCTACTATTCACATGGGTCACTGACGTTACAAAAAACCCCTCGGGTTCTACAAATCTTAACCCGAGGTCCTTCTCCTAGCTTAAACAGTCACCGCGGCAGAAGAAAGGGCGGAGGGGCTTACCGGCGGCGAGATTGCTCCGGTGAAGTGGTCGAGGACATAGGGGAGGTCTCGGGGATCACAACGGTGTGCGGGTCGCCGTCGGGGATGGCCGGAGTTGGCCGGTCCACGTGCACAGGTGGGGATGCTCATCGGCGGCGAGGAGTCCGGCCTGCTCACGGCGAGATAGTTCAATTGGACGAGTCAGAGAGGTTCTCAAGATGCCAGAGAAGATATGGGTGCAAGGAATTGGGCGGAGACTCACCGGTTAGCTCTGTCCACGCGCGGCCGCGAAAGACCGAAGTCCGGTGAGGTCGATCTCGGGCCTCTAGTGAAGTCCGACCTGGTCCGAGGGCTTGGGAAGCTTCACGGGCCACTGACGGAGCTAGCCGAAGCACTGGCTCGACTTGGGGATGGCTGGAGTGGGCTGGCCACGACGGTCGAAGCTCTGGCGGCAATGGCGGGCGGAATTGAGCTCGCCGGAGCTAAGGAGAGGGGGCTGGCCGGTGAAGGTGAACGCGGGGTGAAGTGAGGCGTGCCCGGGGAGGCTTTATAGGCGCGGGCGAGCACGACCGATGGCGGGGCTCTAACATGCGCTCGGGGCGTGCGCGGCGAACGCCAGTGCGCGCTCTGGCGCCTGGCACAGCGTCGAGCACGAGGCAGCGCAGAGAGAGGTCAAGTTCAAACGCGGATTGGGCCCAAATCTTTGAGATTAAGGCCACGATCCCGTTGAGAGATCTCTTCCTCTCAGGTCCCTTTGTTGTTTGTGTGTGGAGGCTAGCAAGTTTCGCTGACTGGATTAAGAGATAGAGAGGGGAGAAATCCTGCTTGTCTCACTGCCACACACAGGGGGAAAATCTCTGGTTTGACGTGTCTGAGGCACACGTCCCAATGTCATCTTCTGGCACATGACAGAGGGGTTAATTAGGCACATTTTTGTCAATGGGGCCATTAGGATTCGAGTTAGGGATCAAGGTGAACATCCTTGATCTTTGGCTCAAGATCTGAATTTCAGAATTCAGAATTTCAGAATTCCCATTAAGTCCCCACATGAGAAGCTTGATTTGGGGTTTTAATTGAGTTATTTTGGCTAAGCTTTCTCAACCTTTCTTGTTGCTTATTAATATACTTCAATTTTTATAATTGGCTCAAGTCATAATTTTAAATTTTTCATACCCTTTTCCTTATTTTCTTGAATTTTTGCTCATGGGCTCACTTAGGGTTTTTATTAGGGTTACAACATTCTTACCTTTTGAAAGACCCCTTTGTTTTGATCATGATACTTTTAAGTATATGCTTGGTGAATTCTTCATTCTCAAGTTAGTTTGATGCTCATGCTTACTTTGGTTCACATAAAATGATGGTTCTTGGTTTGGCATTTTAAGAGAAACCCCAGGTGACACTGGGGTGTCACAAACATGACGCAACATTTCATACTCCCTTGGAGTTTAGCCTACTAGATTATAATTACATTTACAAATAAAAATAACCACTCTTCTTCTATAGAAAAGAGAAAGAGGAGATTGGGGAAGATGAGAAGAGAGGAGTAACACCTGAATTTGTGAATATGAACAAAGAAATTTTATACCCCAAATTCAGGGTGTTACAAATTATGAGATCAATTTTAATATAGTTTTCATGTCAAAACAGAGACACTAAATGATAAACATTAATATTACAAAATTATAGAAACATGAATAGATAAATTTAGACTTAATATGACTTTTCTAGGAATTAAACAAGTTTCTGTGATTATTTTTGTATTAAAAATCATTTTCTCAATCAATTTCTATGATTTTCCTATTCACTGGACTGCGCCTCAATTAAATAGAAACACAGGGGCTAACTCAGAAGATTCTCGAGACCTAGGTAACAGTCGAACAAGGACTACGGGTTGGTTTTTATAAAATTCAGGGTCTCATTAGCAAAATGACATAGCCAAAGCGGTAAGGAGAGATTCAGACCGTTGGATCGCCCATCCACGGATCGGATTAGATCCGAAACTGTTGCGCAGCCAGGGCCCTTGGATCTGAGATCTAAGGTCTGGGTTTTAAGTCTACGTGATCTAATTTCCACCCTCTGATCACGACCCGGCGTCCAGGATGGATTTAGCGAAGGGGTACGCGTGTCGTCTAATCGTGACCGTTGAATAAGATCTAGCGGTCCGAGCGGCTTCTCCTTCCTCCAGCCCGATGGCGGCGCTGTACGACAACCATGGCGGAGTGCTTCACCGGCGAGGCGAGTCCATGGTCCTAGCGCCCTAATCTCTAACCCAAACAGCTTTACACGATGCGGGAACGAAAGCGAATGCGGTTGAGGGAACCATACCGAGGATGATGCGTGCAGGTGGGCGGTCCACGTGGAAGAGCGGGTCTGCGGCGGCTTAGGTTCAACGGTGAGAAATTACACATGACTCCGGTGAAATTCGCCCGAATCAATGAGGCGCACGCCTACAATGAGGTGCGATGATCCCCCGGAGCCAAGTTCTAAGCCTAGACACCAGACGACCACGTGGCGGCCCCGATTTCTCCCACCCTTAACTCGCACGACGTCAAACGCCAATGGCGATTAGGGTTTTATCCGTCTCGGCATAGCAGTAATTCACAGGTGGCGGCGGTACTTAAATGGCCAAGCGAGGAGATCGATCGCACGCGGCTTTGGCGGCCAGGTACCGGGAGTTGCGCGTGGAGTTTGTTACCCAGAGGAGAAAGAGCTGACCACCTGGGCCCGCTTGGAAATGAGATGTGCACGGGGACGGCGACTGGTGAACAATTGAGACGCTGGAGCGTGGGTCCCGCTGGCAGGACTTGGGCGCGCGGGGAGGGAAAAGGAGACCGACCCGAGCGGGCCCACATGTCAGTCGGTTGGCACGAGGGAAGGAGTTGGGCCACAAGGGGATTCGACCCAAGCCATTTCTGGCTAGTTTTTCCTTTCTTCTTTCTTTTCCTATTTCATATTTTCTTCCTAAATTCAAATATTCAAGACAAATTCAAATTTCTGTTCTGAATTTCAGATTTCAAATCTCAAATATAACACTAATGTAAATGTAAGTCCCTTTTTTTCCTTTTCAGTATTATTATTTATTCTCCTACTCTTTATTTAATTCTAGGAGTAATAAATGATTATTACCATTTCCTTCCTTATTTTCTATTTTATGTTTTTATTTAAAATTTTGAGATCTAATTTGTGTTGTCAATAGGATGTATTGCCACAAAACTATTGGCAAGAGGTCAACTTTTCTTTGACTATTTATTAGTTGCTTAACTAATTTAATGTTACCAATTGGTTATGAATAGGAAAGGCCCTCAAAAATTCTCAAAGGTTTCAATTATTCTAGAAACACTACCATTGATAACCTTATTTCCTTATTTCATTATTTTATGATTTATACTTTTGTTTTTATTATTATTATTTTTTCATATACCAATTTTGGGCCTTACAAATCATACCCCCTTAACAGAAATCTCGTCCTCGAGATTTGTAATAAGAGGGTGTATAATCACATAGTCTCAGAACATATGCACAAACAAAAAATCTCGGCATGATGCGTAACTCATTAGCAACACATAGGGCAAATTAGACCTTATTATTCCTCCTAAAATTGTCGGTGTTTCGGACCCGGGGACCCTCAACCGGACCGACTAGTGAATTTGTTGCTGCGTGTCCTTGCCCAGATGGGTTGATGCAAGATGGAACACAAGAGGGAAATGAGGCTTATGTTATCTTGCACCAGGGTGCTCGTAGTAGGGGTTACAAGCGTTGCGGGAGAGCGAGAACGAGAGAGAGAGAGAGAGAGAGAGAGAGAGAGGGTTCGGCCTTGAGGCGAGCTGTCTGAGGCTGCCTCTACCGCGTCTCTCCTACTCTACCTGCCTCTGCTCGTCTGCGTCGTGCGTTCGTCAACGTTAAGGTGAACCTGAATGTCTGTCCACCTGAACGTACGTCCCTTGAACGTCTGTCCATGTGAACGTTTTGTCCCGTGCCTTAGGAAGGCCCTGGACATCCCCTTTTATAGATACAAGGAGATGCCCAGCTGTACAATGGGGTGTAGCCATGCGCTAACGTGGCTGGCGGAGAGGTGCCTTGAGCCCTGTACATGTACTAACGTGGCCGTCGGAGGAGTGCCTTGAGCCCTGTAGAAGCACAGCTGGCGGTGTGGCATGGATGCTGCTGATGTTTCCTTGCTTCCGTAGGAGGTTGAGAGCAATCCGACGTCACGGGCGCACGCGGGTAACCATCATTACCTGTTGCCGGAGTAACCTTGGATGGGACACCGGTCTTGTTCCTTCATAGCCTGAGGCAGCTAGCTAGGAGTAGGGTAATGATGCATCCCCTGCAGCGTAGTCGGTCCGAGGCCAAGGTCGGGCGAGGCGGCGACTCCTCCGAGGCCGAGGCTGAGGTCGGGCGAGGTGGAGTCCTTCCTCGAGGCCGAGGTTGGGCGAGGCGGAGTCCTTCTCCTGAGGCCGAGGCTGAGGCCGAGGTTGGGCTCGGTCGAGGCGGAGACCTTCTCCCGAGACCGAAGCCGAGGCCCGGGGTCGGGCGAGGCGGAGCTCCCTGTTGCGCCCGAGGCCGTACTCGGGAAAGGCCGGAGCGGGGTGAACACTGTTGTTTTCCTGTCAGAACGGTCAGTAAAGAGGCGAAGTGACTGCGGTCACTTCGACCTTGCCGACTGAGGCACGCGTGTCAGGATAAGGTGTCAGGCGATCCCCACATTAAATGCACATGCGATACGGTCGGTTGGTAAGGCGATTTGGGTGAGGTCGCTGCACGACAAAGTCTGCCTGCGCTGGGCTTCGGGCGAGCCGAGGGTGCGTCTGCTGAGTGAGGGGACCCTCGGTCGAGGCGTGAATCCGTCCGAGACTACCGTCCTTGCCCGAGGCTGGGCTCAGGTGAGGTCGCATCCCTTGGTAGACGAGGCCTGTGCTTTATCAGTCGTTTATGGTTTGTTCTGAAGATGTTTTCCAGCCGGATTAAGGAGCATTGGGGGTACCCCTAATTACAGTCCCCGACAGTAGCCCCCGAGCCTCGAAGGGAGTGTAGGTACTCGCTTGGAGGTTCTGCCGGATTTTTTGCAAGGGGACCGGCCCTTCTCGGTTATACTTTGTTCCGGTGGGTGCGCGCGAGCGCACCCGCCGGGTGTAGCCCCCAAGGCCTCGGAGGAGTGGTTTGACTCCTCTGAGGTCTTAATCCTTTTTGTGATGCCTCGGTCAGCCTTGTTGTTCCCTCGTGCGGCCTGGCCGCAGCCCGGGTGCACGGTCAGGCTCTGAGTTTTTTAAGCTGGTGTGTTGACGTGGTCAACAGTTTGGCCGTAGCCTGGTGCGAGAGCAGCCCCCGAGCCTCTGCACGGAGCGAGAGGACGATCAAGGACCGTCTCGACTTTTATTGTACGCCTCTTCGTCACCTCTCCACGAGGAGGAAGGGGGAAAGCGCCATGTTACCCTCAGAGGGCACTGAACATGGTGTTTCTGGTGAGTTGCTAACGGGTGATCCGAGTGGACGCCCGAGCCCCGTTCGATAAGGATCAGCTAGTGGCCCAGAGGCGCGCTCCAAAAGTACCTGCAGGTGATTTGCTGGACCTGGACCCATTCAATAGGGTCCGAGGGCTCGATGCCTCCCTTCGGTGGGATTCCATTACAAATCGTTTCCGCTGGTCTCAGAAATGTCCTAGGGTACCTCGGGAGCGTAGCCCGAGCCTCGGCCATGTAACGGACGTACCCAGGGTCATCCCTGACTCTGCGTGCTCTGGGGCGGCTATCGAACCCTTCCGAGGGGCCAGCCTTCGAACCCCTGATCAGTGAAGGGCTCGGAGCCCGAGTGCTCTGGGGCGGTTGCTGAACCTCGAAGGGCGCAACCTTCGAACCCCTGATCAGTAGGAGGGCTCGGGGCCCGCTTCCTTCGCCGAGAAGGATCCTTTTCGCAATATCCCCTTTCCCGGTCCCTGTGGCAAGAGAGAGAGGGAAAGGAAAAGGATATAAATTTAAATAATGTGGCACACCTTTTATGACGCGGTCATCATGACGGATGCGAAATGGCGCCCACTTCTCCTACTGGAGGTGTCGCTTGCCCTGCCAAGGAGTTAATGCGATGGGACGGGCGATTCGCAGGGCGTCTGTTGCCCGTGCGCGAGCCGTTCAAGGAACAAAAAGACCGTTTCACCTTCGAGTTTGAATTTCGCAGCGGGTTCGGGCGAAGCCTTCGGTGAATCCCGCTTGGGCCTTTATATACCCGGAATAGGGGCCGGTGGTGGTTCTTTACCCTGCCATTTGCGCTTGCCTTCTGCTTTGGTTTCCACAACCTAAGAGAGCAGCCAGAGAAAAGGAAACCACACACCTCATCCCTTCCGCCTCCACCACCTCCGTTCGGCGATGGCTGACAAGGTGACCGTCATTCCGCCGCGCGACCCGTGGCCTTTCTCCATCGTCGCTGTGGAGGATCTGGAGGCCCTCGTTGCCGATGGTCTGCTACGTCCCCTCTCCAATGGGCCACAGCCGGAGTGGATGGCCCCAGCGAGCGAGGCTGACCCTACTCTGCCGCCGGGGTATGTGGTCAGTTTCATCCCCTTCCATGAGCGGGGGTTTGGAGTACCAGCGAGCCGCTTCATGCGGGCGCTCCTGCACCACTACGGGGTGGAGCTGCATAACTTCTACCCCAACTCTATCGCGCAAGCGGCCATCTTCGCGGCGGTTTGCGAGGGTTTTTTGGGGATTGATCCTCACTCGGACATGTGGACCCATCTCTTCTCCGCGGAGTTCTTCGCTGCGACGATGGAGGCGAAGAAGGTCCGTATGGCAGTGCGGGCCGGTGGCTGCACCCTCCAGCTGAGGCCGGGGTGCGCGCAGCAGTACATCCCTCTCTCCCTTGCATCTTCGAACAAGGGGTGGCAGAACCGGTGGTTTTATCTCCGGAACGACGGCGGGATGCTTCCGCCGTTTTCTCAACGAGTGGTGACCGCTGCTGGCACTAACTGGCGCTGGGGGGCCACGCGCGAGAACCAGGAGAATTCCAGCCTATTCTGCAGGCCTTGCAGAAGTTACGAGATGCGGGCCTTACCGCTGCAGGGGTCGTCGCTGCTATCCATCGTCGGAGGGTGCTCCCTCTGGCCGAGCGGCGGTTGCGGCTCGCGGAGATGAAGCCGGGGGTCGATTCGGAGGGCTCATGGATGTCCTCGACTTCCCTCTCCGTTGATGACCTCCTCAAGCGGGTAACAAGTACGGTAGGGAGGCCGGATGCCGGCGCCCTTAGCCAGCCCGCGATGCGTCCCGACCGTGGGTATGTGTCCCTGGTAAGTGTCTGATCCTCCTTCTGTTTTGTGCAGAGTTCTCTGCGCCTTTGATTCTTACTGTTGGGATTTTTGTTCGTCCCCAGGGGTTGAGGATTTATAAACCCGTCCGGCCACCGGTCCCGGAGGACGCGGCGGATCGAGCCGCGCAGAGGCTCACCACGGAGAAGGAGAAGGAGAAGAAGGATGCGGAAAAGGCCCGAGCTCGTGAGAGGATGCTAGTTCGGGAAGCCCTAGAGAAGCATCGTCGGAGGCAGGCGAGGGATGGGCTCCTGCGGGAGTCGTCGCCGGAGACGCCTGACGATGACGATGATGATGATGATGATGACGACAAAGATGATGACATGGCAGCCCAACTTGGCCTCAGCCTAGACCCGAGGCTGGGCTAGGGGTCGCCGGGCCAGCCTCCAAGTGGGCTGACACCATCAGCGCCTGGGGTCGGGGCACCAAGGTCCCAATCCGAGGAGCGGGGGCAGGCCGAGGGGGTACTTGACCCCTTGGCTGAGACAGTTGTTGTGACTCCGGGGGGTCAGGCCGATCCGCCTGTCCCCCAAGAGCAGGTGCCCGCGCTGACTGCACAGGAGGCAGGTCCCTCGGCCGTCGTGACGACGCCTGGGCCGGCCGCTCCCTCGGCGCCTCGGGCGTCCGAGGCGGAAATGGTGCCGAAGCCGGCGGCGGGGCATCCTTCATCAGCGCCTGCGGGAATAGGGGCCCGAGGGGCCTCCCCACAGGCACGATTCGCCTTGCCCCGAAGCGGGTAAGTATCTGAGGAGTTTGGTTCTTTCACTGTGTGTCTTAAACTTGTCGTCTCTCTCTTTCAGCAAGCAAAGGCAGGGCTTGGCTGGTCTGGCCCCCACGAAGGCCCTTAAGACGAAGCCGGCCTCGACGGCCGGTGCTGCGGCGCGCCATGCCGGTTGGTTGGCCTCCACACAAGGCACCCTCCAGCGGGGGGCCCAGGCGGCGCGAGTTGCCATGGGGCAAGCCTCTCAGGAGACCCCCCATTGGAGCGGCCATCATGTCGGGGGAAGCTGCTGATGCGGCCGCGGCCCCGAGTCCTCCTGACTTGTCGTCGGTGCCAGCATCGACTCCTGCCGGGGCCGTTGATGATTCGCTCGTGGAGCCGCCCATCGCCGCCGACATCGGGATGGTTGAGGCGCCGCCGCCCATGGTCATCCCCGACCTCCCCATTCTCGACCATGAGGACGTGGCGGTCGTCGTTGCCGAGGTTGGTGATCGGAGGCTCGCCACCTTAGCCGAGGAGAGGCCCAGCGCGTCGACGGCGGTGGTACCCGATGCGTCGGCTGCAAGGGGGACCCGATGCCTTGGTGGAGGGGCGTGCAGAATCGTGGCCTGTGCTGGGGAGCAGCGGCCTTAATCCTGCGTAGCTCAATCCCAATGAGTGGTGTGGGCAGCCGCTCCGGTTCTGGGGCCACGGCACCTTGGAGCCCCTCCTCTTCCTCAACGATGAGTTGGAGGAGAAGGCTCGGGATAGTTTCCGCGAGTACACCGAGGCGGCGATGAGGTCGCTGCGGTCGACCATGGAAACCCTTTCCAGGGACGTTCCCAGGGTTTTCCAGGTAAGGATTTAGATGTTCACCTCGCGTGACCAGGGCATTCTTTGTGACAACTTGTTTTCCTTTCTCAGGAGCTCGCGGACGCAAGCACCGCCAAGTCGCTGTTCATCCGCCGCGAAAGCTACGTTTGGGAGTCGTTGCGATCCCAGCGGGCCGCGCTTGCCGAGGCCAACGAGCGCCTTGCCCAACGGAGCGCTGAGGTGGCGGACCTTCGGTTGCTCTACGACGAGCTAAAGTCGGAGGCAGCGGCGGCGCGGACAGAGGCGACGTTGGCACGAGTGGAGGCTTCGTCGGCCCGGGAGCAGGTGGCTTCCTAGGCCGAGGAGATGCAGCAGCAGCAGCTGGAGCTTGGCCAGGCTATCGGCGAGCGGGACCAATCTCGGAGCCAAGCTGCTGAGGCCGTGAGCCGGGCTGAGGCCCTTGCGGAGAGCCTGGCCGAGGCCGTCGGATCTGCCCAGTCCGCGCTAGCCGAGGCCTCGCAGCAGCGTGCCCGGGCCGAAGGTATGTTTTGCCCGCTTTGTGACTTTGTTTTTGTCCCCATTCTTCTCCTTGCGTCTGAAGAATGTTGTCCTGCTGTCTGTAGGGTTCGAGACGGCTCTTGACGAGTCCGTCAAGAATTGCAAGGCGCTTGCCGAGGCGGCTGAGCAGAAGGAGGCCGAGCGCGTGGCCATGTCTGAGGCCATCTCGGCTTTCTACCAGGCCTTTGGCCTCGACGGCGTCCCCTCGGGTAGCTCCCCTAGAGTCATCTGCGGGCCTTGGGTGGCCATATGCGCAACAGACTCTACGGGGCGCTGCACCACGGTGTTAGGCGGGCCTTCGCCGTGCTCGCTTCCAACTATGACGTGGATCTGGAGCGGGTCAGCGAGGGGTACTACTTACCCGACGAGGAGGAGGCTGCCTTAGCCGAGGTCTAGAGGCTTGACGCAGCTGTCGAGGGCCCAAGTGCGGCGCTGACTTCCTCTTTTTGAGGTGGAGATCCTTCCGCCCGTGTCGCCGTCTGAGGCCGGGCCAAATTCTGCCGAGGGTGGTAATGACACCGAGCGTGCTGCTCCTCCCCGTACCGACGTCTGAGCCTGCAGGAACAGTTTGCTTGAAGTATGCATATGTTTTTTTGTGGCCGCCGAGGCCTAAACATTTTAATTGTTGGGTTATAAAGTTGTGTTTTCTTTCCTCTCGTTTTGTGTGTTAGGACCTGTTCGGTAGCAGAATTGCTTATCCGAGCGTGAGTTACTTTTCGCGGAAGGTGATGAGTAAGGTATCCATATCCCGGAGGCGTAGGAGTCCCTCGGCTCAGTCGGCCTTGCCGCTTACGTGTCCTCTCGTCGTTTTCAGGATTCTGTTACCGATGCAGTCGAAAAGGCACGAAAGTTGTTTTGATAGAAAAATTTCTGAGCGTTAGGACTTGTTCGTCGGTAGCAGAATCACTTATCCGAGCGTGAGCTACCCTTCGCGGAAGGTGACGAGTGAGGTATCCGTATCCCGGAGGCGTAGGAGTCCCTCGGCTCGATCGGCCTTGCCGTTCAAGGTCTCTCTTGCTCGTCTTTAGAATTCTGTTATCGACGCAGTCGAAAAGCGCAAAAATCGTTATGATAAAAGACCTTTCCGAGGAAAAATTTGACGCAGAGGGGGTTAACCCCCTTCTAGCCCCCGAGGGAGGGTCGGGCTTTGCCGAGGCAAGGCCGATCCTTCCTTGATGGTTAGACTTTATTTATGTATGTAAAGAAAGCGAGATACATGAACGACTTCAAACATTTTAAGGGTAAAAGCGACGTAGTTGTTCGATGTTCCAAGCGTTGCTGTAGACCTCGCCTTGATCGTTGGCCAGCTTGTATGTCCCGGGCTTCAAAATCTTGGCAATGATGAAGGGCCCTTCCCGGTGAGGGGTAAGTTTGTGGCGCCCTCGGGCGTCTTGTCGCAGCCAAAGTACCAAGTCTCCCACTTGGAAGTCTCGGGGCCGAACCCTTCAGGCGTGGTAGCGTCGCAGAGACTGCTGATATCGCGCCGAGTGTAGTAAGGCCACGTCCCGAGCCTCTTCCAGCTGGTCCAATGAATCCTCTCGTCTGGTCTGATTGCTTTGGTCGTCGTAAGCCTTTGTCCTCGGGGAACCGTATTCCAAGTCCGAGGGTAAGATAGCCTCGGCCCCATAGACTAGGAAAAACGGCGTGAAGCCCGTGGCTCGGCTCGGCGTCGTCCTCAGACTCCAAACCACCGAGGGTAGTTCTTTTATCCATCGCTTGCCAAACTTGTTGAGGTCGTTGTAGATCCTCGGCTTTAGTCTCTGCAAAATCATACCGTTGGCGCGTTCCACCTGCCCATTTGTCATTAGGTGCGCTACGGCGGCCCAGTCCACACGGATGTGGTGGTCCTCGCAGAAGTCTAGGAACTTTTTCCCAGTGAACTGCGTGCCATTGTTGGTGATGATTGAGTTTGGGACCCCAAAGCGATGGATGATATTTGTGAAGAACGCCACCGCCTACTCGGACCTGATGCTGGTTAACGGTTGGACTTCGATCCACTTGGAGAATTTGTCGATGGCAACCAGCAGGTGCGTGAAGCCCCCGGGTGCCTTCTGCAAGGGACCAACGAGGTCCAGACCCCATATGGCAAACGGCCAATTGATGGGTATTGTTTGCAAGGCCTGAGCGGGCAGGTGCGTTTGTCTCGTGTAGAATTGACACCCTCGGCAGGAGCGTACAATCCTAGTGGCGTCGGCTACTGCGGTTGGCCAGTAGAAACCTTGTCGGAAAACGTTTCCCTCGAGGGCCCGAGGCGCTGCATGGTGACCGCAAGCCCCCGAGTGTATTTCTTGTAACAGCTTTTGTCCTTGGGCAATGGATATGCATCGTTGGAGGATGCCCGAGGAGCTGCGGTGGTATAACTCTTTTTCATCACCCAGTAAAACGAACGACTTGGCGCGCTGAGCCAGTCGCCGAGCTTCGGCCTTGTCGAGGGGCAGCTCTCCTCAGAGGAGATATTCCAGGTACGGGGTCTGCCAGTTTGGAGCCGGTGTGACCCCACTCCGCTCCCCCTCAACGCGTAGGGCCTCACCCTCGGTGGCCGAGGGTTCCTCGGGCTAGGCCGAGGGTCCCTCGGGTTCGGGCGCGTCGTCGAGTTTGACGGATGGCTGATATATGTCCTTGGAGAAGACGTCCGGGGAACCGTCGTTCGCCTCGAGGCTATTTTCGCCAGCTCATCTGCGGTTCCGTTGTACCATCGAACAACACGGTTCAAATCCAGCCTGTAGAACTTATCTTCCAAGCGCCGAACTTCGTCGCAGTAAGCCTCCATTTTTTGGTCGCGGGAGTGGGAGTTCTTCATGACCTGGTCAATGACGAGCTGCGAGTCACCACGAGCATCGAGGCGCCGAACCCCTAGCTCGACGGTGATGCATATAGGGATGAAAACGGTCGGAAACGGTCGGTAAACACTAAAACCATTACCATTTTCATATTTTTTATCGGAAACAAAATCGAAAACGGTAACTCCGGAAACGGAAACGATATCGGTATTTCGGAAACATCGGAAACGAAAGTTTGGTGCGGAAAATACACCGGTAACGGTCGGAATCTAAAATACAATCGGTAAATATATCAAACTTCATAATACAACAAAGTTGACAAAAGATCACAAAGACCACAAGTTCACAATTCATGATATAACAAGTTCACAATATAAAAAGTTCACAAGGATCACAAATTTATAATATAAAAAGTGTACAAAGATCACAAGTTCACAATATAACAAGTTCACAGTATAACAAGTTCATAAAGATCACAAGTTCATAGACTCAAAGTTCACAATTCACAATATCCACTCGATCTAGCTGACATGACATGCTTACTTATGAAATATTTTTTTTCTAAAGAGTTTTTCACAACCTCACAGGAAAACCCTAAAACCTAGTTTGTGGAAAAGACCAAATCGTTAATCTCAACTGCCTTCCAACACCATCTATACAAAAAAAATCTAAAGGTGTCCAAAAAATACAAAAATAAGTAATCCTTATCTAGAGACGTACAGGCGATGCGAAAAATCACATGCTGGAAAATTCCGAAAAATTCCGAGACACAATTCCGAAAAATTCCGAGACATAATTCCGGAAAATTCTGAGACACAAATCCGGTAATTTCCGACAAAAACCGGTAACCGAAGGAAACGGTCGGTAAAACACCACGCCGATTCGATACCGATACCGATAGAAAATTCCGAAAACCGATTCCGTTTTCGAAAAATACCGTTACCGATGAATCCAACCAAAAAATTTCGAAATCGGTTTCCGGAATACCGAAAAATTCCGAAACCGTTTTCATCCCTAGATGCATAGGCCATTAACCAAGGCCTCGTACTCGGCCATGTTGTTTGACGCCGGAAAATGGAGGCGCAGTACGTAGCGCACATGTTTCCCGAGGGGTGAAACGAAGAGCAAGCCGGCACCTGCTCCTGTTTTCATAAGCGACCCATCGAAGTACATGGTCCAAAGTTCGGGCTGTATTGGGGCCGTCGGCAACTGGGTGTCAGTCCATTCAGCCAGGAAGTCGGCCAAGACTTGGGATTTTATGGCCTTCCGAGGGGCAAATGAAAGTGTTTCTCCCATGAGTTCCACTGCCCATTTCGCTATCCTACTCGAGGCCTCTCAGCTCTGGATGATTTCTCCCAGGGGGAAAGATGACACCACAGTAACCGGATGAGACTCGAAGTAGTGTCGCAGCTTCCGCCGTGTCAGAATCACTGCGTAGAGTAGCTTCTGGATTTGCGGGTAGCGGACTTTGGTCTCAGATAGCACTTCGCTGATGAAGTAGACTGGCCTCTGGACGAGCAGTGCGTGCCCTTCTTCTCGTCTCTCGACTACGACCGCAGCGCTGACCACCTGAGTGGTTGCGGTGACATAAATCAAGAGGGCTTCTTCCGCAGCGGGGGGCACCAAGATGGGCACATTTGTAAGGAGCGCCTTTAAGTTTCAGAGGGCTTCCTCGGCCTCGGGGGTCCAAGTGAAGCGTTCGGCCTTCCTTAAGAGGCGGTACAAGGGCAATCCTTTCTCGCCGAGGCACGAGATGAAGCAGCTCAGAGCCGCAAGGCATCCCATGACCCTTTGTACTCCTTTCAAATCTTTGATTGCCCCATGTTGGTGATGGCCGCGATTTTCTCCGGGTTGGCTTCGATGCCTCGTTCGGAGACGATGAACCCTAAGAGCATGCCTCGGGGGACTCCGAAGACACACTTCTCAGAATTGAGTTTTACGCTCTTCGCTTTTAAGCAACTGAATGTTACCTCAAGGTCAGAGAGGAGGTCGGAAGCTTTCCTTGTTTTGATGATGATGTCATCTACGTAAGCCTCGACCGTTCTGCCGATATGTTCTCTGAACACATGGTTTATGCACCTCTGGTAGGTGGCCCCTGCATTCCTCAAGCCAAATGGCATTGTAGTGTAACAATACATGCCAAAAGGTGTGATAAAAGAAGTCGCGAGCTGGTCGAACTCTTTCATCTTGATTTGGTGATAGCCTAAATAGGCGTCAAGGAATGACAGGGTTTCGCACCCAGCAGTGAAGTCCACAATTTGATCGATGCGAGGCAGAGGGTAGGGAACCTTCGGACGTGCTTTGTTTAGACCAGTGTAGTCTACGCACATCCTCCATTTCCCACCTTTTTTCTTTACCAGCACAGGGTTAGCTAACCATTCGGGATGGAATACCTCTTTGATGAACCCTGCAGCCATCAGCTTGTGGACCTCCTCGCCTATTGCCCTGCGCTTTTCGTCATCAAAACAGTGCAGGTGCTGCTTCACGGGTCGGGCTCCAGCTCGGATGTCCAGTGAGTGCTCGGCGACATCCCTCGGTATGCCTGGCATGTCCGAGGGACTCCACGCAAAAACTTCGGCGTTTACACGGAGAAAGTCGACGAGCACTGCTTTCTATTTGGGGTCGAGCTCAGAGCCGATCCTGACTTTCTTGCCAGCGTTGTTGCTGGGGTCGAGAGAGACAGACTTGACTGCCTCAGCTGGCTCGAAGTTGCCGACGTGCCGCTTCACGTCGGGCGCCTCTTTGGAGAGGCAATCTAGGTCAGCGATGAGGGCTTCAGACTCGGCGAGGGCCTCGGCGTATTCCACGCATTCCATGTCGCATTCATAAGCGTGGCAGTACGTGGGTCCGACGGTGATGACTCCCTTGGGACCAGGCATCTTGAGCTTGAGGTAAGTGTAGTTGGGGATGACCATGAACTTGGCGTAGCACGGTCTTCCTAGTACCGCGTGATAGGTCCCTCGGAACCCAACTACCTCGAAGGTGAGGGTTTCCTTTTGGAAGTTGGAGGGAGTTCCGAAGCAGACGGGCAAGTCAACCTGTCCAAGGGGCAGGATACGCTTTCCGGGTGCAATCCCATGGAAGGGTGCTGCACTAGCCCAGATCTCGGACCGATCAACCCCCAAGAGCTCCAGGGTCTCGGCGTAGATGATGTTGAGGCTGTTGCCTCCGTCCATGAGGACCTTGGAGAGCCTAACGTTGCTGATGATCCGGTCGATGACGAGCGGGTACCTTCCTAGGCTCGGCACGAAGTCGGGGTGGTCGCCTTGGTCGAAGGTGATAGGCTTGTCAGACCAGTCTAGGTAGACCGGCGCCGCTACCTTCACCAAGCAGACTTTCTAGCGCTCCTGCTTGCGGTGCCGAGCCGAGGCGTTCGCCACCTGTCCGCCGTATGTCATGAAGCAGTTGTGGACCTCTGAGAACTCCTCTTCCTTGTCGCCCCCCTGGTTGTTGCCTTGGTCTTTGCCACCTTCTGCCGAGGGTCCAGCCTTGTTGAAGTAGCGCCGGAGCATGTCGCACTCTTCAAGGGTTTGCTTGACGGGACCCTAGTGATAGGGGCACGACTCCTTGAGCATCTTGTTGAACGCGTTGGCCCCTCCGGGAGGCTTCCGAGGGTTCCTGCGTTCGGCAGCAGCGACGAGATCCGTGTTGACAGCGTTGCGCTTCGCTTGCGCCTTCTTTTTCGTGCCACACTGGGTGGACGCCTCGGGGGCGTCTTCCTTCTGCCCTCCCTGAGGCTGCTTGTCTTTCCGGAAGATGGCTTCGACCGCCTCCTGACTAGAGGCGAACTTGGTGGCGATGTCCATCAATTCGCTCGCCTTGGCAGGTGTCTTGCGTCCTAGTTTGCTCACCAGGTCTCGGCAAGTGGTGCCGGCGAGGAAAGCCCCGATGAAATCCGAGTCGGTAATGTTGGGCAGCTCGGTACGCTGCTTTGAAAACCACCGGATGTACTCTTGAGGGATTCCCCAGGCTGCTGGCGGCAACTTCGGAGATCCCATGAGTTCACAGGGCGCACGTACGTACCCTGGAAATTTCCAGCGAAAGCCTTGACCAGGTCATCCCTGTCGGAGATCTGCGCAGGAGGCAGATGCTCCAGCCAAGCCCGGGTAGCGTCGGAGAGGAAAAGGGGAAGGTTGCGGATGATGAGATTGTCGTCGTCCACCCCTCCCAACTGGCACGCCAGCCGGTAGTCCGCAAGCCACAACTCCGGCCTTGTCTCCCTTGAGTACTTGGTGATGGTAGTCGGGGCTCGGAACCAGGCCGGGAACGACGCTCGTCGTATGGCCCGGCTGAAGACTCGCGGACCTGGTGGCTCGGGCGAGGTACTTCGATCCTCCTTGCTATCAAAATGTCCCCCGCGCCTGGGGTGGTAGCCTCGGCGCACCTTTTCCTCGAGGCAGGCTCGACGGTTGCGGTGGCGCTGATTGTCACCGAGGCGACCCAGGGCCGCAGGCATCCCATCCCGTGTGCGCTCGTTGTGGACTGAGGCCTCCCGCATGTGTCGGGAGGGCGTTGCGCGATGCTCCGAGGGGTCTCCTTGCCTCCGGGAGGCAGAGTTCTCGGCTTGCCGGACAGCGGCGTCTTCCAGGAGGCCCTTGAGCTCGCCCTGGATACGTCGCCCTTCGGTGGTGGATGGCTCTGGCATCGTCCGAAGCAACATTGCTGCTGCGGCTAGGCTCTGGCCGGCCCCGTTGAAGGCCAGGGGTGGCATTGCCCTAGCATCGTCAACAATGCGGCGCTGGATGTCCTGGGCCCGATGACGCGCTCCTTCAGCGAGCGCTCGGCCTGCCCATTCCTGCTTGATGTTTTGCCGGAGCTGCACAAGTCGCCCCGCTTCTTCGTCGAGTTTGGCCTGCATCTCACGGAGTTGCTCAAGCTGTGTGTCCTGACCCCCCGCAAGGACTTGGACCACAGCTAGCTCCCGCGAGATCTCAACGCGAGACGCAGGTGCAAGGGCGCCGTCACTTCCTAGCATACCAAGGTGGTTTTCTCCGTCGTGATCCTCCTGATCGATGTGGTAGCACTCGCGAGTTGGGTCACAACCCTCGTTGTCAAGGCTGTGACCATCATCAGAACAGCCGGAGAGGCAGTGGTCACATGCGGACATGAAGTCGCGCATGGCACTAGGATCTCGGAGTCCAGAGAAATCCCAACTGACGTAGGGGTCATCCTCAACCTCGGAACCCGTGGGTCCGGAGGTTGAGACGGCCGTCAGCCGGTCCCAAGTTGACCACATATGGTACCCCGGAAGGTCAGGATATGCCCTAACGAAAGCGCTCACCGAAGCGGGTCGCTTGGCAGATCGAAACTGAATCTAAAAGGAACAGGGTGAAAAACGGATGGTACCTCTTAGTTGATGGACGGTGGCAAAGTCACATCGGGGACGGACTGCACCGTTATCTCAGGTACGAGGCTAACGCCCAACAAGTCCTTTGTGAGGGCGCTGGCGTCATCAGTCCGCTTGGGGTTGGCACATTGCTGGGAAGCGACGCCCATCGTTGTCTCAGGTGCGAGGACAACACCTGACATGTCCCTCGCAGGGTTGCCGGCGTCGTCGACTCGCTCTGGCCCGACAGCCGACGAGGTGCCGCCTCCTGCCTGGCCACGGTTGCCTCGTCTCCTTCTCCGGTGAGGAGGGTTGCAGGGCAAACCCGGGTATTCCTCTTCCGCCATGGGAGGAAGTCGTCATCGAGTTCGCCTTCGTCGGATGAGCCGACGACCATCGCTGTTGACGTGCTGCGAGGGGAGGAGTACCATGTCGTAGCTGCCGTCGAGGGACATGAACTCGAGACTCCCAAAGTGGAGCACCGTCCCAGGCTGAAGAGGCTACTGAAAGCTACCCATTTGGAACTCAACAGGAAAATATTCGTTAACACGCAGCGAGCCCCTACCTGGCACGCCAACTGTCGGTGTTTCGGACCCGGGGGACCCTCAACCGGACCGACTAGTGAATTTGTTGCTGCGTGTCCCTGCCCAGATGGGTTGATGCAAGATGGAACACAAGAGGGAAATGAGGCTTATGTTATCTTTCACCGGGGTGCTCGTAGTAGGGGTTACAATCGTTGCGGGAGAGCGAGAATGAGAGAGAGAGAGAGAAAGAGAGGGTTTGGCCTTGAGGCGAGCTGTCTGAGGCTGCCTCTACCACGTCTCTCCTACTCTGCCTGCCTCCGCTCGTCTGCGTCGTGCGTTCGTCAACGTTAAGGTGAACCTAAACATCTGTCCACCTAAACGTCCGTCCCGTGAACGTCTGTCCACGTGAACGTCTGTCCACGTGAACGTCCGTCCCGTGAACGTCTGTCCATGTGAACGTTTTGTCCCGTGCCTTAGGAAGGCCATGGACATCCCCTTTTATAAATACAAGGAGATGCCCAGCTGTACAATGGGGTGTAGCCATGCGCTAACGTGGCTGGCGGAGAGGTGCCTTGAGCCTGTACATGTACTAACGTGGCCATAGGAGGAGTGCCTTGAGCCCTGTAGAAGCACAGCTGGCGGTGCGGCATGGATGCTACTGACGTTTCCTTGCTTCCGTAGGAGGTTGAGAGCAATCCAACGTCACGGGCACACGCGGGGAACCATCATTGCCTGTTGCTAGAGTAACCTTGGATGGGACACCGGTCTTGTTCCTTCATAGCCTGAGGCAGCTAGCTAGGAGTAGGGTAATGATGCATCCCCTGCAGTGTAGTCGGTCCGAGGCCGAGGTCAGGCGAGGCGGCGACTCCTCCGAGGTCGAGGCTGAGGTCGGGCGAGGCGGAGTCCTTCCTTGAGGCCGAGGTTGGGCGAGGTGGAGTCCTTCTCCCGAGGCCGAGGCTAAGGGCGAGGTCGGGCTCGGTCAAGGCAGAGACCTTCTCCCGAGACCGAAGCCGAAGCCAAGGTCCGGGGTCGGGCGAGGCAGAGCTCCCTGTTGCACCCGAGGCCGTACTCGGGAAAGGCCGTGATTATTGTTAGTCTTTCCGTGGTGGCTGGCACAGTTGCCGGAGCGGGGTGAACAGCGGTATTTTCCTGTCAGAACGGTCAGTAAAGGGGCGAAGTGACTGCGGTCACTTCGACCTTGCCGACTGAGGCACGCGTGTCAGGATAAGGTGTCAGGCGATCCCCGCATTAAATGCGCATGCGATACGGTCGGTTGGTAAGGCGATTTGGGCGAGGTCGCTGCACGACAAAGTCTGCCTGCGCTGGGCTTCGGGCGAGCCGAGGGTGCGTCTGCTGAGTGAGGGGACCCTCGGTCGAGGTGTGAATCTGTCCGAGACTACCGTCCTTGCCCGAGGCTGGGCTCAGGTGAGGTCGCGTCCCTTGGTAGACGAGGCCTGCGCTTTATCAGTCGTTTATGGTTTGTTCTGAAAATGTTTTCCAGCCGGATTAAGGAGCATTGGGGGTACCCCTAATTACGGTCCCCGACAAAAATAGTATCATAATAAATACTAATTAAAGTAACATTTAGTTCTTACAAATAGTAATATATATTTATGTAGCTTGGTGGAGCTGGTGGTGGTGGTGGTGGTGGAGGTAGTGGGTGTTGTTGTTGTCTTTCCAACCGTGCTTGCCTCATTGCTTGTCGCATCTCCAATCGGTCCTGATGCATTTCCTGGCGTTCTTGCCTTATCTGATTTTACATTTCATTAACCACGTTTGTCATTTGTTGTAGTACCAGCATTTGGGCAGCAACCACTGCATCGGTTCTAGTCGGTGGAGGATTTGGAGGATTCATTTCTGTTTGCTGTTGCCTGATAGTCCTCCCTTCCTGGTATTGACCTTCAGAGTTAGAAACATATGGTAAGATAGTTTTGCAAGGGAAACTATTTGGTTGACAGAACGAATAGGCTAGTAGCTGGTTATGAACTAATGATTCTTTGGTAGAACTTAATCTGTTGTCTTTATGTCGAGGTCGGGGTAACAAGTCGTATAAGGAGAATGTCCCAAGGTAAGATAGAATCTGTCAAGATGAGGTAGATATGGGTGAGATAAACTTACATGATGTAGGTCAAAATCTTGTTTGATGTTAGGTGGGGATAGATAAACTATTGAATCCATCATGACCTATTGGTTGGGTTAGCTCTTTTTGCTCATGGTCGAGTCGCACTAATTTTAGGTTTAAGTGCATGAGGGGAGAACAAGGTTTACAGGAGTAGAATCTAGTTTATTTCACTAGTGTTAACTTGTTAAGTGACCCACATTAGATTGAATAAGCTCTAGATTAGTACAAGTTGAGTGTGTTATGTCAAATTTTAGTTAGGTGGCTTTGTGTTAGGTCGGACTTGGAAAAGAAAAATGACGTATATCATTGGGAACATGTAGGTCAAGCTGGTAGATTAGAATCTCTCTCTCTCTCTTTTATAAACAGATTAGGCAATTTATCAAGAATGTGTAGGTTGTTGGTATATGGCTGAGTTGGCCGAGTTCATGGAAGTCACCAATTTAGGTTTGAGTGAATTAGGAATATGGCCTTATCCTTTGTACCAGCATTAAGTAACTCCCACTAGATGAGATCATATTAGGTTAGATAGGTCTACTTTCTTTTACCAGTATCACTAATCTGTTTGAGTAGACCACATTAGATTATATAATCCTATTTAAGGATACCATTTAGTTGAGCATATCAAGCTGACTTTATCTTTTTGAAATTTTAGTATCTTTTATTAAGTGGAACTTCCAATTAGTATATTTTTATACACCTAAAACTTTCATGCCATTAGCAGGTGTGGCATAGAAAACAAGGGTACATCAGGTTTTAGCTATTAGACGAGTGTGGAGAAGATTTGGGGGTAAAAGAAAGTTAGGTAAGGGAGACTTTTACTCCGGGTGGTGGATCTTGATTCATCTGAAGATCTATTTCTACTCATATCCTTCAATGTCAAGGTTAACCTTCTTGATTTAGGGAACATCGGTTGTGGTGTTATATGCCATTATCTGACTTGAGATAACAATTGCGAGTACATGGGGTAGGTAGATTAAACTGAGTTTTACTTTGCTTTTGGGATAAATGGGTTGGGCAACTTATAACATAGGCTAGGTCGTGGTTTCACGGACGAGTTGGTTTAAGACACCAATTTTGGGTTTAAGACCCATTTATAGGAATATGGTCTAATCTATGTTACCAGTATTATCTTGTTTAAGTAACTCCCTTTAGATTGGGTCATACTAGATTAGGTAGGGTCTAGATTAGATGGATTATAACTAGATTAGACTAGTTTAAGTTAGATAAATCTACCAGGGTAGGATAGATATTATTAGGATACGTTAGCATCCCCTGAGATAGGATATATTATATGGTGTAAGTAGGTCAGAATCTCTGTTAGGTTAAAACAGAGGGGTTATGCAACTATCGGATGGTTAAGGTAGTTGCATGAGGTCAAGTTAGTCTGTCGTTCTTAATTTATTGTAGAGTGAACTAAGTTAAAGCATGTTCTATATGAGTAGAGTCTCATTCATTTTATCAGTATTATCCTTCTTGTTAAGCAACTTACATTAGATTAGCTCAACTTGAGGTTAGCCTTCGTTAGGTTAGATTAATTTGTCACATTAGATCAGATCTAGGTATGACTAGCTTCGACTAGATAAGATCCAATTAATTTGGGTTAGATCATGATCATTGTGGGATAAGTCAAGTGGTTTTAGTCACGCAAATATAACTTAGATCTGATCTCGTTATTTTAGATTAGATCCTGGTTGTTACTTTTAGGATGAGTTAAGTAAAGTGGTTAGGATAATACAAATCTTTCAAGATAAGATGAATCTATTAAGATAAGGGAGAATCTTGTAAGATAAGATGGATCTATTAAACTAGATATATTTTAATGGGGAGTATTCTTAGTTTGTATAGTCATCTTATGATTTTTATTTATTTATATTTATGCCTATACGTATATGTAGATGTAATTGTGGACATTACTCCACAACTCATCACACTCAATCAAAAATCCAAATCAGACATGTATCACAAGAACAAGCATTAAAGCGTATAAATGCCTATAAAATAGTTTTGCTTTTGTTCCTAAGAGTAGGTCTCCTATTCCTAAAGGTCACTTTATGTATAGGATTTCAAAGTGTGAAATCAACATTTGTCTTTAGAAAGAAGAGGTAAGAATAATCAGAGTAAAGTGGAAATAGATGAGAATGATTAAGAAAAGTTTAGATAAGAATCAGAGTAGCAAAGGTAAGTAAGTATCGGTTGTCCAGTTCTATCTAGGTTTCGTCCTACAGTCAACATTTGCTTCTGATACCACTTCTGTCACACCCGGTTTTAAGGGATAAAGCCGGGTGCATCTCATATATGCGCCAAAAAAGACAACATATATAATAACAGAGTGTATAGAGATAAATGTCACAATATCATCAGAGTACTTATTACATAGCGGAAGTCTTACAAAATAAAAGATAAATACAAAACGAACTAAAGTCCATCCTTGGCGCCCTAAAGTCGACTGTGAGACGCCACCTAGATCAAGTCGAACTTCTCATTGTGTGGATCCTCTTGAACCACCTATTCTTCTCCTATGGGGGCGTGAGATAGCAAGGGTGAGCTCACACATGTTCATCGCTCAACAAGTTGTGGGGAATAATGTGCATGAACTCGCCAAAGGTGGGAGTTCATGTGATGTGTAAGGCTGATCAACAATAGGGGTTAAAGCTGAGCATTGCTTTTAATAAGTTGGTCAAATTTTATTAGCGGTTACTAAATGTAAGTAAATACCAAACCATAATAAGAATAGAACAAAATTAATAAATAATCCCATGCAATGCAAATGACAAATTGAATTTAATTCTATAATTTAATCATGCGAGAATCCTGAGCTGCTCTTGACCGTGAGCTCGGCTAGTATACCAGTTTTACACTCTGTAGAGGTTGTACCCTTAACCCACAAGTCATGTTACCCATCTACCAAAGGGTCATGAGTCCCATACACCTCTGCCAAGGAAGCAAGCCAGGATAACACTACGAGGCCTTTACAAAGTTCCACTAGCTTCCGAAAACCCGCTATAGTTTATGGGAAGAGCAATTGTAAGAATCCCTCATCTGACCGCCATCGCAGCAAAATCAACCCGAGAACCTCCCTACATGCCTACTCCCCTACTGCCCTTGCCTCTTTCAGGTAAGGTAGTCTTCCACTAGCTTTCCTAGTTAGTCAGCCAAGGGCGTCCAATTCCACCCTTGTGGTGGCACGTGTTTCTCAAGTTAAGCTCCATGTTCCAATTAAAGATAATGATCTTGGCATGAACATAAATAAAATAACAGAATAATTGGAACATGGATATAATGAAATATTAACCCAAAACCATATAAAGCAATAGCATAACTACCCAATGATTCAGGGATAAACAAGGTAAAGGATAACCAGTCTAGAGTGACCTATTGGGTCCCATCAAAATTAAACCTATGCATTGAATAGTGATAATAAAGAACATTATTGGGTAAAAAGTGGTCAAGGGCACAACTTGCCTGGGACTTGAGATACCAAGTAACAGGATGATCTTTAGGTGACTCGTGATCTCACTGCTAGTCATAGCAATACAAACAAATATGATATAGACAAAATTAACATCACACCAAACATAAGAATAAGTTGCGTAATAATAATCTACGCGTTGCTACGAGATCGTGGGTTCGAGAACCACTAAATTTGGAGTTACGGTTAAGGAGTCATGATTTTATAGAAAATCTATGTGATTAAAATATTAAACTATATTATCAATTGGTTAGTACAAACCATATGAGCGAATATTATATCAATAACTAACTCAACTTTAATCTTAATTATAACTTGACTGGAGATTATATTTTAATCAAATTATGATTATAAGATCAGAATACTATATTAACATTAGAAAAGCTAATCCAGAAAGCATAGATTAATCAAATTAGTTACCTAATTACAAAAGTATGGGATATCATATAATAAATGTTGATACTGCGTAGTAAATATTTATACGATGCTAACGCGATTGGAACGAGTCAATTCGGAATTAAAACGGAGGAGTTTTGAATTTTCGAAGATTTTATGTATTTGATACAAGATTAATTATGAGATCAATTTTAATATGGTTTTCATGTCAAAACAGAGACACTAAATAATAAACATTAATATTATCAAATTATAGAAATATGAATGGATCAATTTGGACTTAATATGACTTTTCTAGGAATTAAACAAGTTTATGTGATTATTGTTGTCGGCGTTTCGAGACCGGGGGGTCCCTAAGCCGACGAGTGAGTGTGCCGCGTGCCCCAGCCCAGATGGGTCGAGCACGTGGGCGAGCGCGAAGGGGGGAAAAGCGAGGTGGCCGGAGACGAGTCGTGAGAGAGGTGGGAATCCCGCGGCCTTCGTGTTCGACACGCGCCCAGGTCGGGTGCGCTTGCAGTAGGGGGTTACAAGCGTCCACGTGGGTGAGGGAAGCGAGCGGCCCCAAGAGAGCGCCTGCCCCGTCCTCGTCCCCGCGCGGCCAACCTTTTCTAAGAAGGCCCTGGTCCTTCCTTTTATAGGCGTAAGGAGAGGATCCAGGTGTACAATGGGGGTGTAGCAAGGTGCTACGTGTCTAGCGGGGGTGAGCTAGCGCCCTAAGTACATGCCTGTGTGGCAGCCGGAGAGATCTTGGCACCCAGCTGGTGTGGTGTCGTGGCTGTCGGAGGAGCAACGGAGCCTGGCGGAGGGACAGCTGTCGGAGCGGTTGGGCCCTTGCTAACGTCCCCCTGCTTCCGTAAGGGAGCTGAGAGCCGCCGTCGTCATGGGTCTAGCGGGGCGCCATCATTGCCTATCTGGCGGAGCTAGCCAGACGGGACGCCGGTCTGTTCCCTGCGGCCCGAGTCGGCTCGGGGTAGGGTGATGATGGTGCTTCCTGTCGACGTGGCGGACTTGTGTCCTAGGTCGGGCGACATGGAGGCTCCTCCGAAGCCGAGGTCGAGTCTGTCCTGCATGGCCGAGGCCGAGCCCGAGCTCCTGGGTCGGGCGAGGCGGAGGTCGTTCGGCAGAGGCCAGGGCGGAGTCCGACCCCTGGGGTCGGGCGGAGCGGAGTTCGTCGTCTTCCGGGGCCTAGCCCGAGTCCGAGCCCTGGGTCGGGTGGAGCGGAGTTCGCCGTCTTCCGGGGCCTTAGCCCGAGTCCGAGCCCTGGGTCGGGCGGAGCGGAGTTCGCCGTCTTCCGGGGCCTTAGCCCGAGTCCGAGCCCTGGGTCGGGCGGAGCGGAGTTCGCCGTCTTCCGGGGCCTTAGCCCGAGTCCGAGCCCTGGGTCGGGCGGAGCGGAGTTCGCCGTCTTCCGGGGCCTTAGCCCGAGTCCGAGCCCTGGGTCGGGCGGAGCGGAGTTCGCCGTCTTCCGGTACTCGGGCCCTGGGTCGGGCGGAGCGGAGTTCGCCGTCTTCCGGGGCCTTAGCCCGAGTCCGAGCCCTGGGTCGGGCGGAGCTTCCTATGGCACCTTTGGCAAGGCCTGACTGCCTGTCAGTCTCACTCTGTCAAGTGGCACTGCAGTCGGAATGGCGCAGGCGGCGCTGTCCTTCTGTCAGACCGGTCAGTGGAGCGGCGAAGTGACGGCGGTCACTTTGGCTCTGCTGGGGGGCGCGCATCAGGATAAAGGTGTCAGGCTACCTTTGCGTTAAATGCCCCTGCGACTCGGTCGGTCGGCGCGGCGATTTAGTCAGGGTTGCTTCTTAGCGAAGGCAAGGCATCGGGCGAGCCGGAGATGCGTCTGCCGTTAAAAGGGGGCCTCGGGCGAGACAGAAACATCTCGGGGTCG
Organism: Zea luxurians; assembly: GCA_029449295.1. Lineage (NCBI taxonomy): Eukaryota > Viridiplantae > Streptophyta > Magnoliopsida > Poales > Poaceae > Zea > Zea luxurians. The sequence continues at coordinate 9,930,062 of JAOPSE010000051.1, read as the reverse complement.
GCTGCCCTTGCCCGAGGCTAGGCTCGGGCGAGGCGTGATCGAGTCGCTCGTATGGACTGATCCCTGACTTAATCGCACCCATCAGGCCTCTGCAGCTTTATGCTGATGGGTGTTACCAGCTGAGAATTAGGCGTCTTGAGGGTACCCCTAATTATGGTCCCCGACAGTAGCCCCCGAGCCTCGAAGGGAGTGTTTGCACTCGCTTGGAGGCTTTCGTCGCACTTTTTTGCAAGGGGACCAGCCTTTCTCGGTTGCATTTTGTTCCGGTGGGTGCGCGCGAGCGCACCCGCCGGGTGTAGCCCCCGAGGCCTCGGAGGAGTGGTTTCACTCCTTCGAGGTCTTAATGCCTTGCGTAATGCTTCGGCTGGTCTGGTGGTTCCCTCATGCGAACTGGCCGTAGCCCGGGTGCACGGTCGGGGCCCAAGTTCTCGGGATGGTATGTTGACGTTGTCAACGGTTTGGCCGGAGCCGGGTTTGCGAGAGCAGCCCCCGAGCCTCCGCATAGGGCGAGATGGCGATCAGGGACAGACTCGGCTTTTTTACATACGCCCCTACGTCGCCTTTCCGCAAGGAGGAGGGGGGAGAGCGCCATGTTACCCTCGATGGGCACCGAACATGGTGTCTCCGGTGAGCTGCAAGCGGGTAATCCGAGTGGACGTCCGTGCCCCGTTCGTTGGGGGTCGGCTAGGGGCCCAGAGGCACGCCCAAAAGTACCTGCGGGTGATCTGCCGGACCCGGTCCCCTGGCGACGGGGTCCGAGGGCTCGATGCCTCCCTCCGATGGGATTCCATTACAAAATCGCTCCCGCTGGTCTCGGAAATGTCCTAGGGTACCTCGGGAGCGCAGCCCGAGCCTCGGTTATGTATCGAACGTACCCCTGGTCATCCCTCGCTCGGTGTCTGAGGCGACTGTGAACCCTTCGGGGGCCAGCCTTCGAACCCCTGATCAGTAATGGGCGCGGAGCCCGAGTAGCCTGAGGCGTTTGTGGAACCCTTCGGGGGGCCGGCCTTCGAACCTCTGACCAGTAGTGGGTGTAGGGCCCACGCGATCTGAGGCGGCTGTTGAACCCTTCGGGGGGCCAGCCTTCGAACCCCTGATCAGTAAGGAGGCTCAGAGCCTAGTTCCTTCACGGGGAAGGATCCCTTTCGGGGTATCCCCCTTTCCCGGTCCCTGTCGCAAGAGATAGAGAAAGAGGAAAAAAGGAAAAAGGATACGAAACCGAACGACGCGGCGTACCTTTTTTGGCACGGTTGTTTCGGCGAAGGCGAAGCGTCGCCCACTGCTCCTGCCAGAAGTGCCGCCTGTCCAGCCGCGGAGTTGATGCGACGGGGCGAGTAGTTGGCGGGGCTGCCGTTGCGCGTGCGCGAGCCGTTCGAGGAACGGATCACGGGCGCGTTGTCTTCACGCCGTGAGAGGGGGTTATCTCGCGGCCTCCGGATGGGACGTGAGCTTGGCTGACGACGTGACCGCTGTTCCCGCGCGCCTGCCACCGTCATTACTGCCGGCCCACCTTTGGCCGCGTTGGCCGCTGCGTCAGGCTGGCGCTGCTGGGTCACGCGCTGGGTTGCCTCGAGTCGCGGTATTGGTTCCGCGATCGAGGAGGCGCGGTGGTGGCACAGGCGGTACCGTCGCTTGCATGCAGCATCCGGCGCGCCGGTCGCGCGACGCGTGGGCCTGGGCCTCCGTGCTGGCGTGTCGGGAGTCGGAGAGGCGCGTCCACTTGGCGCGATTGCATGCCGCCTGCATGGCTGCCCGCCCCTTTCGCCTATTGGTCTGGGCAAAAGTGGAGGGTCACTTGTAACCGCTGGGCGGTTGCGTGCACCACGCGCGGCGGTTTGGCTTCTTCTGCTTGGAGCCGGTCTGCATGACATGCGGGACCCAGCCCTCGCGCCGCAGGGGAGGGCTTTGGAGCGTTGTTGGAGAAGACTCAGCCCGTGACGGTTGGGGGCGCAAGCAGGGAGAGTCGCCTTTAAAAGGAGGGCGACCCCTTCCGTAAGGCGACCATGTCTTCTTCCTCCCTGATGCACCGTGTCTTTCCATCTTCCAAGCCCCCAGATGGGGGAAACCGCCGTCTTTTCGCCTCATCGTTGGAGGAACGCAACTCCGTGGGAGTTGGTACCTTTCAGCCATCGTTCGGCTTCAAGGATTTTCATCATGCAGCCCGGTTGCTCCCCTCCGCTGGTGGTCACCCGAGACGGCGACCACCAGCTCCTGGGTGGGGAGGAGTAAGCCGGGCTGCGATCTTGGTCCCACCCTCAGCTTCAAGGATGTTCATCATCCTCGCTGGGGTGGGTGCCGGGCTGAGCCGGCGCTCTACCTCCCGCACGGGTTCGTGGGTCATCCTCTCCCGTAGCATTCGAGGGAGAGGGCGCTCACTGGCCCTGCGGGCGGCCCGGACTTCGACAACGCAGGGCGGATCGACGGCAGGCGTCGTCACCTCCAGCGTGTCGGGTTCGTCGGCTTGGCTCCCGGTGGCCCCTTCTGCAGGGGGGGCGGCTGCCGCGCCGTGTATACGGGAGGACCACCCTAGATGCCGCGCGCTGCTAGGGCGGCGTTCGTGTTCTGGGGTGGTCCTGCCTTTGCACCGGGACGGCGCCTTCACGCGGAGGCCGGTGCCCCACTCATCTGGGAGGACTTGAGTGGGGATCTGCCGGAGGGCTGATGGCTCCTGCCGTCGGTGCAGAGGCGGAAGCGGCTCGAGAAGCCCCCGTCGCCGACGGGATCACCACCACCATCCGCGCTTCAGGCCTCCGGCTCTTTGTACTTGTCCTCGCCCCTCGAGCGTCGGCGTGGGCGAGGGCAAGACTGCAGCAGTGCCTACCCTGAGGCCTGCACTGCTGCAGTTCGGCCATCCGGAGTGGGGGCCGTTGTCGTCGTAGTCAGAGCGGGCGGCGGCGAGCCACCCGTCAGTCTTCTGTAGCCCTGCAGGCCCGCCCCTATCGAGTGGGGTTGTTCATACCTGCGGAGGGGAACCGGAGTTCCGTTTGTAATGGCACTTCGAATGCCAGTGTTTTTGTTCATTACGGCTTTCGGGGCCTGAACATGTATGTAACGTCGGCACGGAGCCGTATTTTTTCCTCATTCTTGAGCACTAAGACTCGTCTGTTGACTATCTGAACCGCTTCACCAAGCATGAGTCGCCCCGTGTCAAGGTGACGAGTGAGGTATCCGTATCCCGGAGGCGTAGGAGTCCCTCGGCTCGGTCGGCCCTGATGTCCGAGGCTCCTCTAGCTTAGTTAAAGAGACCCCTCGGCCGCTCTTCGACGAGCCGAGGCTAGGGGTAGCGATATCAGTATGAACAGAGGCGGAGTTGGCTCGAAAATGAAACCTGGTTGGCCGGAGCCTAGCCGGGTTGTCCGTTGGCAGGATCGACGTTGGAGTTGATCAGCCGGGGCTTCGGACCGGGCTGGCGCCCTCGGAAGATGGTTGGCCGAGGCCCCAGGGGTGACCGGCTGAGCCGCCTGCTCGGGCCGGATTCCCGGAGAAGTCCCTGGCAGCGATTGCCCGGGCGTAGTGATGACGTCGTCCTTCGGAGCGGAGAACCTCGGACCACGTCGCCGTCCGAGGCTAGGTCGGGCCTCGCCGAAGGTGCCGTCGATGCCGAGGGTGTTGCTGCCCTCTTCCAACGTCAAGACCCGAGCCTGCAGGATCAGATTGTCTTGTAGCGTGCGCCTCGTGCGGCCATCGAGGCCAGAACACACACCCTCGGTGCGTTGTAAAGCTGCGTCTCTTTTCCTCTTGTTTCAAGTATCTGGACTTTTTGCCGGTAACAGGGATGTTTGTGCGAGCGAGAGTTGCTTCTCGCGGAAGGTGATGAGTGAGGTATCCGTATCCCGGAGGCGTGGGAGTCCCTCGGCTCGGTCGGCCTTGTCGCTTACGCGTACTTTCACCCGTCCATGAGGCCCTGTCACCGACTCGGTCGAGAAGGCTCGAAGGATCGCTTCGGCAGAAGGGCTTCCAAACGTAAAGACTTGTTCGATCCGTGGAGTCACTTTATCCGAACGCGAGTTACTTATCGCAGAAGGTGATGAGTGAGGTATCCGTATCCCGGAGGCGTAGGAGTCCCTCGGCTCGGTCAGCCTTGGCTACTTACGTGTACTCCGTCGTTTCCAGGACCCACTTTTCGAAGTAGTCAAAAAGCACGAAAGATATTCTGGTAGAAGAGATTTTTTTTTCGAGGAAAATTTTGACGCAGAGGGGGTTTCCCCCCTTTTAGCCCCCGAGGGAGGGTCGGGCTTTGCCGAGGCGAGGCCGACCCTTCCTTGTTGACTAAACTTTGCGTGGGTGCGGGGTATATGAACAACTTGGAAACATCTTAAGGGTAGAAGCAACGTAGCTGTTGGATGTTCCAAGCGTTGCCGTAGACCTCGCCTTGACTGTTGGCCAGCTTGTACGTTCCGGGCTTCAGAACTTTGGCGATGACGAATGGCCCCTCCCAGGGGGGCGTGAGCTTGTGCCTCCCTCGGGCGTCTTGCCGCAGTCGAAGCACCAGGTCGCCCACCTGGAGGTCTCGGGGTCGAACCCCTCGGGCGTGGTAGCGTCGCAGGGACTGCTGATACCGCGCCGAGTGTAGTAAGGCCCTGTTCCGAGCCTCTTCCAGCTGGTCCAGCGAGTCTTCTCGGCTAGCTTGGTTGCTTTGATCGTCGTAGGCCCTCGTCCTCGGGGAGCCGTATTCCAGGTCAGTGGGCAAGACGGCCTCGGCCCCGTAGACCAGGAAGAACGGCGTGAAACCCGTGGCTCGGCTCGGCGTTGTCCTCAGGCTCCAGACCACTGAAGGGAGTTCCTTCATCCATCGTTTGCCGAACTTGTTGAGGTCTTTGTAAATCCGAGGCTTGAGCCCTTGTAGAATCATGCCGTTGGCACGCTCTACTTGCCCATTCGACATGGGATGAGCTACGGCAGCCCAGTCCACCCGGATGTGGTGATCCTCGCAAAAATCCAAGAATTTTCTGCCGGTGAACTGGGTGCCGTTGTCGGTGATGATGGAGTTTGGGACCCCGAAGCGATGGATGATGTTGGTGAAGAACGCCACCGCCTGCTCGGACCTGATGCTGTTCAGGGGTCGAACCTCGATCCACTTGGAGAATTTGTCGACGGCGACCAGCAGGTGCGTGTAGCCCCCGGGCGCCTTCTGCAGAGGGCCGACGAGGTCCAGACCCCACACAGCGAAGGGCCAGGTGATGGGTATCGTCTGCAGAGCCTGAGCGGGCAGGTGGGTCTGCTTCGCATAGAATTGATACCCTTCGCAGGTGCGGACGATTCTAGTGGCGTCAGCCACCGCCGTCGGCCAGTAGAAGCCTTGCCGGAAAGTGTTCCCGACGAGGGCTCGGGGCGCTGCATGATGGCCGCAAGCCCCCGAGTGTATCTCTTGCTGGAGTTCCTGACCTTCGGCGATGGAGATGCATCGCTGGAGGATGCCCGAGGGGCTGCGGTGGTAAAGCTCCTTCTCATCGCCCAGCAGGACGAACGACTTGGCGCGTCGCGCTACCCGCTGAGCCTCGGCTTGGTCGAGGGGTAGCTCTCCTTGGCGGAGATAGTGCAGGTACGGGGTCTGCCAATCTCGATCAGGCGTGACCTCGCTCCGCTCCTCCTCGATGCGCAGCGCCTCGCCCTCGGGGGCCGAGGGTACCTCGGGCTGAACCGAGGACGCCTCGGGATGGGCCGAGGGTACCTCGGACTGAACCGAGGATGAGGCGCTGCGCCGAGGGTACCTCGGACTCGGGCGTGTCGTCGATCTTGACGGAGGGTTGGTGCAGATCCCGGGAGAAGACGTCCGGGGGAACCGTGGTTCGCCCCGAGGCTATCTTTGCCAACTCGTCCGCAGTCTCGTTGTAGCGCCGGGCGATGTGGTTAAGCTCGAGCCCGTAGAACTTGTCTTCCAGGCGCCGAACCTCATCGCAGTAGGCCTCCATCTTCGGGTCGCGGCAGTGGGAGTTCTTCATGACTTGGTCGATGACGAGCTGCGAGTCGCCGCGAGCGTCGAGGCATCGGACCCCTAGCTCGATGGCGATTCGCAATCCGTTGATCAGAGCTTCGTACTCAGCCACATTGTTGGACGCCGGGAAATGGAGACGCAGCACGTAGCGTAGGTGTTTCCCGAGGGGCGAGACGAAAAGCAGGCCCACGCCGGCTCCTGTCTTCATCAGCGACCCGTCGAAAAACATGGTCCAGAGCTCTGGTTGGATCGGAGCCGTCGGCAGCTGGGTGTCGACCCATTCGGCTACGAAGTCCGCCAGTACCTGGGACTTGATGGCCTTCCGAGGGGCGAACGAGATTGTCTCGCCCATGATTTCCACCGCCCACTTTGCGATCCTGCCCGAGGCCTCTCGGCACTGGATGATCTCCCCCAGGGGGAAGGATGACACCACAGTTACCAGATGAGACTCGAAGTAATGTCGCAACTTTCGCCTCGTCAGGATTACTGCATACAGTAGCTTCAGAACTTGTGGGTAGCGGACCTTGGTTTCGGACAGCACCTCGCTGACGAAGTAAACTGGCCTCTGAATGGGCAATGCATGCCCCTCTTCTTGCCTTTCGACCACAATCGCGGCGCTAACCACCTGAGTGGTCACGGCGACGTAGACCAAGAGGGCTTCTCCATCAGCTGGGGGTACCAAGATAGGCGCCTGGGTGAGGAGCGCCTTCAGGTTCCCGAGAGCTTCCTCGGCTTCGGGGGTCCAAGTGAAGCACTCGGCCTTCCTTAAGAGGCGGTACAGAGGCAGGCCTCTTTCGCCGAGGCGTGAGATGAAACGGCTCAAGGCCGCGAGACATCCCATGACCTTCTGTACGCCTTTTAAGTCCTTGATGGGCCCCATGCTGGTGATGGCTGCGATTTTCTCTGGGTTGGCTTCGATGCCCCGCTCGGAGACGATGAACCCCAGGAGCATGCCTCGGGGCACCCCGAAGACACACTTCTCGGGATTGAGCTTGACGTCCTTTGCCTTGAGACACCGGAATGTCACTTCAAGGTCGGAGAGGAGGTCGGAGGCTTTCCTTGTCTTGACTACGATGTCATCGACGTAGGCCTCGACCGTGCGACCGATGTGTTCGCCGAACACATGGTTCATGCACCGCTGGTACGTCGCACCCGCGTTCCTCAAACCGAACGGCATGGTGACATAGCAGTACATGCTGAAGGGCGTGATGAAAGAAGTCGCGAGCTGGTCGGACTCTTTCATCTTGATTTGATGATACCCTGAGTAGGCATCGAGGAAAGACAGGGTTTCGCACCCAGCAGTGGAATCCACGATTTGATCGATGCGAGGTAGAGGGTAGGGAACCTTCGGACATGCTTTGTTGAGACCAGTGTAGTCTACACACATCCGCCATTTCCCCCCTTTCTTTCTCACAAGCACAGGGTTGGCAAGCCATTCGGGATGGAATACCTCTTTGATGAACCCTACTGCCATCAGCTTGTGGATCTCCTCACCTATCACTCTGCGCTTCTCCTCGTCGAATCGGCGCAGAGGCTGCCTGACCGGTCGGGCTCCGGCCCGAATATCCAGCGAGTGCTCGGCGACATCCCTCGGTATGCCGGGCATGTCCGAGGGACTCCACGCAAAGACGTCGGCGTTTGCGCGGAGAAAGTCGACGAGCACTGCTTCCTATTTGGGGTCGAGCCCGGAACCGATCCGGACCTGCTTGGAGGTGTTGCCACTGGGGTCGAGAGGGACGGCCTTAACCGTCTCCGCTGGCTCGAAATTGCCAGCGTGTCGCTTCACGTCTGGCACCTCTTGGGAGAGGTTTTCCAGGTCGGCGATGAGGGCCTCGGACTCGGCGAGGGCCTCGGCGTACTCCACGCACTCCACGTCGCATTCGAATGCGTGTTTGTACGTGGGGCCGACGGTGATGACCCCGTTGGGGCCCGGCATCTTGAGCTTTAGGTAGGTGTAGTTGGGGACGGCTATGAACTTCGCGTAGCATGGCCTCCCCAATACCGCGTGGTAGGTCCCTCGGAACCCGACCACCTCGAACGTCAGAATCTCCCTTCGGAAGTTGGAGGGCGTTCCGAAGCAGACAGGAAGGTCGAGCCGTCCGAGGGGCTGGACGCGCTTCCCAGGAATGATCCCGTGGAAGGGTGCAGCTCCTGCTCGGACGGAGGACAGTTCGACGCGCAGGAGCCTGAGGGTCTCGGCGTAGATGATGTTGAGGCAGCTGCCCCCATCCATCAGGACCTTGGTGAGCCTGACGTCGCCGATGATGGGATCGACGACGAGCGGGTATTTCCCCGGGCTCGGCACGTGGTCGGGGTGGTCAGCTTGGTCGAAGGTGATGGGCTTGTCGGACCAGTCTAGGTAGACTGGCACCGCCACCTTCACCGTGCAGACCTCCCGACGCTCTCGCTTGCGATGCCGAGCCAAGGCATTCGCCGCATGCCCTCCGTAGATCATGAAGCAGTCGCGGACCTCGGGGAACTCTCCTGCTTGGTGATCTCCCTTTTTGTCGTCGTCGCGGGCCCTGCCACCCTCTGCGGGTGGCTCGGCCCGGTGGAAGTGGCGCCGAAGCATGACGCACTCCTCGAGGGTGTGCTTGACGGGCCCCTGATGGTAAGGGCACGTCTCCTTGAGCATCTTGTCGAAGAGGTTAGCACCTCCGGGGGGCTTCCGAGGGTTCTTGTACTCGGCGGCGGCGACAAGGTCTGCGTCGGCGGCGTCGCGTTTCGCTTGCGACTTCTTCTTGCCTTTCTTCTTGGCGCCGCACGGAGTAGACGCCTCGGGAGCATCTTCCGACGGGCGGCCCTGGGGCTGCTTGTCCTTTCGGAAGATGGCCTCGACCGCCTCCTGGCCAGAGGCGAACTTGGTGGCGATGTCCATCAGCTCGCTTGCCCCGGTGGGGGTCTTGCGACCCAACTTGCTCACCAGGTCACGGCAGGTGGTGCCGGCAAGGAACGCGCCGATGACATCGGAGTCGGTGATGTTGGGCAGCTCGGTGCGCTGCTTCGAGAATCGCCGGATGTAGTCCCGAAGAGACTCTCCTGGCTGTTGCCGGCAGCTTCGGAGGTCCCAGGAATTCCCGGGGCGCACGTACGTGCCCTGGAAGTTGCCGGCGAAGGCTTGGACCAAATCCTCCCAGTTGGAGATCTGCCCCGGAGGCAGGTGCTCCAACCAGGCGCGAGCAGTGTCAGAAAGGAACAGGGGGAGGTTGCGGATGATGAGGTTGTCGTCGTCCATTACACCCAGTTGGCAGGCCAGGCGGTAGTCTGCGAGCCACAATTCCGGTTTCGTCTCCCCCGAGTACTTTGTCATAGTAGTCGGGGGTCGGAAACGGGCCGGAAACGGCGCCCGCCGGATGGCCCGGCTGAAGGCCTGCGGACTGGGTGGTTCGGGCGAGGGACTCCGATCCTCCCCACTGTCGTAGCGTCCCCCACGCCTGGGGTGGTAGCCTCGGTGCACCCTTTCGTCGAGGCAGGCCCGACGGTCGCGACGATGGTGCTCGTTGCCGAGGTGGCCCGGGGCCGCAGGCGTGGTGTTGCGCGTGCGCCCGGTGTAGACCGAGGCCTCCCGCATGAATCGGGAAGTCGCGGCATGAGGTTCCGAGGGGTACCCCTGCCTTCGAGAGGCAGAGCTCTCGGCCCGCCGGGCCGCAGCGCCTTCCAGGAGATTCTTGAGCTCCCCCTGGATTCGCCGACCCTCGGTGGTTGATGGCTCCGGCATCGCGCGGAGGAGCATCGCTACGGCTGCCAGGTTCTGACCGACCCCGCTGGATGCCGGTGGCGGCCTGTCCCTGACATCGTTGGCGACGCGGTGCTGGAAACCCTGGGGCAGATGACGTGTTTCTCTGGCCGGGGGTTGGCCCGCCCATACCTGCCCGACGTCCCGGCGGATCGACTCGAGCGCTCCTGCTCCCTCGTCGTACCCGGCCTGCGCCCCGCGGACTTGCTCGAGCTGTGGGTCGTGACCCCCCGCCGGAACGGGGACCACAGCTAGCTCCCGCGGGATGTCGGCGCGAGGCACCGGCCTAGGGAGATCACCGTCCTCCGGCATGCCGAGATGGTTGCCTTCGGAGGGATCCCCTAGCTCGACGTGGAAACATTCACGGCTCGGGCCGCAGTCCTTGTCGTCAAGGCTGCGGCTGCCGTCAGAACAGTCGGAGAGGCAGTAGTCACATGCGGTCATAAAGTCCCGCATGGCACTGGGGTTGCCAAATCCAGAGAAATCCCAGCAGATGCTGGGATCGTCATCTTCCTCGGACCCAGAGGGCCCGTAGGTCGAGACATCCGTCAATCGGTCCCAAGGCGACCGCACACGAAACCCCAGTGGGGTTGCACTCGCCTCAACGTGAGCGCCCGCCAAAGCGAGGTCGCTAGGCGGGTTGAGGCCGAGTCGAAATGACGTAGGATGGGAATCAGTCGGTACCTTTTGGTCGACAAGGAGCGACACAGTCACGTCGGGGACTGATTTTGCCGTCGTCATGGGTACGAGGGCGACGTCCTGCAGGCCCTCCGCAAACGTGCTGGCGTCGTCCACTTGCTCGGGATTGGCATGTCGCGGGGGGACGGCGCTCGCCTTCGTCTCAAACGCGAGGTTGACGCCCGACGCGCCCTCCGTTGGGGCGCTGGGGACGTCGGTTCGCTCGACAGCCGACGGAGCGCGGCCTCCCGCTCGGCCCTGGTTGCCCCGCCTCCTCCTCCGATGCGGGGGAGAGGACGGGGCGAGCTCGAATATTGTTCTTCCACCACGCGGGGGAAGACGTCGTCGATTCCGCCGCCGGTGGGCGGGCTGTCGGCCGCCATTGTCGTCGTCGCGCGGCGGTGGAAGGAGTATCATGTCGTAGCTGCCGTCGAGAGACATGAACTCGAGACTCCCGAAACGGAGCACCGTCCCGGGTTGGAGAGGTCGTTGGAGACTGCCCATCTGGAGCTTGACGGGAAGCTGCTCGTCAACACGCAGCAGGCCCCTACCTGGCGCGCCAACTGTCGGCGTTTCGAGACCGGGGGGTCCCTAAGCCGACGAGTGAGTGTGCCGCGTGCCCCAGCCCAGATGGGTCGAGCGCGTGGGCGAGCGCGAAGGGGGGAAAAGCGAGGTGGCCGGAGACGAGTCGTGAGAGAGGTGGGAATCCCGCGGCCTTCGTGTTCGACCCGCGCCCAGGTCGGGTGCGCTTGCAGTAGGGGGTTACAAGCGTCCACGCGGGTGAGGGAAGCGAGCGGCCCCAAGAGAGCGCCTGCCCCGTCCTCGTCCCCGCGCGGCCAACCTTTTCTAAGAAGGCCCTGGTCCTTCCTTTTATAGGCGTAAGGAGAGGATCCAGGTGTACAATGGGGGTGTAGCAAGGTGCTACGTGTCTAGCGGGGGTGAGCTAGCGCCCTAAGTACATGCCTGTGTGGCAGCCGGAGAGATCTTGGCACCCAGCTGGTGTGGTGTCGTGGCTGTCGGAGGAGCAACGGAGCCTGGCGGAGGGACAGCTGTCGGAGCGGTTGGGCCCTTGCTGACGTCCCCCTGCTTCCGTAAGGGAGCTGAGAGCCGCCGTCATCATGGGTCTAGCGGGGCGCCATCATTGCCTATCTGGCGGAGCTAGCCAGACGGGACGCCGGTCTTGTTCCCTGCGGCCCGAGTCGGCTCGGGGTAGGGTGATGATGGCGCTTCCTGTCGACGTGGCGGACTTGTGTCCTAGGTCGGGCGACGTGGAGGCTCCTCCGAAGCCGAGGTCGAGTCTGTCCTGCATGGCCGAGGCCGAGCCCGAGCTCCTGGGTCGGCCGAGGCAGAGGTCGTTCGGCAGAGGCCAGGGCGGAGTCCGACCCCTGGGGTCGGGCGGAGCGGAGTTCGTCGTCTTCTAGGGCCTAGCCCGAGTCCGAGCCCTGGGTCGGGCGGAGCGGAGTTCGCCGTCTTCCGGGGCCTTAGCCCGAGTCCGAGCCCTAGGTCAGGCGGAGCGGAGTTCGCCGTCTTCCGGGGCCTTAGCCCGAGTCCGAGCCCTGGGTCGGGCGGAGCGGAGTTCGCCGTCTTCTGGGGCCTTAGCCCGAGTCCGAGCCCTGGGTCGGGCGGAGCGGAGTTCGCCGTCTTCCGGGGCCTTAGCCCGAGTCCGAGCCCTGGGTCGGGCGGAGCGGAGTTCGCCGTCTTCCGGGGCCTTAGCCCGAGTCCAAGCCCTGGGTCGGGCGGAGCGGAGTTCGCCGTCTTCCGGGGCCTTAGCCCGAGTCCGAGCCCTGGGTCGGGCGGAGCGGAGTTCGCCGTCTTCTAGGGCCTTAGCCCGAGTCCGAGCCCTGGGTCGGGCGGAGCTTCCTATGGCGCCTTTGGCAAGGCCTGACTGCCTGTCAGTCTCACTTTGTCAAGTGGCACTGCAGTCGGAATGGCGCAGGTGGCGCTGTCCTTCTGTCAGACCGGTCAGTGGAGCGGCGAAGTGATGGCGGTCACTTCGGCTCTGCCGGGGGGCGCGCGTCAGGATAAAGGTGTCAGGCTACCTTTGCGTTAAATGCCCCTGCGACTCGGTCGGTCGGCGCGGCGATTTAGTCAGGGTTGCTTCTTAGCGAAGGCAAGGCCTCGGGCGAGCCGGAGATGCGTCTGCCGTTAAAAGGGGGCCTCGGGCGAGATGGAAACATCTTGGGGTCGGCTGCCCTTGCCCGAGGCTAGGCTCGGGCGAGGCGTGATCGAGTCGCTCGTATGGACTGATCCCTGACTTAATCGCACCCATCAGGCCTCTGCAGCTTTATGCTGATGGGGGTTACCAGCTGAGAATTAGGCGTCTTGAGGGTACCCCTAATTATGGTCCCCGACAATTGTTGTATTAAAAATCATTTTCTCAATCAATTTCTATGATTTTCCTATTCACTGGACTGCGCCTCAATTAAACAGAAACGCAGAGGCTAACTCAAAAGATTCTCCAGACCCAGGTAACATTCGAATAAGGACTGTGGGTTGGTTTTTATAAAATTCAGTGGCTCATCAGCAAAATGACATAGCCAAAGCGGTAAGGAGAGATTCAGACCGTTGGATCGCGCATCCACGGATCGGATTAGATCCTAAACCATTGCACAGCCAGGGCCTTTAGATCTAAGATCTAAGGCCTAGGTTTTAAGTCTACATGATCTAATTTCCACCCTCTGATCATGATCCGGCGTCCAGGATGGATTTAGCGAAGGGGTACGCGCATCGTCTAATCGTGATCGTTGAATAAGATCCGACGGTCCGAGCAGCTTCTCCTTCCTCTAGCCCGACGGCGGCGCCGTACGACTACCATGGCGGAGTGCTTCACTGGCGAGGCGAGTCCATGGTCCTTGTGCCCCAATCTCTAACCCAAACAACTTTACACGATGCGGGAACGAAAGCGAATGCGGATGAGGGAACCATACCAAGGATGATGCGCGCAGGCGGGCGGTCCACATGGAAGAGCGGGTCTACGGCGACTTAGGTTCAACAGCGAGAAATTACACACGATTCTGGTGAAATTCGGCCGAATCAATTAGACGCATGCTTACAACGAGGTGCGATGATCCCCCAGAGCCGAGTTCCAAGCCCAGACACGAGGAGACCACGCGGCGGCCCCGATTTCTCCCACCCTCAACTCACACGGCATCAAACGCCAATGGCGATTAAGGTTTTATTCGTCTTGGTATAGCGGTAATTCACAGGCGGCAGCGGTACTTAAATGGCCAAGCGAGGAGATCGACCGCGTGTGGCGCTTGATTGGTTGCAGTAGCTCCGATTTCGGCACGCGGCTTTGGCGACCAAGTCCCGGGAGCTGCGCGTGGAGTTCGTTACCCAGAGGAGAAAGAGCTGACCACCCGGGCCCGCTTGGAAATGAGACGTGCGCGGGGACGACGACTGGTGAATGGTTGAGACGCTGGAGCGCGGGTCCCGCTGGCAGGACATGGGCGCGCGGGGAGGGAAAAGGAGACCGACCCGGGTGGGCCCACATGTTAGTCGGTTGCCACGAGGGAAGGAGTTGGGCCACAAGGGGATTCGGCCCAAGCCATTTCTGCTCAGTTTTTCCTTTCTTCTTTCATTTCCTATTTCATATTTTCTTCCTAAATTCAAATATTCAAGATAAATTCAAATTTCTGTTCTAAATTTCATATTTCATATATCAAATATAACACTAATGTAAATGTAAGTCCCTTTTTCCCTTTTCAGTATTATTATTTATTCTCCTACTCTTTATTTAATTCTAGGAGTAATAAATGATTATTACCATTTCCTTTCTCATTTTCTGTTTTATGTTTTTATTTAAAATTTTGAGATCTAATTTATGTTGTCAATAGGATGTATTACCACAAAACTATTGGCAAGAGGTCAACTTTTCTTTGACTATTTATTAGTTGCTTAACTAATTTAATGTTATCAATTGGTTATGAATAGGAAATGCCCTTAAAAATTCTCAAAGGTTTCAATTATTCTAGAAACACTACCATTGATAACCTTATTTCCTTATTTCATTATTTTATGATTTATACTTTTGTTTTTATTATTATTATTTTTCTTATACCAATTTTGGGCCTTACATGAACCAAGAAAGTATTACAAAAGAGACCCTAAAAAATATTCATATAAACCCGCCATCCATCTGAGAATTAGGAAGCTTATGCAGGGGTCCCTGGAATTTGCAGTTAAACACCTAGACTCTATTTTAGAGTATAAAATTTATATAAAAGTGAATAGAAACTTGCATAACTCACAACATTCTCATTTTAAGTCTATTTTAGTCCATTCAAATTGTGTTGGCTTCATAAAAATATTTTCTATGCAGTAACAACAATATTTGTGGCATATCATATAGTTTTATAATTGGAAATTGTTTAAACCTAGGTTTAACATATTAAGCTTGCTAATCAAAGTAACCTATCTATAATTATAACATAAATAAAATATGATATCTGATCAAGTTATAACCTATACTAAGATTGAATTGGTTATTCCTTTGAAATATGTTTCTCACATGATTTAGAACATAGAAGATATTATTATCAGTTAATCACCTAAAACTTTAGAAAACTATATCCTCTAAACCAAACTCTGATTTTAGTAGTTTTCGAATCAACGATCTCGTTGCGTCGCGTAGGATATTATTACGTTGTTTGTTCATATTCTTTGGTGTAATATTACCATATCCATTATTTGCTTGATTATATGTATCACTATGAGTAGAGGTGGGGTGACAAGGAACCAGAAGCCCAACTTTTGGGTCAACATCTGGAAAATAGGTTATCGCAAGTATAAGGCAAGTTGTGCCCTTGACCACTCTTCTTTACGGAATAATGTTCTTGTTAATCATTGTGGCATGCCCAGGTTAATTTGATGAGACCTAATAGGTTTCCCGAGTTTTTGTTTACCCCATACCTTGCAGACAAATGAACTATCAGGTAGATTTGCTATTGCTCTACCTGGTTTTGGGAATTAATGTTATATATGATCATGTTCCATTAATACTGTTAGTTTAATTATTGTTCATGATAAGATTATTGTATTAATTGGAACATGGAGAACCACCCAGGAAAACAGTGCTACCATAAGGGTGGAATGGGACGTCCTTGGCCAAGTAATTAGGAAAGCTAAGGAGAGATTACCTTACCCGAAAGGGACAAGTGGGGAGACGTCGCTGCAGAGTATAGGGAGGTCATCGGGTCAAACTGTTTGTAAAGCTTTTCGGACGAGAGATTCCTATGCTTCCTTTTTCCTGAATCTGTATCGGGTTTTCTCGAACTAGTGGAACTTTGGAAAGCCTCATAGTGCTACCCTACCTCATCTCCTCGGTAGAGATGAATGGGAAGTTGTGATCCCTTGGCAATTGAGTAACACAACTTGTGGGTAAAGATGTGCAACCTCTGTAGAGTGTAAAACTGGTATATCAGTCATGCTCACGGTCATGAGCGGCTTGGACACACATGATTAATTTATGGAATTAAACTTAATTTGTCATTTGCATTGTATTGTGGGTTTTATTATTAATTGTGATGTCTTATTTAATTGGGTTTGTATCTACTTACACTTAGCAACTTCTAATAAAACTTTGACCAACTTTAAAAGCAATGCTCAGCTTTAACCATCTTCTTTGCTAAGCCTTACACTTCACATGAGCCCCCGCCGTAAGTGAGCTCATGCATATTATTCCCCACAACTTGTTGAGCGATGAACGTATGTGAGCTCACCCTTGCAATACTCACATCCCCCAGGTCAAGAACAGGTACCGCAAGATGAGGAGCATGAAGGAGGTCTCGATGAGTTCGTGAGAGGGATAGGCCGTCGTGTCCCAGTCAACTATGGTTGTTTGATCATTGTCTTCGTATGATGTAATTATTTAGGCATTTTGTACATAAATTTTATTATATAGTAATGATGTGATATTTGTTTCTGTACCATGAGTCATCATATGTGTGAGACTTGATCCTAGCACACATTTAATTCGCGTCTGGATTTGCCCTTAAATCCGGGTGTGACAAAACCTCACTCAGAAAATTATGTCTACACATTTTTTTCTCACCATATAAAGTCAAAAGAGTGTAGTCAAATCATCTATAATGTATTATGTAGAACAAACTTTGTTTACATGGGATTTTCAATATACTCCCTCTGGTCACAAATACTTGATAATTTTACCAAAATCTGGTCACTTTTTCAATATACTCCCTCTGGTCACAAATACTTGATGATTTGACAAATAAAAAAGATTGGAGAAAGTAGTATCTAAGTTACAACCCGTGGTCCACTAGAAGTCAATGGCATCAAGTATTGAGATCGAAGGGAGTAAGTCAGTCTCTTATCTTTTTGTGAAGTTAATATGTGCACAAATTTGGTACTCTGTATTATCACATTGATTTCATTTGGCTCGTATGAAAATCTGAACATTTTTTAGAGCTCTGTTGTAGCTAACATAGGTCCTATTTGTTTGGACTTTTTTAGCTTCTGGCCACCAAAAGCTACTGCACATAGCCAAACACCCTAGCTTTGCATCTAGCTTCTATAAGAATCGCTTTGGTAAAAACCATCCAAAACCAACATGAACACAAAATTGGTTGAGTCGTCATGATAGTATGAATCTGTCGCTTTCTAAATCATGAACCTTTTGGACCACTTCATTTTCCTCTGCACGTAATCTCCACGATACTCAGATTCATCCCATAGCTAGATTCTCAAAAAGCTGGTCAAAAAAGCTGAACCAAACAGGCCAATAATAGTCATAGGTTTTTATTTATTAATAGTTGTGGCATATCTTTCCATCTTTCTCTATGCCTTGCATGGGCCTATTTTAATATTCATTTTATTATTCTAGCCACAAAATTGGTACAATTCAGGTGTGGTGTACCACTCCGTACTTGCTCTAGACTTTATAAAATATATGGAGGTACTGTATAATATTGGAAAAAGGTTTGATGTATGTATGTTTAGTGTTAGACATGTGTGCATTGTAATGGGCTTAGGCCCACATATGTTTCTACATATTAATACAACATCCCAACCCAAGTTAGGGTTTCCAATCTAACATGGTATCAAGCCTTTCTCTTCTTCTCTCTCTCCTAGCAGCAGCTACCGGCCCTCTCCTTCCCCACATGGTCGGCCTCTCCTAGGCGGATGTCGCGGCCGGCGCCGTCTAGGCCTCCTCCAGCGTGGCCCCATCCCGTGCACCGACGATTCCACCCACATTCATGCTCACCTCTTCTCCCTCGGTGACGCCGGCTTCCCCCACGGCGTAGACATGTCCTGCCTCCCTCTTGGCGTCGCTCGCTCCCCCCATGGCGTGACTATGTCCGGCTGCCTCCCTCCCAGCACCACCCTCACCCCACAGCATGGACGCTCCCGCTCGACGCCTCGACGTTGTACCCTACCCCAACGGTGCGGATGCGCTTGGCCTACTCCCTCTTGGAAACACGTCTAGCCTCCTCCCTCCTAGCGTCGTGCCGACGCGCATGGGTAGGTGCTCACAGTTCCTGGCACCGTCATCGCCCTTGCTCCCATCCTCCGCAGCGTCGGCGTGCACACTTTTCTCATGGCCCAAGCTAAGGCCACCCTAACTGCGGCGCGCTGGTCCTCGGTCGACTCCTCCCCACCGGCGCTTAGGCACCCCCGCCTCACCACGCCCTACTTCCACAGGTCAGCACTCAGCACCCTTCCTATTCCTGCTGGCGAGCACCTCCCGCCGACACCTCTTCCCATCCTGTCGGCGAGCCCATCCCCCCACTCCCTCTCCCCTACTACGCAGTCCCTTCCTCAATGTACAGCCCTCTCCCTACTGTGCATCCCTTCCCGGCATCTCCCTTAGCCCGGCGCCTCTCCCCACGCTAGGACTTCCCTCCATCGGCATGCAGGGCCTTCCCTCCACAAACATCTCCCCAATCTGGTGACTCTCCCCACGTAGGGCCTTCCTCTCCATGGCACACCACCCCATCCCCTTGCCTCACCCTACTCTTTATCTCATCCTCCCATGGCAGTCCGCTCGCCAATGGTGGCCCTAGTTTCCTTTCCTAGTGCCTCTATGGGGGTGCCTCCCATGGCTCTCTCCTTGTACCCCCTGTCCTTGCAGCCCACCCCTATTATTCCCACCGACTGAGTCAGTAACTCTGGTGCCTCACACCACACCACTCCTAACCCCGACACTGTACATTTACTCGTCCCCACAGCCCCACATTCCCTTCTTCCATCATTATCGGCAATGGGTCGACTTTGACTATCCCATTAGTAGGTGACATAGTTCTTCTAGGTCCTTTGTACCTCAACAACATCCTTGTTGCTCCCAACATCATATAGAATCTTCTCTCGGTTCACCGCTTCACCACTGACAACCATTGTTCCATGGAGTTTGATCCATGGGGGCTCACCATATGGGATCTTACAACTCGTGTCGTGGTCATCTATTGCGACAGCTATGACCCCCTCTATTCTATTTGCTTTCCCACCCCACCTCCCTCATCCTATGTTGCCACATCATACGCCCTCACTGCCACTGCCTCTGCCTTCACTTAGCACTGTCATCTTGGCCACCCCGACCACAATGTCCTCTCCACACTTGTCCACCTCGACCATTCCCTGCCTCATGGCAACACCACCTCGCCTTTCCATGCATGCCAGCTTGGTCGCCACACTCGCTTACCCTTCACCTCTTCTGTGTCCTACACTGCTCACCCATTTGATCTCGTCCATTGTGACCTTTGGACATCCCCGATATAGAGCCTTTTCAGTAACCCATACTATATTGTAATCCTAGATGACTTCTCTCACTATCTTTGGATTTCTCCCCTCCGTCGTAAGTCTGACACCTTCCCCACCCTATCCCACTTCTTCGCTTGGGTGTTGACTCAGTTCGGTTGCACCATCTGAGGTGTTCAGTGTGACAAAGGGCAGGAGTTCGATAACTCAACGTCTTGTGCCTTCTTTACCTCGCACAGCGTGCAACTACAGATGTCATGTTCTTACACCTCCCCTCAAAATGGCAAGACTGGGCGCATGATTCGTACTATCACCAACCTCAATTGCATCCTCCTATTTCAGGTCTCCCTTTCTACTTGTTACTAGGCTGAGGGACTCCACGCTACCGCCTACCTCTTGAACCGCCTCCACCCAAGGCGGTCAGTCATCTCACTCCTTTCTTTGCCCTCTTCAGCACCGCCCCTTCCTATACGCACCTCCGCGTCTTTGGTTGTGCTTGCTATCCTGACATGACCACCTTCGCTCCCCCACAAACTTTTGCCCCAATCCACTTGTTGTCTTTTTCTTGGAACTCCTCTAACCATAAGGGGTACCGATGCCTTGATCTTTTCACCCACCACATTATCACTCAACATGTTGTTTTTAATGAGGATGCTTTTCACCTTGCAAGCTCCTCCCCACCTCCTGACCTTGACACCATCCTGGACACTAACCCTATCGCCGCCCCCTATTTATTTACCCATAGTCCCACTTACACCGCTCACGCCACACATGCCCCCATCGCGTTCGAGTGTGCCTCGTGCAGTCTCACCGCCTCTAATAGTGCCCTGTTGGCCCCACCACCTTCGATCGCACCATGTGTGGCCCAGTCGCCTTCGACCGTGCCCCGCACAGCACTGTCACCCTTGGTCATACACGTGTGGCCCAGTCACCTTCGACCATGCCCCACACGACACTGTCACCCTTGGTCGCGCACGTGTTGCCCTGTACTTACCCACGCATATGACTCGTTTCGCCAATCTCGCCAGCGTCTACCATCGACGTGTGCATCACAGTCCATCAGTTCAGTCTATTGACGAGCCACCTAGTGCATCTGAAAGGGAAATGTGCCCTTGGGCCATTTCTATAAGTGTTTTGGTGATTAGATGTCCAAAACATATTGATTAAGTTCTTTTGTGCTAAATGTGTGAGAAGTGAAAATCAAAGAACAAGGTATGTTTCTAGACTTAGTAAATTGTTTTTGAATACTAACATGTTTATCTAAGTGCTAGAAACAGTGCCAAGAAGAGAAGAAAAGAGTTGTAGAAGAGTTGGCTCAGTATAGCCAAAACCAGCTCGAGTATGGCACACCGGACTGTCCGGTGGTGCACCTGACAGTGTCCGGTGCCCCAGGCTCCTCGACGGTGAATTGATTGCTCTCGGAAATCGGCTAGGCGACTTCGCTAAAAATCACCGGACTGTCTGGTGGTGCACCGGACTGTCCGGTGAGTCTTCAGCGCCTGCGCCAAGGACTTCGCGACGAACTTGTCGCTCTCAGGAAAAGAAAAAGGCGACATGGCTATAATTCACCGGACTGTCCGGTGAGTCAACGGCGCCTGCGACTAACGGTCGACCGTGCGATCAACGCGTGACACGTGGCCCGCACCAATGGTCGGTAGGGCACACCGGACTGTCCTGTGTGCACCAGACAGTGTCCTGTGCGCCAACTAGCCCGGCACTACAGGAAAACAGTTAATTCCCGTCGGCCAGGAACCGACGGGAATAAGTAATTATAGGTAAGTAGGTAAGTAGTAAAACTATATATATATATATATATACATAACATCACCTTCAACACAATAACATGATATTCATTAATTAACAATAATGCAACATCCAAATTTAGATAAACAATATTTGCAACATTTTCAGAACATCAAATTTGCAACAAATACCAATATTAAATAAATTGTAATCGCATTACAGTTAACTCCCGTCGGCCATAAAAACCGACGAAAATAAACAATATTTGCAACATTAAATCCATTAAATTAAATAAAATTTTTAGAACATCAAATTTATTAACAATAGCATCAAATTTATCAATATCGAAACCTTCATACATCCTAATATTATAAGTTAAATCTAATCAATAAACAATTAACAATTTTAAATTAATTCTAATCACATGAAACTTAACTCCCGTCGGCCATAAAAAACCGACGAAAATAAACATCTACACACATATTTAGCTATTATAATCACACTCGTATTCACAATTTAGGATGTATACCTCAACGACAAGGCGGCAACGGCGCTCGGGGAAGCGGTCGGGACCGGCGGCGGCACTCGTGGAGGCTCTCGAAGGAGACGGCGGACTTGGGGCTGCGGCGGTGCTTGGAGAGCCGGTCGGAGCGATGGGCGGCGGTGGAGGAGGCCGACGGGGGAGGCTATTGCGGCGGCGGCGGAGGAGGCCGGGGCGGCGTGGTGGTCGGCCGGCCGTTAGGGGCGGCGCCGGGCCGGTACGGGAGTCGCGGCGGCGGCGGTGGAAGGGGCAGGGGCGGCGGCGGACGGGGCAGGGGCGGGGGCTGCTGGGGCCGCGCGGGGTCGGGGCGACGGCGGTGGGAGGCGCGGTGGGGAGGCGCGGCGGGCGGCGGGTCTTGGGCGCGGCGGCGGCGGAGCTCTAGGCGATGGCGGCGGCGGGTCTTGGGCGCGGCGGCTTGGGGAAGACAGACAGACAGAATGCGTCCGCGCGGGCGAACCCGCGCTCATAAACGGTTAATCCCCGTCGGTTTTCTCCCTGGCCGACGGGAGTTAAGTAATCCCCGTCGGCTAAAACGCAGCCGACGGGAGTTAAGTTAACTCCCGTCGGCCTACTTTCGGGCCGACGGGAGTTAACTTAACTCACGTCGGCTGCGTTTTAGCCGACGGGAGTTACATTATCCCCGTCGGTTTTCTCCCTGGCCGACGGGAATTACCCTGGCCGACGGGAATCAATAGGATTCCTGTAGTGCGGAGGACCAACGGTCGGCTATGCCCGGTATGGAAGGAAATCGAGCACCGGACTGCTAGAGTGGCTGTCCGGTGCGCCACTCGACAGAAGGCAGGAATTGCTTTCCAAGTTGGTCTCCAATGGCTTCTAGCTGCCTTGGGGTTATAAAAGGGACCCCTAGGCGCATGGATCAAGACACAAAGCTTACAAGAAACATTCTAAGACACCTAGACTCTGCATTCACGCAATTGGATCGTCGT
Source organism: Zea luxurians (assembly GCA_029449295.1). Taxonomy (NCBI): domain Eukaryota; kingdom Viridiplantae; phylum Streptophyta; class Magnoliopsida; order Poales; family Poaceae; genus Zea; species Zea luxurians. The sequence goes on along the minus strand of JAOPSE010000051.1, from coordinate 9,907,770 downwards.
TCTTGAGATTTGAGCACTGTTCGAGTTGTAAACTCCTTGCGCTGTGTTTGTGTGCTCACTTCTTCACCTGTGTGCGTGGTTGTGCTGCGGATTTGAGTCTTGCGTGTGTTGCTCTCCTATCCTTACTCTTGTGCTTTCTTTGTGATCTATATTGTAAGGGCGAGAGGCTCCAACTTGTGGAGATTCCTCGCAAACGAGAAGAATACTCAAAAGAGAAAAAGATCATGGTATTTAAGTTGATCATAGGATCACTTGAAAGGGGTTGAGTGCAACCCTCGTCCATTAGGACACTACAACGTGGAAGTAGGCAAGTGTTACTTGGCCGAACCACGGGATAAAAATCGTGTGTCACTTTTATTGTTTTTCTGTGATTGTTTTGTTCACAAGAACTCGCTTCATAGCTACTTAGTCACACTAACACTTTAATAATCAAGTTTGTAGCTATTTAGTGTTTGATTTTACAGGATCACCTATTCACCCCTCTAGGTACTCTCAGCATCACAGTCCATCAGTTCGGTCTATTTCCCTCTCTATATAAGGAGAAGGATTGTATCAATTAAAGGTAAGTAAGAGATTAGATGGAAAACCCTTCTCTCTTGTCGATCGTGGGAAATCCTTGGAGGGTGCTGGGGTCCTTGGTACAATGACCGTAAAAGTGCTCGGTGCTCGTCCATTAACCCGAAACGTCGAGGGGAGACGATTACCCTTCGCTTCGTCCAAGTCTTTGCCTCGTTCTCTGCAGACTGCGTCGGAGGAAAGGGACCGCTAGGGGCAAAGCCGTCGGGGTATCCGACCTCATGAGCCCGAAGCCCCGCTGTGGACTTGGCCTTTGTTGCTCGCCGAACCCGACTGGGGTAGCAAACCCTTCGCAACATGAAAACTTCGCATGTTTGGTAGGTCCCCATTCTCGGACTTGACTGTATTGTGTTGGAGCCCAAATTTGCAGACAAGGTTAGTTTGCGGTTGTCGGATGATCAAGGTCGAGGTATGGTGGTTCGGCCTTCGTTCCCAACAATAAAGTGCACATGCATCTAACAGCTCTATAGTGGTCTACTGGTCTTGTGGTTGGTCTTTGGTGCATTTCAAGGAAAGAAACATCGCTGGATAAATTGTTATCCTTTAACAGATCATGAATTCCCAAGGTAGCTAGTCTCAGGTCACACTGGAACGATAAACAGCCAGCAAAGTGTAATACCAATTTCTTACTCTGTGTTAATGTTCGAACCAAAAATGAGCCGGCGGACTGTCCGGCCCTGAGGCCGGATGGTCCGCGGTCCGGACGGTCCGCGCCTGTGGGCCGGACGGTCCGCGCGTGCGCAGAACAGATTAGGGTTCCGAGTTTTGTGCTACGGTTGTTAGCTAAAATCATGGGATAAGCTCGGAAATTAGTTTGTAAAGGGTCCAGCCCCCCTCCTCTATAAATAGAGAGGTATACGGTCGATTTGTAATCATCAATCGAATCAATACAACTTCTATTTCGCATTTTATCCTAGGAGTAGTTCTAGTCTAGTTTAGGTTTAGTCTTCCAATCCCCAAATTCTCCGCCTCTCCTCGACTCTACGTCGATTAGAGGAGTATAGGTCGGCCTGCCCGAGCCTAGACACAACCTAGGATCTCTACTCCCCGACGGGGTCCCTCCCGGGAGCGAGATCCGGGCGCCGTCGGCGATCTTCCGCCGTCCCTACGTACGCACGGACCGTCCGGCCCCAGGGCGCGGACCGTCCGGTCGTCAGGCAGGAGCCCTAGCCGCGCACCAGGCCGCGGACCGTCCGGCCCCAGGCCGCGGACAGTCCACCCCTGCGCAGAGAGTACCACCGCGCCTCGCACCAGGCCGCGGACCATCCGGCCCCGCGCGCGGACCGTCCGCCCCTGTGCAGAGGGCACCGCCACGGTTCTTGTTGAGTGTTTGGCGCTCCGAAAAGGCGTCAACATACTTTTTGGCGACCCCGCTGGGGACAATGCATATAGACCTATCAAATCGGCCCTCAATGGCCGGTTCAAAAGATAGCTCTGAGGTTTCCACCAGCAATATCATCACACCGACATGGGAAGCCTTGCCGGCTGAAGAACAGCTCCTGTTCGAGGAGCGCCAGGAGCAGCTGATCCAAGAAGCAAAGGCGAAGTTTCTGGCTGACTTCAAAGTGGATAGGAACAACAAAGTCGTTCGACAACGGGCGACAGATCTGGCTTCGCTCCGACCTACTACGATTACCCCAAATGTAAGTAGCACCAATGAACTCCAATCTCTTAAAGCTTACATAGACGAACAGCGAGAACAGATGCAAAATATCATAGGGGTTATGCAAAACGATTGTAGGAGACTAGTACGTGCATTTGATAAATCTAGTATAGCAAATTTTCCTTCACACGAGGTTGAATTAGGAGATAATACACGTAATACATCGGTTAAAGGTTGTCACGACCAGTCACAACCCCCTTATGGGATGCCGATGGACACGTACCCTGAGCAAATGCAAATCGGCAGTAAACCAGCCGATCTACACATGTCCGGACCGTCCGCTCGCGAGCGCGGACCGTCCGGGTCAGCCACAGCCGGGCCCATTTTTAATGAGTTACCTAGACATGCACCCGAGCCACCACATAGGGCACCGAATTTAAACTATCCAGTCGGACGGTCCGCATACAACGACGGACGGTCCGCATATAATCACGGACGGTCCGGGTACGTATCCAGGCAGTCCGCGCATGAGTCTTTTGAGGGGGATTATTACCTGAATCCTCGCCCGTCCCAACAACACTTCCCATCACATTATGCAATGCACCAGCCCATTAATTCAGGATCCAGAGCCCAGGAAAGATTTCCGGCCCCACCTAGAAGGCCGGAAAGAAACGATCAAACATATGAGCCATATAGGGCAAATGGAAATGCACCACGTAGCTCAAACCAATGGGGGGAACGACAACATACTAACATGCAACCAACCCCACCTATGTTTGACCAGAGAGCCGGTGGTCTTGCACCGGCTGCCATTGGTATAGTGAGGGAAGAAATAGCCAGGACGTTCCGAGATAAGCTCGGAGTAAGCATGATCCCTGGGGGGCAATCATATCGGAAGCCTTATGACAGCCGATTTGATCGCCACCCATACCCACAGGGAACCAGGATACCCGAGTTTGCAAAGTTCTTGGGTGACCAAGGAAAGAGCACGCGTTAGCACATAGGCCAGTTCCTAGCACAATTAGGAGAATTGGCCGACACCGAAGCATTCCGTGTGCGTTTATTTTCATTATCCTTAACAGGGACTGCATTCACATGGTATGCCACGCTCCCTCCTAATTCCATTTTGTCATGGGGAGACTTAGAGCAAAAATTTCATGAACATTTCTTCTCTGGTGATTATGAGCTAGATTTAGTAGACTTAGTGACCCTACGACAAGAAAAGGATGAATCGGTTAGTGATTATATCCGGAGATTCCAGGATACGAGAAACCGATGCTTTCAAATTCATTTAACAGATAAACAACTGGCGGGAATAGCCTTTGATGGATTGCGCTATTATTTAAAAGAGAGATTAGAAGGCATCCAGTTCTTTACTCTAGCACAATTACATCAGAGAGCTTCGGCTTGTGAAAGCCGAAGCAAAGAACTAGTCAGAACGGTTCATCATAATGTCCCTATAGTAGAACACAATCAAAGTAGTTCGGACGATGAACCAAAGAAAGTTTACACTGCCGAAATAGTTTGGCCCGAGCAGGCCAAATCTTCGGCTTGCTAGTCCTTGCAGTCAGTTCAAAAGGAACGACACGAGGAGGTTAAGTTTACATTTAATGTCGGCAAATGTGATAAGATATTCGATGAATTACTAGAAAATGGTAACATTAAAATTGATTATATCGTTCCACCTGCCGACGAACTAAAGCGTCGCGCATACTGCAAGTGGCACAACTCATTTTCCCATGCCACTAATGATTGTAATGTGTTCCGACGACAAATTCAATCGGCCATTAATGAGGGACGATTGAAATTTCAGGAGGACACGGAGCCCTTCCCAATGAATGTGATCGACTTTAATGGCAAAAAGGTCCTAATTCGGCCCAACATAGCCGATAAGGGCAAAGACAAAGAAGTCATCATCGGCAACGCACGGGAGGCCGATGGAAACAACAAAATTTCTTGCAGGAAAGTGATGGCCGAGAAGACTCCTGATGGAGGGGAGACACTGAAGGTAACCATCACAAACTCCAGCGCTGGGGGGCAAGCACAGACAAAGGGATATGCGCGAGAACCCATACTACGCATCGCGGACGGTCCGGTGTCTAGGCGCGGACGGTCCGTAACATCACCGGACGGTCCGAAGCGTTCCGACGGACGGTCCGGCAACGTCGAAGAGCCGCGGCGACCACGTACCTTCAAACCACGACGACCAGAAATAGGTACGTGGAAAACTAACACGTTCAAGGCAACTGGTCGGTTGGTAAAATCTAGCCCGACTTTTGATCAATTATTGTCTAAATATGTGAAAAAGAAGGCTGGCCCCAGCGACCGGCCACCAAAGGGACCTCGCTTACCCACCCAGGTGCGATGGCAGGTTAGGCCGATTGGACCAGCACACCAATCGGAAAGGACGGGAGGTCATAATGTTCAATTAAGACCTAACGTACCTGCATGGACACCTCCACCACCATATCCACCTATGCCATATCCATACACATACATACCTCCACCATATGTCCCAAATCAAGTGTGGGGCATGCCACCATACTCATTTGGGATGCCACAGTACCCCGCTTGGGGGGCACCCCAAACATCTGTATTCAATAGGTTGACACCTCCAGTACAAGACCGATTGAGAGCCCCTCAATCCGGTCCACGAGCACATGCCCAGCAAGATTGCCGAACAACTCGACCCCAAAGGCTGACTAATCCGGCAGGGGGGCATACAGCTACAACCTCCAACACAAACAAAAAAGAAAGTACGACTGTCAATAAAATAGCCGATCCAAAATACTCCATGCCCCGATGGTGCCCATCGGGATTGACACGATCGCAAAAGCGAAAATTACAGCGCCTTAGGGCAAAGGAGAATCAGGAGAAGGAGGCGGAAAAAATATTCAATGACACACATCCGCAATATCCGCCACCACAAAAGAGATGGAGACCAAAGGCCGTTGAGGAAAATCAAACGGCCATAAAGACAGAAAATAAAACAGCAACTGTGCAGCTCTTTGCAGGTATAGCAGACAGTCCGACTATAAAGACCGGACCAACCGTACGGGGCGCGGACCGTCCGACCTCTGAGGCCGACTCATCTGCAATAAACCATGACACCTCCGACGACGTACCGACGCCCATGGAGGAAGACGACCTGCAAGGAGAAGACCTGGTCGACTACGGAGCTACGCCAGAACACTTAGAGAATTAGGAAGGCAATGTGACGAATTGGTCAGGACCAGTATGACGCTCGGCGATGTTGGGACTGACAGTTCGATCAAATCTAAAGGGATCACGTCCGTTGAGTCAACCATCGAGACCAAGGCCACTGCGTACCATCCTAGTAAGTGGCAAGATGCCTAAGAAAACCGATGTGATAACATCGAGTTAGTTGCTTTTGGTTCGCTCAGCTCCACCAAAAGGCAGGGGGGCATATGTTCGAACCAAAAATGAGCCGGCGGACTGTCCGGCCCTGAGGCCGGACGGTCCGCGGTCCGGACGGTCCGCGCGTGCGCAGAACAGATTAGGGTTCCGAGTTTTGTGCTACGGTTGTTAGCTAAAATCATGGGATAAGCTCGGAAATTAGTTTGTAAAGGGTCCAGCCCCCCTCCTCTATAAATAGAGAGGTATACGGCCGATTTGTAATCATCAATCGAATTAATACAACTTCTATTTCGCATTTTATCCTAGGAGTAGTTCTAGTCTAGTTTAGGTTTAGTCTTCCAATCCCCAAATTCTCCGCCTCTCCTCGACTCTACGTCGATTAGAGGAGTATAGGTCGGCCTGCCCGAGCCTAGACACAACCTAGGATCTCTACTCCCCGATGGGGTCCCTCCCGGGAGCGAGATCCGGGCGCCGTCGGCGATCTTCCACCGTCCCTGCGTACGCACGGACCGTCCGGCCCCAGGGCGCGGACCGTCCGGTCGTCAGGCAGGAGCCCTAGCCGCGCACCAGGCCGCGGACCGTCCAGCCCCAGGCCGCGGACAGTCCGCCCCTGCGCAGAGAGTACGCCTCGCACCAGGCCGCGGACCGTCCGGCCCCGCGCGCGGATCGTCCGCCCCTGTGCAGAGGGCACCGCCACGGTTCTTGTTGAGTGTTTGGCGCTCCGAAAAGGCGTCAACAGTTAATGAGACATTTTTTATTTTAGTTGAACTCCTAACAGAAACCAATTACAACGTGAGCCATCCTCAGGAGAGGTGAGGATCGTATTTACTCAGCATCAATGAGATGAAGCTTCGTTTCAACAAGCAAATAAACGCTATGGACGTTGTAGAGAAGTGAGTCCGCGCGCCGAATATGCAAAGATTTTTGGTGTAAGTGCCCGATTCTGGCCATGCTGATATTTGCTTCATGATGATCAATGAAAAAAAAAGAACCTGGACTTGTTCCCTTTTAAAAGGCCATAATGATTGATTTACCGAATGTCCTATTATTTATCCGTTTAGATATGCAGCATTCAATTAAAATGGAGAATTATGCAACCGAGAGTTCAGCTCCCTTCAATTCGGCGCTAGCATTACAAGCAAAACTTGTATTAAAAAAAGCATCACAACATCTTGGTCATTGATGGGTCTGCAAACCTAAAGAATATGAATCAATTATCCCTCTCTCTCTCTCTCAGTTACACAAAATACATGTGGTGCTTAGATCATTTGAATGTATCCTTATTGTTGACACCTTTCTGGAGGCGTCAATCACTTCAAAAGAACCGTGGCGGTGCACTCTGGTCAGGCGTGGACGGTCCGCGCGCAGGGGCCGGACGGTCCGCGGCCTGGTGCGAGGCGCGGTGGTGCTCTCTGCGCAAGGGCGGACTGTCCGCGGCCTGGGGCCGGACGGTCCGCGGCCTGGTGCGCAGCTGGGGCTCCTGCCTGACGGCCGGACGGTCCGCGCCCTGGGGCCGGACGGTTCGCGCGTACGCAGGGGCGGCGGAAGATCACCGACGGCGCCTGGATCTCGCTCCCGGGAGGGACCCCGTCGGGGAGTAGAGATCCTAGGTGGTGTCTAGGCTCGGGCCGACCGACCTAGACTCCTCTAATCAACGTAGAGTCGAGGAGAGGCGGAGAATCTGGGGATTGGAAGACTAAACCTAAACTAGACTAGAACTACACTTAAGATAAAATGTAAATTGTATTGATTGAAGGTTCGATTCGTTGTTTCAAATCGGCCGTAGACCTCTCTATTTATAGAGGAGGAGGGCTGGACCCGTTACAAACAAATTTCCGAGTGAATCCCGCGAATTTAGCTAACAACCGTAGCACAAAACTCGGAACCCTAAACTGCTCTGCGTACGCGCGGACCGTCCGGCCCCCAGGCGCGGACCGTCCGGACCGCGGACCGTCCGGCCTCAGGGCCGGACCGTCCGCGCGCTCAAAATGAGCTCCAACATATGCTCCCCAACCTTTTGGTGGAGCTGAGCGAACCAAAAGCATCTTAACACGATATGATTACATCGGTTTTCTTAAGCATTTTGCCACATACTGGGATGATACTGCTTGAGGAAACGCCCATTTAAAGCCTTAGGCAAATCTTTGCCTTGTAATGTTTGTAGCAAATAGGCGTTACCAGACATCACCTGTTTCACTTTATAAGGACCCTCCCAGCTTGGCGACCATTTCCCGAACTTTCGGTCTTTATTACTTAGAGGCAGAATGGTCTTCCACACCAAGTCTCCTACTTGAAATGATTTTGCTTTGACCTTCTTGTTGTAGGCCCTGGCTACTTTGATCTTGTCCTTTTCTATTGCTCCCAAAGCTATCATCCTCTTGTCAGTTACCTCATCAATATTATCCATCATTGAATTATAATAATCAGTAGTAGTTAAATCATTTTGTCTGGCAAACCTGACAGCATTCAAATTTATTTCCACAGGCAACACTGCTTCCTGCCCATAGACAAGCTCAAAAGGAGATATTTTAGTAGCACTATGTTTAGATATTCTATGAGCCCATAAAGCTTCAGACAAAATCTTATACCAATGTTTAGGATTATCAGATACCTTCTTTTTATCAAATTAATCAATGTCCTATTACTAGACTCGGCCTGTCCATTGGCCTCAGCATAATATGGAGACGAATTAAGCAGCTTAATTCTGTATAATTCAGCAAATTCACGTACCTCTTTTGCCATAAAAGAAGTCCCTTGATCTGTAGTCAAGGTCTGGGGGATGTCGAATCTATGAATAATATGCTCAGTTATGAACTCAATTACCTCCTTGTGTGTCATGTTTTTCAGAGCAACGGCTTCAGTCCATTTGGTGAAATAGTCAGTGGCAACTAACACAAACTGATGCCCTTTTGATGATGAAGGATGAATTTCTCCAATAAAGTCTAATCCCCATCCTCTGAACGGCCAAGGCTTGATGATAGGATGTAATTCGGCTGCAGGGACCAATTGTAGGTCGCCGAATTTTTGACACACTTGGCAACCCTTGTAGTACTTGAAACAATCGGCTATCATGTTAGGCCAATAAAAACCAGACCTTCGCAAGAGCCATTTCATCTTTGGAGCCGATTGGTGGGTACCACAAATTCCTTCGTTCACTTCGGCCATGGTCAATATAGCATCATCTGGGCCCAAGCACTTAAGCAGAACGCCGTTAACTGTTCGGCGGTAGAGTTCATCACTCATCAAGACATACTTGAAAGCTGTTCGCCGAATGTTCTTATCTATTCTGATATTGGGATTTCGCAAATAATTAAGTATAGGTGTCCTCCAATCACTTGCATCGGCTTCATTGTCAGCCAAATCAATTAAGAGAATATTTCTGGTAACTCCGGACGGTCCGGCGTCACCACGCGGACGGTCCGCGACCTGGGAATTTGGCTCTGCACTGGTTATCAGACTTTCAGTTTTGTGAAATCTCCCTCTCTTTATCCGATAACCTGATGTATCTTGTGCCAAATCGTTAGCTCTATGATTCTCAACTCTAGAGATATGCCGAATACTGAATTCGTCAAAAGAATGGATTATACTCCAGCATTTTTCAAGGTAACCATTTAGAGTACCATCAAAACATTGATATTCTTCTAACACTTGTTGGACAACCAGCTGAGAATCACCAAATGCCTTCACATATTTTACTCCCATACAATTTAAAAGTTCCAAGCCGAATAAGAGGGCCTCATATTCGGCTTGATTATTAGTGCAATAAGTTTCCAATCGGCTAGAGAAGTTGAAGGAGACATCACTTGGTGAAACAAGTACGATGCCAATTCCTTGCCCTTCATTGCAAATCGATCCATCAAAATATAAAGTCCAAGGGGTAATAGTGAGATATGACATGTCTAGTTTATGAATATCATTAATCCGATGTTCTACAATAAAATCCGCTACGACCTGGCCTTTCATAGATTTCAATGGTTCATAGGCCAAATCATATTCTATAAGTGCATAAGCCCACTTACCAATCCTACCACTCATAATTGGGTTATGCAACATGTATTTGATTACATCGGCTTGACCAGAAACAGTGCAATGACTAGACAGTAAATAACATCTACACTTGGTGCATGCATAAAACAAGCATAAGCATAATTTCTCAATAAAAGTGTACCTTGTTTCAGCATCCACCAACCTCCTGCTTAGGTATGTCACCACATGTTCCTTTCCCTCAGTTTCTTGTGTCAGAACAGCCCCAATGACCTTTTCTTCAGCTGCAATGTACAATCGGAATGGTACTCCTGCACGTGGTGCTTTTAATACAGGAGCCGAAGACAAGTATTTTTTAATGAGATCAAATGCTTCTTGCTACTCTGCCCCCCAAGTGAATTCGGCATCATTCTTAAGCCGAAGGATAGGGGTGAAGGCATCAATCTTCCCGGCTAGGTTAGAAATAAATCTTCGCAAATAATTCACCTTGCTGAGAAACTTCTGCACTTCGACCTTACAAGTCGGAGATCCCACATTCCGAATAGCCTTGATTCGGTCAGGGTCTATTTCTATACCATGTTCATGTATGACAAATCCTAAAAACTTACCAGCCGACACCCCAAAAGCATATTTACGTGGGTTCATTTTCAAACCATACCGATGCATTTTATCAAAGGCTTTGCGCAAATCAGCTATATAAGAACTAAACTTAGCCGATTTGACTACAATATCATCAATGTAGACCTCCACAGTGTTTCCTAACAACTCATGGAAGATCAGATTCATAGCCCTCTGATAAGTAGCACCAGCATTTTTAAGACCGAATGTCATGACAACCCATTCAAATAAACCAATGAAGCCTGGACATATAAAGGCCGTTTTAGACGCATCCTCTTCGGCCATGAAAATCTGGTTATATCCGGCATTACCATCAAGAAAGCTAATAATTCTATTTCCTGATGCATTATTGATTAATGTGTCGGCTATGGGCATGGGATATTCATCTTTAGGAGTTGCTCTATTTAAATTGTGAAAATCAATGCATACCCTAAGCTTACCTGACTCCTTCTTCTCTACCGGCACAATATTGGAGACCCACTCTGCGTATCTGCAAGGTCTAATAAAATTAGCTTCTAATAACCGGTGGATTTCGTCCTTGATTCGTGGGAGAAGATCTGGACGAAATGTTCTAGCTTTCTGCTTGAAAGGTCTGAAACCAGACTTAATAGGCAGCCGACGTTCGACGATCTCTCGGCTTAGTCCAGGCATCTCAGTGTAATTCCAAGCAAAACAATCTGAATATTCTTTCAATAGACCGATCATTTCATCTCTAGGATCGGTCTCCAGGGTCTTGTTTACAAAAGTCGGCCTTGGAGTTTTACCATCTCCTATGTCAATCTCCTCCAAAGGATCGGCCGATGTAAACCCCTGTCCTAGTTTATCAAGATCTATGAATTCCTCTATTATGTTCCCCACAGAGGAATTAGATGATCTTTGTGTGACGGCAGACTTTTCGGTCTTGGGGACCGAATCATCCGTAATACTATCCTTTTGCTGTGATATATGTTCGGTCTTAAAGTCCGAACCCTTTTATGAAAGACCAGACCATCCGGCCTTGAAAGCCGAACTATCCGTTACCAGAGACTCATGAACTTTGCATGTATTCATCATTTAAACTTTATTTAGGATTTAGCTGATTCTCCATCGGCTCTAACATTACGGGAATGAAACCTTTCTTATCTATACTTATGAATTGATAATCAGAAAAATCTACTCCTGTGAGACATGTAGCAGTCTCATAAGTCCATAGTACAGGGGCATCGGCCACAGCGATGCAGGCCAATACATCAGCATGTACTTGTTCTATGTCATCGCCTACCCATTGTATTAGCATTTGATGTAATGTAGAAGGTATACATTGATTGGCGTGAATCCAATCTCTGCCTAGGATTAAACTGTAATTTCCTTCTACATCAGCGACGAAGAATGCAGCAGCAAGGGTCTTAGTCCCGATGGTTAATTCAACGGACGTGACTCCCCTGGCTTTGATCGAACTATCTCCAACACCGCTGAGGGTCATGTTGGTTTTGACAAGTTCGTCATCTTGCTTACCTAATTTTCTGTATAATGAACAAGGCATTAGATTTACAGCTGCCCCTCCATCTACCAACATCTTAGCAATCGGTATTCCATCAATGTGACCGCGCACGAAGAGCGGCTTTAAATGATTTACCGATTCCTTTGGTTTAGTAAAGGCAGCTTCTTTAGGACCAAAATCAAATTGGGCAACAATAGGTTCATCGTCGCCGATAATAGTACAATCGGCGGAAAATGTAATAACATTCATATCCATACCTGGGCGTTCTGGAGACGCTTCATAGTCGACCAGGTCTTCTCCTAGTAGGTCGTCCTCTTCCATTGATGTTGGCGTGTCGTTGGAGGCTTCCTGGTGAATGGCGGACGGTCTGCGCGCGGGGGCCGGATGGTCCGCGCCTGGTGCAGGTTGTCCAGAGGCCTCCTGGTGAAGACCGGACGGTCCGCGCGCAGAGGCCGGATGGTCCGTGCCTGGTGCAGATTGTCCAGCCTTATTGGCCGGGCTATCTGCCATACCTGCAGGGTGCTGCACAAGTATTGTTTGATTTTCTATTTTTATGGCCATTTGTTTTTCCTCAACGACCTTTGGTCTCCATTTCTTTTGTGGTGGCGGGTATAGTGGATGTGTGTCATTAAATATCTTTTCCGCCTCCTTTTCCTGGCTCTCTTTTGCTCTTAGGCGCTGTAATTTTCTCTTTTGGGACCGTGTCAATCCCGCTGGGCACCATCGAGGCATGGAGTATTTTGGATCGGCTGTTTTGTTGGTAGTCGTATCCTTTTTGGTTGTGTTGGCCGATTTGCCAAAAATCATCGACCCTTTATTATCTTCCTGTATGACAACATCTGCAGTGCCTATTTTGATGATGTCCTTTTTTGTTGTTTTTTGAGTTGCTGCAGGCATATGCCCCCCTGCCGGATTGGTCGGCCTTGAAGGCCGAGTAGTCCGGCAATCCTGTTGGGTTTGTGCCTGGTGACCGGATTGAGCAGTGCTCAATCGGTCTTGTACTGGTGGCGTCAACCTGTCAAAAACAGATGTTTGGGGTGCCCCCCAGGCGGGGTACTGTGGCATCCCGAATGGATATGGTGGCATGCCCCACATTTGATTTGGGACATATGGCGGAGGTAAATATGTGTATGGATATGGCATAGGTGGATATGTAGGTGGAGGTGTCCATGCAGGTATGTTAGGTCTCACTTGTACAGTATGACCTTTCATTTCTTCCGATTGGTGGGGTGGTCCAATCGGCCTGACCTGACGCTGCTCATGAATGGGTGAGCGGGGTCGCTTTGCTGGCCGGTCACTGGGGCCGGCCTTCTTTTTTACGTATTTAGACAATAATTGATCAAAAGTTGGGCCGGCTTTAACCAACCGACCAGCTGCCTTGAATGTATTTGTTTTCCACGTACCTATCTCTGGTCGTCGTGGTTTGAAAGTATGTGGACGTTGTGAGTCCTGAGTACTGCCGGACCGTCGGCCGGAGCCCTCCGGACCGTCCGGCGGGGTCCCGGACCGTCCGCGCCTACGTGCCGGACCGTCCGGGATATGCAGCACGGGTTCCTGCATCTGTCTCCCTGTCTGTGCTTGCCCCCCAGTACTGGAGGCTGTGATGGTCACCTTTAGGGTCTCCCCTCCATCGGGAGTCTTCTCGGCTACCACTTTCCTGCAAGAAATTTTACGATCCCCATCGGCCTCTTTAGCATTGCCGATGATTGTCTCTTTGCCTTTGTCTTTATCGGCTGTGTTTGGCCGAACTAGGACTTTCTTGCCCTCGAAGTCAATCATGTTCATAGGAAAGGGCTCTGTATCCACCTGCATTTCCTGAAATTTCAATCGTCCCTCGTTAATGGCCGATTGAATCTGTCGCCGAAATACATTACAATCATTAGTGGCATGAGAAAATGAGTTATGCCACTTGCAGTATGCACGACGTTTTAGCTCGTCGGCAGATGGAACAGTGTGATTTATTTTAATGTTTCCATTTTTGAGTAATTCATCAAATATTTTATCACACTTGCCAACATTAAACGTAAACTTTACATCCTCCTGCCGTTTCTTTTGAATCGGCTGTAGGGAAGCACAAGCCGAAGATTTGGCCTGCTTTGGCCAAACCATTTCAGCAGCATATATTTCTGTTGACTCGTCCTCTGAGCTACTTTGATCGCACTCTATTATATGTACGTTATGACGAATTGCTTTAGCAGTTTCTTTGCTTCGGCTTTCACAAGCCGAAGCTCTCTGGTGTAACTGTGCTAGTGTAAAAAATTGGATGCCTTCTAATCTTTCTTTTAAATAATATCGTAGACCATTAAAGGCTAATCCTGCTAGCTGTTTCCCTGCTAAATGAATTTGGAAGCATCGGTTTCTTGTATCTCGGAATCTACGGATGTAATCATTAACCGACTCATCTTTTGCTTGTCGTAATGACACTAAATCTACCAAATCCAACTCATAGTCACCGGAGAAAAAATGATCATGAAACTTTTGTTCTAGATCCCCCCATGATGAAATGGAATTAGGAGGTAAAGTGGCGTACCACGCAAACGCAGTTCCTGTTAAAGATAATGAAAATAAACGTATGTGAAATGCCTCTATGTCGGCCAACTCTCCTAATTGTGCTAAAAATTGGACTATGTGTTCACGTGTGTTCTTTCCTTGATCACCCGAAAATTTTGCGAATTCGGGTATCCTGGTTCCCTGTGGGTATGGGTGGTGATCAAATCGGCTGTCATAAGGTTTCCGATATGATTGCCCCCCAGGGACCATGCTTACTCCGAGCTTATCTCGGAACGCCCCGGCTATTTCTTCCCTTACTATATCAATGGCAGCCGGTGCGAGACCACCGGCTCTCTGGTCAAACATAGGTGGGGTTGGCTGGATATTAGCATATTGTCTTTCCCCCCATTGGTTTGAACTACGTGGTGCATTGCCACTTGCCCTATATGGTTCATATGTTTGATCGTTCCTTTCCGGCCTTCTCGGTGGGGCCGGAAAGTTTTCCTGGGCTCTAGATCTCGAATTAATGGGTTGATGCATTGTATGGTGCGATGGGAAGTGCTGCTGGGACGGGTGAGGATTCAGGTAACAATCCTCCTCAAAAAGGTCATGTGCGGACTGTCCGGACATTGGCCCGGACCGTCCGTGATTATGTGCGGACCGTCCGTCGTTGTACGCGGACCGTCCGACTGGGTAGTTTAGATTCTGTGTCGTGTGTGGTGGTTCGGGCGCATATCTAGGTAACTCATTAAAAATCGGCCCGACTGTTGTTGGTCCGGACGGTCCGCGCTCACGTGCGGACGGTCCGGGCATGTGCCGATCGGCTGATTTGCTGCCGATTTGCGGTTGCTCAGGGTATGTGTCCATCGGCATCCCATAAAGGGGTTGTGACTGGTCGTGACAACCTGTAGCCGATGTGTTACGCGTGTTACCTCCTAACTCAACCTCGTGCGAAGGAAAATTTGTGATACTAGATTTATCAAATGCACGTACTAGTCTCTTAAGATCACTTTGCATACCCCCTATGATGTTCTGCATTTGTTCACGTTGATCTTCTACATAATTTCTAAGAGATTGCAGATCGTTGGTATTACTTACATTGGGGATATCTGGCGTGGGTTGGAGCGAAGCCGGATCCGTCGCCCGATGTCGGACGACCTTGTTGTTCCTGTCCACTTTGAAGTTGGCCAAGAACTTTGCTTTCGCCTCCTGGATCATCCGCTCCTTGTGCTCCTCGAACTGGAGCTGCTCGTCAGCCGGCAAGGTTTCCTAAGTCGGCTCTATGATGTTGCTTGGGGAAATATCAGAGCTATCCCTTGAACCCGCCATTGAGGGCCGATTTGATGAGCTTAGATGTGTTGTCCCCAGCGGAGTCGCCAAAAGTATGTTGACACCTTTCTGGAGGCGCCAATCACTTCAAAAGAACCGTGGCGGTGCACTCTGGTCAGGCGCGGACGGTCCGCGTGCAGGGGCCGGACGGTCCGCGGCCTGGTGCGAGGCGCGGTGGTGCTCTCTCTGCAAGGGCGGACTGTCCGCGGCCTGGGGCCGGACGGTCCGCGGCCTGGTGCGCGGCTGGGGCTCCTGCCTGACGGCCGGACAGTCCGCGCGTACGCAGGGGCGGCGGAAGATCGCCGACGGCGCCTGTATATTGACACCTTTCTGGAGGCGCCAATCACTTCAAAAGAACCGTGGCGGTGCACTCTGGTCAGGCGCGGACGGTCCGCGCGCAGGGGCCGGACGGTCCGCGGCCTGGTGCGAGGCGCGGTGGTGCTCTCTGCGCAAGGGTGGACTGTCCGCGGCCTGGGGCCGGACGGTCCGCGGCCTGGTGCGCGGCTGGGGCTCCTGCCTGACGGCCGGACGGTCCGCGCCCTGGGGCCGGACGGTCCGCGCGTACGCAGGGGCGGCGGAAGGTCGCCGACGGTGCCTAGATCTCGCTCCCGAGAGGGACCCCGTCGGGGAGTAGAGATCCTAGGTGGTGTCTAGGCTCGGACCGGCCGACCTAGACTCCTCTAATCGACGTAGAGTCGAGGAGAGGCGGAGAATCTGGGGATTGGAAGACTAAACCTAAACTAGACTAGAACTACTCTTAAGATAAAATGTAAATTATATTGATTGAAGGTTCGATTCGTTGTTTCAAATCGGCCGTAGACCTCTCTATTTATAGAGGAGGAGGGCTGGACCCGTTACAAACAAATTTCCGAGTGAATCCCGCGAATTTAGCTAACAACCGTAGCACAAAACTCGGAACCCTAAACTGCTTTGCGTACGCGCGGACCGTTCGGCCACCAGGCGCGGACCGTCCGGACCTCCGTCCGCGCGCTCAAAATGAGCTCCAACACTTATGTTACGAGTGATTAGTTCCTAATTTCTAGATCGCTCATACTTCTTAATTATCACTAATTTCCAAAGGTTGCTGAAGGTTGGGTAAGAGGTATGGTCATGCATCCAATCCAACCATACAGATTCGAGTCTTATCTAACCTGAGTTCCGGTGTATATCACTTGTCATCCTAAAGAAGAAGGAAAAAAAAAACAGTTTTTATCCTCCTAGGTCGCCATTCTTTTTAACTCGCGCCAGCACAGACGGAATCCGACTGCCATGCCCATTCAGGCATCTTGCAGTTGCAGCTATAGGTTTTGCCACAGCTGTGCCTGTGCGTAGGCTTCCGATCCACAGCTGTGCGTGGCTGCATGCCAGTGTGTGTACTGTAGGCATGTCTTGTCTACCAGAGAAACGCACGGACAGAATTCCTCCTGCTGCGACGTGGGTGGGACCATCCTTCCTTCCTGCTGCCCTGGCTTCTCCGTCTGATGCTGAAAAAGAACGATGGTGGTTTCTCGAGATGAGACTGGTCGCTTGTCTAACGCATAAAAATGTGGCAAATGCCGAGCTGAATTTTCTGCAAAAAAAAAAAAAATGAACGGTGGGCACTGGTCTTACCTAGAGGTAGGTGCTTGCTGGTCTCTTTTCTTCTTCATCTTTTCAATCCTCCATTTTTTCCCCTGCTGGACCCAACTTTAAAATATCTAGTTTAGGATTCGGTTAGCTCTCCCATGTGGATTGAGTGAGATTGGATTGTTTTAAATCCTAAATAAGTCAAAGTTCTTCTAAATTTTTTTTCCAATTCCATCTAATTCATATATAATGAAAATAACCAAACAAGGTCTTAGTTGGCCCAGGAACTCACCATTTTTTACAGTAATGTTCCTTCTCGAATCGTTCTGAAGATAGAAGCACACAGCCAGCCTGATTAAGAAATTAAGAATGCTCCTTTTGCGGAGTCAGGGAGAGGGTAAGCATACTACCACACTTGCGTTAAGAAACTGCGCATAATTAAGCGCATTAACGCCCTAGCAGAATTGTTTTTTCAGGCCTATAATAAAGCCGGCCTACGCTACCTGCAAGATCGATCTATCTACACGCGGTCAACCACGTACGCAGCAGAGAAGCCGGTAGTGTACAGCGCCTTGAGATATATATATATATATATATATATATATATATATATATATATATATATATATATATATATATATATATATATATATCTGTGATTTTGTTTCAAACAACGCACAGAAGAAAAATATAGGGACAAGAGTCCAAAACCCTTGCAAAAATAAAAGACGCAAGTTGCGTGATTGGATTGCCAAAAAAAAAACAACCCAAGGGTAGCGCAAGTGCATAAGAAACAGATAACAATAACAACATATGTTAGGTAGACAAGTTGCGCAAGTGTGCCTTTGTCTCTTCCCGCCCGGCCTTTACTCAACACAGCACGGCGGTGGTGGTCTTACTACCCAGCCAAACCCTCAGGCATATATGACAGTAGTGCAGCTTGCCAATCAGATCACTCTGGATTGCATACCCATATTGCTTCTTGTGTGCCATTTGGTAGAACGAAAGAAAAAAAAATAGCATGTTAATCTTGATGTATTTGCACGTACTGCAGTGGGCCGGCGCAGGCAATGCTGGGGAAAAAAATTAAAAATTTTAGCTGTTGTCTGCCTGTCTTTGTTATTACGATGAGAGCCAGCAGGTGACCAGGCTGGTCCATAAAAACGACCTTGACATGCAGTATACTGTGTGGATGTTCTGAAGAGCTCTGCTTGATATGTCGACATCACAGTTGCTGGTTTTCTCCCTTTGTTTCCATGCTGTTTCCTTTAGTTATATATAACACATGCAGCGCCTTGGCCTTGCCATGTTCGGTTACTACATGGTCGTGCATGCATGAATGCTCGCGCTCCTGCATGCTACTATTAAACAAGGAAGCCATGGGAGAGAACAGGAAGGTGAGAGACCGGCCAGTGATGAGCAGAGTTGAAGCACCTGTATCTATTCGTTTCTCTCGTCGTCTCTGTTAGCAAAGCTGAAGCATATATAACAACATAGATGATGCTAGCTGTTCTTGTTGTAGCAGATCGCCCGGTCAAGGCTGGTGACAAACAAGCTGCTGCACCGCCGCCAGCACCTGCATGGCCACGGATCTGTGATCTCTGGGGTTTCTGAAACCTTGGGGAAGAGACCCTTGAATGGGCACAACAAGGATACACTTGTGTACAGGTAACCTGCACACTGCCGCCTTGCATTTTTCGTCCTACTTTTTCCTTCCATTCGCCATAGCCTTCTCATGCATGCATCGTCCCTGATCTTTCTTTTTTCACCTGGGCATCTGAAGTGTGTTTGCCAGCACCTGGAATGTCGGCGGCGTTACACCATCCGATGGCTTGGACTTGGAGGATTGGCTGGACACAAGGGCTAACGCCTACGACATCTACGTCCTAGGGTACCCGCCCGCCTATATATCCAGCTAGCTCAACCTGTGAACGAACGACTAGCTCATACCCTGCTGATTAAGATTCACCACTCTCATCTGATGACGCTTTAATAATTAGGTTCCAGGAGATAGTGCCACTGAACGCGAGAAATGTGCTGGGTCCTAGGAAGAGCCGCGTGTCTGCCAAGTGGAACTCGCTGATCGGGGAGGCGCTCAACAGAAGGTGTCGAGAAGAAGGCGGGGCGAACAGCAGCGCCAAGGACGACGAAGGCTCTGTGGAGGGATCACAGGGCTTCAGATGCATCAGGAGCAAGCAGATGGTCGGCATCTTCACGTCGGTGTGGGCGAGAAGCAGCCTTAGGCCGCTCATCCGTCACCTGGATGCGTCGTGCATCGGCTCGGGTATCATGGGCTGCCTAGGGAACAAGGTAATAAGCGCGTAAGATGCATGGACGGACACAAGAGAGAGGCACACCTGCGTGCGAAGAGATCATTAATTCGATCGTCACCTCTGGATGCGCGTGTGGGTTGCTTTGCGCATGCAGGGCTCTGTTTCGATCCGGTTCGTGCTGCACGACACGAGCTTCTGCTTCGTCTGCTGTCACCTGGCTTCAGGCGGCAAGCAAGGGGACGTGCTGCTGAGGAACTTGGACGTCGCGGACATACTTGCAAGGACAAGGTTCCCTGGCCTGCTTGCAGCTCAGGAGTTGCCGGAGAAGATCCTTGATCATGAGTAGGTGTACATTAGCTCACCCTTCAAACTGCTTGAACCTCAGCCTCATATTTCCATCTTCTAGAATATGGATTCTACTATAAGTGATCCCTAAACTAATGGTTTAGTCTGATGTGACATGTTTAATTTTTTACTAAATGTGCCTGTCTCCTCTGTGAACGAAAAAAAAAACGAAGGGGGGTATCCGAAATGGCATCACGCATAAACTGCAGACATCACCCTGTGCACCATGTCTCTGTGGACTGTTTATCCAAACAATATGTGTTTTCTTTCCCGTTTCTGCAGCCAAGTGGTTTTGCTCGGTGACTTGAACTATAGGATATCCCTGGAGGAGGCCGAGACGAGGTCGCTGGTGAGAGCCAAGAGATGGGCCGTCTTGTTGGAAAACGATCAGGTTTTTTCTTCTTCTTCTTTATAACGAGATACATATACTCAGCTTGTCATCCTAATCTTTTTTTTTTCTGAATGTTTAGTATTAACGTTGCGGTGCCTATCTCTCTCTCTCTCTCTCTCCGATCACACAGCTGCTGTTCGAGTTCTCGAGAGGGCGGCATTTTGAGGGCTGGCAGGAAGGCCTGATCACCTTCTCCCCCACCTACAAGTACCAGCCCAACTCCGACCAGTACCACTGGTGCTTCGACAGTGCGGGCAGCGACAAGAAGCGTGCTCCAGCATGGTCAGCTCGCCTTTCTTGTTCGAGAAGATCTTTCGCAAAAGAAAGAAAGGAAAGAAAACAAGAAAGAAGAAAAAAGCCCTTCGATAACAAGAAAATTAAAGCCATGTACACTGAATCCTGCAGATGGGCATGCTTTCTTCCCTTTGTTATTGCAGGTGCGATCGCATTCTGTGGCGAGGCAAGGGGCTGAAGCAAGTCCAATACGAGACGTGCAGCTACAGGCTGTCGGACCACCGGCCGGTGAGAGCGGTTTTCCACGCCGAATGCGACGCGTTATCGGAGGCGGTGTCGCACAAGTAAAAACATTGCCAGGCTGCTACTACCCCGCCGCACAGAGCGCCCAGCAGCAAGCAAAGCGACTGATGAGACGTCTATTCAACCAGAGAGTGATGGATATGGACGACGGCGCGCGAGTGCCGCCAAATCGAGAGAGAACTGGACGCAAGATTGGACCGAGCGAGTAGAGCCAAGAAGAGATTTCTTCTGAGACGAACATGAAGTTGTTGTTTTTTTTCTGTCTCTCTCTCTCTCTTCCCCCCTCTGAACGCCGATTGAGTTGTGTGCAGAAGAGGTGCATGGGGACAGAGTACCAGGATCCAAGAAGAGGTGCTGATTTTTTTGGCATTGTTCTGTTGGTGACGGTGTTCAGATTCTTTTTTTTCCCTCGTTTAAAAGCTAGCTCTTTCTGGGCTTTGGGCTTGTGTCTGACAGAATATCAGAGCCTAAAAACGGCATCTGCACATTCTGTTGCTTAATAGATTGGAGTTTACTGACTAATTAGCATGGATGGATAGTTCTGTCATTGTTATTCAATTGTCAATTTGGAGCGTGCATGCTGGAAATTGGAAACGTTACCTGGGCTGGGGAAACCTCAACCAAACCATAAAGGTATAAACAAGTCGATCTGCTGTCTAGAAACAACCAGACATTGGAGATTATTTCGAGAGAGAAATATTCATAAAGTGGACAATCGATGACAACTATGCTACCGATTGGTCTGAAGTGCGTATAGAAGCAATACCAACGTTCTGTTCAACACCAAAAGTGACAGACGGTCCGACTGGTACGGTCCACGCCGCCGCGATCAGATTAACTCGGGTGTCCCATGTGTAGTTGTCTATCTAATCACGTGGGATTTTTTAGCTATTACCTAGGAATAGATTTAGACCCCCCCTACATATATATATATATATATATATATATAAAGGGGTATGACCGATTGAAAAACACTCGAACACATTACAATCGAATCAATTATTTTCTTTATCATTCCTATCCTAAGGGTAGATGTAACGTAGTTTTAGTTATAGCTTTCCGCATATCCACCTCTACCACTATTCGACTCTACGTCGTCTAGATTCGTCTTGCCTAAACTGCCGATTCCAAGACGATCATAGGATCTTATAGTTGTCCATTTAAGATACTCTACCGCGACTGTCTCTTAATTCCAGTCACTCGATCAAGGCTCAGCGCTCATCCTTCGTTGCTCCTAGCCCATCGGTACGAACCCGCGCCATCTTTACCTTCACCGTCAACCACCGTCCTTGTACTGCACACCTGCACACTGTTGAAATATAATATAAGTGAATTGTTAAGGAAAGGGAGACATATTCATCAACGGAGGATGGCTTCCCCTACGTGCGCTCCCGCTGTCCTCCCTGTATGCGCCCTCGTCGCCGCTGCCAGCGATGATGTCGTTGCCGCCGCGGTCTGATCTCCCGCAGTCGCCTCCCTGCCCTTGTGCTTCGCCGCTCCGTGTTCTTTGGAGCAATGGGGAGCCTCCCTCTTGCTGATTCGCTGGATTTTTCTATCGGCCTTCATTTTCAAGATTGGATTTTTCGCAAGTTTAATCGTCCGATTAACCCTCTCCCGGGCACTTTTGACCGCCATGAGTTCCTGCTTGTCGTTTCCTTCGGCAGATGTTCTTCGCGTTTGTGTGAAGATTCGGTGGGTCTTATGCTCCAATCCTGCATTGGTGGTTCTGCGAAGCTTTTCAGGACTCTTCAACTGTCAGACCGGGTCTTCCGATTTTCACTCTCTTGTAAGGATGTGGGCTTCGCAGTTTACCGGCGCCATTCATTCAGCTGTTCTTCCTTCAAGGCTTATTTCCATCTGTGGAACTCTGGTGGACCCAACTGGATCAAGGAATGTCATCTCTTTTCGGATGAAGAATTAAACTCTTGGACTTTGGTTTCCCGTGGTCGTTCTGCGAAAGCTTCCTTTGATGATATTGCCCGTCCATCAGTGCTTTATGGTGCAAATTTGGTCCCCCTGGGTGGACAGGCCAAGACAGGTCGTGTGAAGCCCCGTTCATCGGTTTTCAATCGGATCTCTTACCCGGTTAGACGTCTTTCAGTTCGGACGGCTGCTCACTCACATCCTCTTGATCAGATTGATAGACGTGCATGTTTTCAAAATCGCTCAAATCCGAGTTCTGGTAATCCGGCGAGGCCTCTTCCCCGGTTTTCTTTGAGGTCCTCCCGTGCTCGTCATTGGGCCTCGCGTAAATCTGTTTGGCAGCCCAAGAGGATATTGAATCGTCACCAGGAGATCTCCGATGATAAGCCTGCCTCCAGCATTAATGAGACCTCTCTTGCGGTGTCAGATGATTCTCGTTACCATAGGATTAGCTCTCTTTCAGGCAATAACCGTTTCGTATTCAGACTTCCTGGGCAAATTTGTAAAAGAGATTTTTGCACCTTCCCCAGTAAGTTTGTGGGCGTTGTTTGGGATTTCCCCCCGCAGCTATGGTTCACGTCCGCTCGCCCCTCGTCTACAGGTGGGCCCTCTCACCCGCCTTATTTTAATAACTTTGGTGAGTTTGCCCAGGCGGTTCTTCCAAGAGGTGGTTCTTCGCCTTCCACCGAGCTTGCACTGTGCACAAAACCCTCTTCCGCCTCTCTGCCACCGTCAATCCTGCCATCGCCTTGTTCTCGTCTGTGTGGAGCGGGTGTGCCGGGCCTGAAGGACCCACCCTCTGCTTTCTCGGAAGGAATGGCTTTTCATCGTGTTGATCCGGGCCCTTTTCTCCCTCACGGCTTCACGGCACAACCTATTGATCATCGGGAAATTATGGTACGTACTGTCACTCGTCCGCAACCGTCTGCTCATGATGACTGGGGAATTGTTCTGGTCCAGCCTCTACCTGATCATGAGGTCAATTTCAATTTCTTTGATGGCATTGTCAGAGAATATCTTTTGGAAATTAGAAATGTCCAGATTAGGGGTGTTCAGCGCTCCCACTTGGGTCAGGCTTTGGTGAGGTTCCGATTTGTTTTTGACAGGGACAACCTCGTGGCTATGGGTCCGCAGCAAGCTTTGGGCTTTACTTTCACTGTGATTAGACACAATGCGGCTTGGAACCATCGAGCGCTATTTTTTAATCATGAATGTTGGTTGATGCTCCTTGGGTTCCCTCTGGATTTTTGGTCACATGAATACATTCAGAACGCTATTGGTTCATTTGGTCGCGTGCTTATGTGGGACCCGGATATTTCTAATGCTACTAGGTTGCTTGTTAGGGCACGAGTGACTTCTCTGCAGGAGGTTCCTCAGTTTATCGTGTTTTCAGTAGCTAAAGGTTTCAATGGGGTTTCCTGGACTGTTCAGTGCGACATAGTGCAGCAGTTCATGCTTAGTAACTTGCCTGAGGATGAAGAACATGTGCCCCCGTACCCTCATAATGGGCATCAACTTTCGGTGGAATTTTTTTGGGTTGGGACAACCTGTGCCTAATTTCCAATTAGACCTCAACTTCCCTCCCAATGGTGAAATCGAAGTAGAGGCTGCTAATGCCAATAATGTTGATGATGGTTGGGATCCTTGGCCGGTTGAGCAGGTTCAGCAAGACCCTCCACCTGCACCTGTACCAATTGCCAACAATGAGGAGGAACAATTCAGCTATCAGTTCTCGGGTCTTGAGGACTTACCCTCAGATGATTCAGTCGGTTTTTTCAACGATATGGTTATTCCGCAAGCAGTTAACTTTCCGCAGGAGGATGTCCAAGACCAAGAAGTTGTTGTGCTAGCTCTACCAGCCCTCCCCCTAGCGGACCCGTTTTTGGAGGGAAATAACGATCTGAACGACCAGGCCGACCAAAATTTGAACTTGATTGCAGATGAAAACATCATTGTGGGATGCATAACGCATCTAGATCAGCCCTCTCAGGACCCGGCCTATGAAGATTTCATGGCCAGAAAGTGTTTCTCCTCCTGGGCTGAGCTTTGCCCCCCCCAATGCAGACCTCATCTCTGTTCCAAAATTATGGGCAGCTTTCTTTATGGGCCTGCTTATGAAGTCGGATTCTTTTGAGTGGGCCAGAAAATTTCTATTGTCGGGGGCCCTTTCTGCTTTCATGGAGCCCAACATGGAAACGGTGCC
Source organism: Zea luxurians (assembly GCA_029449295.1). Taxonomy (NCBI): domain Eukaryota; kingdom Viridiplantae; phylum Streptophyta; class Magnoliopsida; order Poales; family Poaceae; genus Zea; species Zea luxurians. The sequence continues at coordinate 9,883,074 of JAOPSE010000051.1, read as the reverse complement.
CTTTAAGATTCCCCCCAAGTGCTTGCTCCCCCCCAGCCAGGATCCACCTGTGGAGGCTCGGTCCCCTGCGACTTCTGAAGTTGTCAGCAGGAAGAAACGTTCAACCTTGGTCGATACTGAAGTTGTCAGCAGGAAGAAACGTTCAACCTTGGCTTTAAACCTTGCTTTGGAAGGAAAAATAGCTGCTCGTGCTGTGCTGGGACTTCTCCACCGCCATCTCTCTCCCACAAGACTATAAAGAAGTTGGGCGTCGACTTCTGCAGCGTGGACCCCCAAAAGTTAAGTCTTAATTCCTTAAATAACCTCAGGACATCTGGTGCTGCCATTCAGAGGCCGCGTTCTGTGTCTGGCTCCAGAAATGAGCCAAGTTCTCCATCAGATGATCAATGGGACGCTTCTGATATGGATGATGACACGGAGTCTCATCCCTTGGCGGGGCTGTAATGCGTAGCCGTTCCTTCTGCCTCAGCTTGGAGCTGTGGTGCCGCGGTGCTTGACTTCTTTTGGTTCAATTATGTATCGCAACAAAATTAATCCTTATGATGTTGGGCCCGTGGTGGCCGCTATGGTGTCCGCTTCGAACTTCGCAGCAATTTATGTCTTATGGGCAATTGAAGCGAGTTTTTGGGGTACTATGAAATTATGGGCATTACTTAAGTATTTTCGGCATTTATTATGTCTGGATTTTAGGGGGAGTTTTGACACCCACTGCCCCAGTTTTCTGGGAAGTTACGATTTGGTCTACTCTCTTTATATAGTATGCTTGGATTCCTATCGACGTATGCTTGGCATACTCGAATTCTGCAGTAAATTATTTCTGGTTTTCATGAATAATTCTTTACAAAGCTCTCAGCGGTCACTGAAAATTCTGTCTCACAACATCAGAGGCATCAATTCGGACACCAAGTGGAACTCTTTGAGGAACAATATTTTGGAAGCCAATTGTGACATTGTCTGTATTCAGGAAACAAAAAAGGAATCCTTTGATGACGCATATATTCGTCTCTTCTGCAACCGTCATCTTGATAAATTTGCTTTCGGTCCTTCTATTGGTGCCTCTGGAGGATTCATCACTATCTGGAAAAGCTCCCTCTTCGAGGCTGAGGTAGTTGATCAAAATTCGTTTGGGCACACTATTCGTTTCCAATCCAATTTAAATGGGATAGTCTGGTGGCTCTCCAACATCTATGCCCCTTGCTCCCCTCATGGTAGAGAAGCTTTTCTGGCCTGGTTCTCTAACCTTGAAATTGATGTTGACAAGCTTTGGATTTTTCTTGGTGATTTCAACATGATTAGGTCCCCTGAAAATTGTAACAAACAGGGTGGTGACCCTATTCGAATGCTCAATTTCAATGCGGCAATCAGTCAACTGGGCTTACAAGAAATTCCCCTTAAAGGGCAAGCCTTCACCTGGTCTAATATGCAGCGTCACCCTTTGCTTGAAAAGCTGGATTGGTGCTTTGTTTCACCTGACTAGTCGTCCAAATTTCCTGCCACCTCTGCCTTTTCCTTGGCCAGGAGTGCCTCGGATCATGTTCCCTGGGTGGTCAACATTCAATCTAACGTTCCCAAACCGCCCATTTTCAGATTTGAGAACTATTGGCTTCAGCTTGAGGATTTTCATTCCATTTTCCAAGCCTCTTGGGAGCAAAATCTCTTTCGGCCTGACCCCGCAAAACGGCTCATGGCCAAATTTAAAAGAGCAAGAAAAGTGATCCATGGGTGGCAGAAATCTCTTCCTAATCTAGCTAAGGTAATTGCTAAGACAGAATTGACCATTCAATTGATGGATTTCATTGAAGAAATCAGAGATCTAACTATCCAAGAATGGAACTTTAAGAATACTCTAGTCCAACACCTGCAGAGTCTTCTTTCCAAGCAACGTGCCTACTGGAAGCAAAGGGGACAAATCAAATGGGTCACGTTGGGGGATGCTGGCACTAAATTCTTTCATGCTCATGCAACTTCCAAGCACCGTCTCAACAGTATCTCGTCTCTATCATGTGACAATGGCATGGTGGCTTTCTCTCACAAGGACAAAGAAGAGGTTCTGTTTCAAGCCTTCAAAAATCGATTAGGTAATTCCCAGCCAACCTCTATGGTTTTCAACTTGTCGGAACTAATTCAGTCCGCTCGTAACTTGTCTGCACTGGATGTGCCCTTCTCTCGCAGTGAGATAGACCAAATCATCAAAAATCTTCCTTCCAACAAGTCCCCTGGCCCTGATGGTTTTAACACAGAGTTTGTGAAGAAATGTTGGCCGGTAATTGCTTCAGACTTCTATGAGCTTTGTGATAAATTTTATGAGGGATCAATCTGCTTAGAAAGCATCAATGGTTCTTACGTAACACTCATCCCTAAAATTAGTTCTCCTACTTCAGTGGGGGACTATAGACCGATTTCTCTCCTCAATACAAGCATGAAAATCCTGACAAAGATTCTTGCCAATAGACTGCAACTGGTTATCACTAGCTTAATTCACCAGAATCAATATGGCTTCATTCAGGGACGGACAATTCAAGATTGTCTGGCATGGGCTTTTGAATATATCTCGATTTGTCACAAATCGGGTAAAGAAATGGTTATTCTAAAATTGGACTTTGAAAAGGCCTTTGACAGATTAGAGCATGTGGCCATCATTGATATTCTGAGACATAAGGGCTTTGGAGACAGATGGCTTCATTGGATTTCGTTAATTCTTGACTCTGGCACATCACAAATTCTTTTGAACGGGGTTCCAGGCAGACGCTTTCACTGCAAGCGTGGGGTTCGGCAGGGGGATCCCTTATCCCCCCTCCTCTTTGTCTTAGCTGCTGATCTGCTACAATCAATTATTAACAAGGCCAAGGATTGTGACATCCTCAAGCTCCCGATCCCCCTATCCTGTGGATCCGACTTTCCGATTATTCAATACGCAGACGATACAATTCTGATTCTGGAAGCGTGCCCTAGACAGCTCTTCTTCCTTAAAGCTATGCTTAATTCTTTTGCTGATTCTACAGGGCTCCATGTGAATTATAACAAATCTAATATCTATCCCATCAATGTCTCGGAGCAGAAAATGGCTATGTTAGCAAATACTTTCCACTGCAAGGTCGGGTCTTTGCCCTTCACTTATCTCGGTCTCCCTTTGGGGCTTAAAAGACCCAATTTGGAAGCCTTCCTACCTCTCATTCAGAAGATTGAAAGAAGACTTGCTTCAACCTCTATTTTTCTTTCGCAAGCCGACAAACTTCAAATGGTCAACGCAGTATTTTCTTCTCTCCCAACCTTTTATATGTGCACCCTGAAGCTCCCAAAAACTGTGATCAAACAGATCGACAAACTCCGAAGACATTGTCTCTGGAGAGGGGCAGATATAAACGCAAAAAAAACTTCCTCAAGTTGCTTGGAAAACAGTCTACAGGCCAAAATCCCAGGGGGGTCTTGGAGTCATCAACATTAAGTGGCAGAATAAAGCGCTCCTTATGAAATGCCTTCATAAATTCTTTAACAGAGTCAACATCCCATGGGTGAACATCATCTGGGACACCCATTACAGTAACTCTCTGCCCTCATCTAAATTAGTTGGCTCGTTTTGGTGGAAAGACATTCTCAAAATCCAAGATTCTTTTAAGGAATTCGCCCAAGTGGAGATTGGAAATGGTAAATCTACGCTCCTGTGGCATGATCGATGGAATGGGCAACGTTTATCTGAAAAGTTCCCGGAGCTTTGGTCTTTTGCATCTGTAAAGGAGCTCAACATTTATCAAGCTCGGTTGGCTTCCCCAGATGAAATATTCCATACCCCTCTTTCTACTGAAGCGTTCGAGCAACTTCTCTCTTTGTAGGACACCCTTGATAATATACAGCTGCTTGATCACGATGATATTTGGCGATGTAGTGCCTCTTCCAACCGATTTTCTTCTCAGAAGGTCTATGCTCACTTGACTGGTTCCCATCAAACGCCCCCTATCTTTGTTTGGCTATGGAAATCTAAATGTCAACCCAAGCACAAAGTGTTCTTCTGGCTATTGCTCAAAAATAGATTGAATACTCGGTCCCTCCTCAGGCGTCGTTCTATGCCATTGGATTCCTTCACCTGCGACAACTGTATTCTCCAGATTGAAGAAACGCCTATTCATCTGTTCTTCAGGTGCAATTTTGCTAAGCGATGTTGGCTTCTTTTGGGCTTCCTCCCGCCTTGTTCTACGGATCTCCTGCATACCCTAATGAGAATTAGAAGACGCTTGCAAGTTCCCTGGCGACTTAAAGTTATTATCATCATGACATGGTGTATCTGGCGGTGCAGAAACAATTGGATCTTCAATGAAATTCCCCCGACGGTTTCTGGGTGCAAAGCGATGTTTAAGAGCGAATTTGCCTTGCTTTGTCTTAAAGTCAAGCCTGCTCTTAAAGAAGATATTACATCTTGGCTACTTAACTTAGGACTGTAACTCTTCTCCTTTCTCATTCCCCCTCTCCTTCCTTTGTATTTTTCCTCTTCATCTCTAAACTCGGTTCTCTTGATTTAATAACATTACTGTAGGACCTTCCTACAGTACCTTTACTTCAAAAAAATATAAGTGAATTGTTTACCTCTTTCTATCAGTTTAAGCTTTTGGGTTGAATTGGTTGGTGCATGCAACTTATTATGGTATCAGAGGCAAATGTCTCGAGTTCGAATCCTAGTTAGCACAATTAAATAAAATAATTGTTCCTAGCTCCTATATTCAATGTCAGAGACCCCAAAAAAACTCGACGTGAGGGAGAGTATTAGAATATAATATAAGTAAATTGTCTATCTCCTCCTATCAACTTAAGCTTTTAGATTTAACTGGTTGGTACGTGCAACTTAATACACACCACAAGCCGAAAGATACGATTGCACAACACAAGCTCGTACTCTGGTTAATCCACTCACTCGTATCAAAACACTACCCCTATTGACAATCACTCACAGTCCGATCTAAATTTTGTATTAACACTTGTATTTGAATTAAAACGGACCATAAGTAACAAGTCAACCTTGTAACACTTTCTCCGATCATTGTGGTTAGTCTAAATTTCGTTCATCTTCTGTGTGTTTTGCGATGCGGCAACCGCTGTCGTCATGAGCAAAACATGCATTGTCAGCGTGACAACCTCCAAATAATGAAAGGCGCGAATCGCGCGAGAGAGGTCACAAATTCAAACTTGACTCGTTCCTGGATTTACACGTCGACTTATTAAAGCTAGCTGATCTGATCTGATCTGTGCAGACCAGTGCAATTGGGCGGCTAGTTAACAGCGAAATGACACGGCAAAGATCTGGTAGGATAAGCGACTGACCTGGCGTTACTTGATGCAGTAATATGATGGACTATTCCTTGCTACAGTTTCATCAAAGAAAAAAATGCAAATAATCAAAAGGAGATAGAGATTGGGAAAAAAAAGAACAGTTTCGTACTTATGATGATAGCGAAACAAGTGAAAGAGCACAAGAGGATACGATCCGAAAATAATGTCGTCTCTTTTCATCGCACTATTATCTGTCCCCACTTCAGAAGCGTTATATCAGCATCACCCACTCCTTAACTATATGATATCCTTGGGGTCACCTAGGAGAGGTGATTAAGAAAGTTACCATGCATGGTTCTGTATATGTGGCTCTTCGGTATATAGTCGGGTGATTACTGATTAGCTACATATAATAAGTGATTGTTGTTGTGCAACGTCATTTATTTTAATTTTATTTTTGGGTTGAAGAAGGCAAGTGGTATGAGTGGTATTATCAACGGTAGGACTGAGATGGACCAGTGCTGTCACTAACATTGTAGTATTGCTTTCAGCTTAAAAGTAAAATACCCAACAAAAAGGTACTCCTTTCATTCCAAAATATTAGTCATTTTAGCTCTTAATATTTATCTATGTTTAAATGGACGAAAATCATTTACATATTTGCCAGGAAAGAACCCTGCACATGTACACGTCTATCCCTTTTGCAGCCCAACGGGCGTGTTCGATTCTGATTAAAATCAGATGTACTGTACGACCGTCCCACTATACATGTACATATGGGCCGGCCTGGTCCGATACGGTATAGGCTTATAAAGGCACGGCCCACAAAAGCACATATCTAATTGTGGGCCGTGTCGTGCCAGCACGTGTGTCCAGTCATCGACCCACGGCACGGCCCACAATTAGTTATATGTGTCAGGCCGGTCCAAATAACCCAAAATGTCTTAATGTGCCAGACCGGGCCATATACATATAACAACAATACATAAATAAAAAATATACAATATATATATATATATATATATATATATATATATATATATATATATATATATATATATATAACCAAAATAAAACTAAGATGTTTTGTGGATGCACATTAAAAACTTTTGGTCAGAAAGAAAAAATATTACAACTAGCTCAGAAATAATATTCAGTTCTCTGTTCAGTGTTTAATTGAGTACTATACAACCATACAGAATACATATACAATGATCATCATCACTATTCACTATCCACATCTAGATATTGGTTCTCGAAGGCCTATTGAAGCTCTAGATTCTCTAAGCTGTGCTAGTCATGTGGGCTTTGACGGGCCTTAGTTAAATACCGAGTTTATATTTAGTGTGGCCTCGATGGGCCTTAATTAAATGGGCCGTGCCAGGCCGGCCCGTGGGCTTGACTTGAGGCCCAGGCACGGCCCACATATTGGGTCGTGCCGGCCCAGGCCCACAATTAGATTGGGCCGTGCCAGACTTGGGTCGTTTCAGAAATTATATGCTTTGGGCCGGCCTATTAGGCACAGCATAAATGTACACCTATACGTCCCACCGTGCAAATCAGAAAAAAAATCTCACAATATAGATAATTCTTTTCACCGTAGGACACCGCAAGAATAAACTACATTTGTTTTTTTAACACGGCTAAGGCCGCGGTGGCGGTCACACCACGGTCCTTAACATACAGACGGAGCTAGCCTAAAATAAAGGGGTCAATTGTGTGTAATACCTAAATTTGTAACTCATATGAAGAGAGAATATTTCCTTTATCTATATGTGTACCATCTCTAGTTAATATCACATGTGAATAAATACCATCAAAAGGGGATTGAATAACCACAAACACCTAAATAAATCATGCATCATGTTGAGTTTTACTTGATTGTGCATTTGTGGCTAATAAAATAAAGGTATTGTTAATATATTAATAGACACATGGATTTAAATTCTATTTTTGAAAAGCAAAATTCTAAAGAAATGTGGAGAAGGGGGAAAAGCATTAGCCATCACCAAATAAAATTTCTTAAAAATAAAAATTAATTTATCTCATGTCATATTCAAGTGGGATATTTAATTTGGAGACAAGTTTGTCACAGAGATCAAATTTAAATTTAAGTTGGAGTTGAATTGGGAAAGGGAGGAAAGAAAATAAAATAGAAAGGATAAAAAAATCTTCATGGGCCAACCAACCCCATTCGGCCCACTACACGATCTCTCCCCGCCAGTCCAAGTCGCCGCGACCGATCTCACCTGCGCGTGGGGTCCGGCTGCCAGTCGTCGCCCGCTTGTCTCGCTCGCGCTCTGTTTCACTGCCAATGGGACCCCACGATGTCAGGAGCCCATCTCCCTCTTCCTTCGCCGCGCAAATCGCGCGTGCTCAGTCATGGCGGGCGTTGTGGATTCCGTTGTAGGCACGCGCGAACCAATCTCGAGCGGCCATAAGAAGGGCGTGGCCAGGTCCTTACCCTCCCCTCCACTTCGACCACGCGCGAACACCCGCAACCAAGCAAACCTCCACTACCGCCGTGTGAACCGTGAGGACCGAGATCCGCCGTCGGGATAGCCGTCGCTGGGGGAGTCTCCGCTCTTGGAGTCGACTCGTAGGGTATCGTCTTCGCCTGGGGAAGCCATCTATGCCAAGTAATTGGGTGGTGAGGCTGCGGTGCGGCGCCAATTGCTCGCCGTTGCTGTCGCACCACCGTGAATCTGCCCCTCGTCGTGTACCGGTCTGCTGGGTCTTCATCCTCGGTAAATTACCCCCCCTACTAATCCCGCTTTGTGCTTCGCATCGCATTAGTGCTCTCGCGATTAGTATTGCACCGGTGGATGGCCGGAATTACCGAGCTCCGGCGGGGGCGCCGCCCCGACCGCATCTGCTGCGCCGCGCCGATAGCTGAGATGGTAGGGAGTGCAGGAGCCGTGGATCGTTAGATGGGCGGTTAGGATTGATTGGAGCTGGCGTCTTGGGTTGGAGCGCGATGGCGCGTCCGATCGCGATCGGACGATCCCGGATGCACTCGCGTTTATTTAAATCAGAACCGTTCGCGCGTGATCCAATAGCTTGGATCCAAAGATACCCCTTCGGCCGCAAGATTTACAGAAGAGCCCTTCAATTATAGATAAGTAACCCGCAGTCCACTCGGGTGTTCCCCTGAGTCTGTGGAATATTTACGCCAGAGCCCCTGCGCTTTCTAGGATTTGAGGCCCAGTCCCGAGATCAGATAAAATAGGAAAACTAATTTAAAAATAAATTTTTAGTACAAATTTAATTGCAGAAACTTGTTTTAATTGTAGGAAATTCATATGAACTCCAATTTGGTCCATTCTAGTTCCTAAATTTTCATAATATTATTGTCTATCCATTTGTACCACTGTTTTTACATGAAATACACATTAAAATTTATTTCTCACTTAACCCTATATTAAATGCATAAAATCTTTGGAAATTCATAACTTAAAATATATAATTCCAAAATTGATAATTCCCGTTCCTATGATCTCAATTTAGTGTCTAGATTATTACTGTGCAAATTATTTACATGTTTGGTGTAATGTTAATTTTGGCTATACTATGTATGTATTGTGTTGATGCGAGTAGACGAGCAAGCAACAGAGGATACTGGTGAGCAGCAGGTTGAAGTAGCTGAGCAGGAGCTCGTGGAAGGCAAGTTGTGCCCTTGATCACCTCTTTTACCCATTCATGTTCTTATTTTTCATAATGGTCTGCATAGCTTAATTTTGATGGGACCCAATAGGATACCCTAGATTTTGACTATCTTTATACCTTGTTTGACCCCTGGTTTTACTACTAAAGTTTTGGGTAGTTCATGCTATTGCTTTATGTGGATTTGGGTATAGAGATATTCATCACTCATTGTTATACTTTTTATTATCTGTTTTATTCTTTACTGTTCATGTTAAGATCATTATGTTAATGGGAACATGGAGAACCACCCGGGAAAACAGTGCTACCACAAGGGTTTAATGGGACGCCCTTGGCTGATTAACTAGGAAAGCTAGTGGATGGCTACCTTACCCGAAAGGGGCAAAGGCAGTAGGGGAGTGGTCAGTGTAGGGAGGTCCTTGGGTTGATTTTGCTGCGATGGCGATCGGGCGAGGGATTCCTGCACTGGAGCTTCCTATAAACTGTAGCGGGTAGTCTGAAACTAGTGGAACTTTGTAAAGGCCTCGTAGTGGTACCCTGCCTCGCTTCCTTGGTAGAGGTGTATGGAGTCTGATCAACTCCGTGGCAAATGGGTAACACGACTTGTGGGTAAAGATGCGCAACCTCTGCAGAGTGTAAAACTGGTATACTAGCCGTGCTCATGGTCATGAGCGGCTCGGACACTCACATGATTAATTTATGGAACTTAAACTTAATTTGTCATATCATTGCATTTGGGATTATTTTATTATTACTTTTATTTATTATTACTATGGTTTGGTATTCACTTACACTTAGTAACTGCTAATAAAATTTTGACCAACTTATAAAAGCAATGCTCAGCTTCACCCTTTATTTCATTGATCAGCTTTACACTTCATGAACTCCCACCTTTGGTGAGTTCATGCCACATTATTCCCCAGGACTTGTTGAGCTATGAACGTATGTGAGCTCACTCTTGCTGTCTCACACCCCCCCACAGGAGAAGAGCGGGTGGTTCAGGAGGAGCGACAAGGCGAGGAGTATGATCTGATCTAGGTGGCGTTTCTCAGTTGACATTGGCGCCGACGATCCTTAGTTTGTTTTATAATTATTTTTTTATTTTGTAATAAGTCTTCCGCTATGTAATAAGTACTCTGATTTTATTATGACATTTATCTCTATACACTCTGTTATTATATATGTTGTCTTCTTGGCGCATGTATGAGATGCACCCGGTTTTGTCCTTTAAAACCGGGTGTGACAGAAGTGGTATCAGAGGAAATGTTAACTGTAGGACGAAACCTAGATAGAAATGGACAAAACCCTTACATACTTACCTTACTCTGATTCTCTCTACACTTATCTTGATCCTGTCTCACCTTCTACTGTTCTACTCTGATCATTCTTACCTTTTCTACTCCAAGACAAGACGGATTTCACACCTTGGAATCCCTACCCCTATGACATTTTTAAGAGATAGGAAACCTAAGACAAAAAATCAAAACTATTTTCTATATTAAAAAAAATGTTGTTTGATTGTTCTGATGAAAAATGTCTGATTTGCTTCTTTGATTGATTGAGATATTATATATAGACATCTTAGTATGTACCACTATGAGGTAATGAATTAGCTATGGTAGGTAAAACATTAATCTGCTTAGCTAATAAATCCCCCAAAGTAACACGATTTGTAGTTACTGCCTTGTCTTCTGCTCTCTCTTACCATATGTATCTAACTCAGATGGTCAATACCAGGAGGGGTGGTGGAATTGATTTGCCTCCTAATCGACACACTCAAAGGATATATAGACAACCTCAGCCACAGCAAGCAGAGATGAATCCTCCTAATCCTCCACCAGGCGGAGTTGATCCACTGATTGCAGCTCAGATGGCGGTGATGCAGCAAATGGCAGACACTATGGCTGATATGCGTGCTCAGATGCAGCAAGAACGCCAGGAGATGCGTCAGGAAAGAGAAGATATACGCCAGGAGTTGCGCCAGGAGAGAGAAGAGATGCGCCAGGAGAGAAGGGCGCAACAACAGCAGCTGCAACAAAACTTCAACAACAGCAACAACAGCAACAAGTGCCATTGCCTCCACCACCACCACCAGTTCCACCTCGTGATAAGCACCGGGAATTTATGAGTCATAAGCCACCGACCTTCGCCAGCTCGCCAGACCCACTTGATGCAGATGATTGGTTGAAGTCAATTGAGAAGATGCTCAACATCGCCCAATGCTCAGAACGGGAGAAAGTTCTTTATGCCTCAGGTCGTCTGACAGGTCCTGCTGCTGACTGGTGGGATTCTTATACTGCTGCCCATGATGCTGCTGATACTATTACTTGGGTAGAGTTCAGTACACAGTTCAGGAACTACCATATTCCAGCTGGTATGATAAAGATCAAGAAGAAGGAGTTTCTGTCTTTGAAGCAAGGCAACATGTCGGTAAGCGAGTACAGAGACAAATTCATTCAGTTGTCGAGATATGCTCCAGAGGAAGTTGCTGAGGATGAGAGGAAGCAGGAGCATTTTATTGAAGGACTTAATGGACCCCTACAGTATGCACTGGTTGCACACACATTTCCATCCTTTCAGAGGCTGCTGGATAAGGCTCTTGCTATTGAACACAAGCGTGTTCAACTGGGTGATTTGAAGAGGAAGGCTATCTGACAGGGACAGGGTAGCAGCAGTGTTCGTCCCCGCTACGTACCGCCACAGGGTACACCGACTCGACCTAGAGGACCACGCCCAGTTCAGTATGCTCCACACGAGTCTCCACGTACACCTCCTACTCGTCAGGCTACTCCCACTGGCACCCCGACGAGGTCTGCAGGACAGAAGACTGGCCCTACATGCTTCAAGTGCAGTCAGATTGGGCACTATGCTAATGCTTGTCCTATGGGGAATTCTGGTACACCCGCTAAGAACAAGCAGCAGACTCCTGGCAAGGGATATTCTATAGCCAGGGTAAATCAAGTCAGCGTTGATGCTACCCCTGATGGTGCGGACATCGTACTCGATATGTTTTATGTTAATGCAATTCCTGCAACCATGCTATTTGATTCTGGCGCTACACATTCATTCATGTCTGCTCGATATGCCAACACAAATGAAATACCACTGCTAAATATGAGAAAACCAATGATAGTAATCACACCTAAAGGGCCTATTGAAGCAAATCAAATGACACGTAGATTGACATTAACCATTATGGGAAGAGAATTTGGAGCTACTGCTATAATATTAGAGGCCAGCAGTATAGATCTGATTCTTGGTATGTCATGGTTAAGGAAGGCAAAGGCCATTATAGCATGTGGTAGAGGTACTATAGAACTCACTAGCCCTAAAGGAGAAACATTTCAAGTTAATATTGCAGTAACCACCTCATCCAAACGTGCAATGTTCTTTATACCTGAGGAGTTTGTTGGTGACAACATCCGGGTGGTTAGAGATTTTCCGGATGTCTTTCCAGAGGAGTTACCAGGGATGCCACCTGATAGAGAAGTTGAGTTTGTTATTGATCTCCTACCTGGAACTGCCCCTATTTCTAAACGGCCATATAGGATGTCCGTTGAGGAGTTGAAGGAACTTAAGAAGCAGTTGACGGAGTTACAAGAGGCTGGGTACATTCGTCCGAGTTCCTCACCTTGGGGAGCACCGATTCTGTTTGTGCAGAAGAAGGATGGTTCGCAACAGATGTGTGTGGACTATAGATCTCTTAATGATGTCACAGTGAAGAACAAGTATTCGTTACCCCGCATTGAGGATTTGTTTGATCAGATGAGAGGAGCCAGGGTATTCTCGAAGATTGATCTCCGATCGGGATACCATCATATGAGGATTAGACCATCAGATATTCCTAAGACGGCTTTCTCAACCCGATATGGATTATATGAGTTCACTGTTATGTCATTTGGATTGACCAATGCACCAGCTTATTTTATGAATTTGATGAATAAGGTGTTTATGGAGTATTTGGACAGATTCGTCGTGGTGTTCATCGACGATATTCTTATCTATTCTAGGAGTGAAAGTGATCATGAAGAACATCTGAGATTGGTGCTACAGAAGCTAAGAGATAATCAACTCTATGCCAAGTTCAGTAAGTGCGAGTTTTGGATTGACAAGGTGCCATTCCTTGGTCATATTATTTCTAATGGAGAAATAGCAGTGGATCCTGCTAAAGTGAAGGAGATAATGGAGTGGAGAGTGCCCACTACAGTTACCGAGATTCGTAGTTTCTTGGGACTTGCAGGATATTATCGGAGATTTATTGAAGGGTTCTCTAAAATTGCCAAGCCTATGACCTCACTTTAGGAGAAAGGAAGAGAATTTAAGTGGGATGACAAATGTCAAGAAAGCTTTGATCAATTGAAGGAGAGATTGATGTCACCTCCAGTGTTGGTTATGCCAGATCTACAGAAAGGATTTGACATTTAATGTGATGCATGTGGACAAGGATTGGGATGTGTACTCATGCAAGAAGGACACGTGATCGCCTATGCGTCTCGTCAGTTGCGGAAACATGAGTTGAACTACCCCACTCATGACTTAGAACTGACAGCTGTTGTGCATGCACTTAAGATATGGAGACATTACATTATGGGAACCAAGTGCCAAGTGTACACGGATCATAAGAGTTTGAAGTATATATTCACTCAGAAGGATCTCAACCTCAGACAACGTCGTTGGTTGGAGCTTATTAAAGACTATGATTTGGAGATTCATTATCACCCGGGCAAGGCAAATTCGGTTGCAGATGCCTTGAGTCGGAAAGAGCATGTTCACTCCGCTTTTGTTGTCCAGCTACCTGATGAATTAGCAAAAGACTTTGAGAGACTCAACCTGGGAATTGTTACACACACTGAAGGAGTTACCATCGAGTTGAAACCTACCTTGGAGCAAGAGATTCGTAAAGGTCAGGTTGGTGATGCTAAAATTCAAGAGATTAAGGATCTTATTACGGAAGGTCGAGTTCCGGAATTCACGGAGGATGAGCAAGGTACTATATGGTTCAAAGATCGGATATGTGTTCCAGAGATTGATAGCCTCCGTGAGACTATATTGAAAGAAGCCCATGATTCTGATTATTCTATCCACCCTGGTAGCACTAAGATGTATCAAGATTTGAAGCAAAAGTATTGGTGGTATGGACTGAAAAGAGATGTTGATGCTCATGTGGCTAAGTGTGATGTGTGTCAAAGAGTTAAGGCTGAACATCAAAAACCCGCTGGACTATTGCACCCGCTTAAGATTCCTGAGTGGAAATGGGAAGAAATTGGTATGGATTTTATTGTTGGTCTATCCTGCACTCCAGCAGGATATGACTCTATTTAGGTAATTGTGGACAGATTGACAAAAGTGGCTCATTTCATACCTGTGAGGACTAATTATACGGGAGCCAAGCTAGCAGAATTGTATATGACTCGGATAGTTTGTCTACATGGAGTACCTAAGAAGATCGTGTCTGATCGAGGGTCGCAGTTTACTTCTCGATTTTGGAAGAAGTTGCATGAGAGCTTGGATACAAAGTTGAATTTCAGTTCAGCCTACCATCCCCAGACTGATGGACAGACAGAGAGGACTAATCAAGTGCTGGAAGATATGTTAAGAGCTTGTGCTCTCAAGCATGGTGGAAGTTGGGAGAAGAGCTTACCCTACGCTGAGTTTTCTTATAATAATAGTTATCAAGCCAGTTTGAAGATGTCACCGTTTGAGGCTCTATATGGCAGAAAGTGCAGGACTCCTCTATATTGGGATCAAACTGGAGAAAGACAGTTCTTTGGGCCTGAACTTATACAAGAGGCAGAAGAACAAGTTCGAATGATAAGAGAAAATTTGAGAATTGCACAATCCAGGTAAAAGAGCTATGCTGATAATAGAAGGAGACTACTGGAGTTTAAGGAGGGTGACCATGTCTATTTGAAGGTGTCACCACTCCGGGGTATGAGGAGATTTAAAGTTAAAGGAAAGTTGTCCCCTCGCTACATTGGACCTTTCTTGATCTTAAAGCGAGTGGGAGAAGTTGCATATCAACTGGAGTTACCCGATCATCTGTCAGATGTACATGATGTATTCCATGTATCTCAGCTGAAGAAGTGCCTCAGGGTACCTGAGGAGCAGCTACCAATGGAAGACCTTAGCATTCAAGATGATCTGACTTATGCTAAGTATCCCATCAAGATTTTGGACACTTTGACTCGAGTTACAAGAAATAAGGTGATTAAGATGTGCAAGGTACAATGGAGTCACCATGGTGAAGATGAAGCTACTTGGGAGAGAGAAGAAGAGCTTCGCATAGACTTCCCCCATCTTTTCCCTAGATCTTCTTAAATCTCGAGGACGAGATTATTTTTAAGGGGGGTAGGATTTGTAATACCTAAATTTGTAACTCATATGAAGAGAGAATATTTCCTTTATCTATATGTGTGTACCATCTCTAGTTAATATCACATGTGAATAAATACCATCAAAAGGGGATTGAATAACCAATAACACCTAAATAAATCATGCATCATGCTGAGTTTTACTTGATTGTGAATTTGTGGCTAATAAAATAAAGGTATTGTTAATATATTAATAGACACATGGATTTAAATTCTATTTTTGAAAATCAAAATTCTAAAGGAATGTGGAGAAGGGGGAAAAGCATTAGCCATCACCAAATAAAATTTCTTAAAAATAAAAATTAATTTATCTCATGTCATATTCAAGTGGGATATTTAATTTGGAGACAAGTTTGTCACATAGATCAAATTTAAACTTAAGTTGGAGTTGAATTGGGAAAGGGAGGAAAGAAAATAAAATAGAAAGGATAAAAAAATCTTCATGGGCCAACCAACCCCATTCGGCCCACTACACGATCTCTCCCCGCCAGCCCAAGTCGCCGCGGCCGATCTCACCTGCGCGTGGGGTCCGGCTGCAAGTCGTCGCCCGCTTGTCTCGCTCGCGCTCTGTTTCACTGCCAATGGGACCCCACGATGTTAGGAGCCCATCTCCCTCTTCCTTCGCCGCGCAAATCGCGCGTGCTCGGTCATGGCGGGCGTTGCGGATTCCGTTGTAGGCACGCGCGGACCAATCTCGAGTGGCCATAAGAAGGGCGTGGCTAGGTCCTTACCCTCCCCTCCACTTCGACCACGCGCGAACACCCGCAACCAAGCAAACCTCCACTACCGCCGTGTGAACCATGAGGACCGAGATCCGCCGCCGGGATAGCCGTCACTGGGGGAGTCTCCGCTCTCGGAGTCGACTCGTAGGGTATCGTCTTCGCCTGGGGAAGCCATCTGTGCCAAGTAATTGGGTGGTGAGGCTGCGGTGCAGCGCCAATTGCTCGCCGTTGCTGTCGCACCACCGTGAATCCGCCCCTCGTCGTGTACCGGTCTGCTGGGTCTTCATCCTCGGTAAATTACCCCCCTACTAATCCCGCTTTGTGCTTCGCATCGCATTAGTGCTCTCGCGATTAGTATTGCACCGGTGGATGGCCGGAATTACCGAGCTCCGGCGGGGGCGCCGCCCCGACCGCGTCTGCTGCGCCGCGCCGATAGCTGAGATGGTAGGGAGTGCAGGAGCCGTGGATCGTTGGATGGGCGGTTAGGATTGATTGGAGCTAGCATCTTGGGTTGGAGCGCGATGGCGCGTCCGATCACGATCGGACGATCCCGGATGCGCTCGCGTTTATTTAAATCAAAACCGTTCGCACGTGATCCAACGGCTCGGATCCAAAGATACCCCTTAGGCCACAAGATTTATAGAAGAGCCCTTCAGTTATTAGATAAGTAACCCGCGGTCCACTCGGGTGTTCCCCTGAGTCTGTGGAATATTTATGCCAGAGCCCCTGCGCTTTCTAGGATTTGAGGCCCAGTCCCGAGATCAGATAAAATAGGGAAACTAATATAAAAAAAGATTTTTAGTACAAATTTAATTGCAGAAACTTGTTTTAATTGTAGGAAATTCATATGAACTCCAATTTGGTCCATTCCAGTTCCTAAATTTTCATAATATTATTGTCTATCCATTTGTACCACTGTTTTTACATGAAATACACATTAAAATTTATTTCTCACTTAACCCTATATTAAATGCATTAAATCTTTGGAAATTCATAACTTAAAATATATAATTCCAAAATTGATAATTCCCGTTCCTATGATCTCAATTTAGTGTCTAGATTATTACTGTGCAAATTATTTACATGTTTGGTGTAATGTTAATTTTGGCTATACTATGTATGTATTGTGTTGATGCGAGTAGACGAGCAAGCAACAGAGGATACTGGTGAGCAGCAGGTTGAAGTAGCTGAGCAGGAGCTCGTGGAAGGCAAGTTGTGCCCTTGATCACCTCTTTTACCCATTCATGTTCTTATTATTCATAATGGTCTGCATAGGTTAATTTTGATGGGACCCAATAGGATACCCTAGATTTTGACTATCTTTATACCTTGTTTCACCCCTGGTTTTACTACTAAAGTTTTGGGTAGTTCATGCTATTGCTTTATGTGGATTTGGGTATAGAGATATTCATCACTCATTGTTATACTTTTTATTATCTATTTTATTCTTTACTTTTCATGTTAAGATTATTATGTTAATGGGAACATGGAGAACCACCCGGGAAAACAGTGCTACCACAAGGGTTTAATGGGACGCCCTTGGCTGATTAACTAGGAAAGCTAGTGGATGGCTACCTTACCCGAAAGGGGCAAGGGCAATAGGGGAGTGGTCAGTGTAGGGAGGTCCTTGGGTTGATTTTGCTGCGATGGCGGTCAGGCGAGGGATTCCTGCACTGGAGCTTCCTATAAACTGTAGCGGGTAGTCTGAAACTAGTGGAACTTTGTAAAGGCCTCGTAGTGGTACCCTGCCTCGCTTCCTTGGTAGAGGTGTATGGGGTCTGATCAACTCCGTGGCAAATGGGTAACACGACTTGTGGGTAAAGATGCGCAACCTCTGCAGAGTGTAAAACTGGTATACTAGCCGTGCTCACGGTCATGAGCGGCTCGGACACTCACATGATTAATTTATGGAACTTAAACTTAATTTGTCATATCATTGCATTTGGGATTATTTTATTATTACTTTTATTTATTATTACTATGGTTTGGTATTCACTTACACTTAGTAACTGCTAATAAAATTTTGACCAACTTATAAAAGCAATGCTCAGCTTCAGCCTTTATTTCATTGATCAGCCTTACACTTCATGAACTCCCACCTTTGGTGAGTTCATGCCACATTATTCCCCACGACTTGTTGAGCTATGAACGTATGTGAGCTCACTCTTGCTGTCTCACACCCCCCCACAGGAGAAGAGCAGGTGGTTCAGGAGGAGCCACAAGGCGAGGAGTATGATCTGATCTAGGTGGCGTTTCTCAGTTGACATTAGCGCCGACGATCCTTAGTTCGTTTTATATTTATTCTTTTATTTTGTAATAAGTCTTCCGCTATGTAATAAGTACTCTGATTTTATTGTGACATTTATTTCTATACACTCTGTTATTATATATGTTGTCTTCTTGGCGCATGTATGAGATGCACCCGGCTTTGTCCTTTAAAACCGGGTGTGACATTGTGTCTGTGTCCAAACTCTATGATTTAACTGTAGATTTACCTTTTTTCAAGTTTGTGTTAGTGTCCTGTTTTTTTTTAAAATAAAGCTAACGTCTTTCCCTATAATGTCTTTCCCTATTTCGTTTACACCCCCTAATGGTGTTAACTTTTTTTTTAAACGAACCAGGCAGGAGAGCTGCCGATTATATTAATAAAAGAGAAGGATCCGGATCGAACAGAGCAACAAAACATCATGCGGTTGGATTGGGACACCAACACGCCAAACTCGCCAGTTGGATTAGGACATCAACACGGCACAACACTCACCCCCTACAGAATGCACAAACATCCTCGACAACGGGAGCCCCACACACACAACCCATCCAGAGTTATCGTTGCCGAGCTCGACCCAAGGGACAAACATCTCCGACTCCGCAAAACGGGCCGCACATGGTCAAAGAAAACACGACGACGCCTACAACCAAACACACCAGCAAAGAAGGAGAAAGATTCTTCACCCATGTGAGACAGCTTCGATTCTTCACCAATGAGCTTGAACCTCCATCCTACCCCCAGTAGATGCACGACCCATCGAAACAATCCAGTCCACGAAGAAGGGGGCTCGTCAGCTGTCATCGTTGCCGAGCCACAACCCCTGATGCAGCAGCTTCGACTTCACCTTGCAAAGCCCCATCTTCATTCGCATACTAGACGTCGAGAATCGAAAGCAACCATCGAAGGCGAAGCTGAGGCCGAGACAAACTTTAATGCGACGCCTTCTGAAAGGGAGTGACATTGGGGACGACACCGTCGCGAGTCCAAGATGGACCAGGCTTTCGCCCAAGGAAGAAAATGTTGGGGAATACGACACCCCCAACAGGGGAAGCGGCGCCCACGGGCATCGCCGTCGCCGAGGCTCTTGCCCAAGAAGCCCCCAGCACCAACGTCAGGCCAAGAGCTACCGTCGTCACCGTCCTTCATACCATATGCGTTACACAGGCACGTGCTAGAGCTGCACCCGGCAGCCGATGGCACTAGCACACACGGCCACCGAATCTAGATGTCGCCGAGCACCCTGCCACCTTGTGTCGTCCTAGCCCCTGGCCGGCGCCACCCTCACAAACGTGTGACCTCAAGCACCGCTATGCCGACGCCGGAGCGTCGAGCCACCACCATCGCAGCTTCACACAGCCGCACGCCGAGGCCATAAATGACCGACGTCGTCAGCCTCGGCACCTGCCGATGTTGCCGCCATCATCCGCAGGACGTGTGCCCCACCATCTCGGGCGCCGCCCCCTGCCTTGAGACCACTGGATATGGATGGCAGGCCCCAAAACTGGCGTCCCTGTAGACGTCGCGGCCTCCGTGTTGACCACAACCATGAGCACCACCCTGGGCCGTCGCCAAGGCCACCGCCCGAACACCGCAAGTCGGTCGGCCGAAGGAGGTTGTCGCCCCCACCATAGCAGTAGTCAAAGCCATGAGGGGAGAGGTGGCAAAGAAGAGAGCGCCACCCCACAGCACCTGCACAAGCCCCAACCAACTGCCGCCACCGCAACCACCACCGGCCGCCACCGCACCAACTGCCAGCTGCTAAGGCAGATCCGGTCGACAGGGTCTAGATCCGGCCCCCAGGCACCGGCTCCGACCGCCTAGGCCACGGGCCAGCGACCCCAGGTTGAGCTGTTGCCACCGTCAAGAAAGGAGGAGGGGAACATGTGGGGAGAAAGAAAGAGGCCACGCTGCCGTCCCCTACACCTGCGCGGGTACTAGCCAGCGCCGCCACAGCCGCAGCAGCCACCCACGTCAACTCCACGCAGCCGCGCGAGGGATGGCTTGCCGGCTTGCTGTGGAGCGCGCCACCAACGCGAGGACGAGATCCTCGCCGCCACCATCCCTGCCGTCCAGACGGCCATGCCGGTGGCTAGCTCCGGCAGCGGCGTGGCAGCAGAGGAGAAGAGAGGGAAAGCAGCGGCAGGCTTGGAAGCCGCCCGTGTCGCCCCGCATGGGAGCGACGCGAGCGTGGGAGCCGCCCGTGTTAACTTATAATGAAGAAGACGAATCTACCTTTGCACATATGCCTCTACTTTTAAGCTAAATATTATTAGTGATGCATGACGTCGACAATATTTGAAAGTTTTTAGCTATAATTTGAAATTTGCAAATAGAAATTTGACAATTTTTTAACCAAAATGGCAGCAGCTCCTCCATGTAAATGGCGTGCTACTTGATCCGCTTGTCTTCTACACGCGGGTGGGGTCAGCAAGCAATGTTTTCAGCAGTGTTTTTTCTAGCAACATGAGAGTAACATTTCATCAACATTTCCACAATATTTCAGCAATATTTCAACAACATTTCATCATTAAAAATTCAGCAACATGGTAACACTAACATCATACATCAACACAAAAAATTAGAGCAATGTTTAATCAAAATTCTAACAATATTTGAGCACTAAAAATTCAACAAAATGGTATCAATATTGTTGTTAACTGTGGAAAATGGTGGTAGTATGTATGTGTTATTAACTTTAGAAAGTTTATGAAGTAAATTTATCCAGAGATGGCTAAAACGAGCTGAAGAAAAGAACCATCGACGCCAAGGCCATGTAGGGAGAAGGTTTCCTGGTCGTCACATCCCAAGGAGGAGGCACCCTCGACGTCTGCTTGCAGGGAGGATGCGTGTCATACCAAGATTTAATGGATAAAGCTGGGTGCGTCTCATATATGTGTCAAAGTAGAATAACACATATAATGACCAAGTGTATAGAGATAAATGTCACAAATATTATTACATAGCGGAAGTATCTTACAAAAATAAATGATAACAATAAAACGAACTAATAATTATTCATTGGCGTCATCAAGCTGACTGGGAGACACCACCTATATCGACTCGTACTCCTCGTTGTAGACCTCATCCTGGACTACCTGTTCTTCACCTGTGGGGTGTTATATATCGCAAGGGTGAGCTCACAAAACATCATAGCTCAATAAGTTGTGGGGAATAATGTGCATGAACTCACCAAAGGTGGGAGTTCATGTGAAGTGTAAGGCTGCTCAACAAGTTGTGGAGAATAATGTGCATGAACTCACCAAAGGTGGGAGTTCATGTGAAGTGTATGGCTAATCAACAAATAATGGTTAAAGCTGAGCATTTCTTTTAATAAGTTGGTCAAATTTTATTAGCAGTTACTAAATGTAAGTATATACCAAACCAGAGTAATAATAGATCAAAATTAATAATAAACCACAATGCGATGCAAATGACCAGTTAAATTTAATTCCATAAGTTACACATGTGAGGGTCCGAGCCGCTCATGAACGTGAGCACGGCTGATATACCAGTTTTACACCCTGCAGAGGTTGTGCATCTTTACCCACAAGTCATGTTACCCATCTGCCAAGGGGTCATGAATCCCATACACCTCTACCAAGGAAGCGAGGCATGGTAACACTACGAGGCCTTTACAAAGTTCCACTAGCTTTAGAAAACCTGCTATAGTTTCTAGGGAGCGCAGCATAGGAATCCCCCATCTGAAAAGCCATCGCAGCAAAATCAACCCGAGAACCTCCCTATACCGACCACTCCCCTACTGCCCTTGCCCCTTTCGGGTAAGGTAGTCATCCACTAGCTTTCCTAATTAGTCAGCCAAGGGCGTCCCATACCACCCTTGTGGTAGCACTGTTTTCCCTGGTGGTCGCTCCATGTTCCAATTAACATAATGATCTTGTCATGAATGGTAATAACATATTGATAATAAAAGCATGATCATGAATAATTTGTATCTTAACACCCGAAACCATATAAAGCAATAGCAGGTACTACCCAAAAGTTCAGTGGTAAACAAGGTATAAAGATAGCCAAACTAAGGTGACCTATGGGGTCCCATAAAAATTAACCTATGCAGAAATGATTAACAAGAACATTATTGGGTAAATATAAGTGATCAAGGGCACAACTTACCTTCAACGAGCTCATGCTCAGTAGTATCCACTGTTGAGTCTCTGGGTCCTCAGTCACTTGTTCGTTTACTCGAAGCAATACAAATAGACATGGTATAGGAGAAATTTACATCACACCAAACATGAGAACATACTGCATAATAATATTCTACGCATCATAACGAGATCGTAGGTTCGAGAATCACTAAATTTGGAGTTAAAGATAATGTTATGTTTTTTTCCAAAGTTTTCATGTGTCTCGTACGGAATAAACTAAGTAATAAACTTCAATCTATGTTTCACAATATAACAGAGTTACCAGGTGATAAATAATATTAATACAAAATTAAACAACTAGAATGGATTAAAAAGGAATTAAAATGAATTTTCTATGAATTAACTAAGTTCTGGAATTATTTTTACACTAGAAATCCATTTTCTATATTAATTTATTTAATTCCTTCGAGTGCTGGATTTCGTGCACTATTATACTAAAGATCAGGGTTCGTTTTATAAAAACCAGGGCCCCACTGTAATTACTTTACACTTCTTGTGGACGGTGGATTGATTAGCTAATTCTCGGAGGGCTCTTTAGCAAAATGGTCGCCATAAAGGGGTATCACGGGATCTAGACCATCTAATCCGTCCCAGCGGATCAGATTAGATTGAGCGCATTGTGAAGCGGTATGCGCTCTCGGCCGTTGGATCGCAATCTGTCGGTCCGAAGCGCGTCGTGATTAGATCCGACAAATCGTAGATCCACGGTTCAGATTTAAATTAGCGAAAAGGTATGCATGGTTTTAATCCTAACCATAGATCTACCAACGAACGACCCTCATCCACCCGGCTCGAAACCGCGGACAACGGTGACGCACCACGCCGACGCGACAGAGCTCCGTCGGGGTACTGCACGACGACGCGATCCCGGGCCCATACACTAGTCTCCCCGATGCTACGCCTAGGAAATTGCAACGCGAACAAGACGAAAGAGTCCATACCACAGGTCAGACGGCAAACGCCCCGGTCCACGGTGGTTGGCGGACGTGTGGCGGAGTGCAACGGCGACGAGCAATTGCCCAGCCCCGGCTAGGTCCCTTAGCCCCCCTGGCACGCGAACGCACTACCCAGGATGTGTTCCCCTGATCGTCAATCAGGTAGACGCCCAGCCAAAATCGAGTTGCTCCCTCTCACGTCCTCCCCCGTAATTCTCTCTCTCGATTGGTTCGCCGGGGGGTCACGACGATGAAACGGTGAGGTGGAAGCCCTGAGTAGTCGGTCTTATAGCCCCCTCCCCTGGGCTGCCTGGTGGGAGGATCCATCACGACATCCCTAGCTTCGCGCGGCCGTTGCACCTGGTGGAGCTAGTCGTGTGGCCCAATTTGTCAGTGAGAGAGAGGGAGGAAAGAGCATGCCGCAGAGACTGACAACTGGGCCCCATGTGTCAGGTGCGCGCAGGTGCATCCACAGTGGGCCGAGTGTAAGAGGGGCATGAGCAGGCCGAATTGGCCACTAGGCCCCGTTATGTTAGGGTTCTCTTTTTCTTTTTCTTTTGTTTTATTTGAATTTCCTTTACCAATTTCAAATCTAGTATTTGAATTCAATTTTGATTTGCAGATTTCACACACGTCATATGCACAAATAAAAGTACCAGATTTAAAGAGATAGATTTATATATTTTTTCTTTAGATTTTCCCTTTTCTTTTCTTTCCTATTTCCATTTTCATTTTTAAATCCTAATTTCAAATTAGATGTTAATCCAAATTTCAACATTATTATATTTTTAATACTATTATTATTATTAAATGCACAAACAAAAAAACTCCAACATGATGCATGGATTATTTATGTTTTATTAGAGAATTATTCACTTTAAATATGTTCCTTAATAATTCTCATGAATAGAAGGCAGTACACATAAAGATTTATCCCTCTCTTTTATATTCCACAAGTTGGGTATTACAAATCCTACCCCTTAAAAAGAATCTCGGCCTCAAGATTAAGATGAACTAGGGAAGAGGTGGGGAAATCTACTTGTAGCTCTTCTTCTCTCTCCCAAGTAGCTTCTTCTTCTCCATGATGACTCCACTGCACTTTGTACATTTTGATCACCTTACTCCTCGTGACACGAGTAAAAGTATCAAGGATCTTGATAGGATACTCAGTATAAGTCAGATCATCTTGAACGCTAAGCTCTCCATAGGCAGTTGCTCTTCTGGTACCCTGAGACACTTCTTCAACTGGGATACATGGAAGACATCATGTACATCCGCAAGATGGTCGGGTAATTCCAGTTGGTAGGTAACCTCCCCCACTCACTTTAGGCTCATGAAGGGTCCAATAAAGCTAGGGGACAACTTCCCTTTAACTTTAAACCTCCTCATACCCTAGATCGGTGACACCTTTAGATACACGTGATCACCCTCCTTAAACTCTAAATGCCTTCTCTGGGTATCTGCATAGCTTTTCTGCCTTGACTGCGCAGTTCTCAAGTTCTCCCGTATCAAACATACTTGTTCTTCTGCCTCTTGTATAATTTGTGGTCCAAAAAACTGCCTTTCACCAGTTTGATCCCAATATAGAGGAGTCCTACACTTTCTGTCATACAACTTCAAACGGGGATATCTTCAAACTGGCCTAGTAACTGTTATTGTAAGAGAACTCCGCATAAGGTAAACTCTTATCCCAACTACCACCATGTTTAAGAGCACAAGATCTTAACATATCTTCTAGTACTTGGTTGGTTCTCTTGGTTTGCCCATCAGTTTGAGGATGGTAGGCCGAGCTGAAATTCACTCTTGTATCCAAGCATTCATGCAACTTCTACCAAAACCGAGAAGTAAACTAGGATCCTCGGTCTGACATGATCTTCTTAGGCACACCGTGTAGACAAACTATCCACGCCATGTACAACTCCACTAGCCTGGCTCTCGAATATGTGGTCTTCACTAGGATAAAGTGGGCAACTTTAGTTAGCCTGTCCACAATCACCCAAATAGAGTCATACCTAGTAGATGTGCGGGGTAGACCTACAATGAAGTCCATACCAATTTCTTCCCACTTCCATTCAGGTATCTTAAGCGGGTGCAACAAACTGGTAGGTCTCTGATGTTCGGTTTTCACCCTCTGGCAAACATCACACAATGCTACATGTGAAGCAACATCCCTCTTTAGACCATACCACCAATATTTCTGCTTCAGGTCTTGGTACATCTTGGTACTACCAGGATGGATGGAGTAAGCTGAGTCATGTGCTTCCTTCAATATGGTCTCACAAAGACTATCAACCTCAAGGACACAAATCATGTTCTTGAACCAGATTGTGCCTTGATCATCCTCCATGAAATCTAAACCTCTGCCTTCTACCATAAGATCTCTGATTTCTTGAATCTTGGCATCACCAACCTGACCTTTACATATTTCTTGTTCTAAGGTAGGTTCCACTTTGATGGTAATCCCTTCAGTATGAACAACTATTCCTAGATTGAGCTTCTCAAAGTCTTCTATTAACTCATTGAGTAACTGGGCAACAATAGCTGCATGAACATGCTCCTTCCGACTCAAGACATCCGCAACTAGATTCACCTTGCTCGGATGATAGTGGATTTCCAAGTCGTAATCTTTGATGAGCTCCAACCAACGGCGTTGCCTAAGGTTGAGATCTTTCTGAGTGAAGATATACTTTAAACTCTTATGATCAGTATTGACTTGGCACTTGGTCCCCATTATATAATGCCTCCAAATTTTGAGAGCATGCACTACGGCTGCCAATTCTAAGTCATGAGTGGGGTAGTTCAACTCATGTTTCCGCAACTGGCGAGACGTGTAGGCAATGACATGTCCTTCTTGCATAAGGACACATCCCAAGCCCTGGTGGCACGCATCACAATATATATCAAATCCTTTCTGCAGATCTGGCATAATCAACACTAGAGGTGACATCAATCTAAACTTCAGTTGATTGAAACTATCTTGATATTCACGAGTCCACTTAAACTCTTTTCCCTTCTCCAATACTGAGGTCATAGGCTTCGCTATCTTGGAGAATCCCTCAATAAAACACCGGTAATAACCTGCGAGTCCCACGAAACTCCAGATTTCAGTGACTGAGCTGGGTATTTTCCATCCCACTATCTCTCTCACTTTAGCAGGATCCACTGAAATTCCACCATTGGAGATGATGTGTCCAAGAAATGGTACTTCGTCAAGCCAGAACTCAAACTTGCTATACTTGGCATAAAGTTGATTATCCCTTAATTTCTGTAGCACCAATCTCAGATGTTCCTCATGATCACTATCAATCTTGGAATAAATCAGAATGTCGTCGATAAATACCATGACGAACTTATCAAGATACTCCATGAACACCTTGTTCATCAGATTCATGAAGTAGGCTGGTGCATTAGTTAAGCCAAACAACATGACTGTGAACTCATATAGACCATATCGGGTAGAGAAAGTCGTCTTGAGAATATCAGAAGGCCTAATCTTCATTTGATGATAACCCGATCTGAGATCAATTTTAGAGAATACTTTGGCACCTCTCATCTAATCAAATAAATCTTCAATACGAGGTAAAGGATACTTGTTCTTAATTGTGACACCATTTAGTGATCTATAATCAACACACATCCTCAGTGAACCATCCTTCTTCTGTACAAACAGAATTGGTGCTCCCCGAGGTGAGGAACTCAGACAAATGTACCCCGCCTCTTGCAACTCTGTTAATTGTTTCTTAAGTTCTTTTAGTTATTCTACTAACATCATGTATGGCCTTTTAGAAATAGGAGTGGTTCCAGGTAAGAGATCAATAACAAACTCAACTTCCCTATCTTGTGGCATCTCAGGTAACTCCTTTGGAAAGACATCAGGGAAGTCTCTAACCACATGGATGTTTCTGCCCACAAATTTTCCATCTACTAGATATATGGCGTGTCTGGT
Source organism: Zea luxurians (assembly GCA_029449295.1). NCBI lineage: Eukaryota > Viridiplantae > Streptophyta > Magnoliopsida > Poales > Poaceae > Zea > Zea luxurians. The sequence goes on along the minus strand of JAOPSE010000051.1, from coordinate 9,855,743 downwards.
AGAGGGGGTTATGGTAATCTCGACTTCGAATTTTTCTCCTTTTGGACTGTGAGTTCTACGGTTCCCCTAACACAATGTATAACTACCTTTGCTTTCCTTAACCATGACATTCCAAGTATCAGATGTATACTGCTCTCCTCTAATACTATAGGCATAGACCAGAATTCCCTTCTCATGATTGTCAGTGTTAATCTGTTGGTGTCACACCCAACTTTAAGGAACAAAGCCAGGTGCATCTCATACATGCGCCAAGAAGACAACATATATAATAACAGAGTGTATAGAGATAAATGTCACAAAACATCAGAGTATTTATTACATAGCGGAAGACTTATTACAAAATAAAAGAATAAACATAAAACGAACTAAGGATCGTCGGCGCCAATGTCAACTGAGAAACACCACCTAGATCAGATCATACTCCTCGCCTTGTGGCTCCTCCTGAACCACCTGTTCTTCTCCTATGGGGGGGTGTGAGACAGCAAGGGTGAGCTCACACATGATCATAGCTCAACAAGTTGTGGGGAACCAGTGGACATAAACTCACAAAGGTGTGAGTTCATGTGATGTGTAAGGCTAAATCAATGACAGGGGTTAAAGCTGAGCATTGCTTTTAAGTAGCTGGTCAAAATTTTATTAGCAGTTACTAGATGTAAGTGAATACCAAACCTTAAGTAAAGTAATTGAACAAAATTAATAATAAACCCATGCAATGCAAAATGACAAAATTGAATTTAAGTTCCATAATTTAAACATCAGAGAGTCCTGAGCCGCTCATGACCGTGAGCTCGGCTAGTATACCAGTTTTACACTCTACAGAGGTTGTACCCTTTACCCACAAGTCATGTTACCCATCTGCCAAGGGGTCGTGACTCTCATACACCTCTACCTAGGAAGCGCGGCAGGGCAACACTACGAGGCCTTTACAAAGTTCCACTAGCTTCCGAAAAGCCGCTACAGTTTATGGGAAGAGCACTTGCAAGAATCCCCCGTCTGACCGCCATCGCATCAAAATCAACCCGAGAACCTCCTTGCATGCAACTCCCCTACTACCCTTGCCCCTTTCGGGTAAGGTAGTCTTCCACTAGCTTTCCTAATTAGTCAGCCAAGGGCGTCCCATTAAACCCTTGTGGTGGCACGTGTTTCTCAAGTTAAGCTCTATGTTCCAATTAACATTAATGAACTTGACATGAACATAAATAGAATAACAAGAATAATTGGAACATAGATATAATAAATGATTATCCCAAAACCATGTAAAGCAATAGCAAACTACCCAAGTGATTCAGGGGTAAACAAGGTAATGAGATAAACAATCTAGGGTGACCTATCGGGTCCCATCAAAATTAACCTATGCATGAATAAGTGACATTAAAGAACATTATTGGGTAAAAAGTGGTCAAGGGCACAACTTGCCTTCAATGAGCTCCTGCTCAGCTACTTCAACCTGCTGCTCACCAGGATCCTCAGTCACGAGCTCTTCTACTCGCCACAATACAAACAAGCACAGTGCATATAGAGAAATTAACATTACACCAAACATATAAATAAAATACACAGTAATAATCTACACATTAAAATAAAATTCTAGGAACAGGAATCATAATTTTTGGAGTTATAGAATTTAAGTTATGTATTTTCAAAGGTTTTATGTGTTTTAAATAGGATTAAGTGTGAGATTAATTTTCTTACTGTTGTCATGATAAAACAGAGGCTCTAAGTGATAGATAATAAAATTACAATAATTTAGAAAGTGGAATGGATTAATTTGGACTAAAAATGGAATTTCTATGAGTTTTACAAGTTCTAGGGTTTATTTTCATATTATAAATTCAATTTCTAATTCATTTAATCGATTTAAACCAGTACTGGACTGGGCACACTATTGTTAGAGAGTGCAGGGGGCTCGGCGCAAAAGGTCCTAAGACACAGAGTCCTGTAGACAGGACTGCGGGTTGTTTTCTCAGAAGCCTAGGGTCTCTTTAGTATATATGCCAAGGCGAAAGGGTATCTCCCGCCCGGAGCCGTCCGATTAGACGACAGTGGCCCAGATCAAAACCACGCTGTACTGAAGCGGTATGCATCGATGGCCGATGGATTACCAATTAACGGCGAGGATTTTAAACAGACGCAGCCATCCGGATCCACCCGATCAAACCCAACGACCACGATCAAAGCGCGCGAAGAGGGGTACTCTACCATCGATCTCGACCGTCGACAACCGTATCAACGGTTGGAGTATCCCCTTCTTCCCTCTGACCAACCGAGCCGGCGGCGCTGCCCCGATTCCCACTCAGCCGAGCTCCGGTGAGGTGGAATCGGTGCTCCCCGAGTGCTAAGCCTCAAATTGACTCGAGATATACCATGCGGAAGGCAAGACGAACACGAGGGACGGATTTCTTACCGAGGGGTTGGAGCACAGGAGTGTGGCCACGGCGATGGGCGGAAGTACGATGGTGGCGGGATCACGGTGAGGAATTACCCGCGCTCCGCAAGGTCCTCCTTCCAATTGAGGTCGCGGACGGCCACCCTAGACGATGGCGACCCAGCCTAGGCCAACCCCGAGGACGGAGTCCCTGCGATGACGAGCTTCACTTGCGGCGGAACTACGCAGCCCTCTCCTACTTCTCCTCTCACAACGGCGGCGGCGAATATGCAGTGCGAAACTGGCGAACGCGAGGGCAAGAGTGGGGGAGGAAGGAACGGCGCCCGACTCTTAATACTGGTGCCCGGGCTCCTGAACGCACGGCGGGGATAGCGCGGACGCGGTGGCGTTCTGTTACGCCGGCGCGCGGCTTGCGCGGGGACGGAGACCGAGCATTGGAGGCCCACAAGCAGTGAGTGAGGGGCCGAGAGGTCACAGTTGTGCGGGTCCACTACTCAGTGAGACGCGCGCGCCCTTTCCTGGCACCCAGCGGCTGATCAACGGGGCCCGCTTGGCAGCGAGACCAAGTTTCTTGCCAAGTGCGTGTGAGAGCGGGATGACAAGGGTGGCCCACCTGTCGGCACCACCACCAGGCGGCTAGACGGGCCGCACGGTGTGTTTTGGTTACTGGGCCGAAATGAAGTAGTGTGGCCCAGGTAAGCTTCTTTCTCCTTTTTCTTTTATTTTCTGTTTTCCCATTTTATTCTTGATTCATTTGAATTCAAATTTGAATTTGTTTGCTTATGAGCTCCATATTTGAGTCAGGTGTCACATTAAAACTTTAGTTAGAAATAATATCTTATTTATTTATTTGTTTATTTTATATTATTATTATTTTTTTTCTCACATAAAATTTCCTTTCTTTCCTTTTTCTAGGATTTCTTTTAGATGTCCCATCCTACTTTGGACCTTAATCTATTTCTCATTATGATTTTTTTGTCACAATATGCACACCACAAAAATAATATCCAGCATGATGCATAATTTTAATGGCATATATTCTTTTATTAATTATTTTCTTTTGCATATGGTGTTCACATGGAATGATGCATAAAGGTTAAATCCACATAAGGGGAAATTGTTTCTCTATTGGTACTATTTCTACCAATTATAGAGTGGGTGTTACAGTTGGTCATATAATTTGCTTCAATGGGCCCTTTAGAGGTTATTACTATCATGGGTTTTTGCATATTTTGAAGTGGTAACTCATTTGTGTTGACATAGCGATCAAAAGAATGAATGCATAGCTCCAGAATCAAATAATATAGCTACAGGAATTGAATTAATATAAAACGTACTAATAGCAATGTCAGCCCCATCAGCAGTAGCATCAGCACTGACTTGGTTGACTCTGGCAATGTTGAATCCCTTGCTAGAAGCTGGAGTCTGTTGCTTACCTTGGACATTGCTTCGAGCGGGTGTGTTGGGGATCCTCTTTGGACAAGCATAGTGTAGTGCCCAACCTCACCACACTTGAAGCAAGTGGTGACTATACCCTATCCTGCAGGTCTCACCGAGGTGCCAGTGGGGGCAGCCTGACGAGTATGTGGAGTCTGTGGAGTCGCTTGTGGTGTATACTGAGCAGGTCATTGTCCTCCTCTAGGACGAGCTAGTGTACCCTAGGGTGGAACATAGTGAGGACGGATGCTACTGCTCCCCTGCCCCTGAGTGATAGCCTTCCTCTTCATCTCGCCTAGTTGAACACATTTCTAGAAGGATGGGAAGGTGTGAGAAATCAGCTGATACTATAGTGGCCCAATAAGTCCCTCCATGAAATGCTCCTACTTCCTTTCATCATCAGCAACCTCATCTAGAGCATAGCTTGACAGCTGAATAAATTTATCACGATATTCATTGACTGACATGTTGCCTTGCTTTAGTGATAGGAATTCCTTCTTTATTTTCATCAGGCCAGCAAGAATATGGTAGTTTCTGAATTGCGTAGCAAATTCTGCCTAGGTAATGGTATTGGCAGCATCATTGGCAGCAGTGTAGGACTCCCACCAATCAGCAGCGGGGCTAGTAAGACGTCCCAATGCATAGAGCACCTTCTCTTGATCGGTACATTGAGCAATATTAAGCATCTTCTCCACTGATTTCAGCCAATCATCAACATGTAGAGGATCTGGAGAGCTGGAGAATGTAGGAGGCTTATGACTCATGAATTCCCGGTGCTTGTCCTGGGGCGGAACTAGTAGTGGTGGTGGTGGAGGTAGTGGTGGTTGTTGCCACCTTTCCAATCATTCTTGCCTCATCTCCTGTTGCATCTCCTGACGTTCCTGACGCATCTCCTAGCGTTCCTACCTAATCTGAGCTTGCATTTCATTTATTGTGTTTGTCATCTATTGCAGCATCTGCATCTGAGCGGCAACCACTGGATCTGTCCAGTAGGTGGAGGGTTTCGAGGATTCATTTCTAGTTGTGGTTGTCTAACGAGCCTCCTGCTTTGATGGTTGGCAGGTAGATCGATTCCGCCTCCCTTCCTGGTGTTGACCATCTCGGTTAGAAACACATGATAAGATAGAATAGCAGATAAGATGAGTAATTATGAGACATGATCTTTTGGGAGTTTATTAGCTTAATAGATTATTGTGTCATCTACTAATACTAATGCATTACCTTATGGTGGTACATGCTAGAATGCCCTGCTATACTATTTCAGTCAATTAAAGAAGCAAATCAAGCATTTATCACTAGAACAAACATCTGAACACTTTAGATAGAGAAAATATATACATCTTTTTTTGGCTTAGGTCTCCTATCTCTTTAAGAGATCTTAGATGTAGGATTCTAAGGTGTGAAATCCTTCCTGTCTTTCTAGAATAGAAAAGATAAGAATAGTCAGAGTAGAACAGCAAAAGGTGAGACAAGATCAAGAAAAGTATAGAAAGAGTCAGAGCAAAGGTAAGTAGATAAGGGTTTTGTCTAGCTCTATCTAGGTTTTGTCCTACAGTCAACATTTGTTCTAATACCACTTCTGTCACACCCGGTTTAAGGGGTAAAGCCGGATGCGTCTCATATGTGCGCCAAAGAAGAACAACACATATAATAATCAAGTGTATAGAGATAAATGTCACAAATATTATTACATAGCGGAAGTATCTTACAAAAATAAATGATAACAATAAAACAAACTAATAATTATTCATTGGCGTCATCAAGCTAACTGAGAGACGCCACCTAGATGAACTCGTACTCCTCGTTGTAGACCTCCTCCTGGACTACCTCCTCTTCACCTGTGGGGGGTTATATATCGCAAGGGTGAGCTCACAAAAGATCATAGCTCAACAAGTTGTGGGGAATAATATGCATGAACTCACCAAAGGTGGGATTTCATGTGAAGTGTAAGGTTGATCGACAAATAATGGTTAAAGCTGAGCATTGCTTTTAATAAGTTGGTCAAATTTTATTAGCAGTTACTAAATGTAAGTTTATACCAAACTAGAGTAATAATAGATCAAAATTAATAATAAACCACAATGCGATGCAAATGACCAGTTAAATTTAATTCCATAAGTTGCTCATGTGAGGGTCTGAGCCGCTCATGACCGTGAGCACGACTGATATACCAGTTTTACACTCTGTAGAGGTTGCGCATCTTTACCCACAAGTCATGTTACCCATCTGCCAAGGGGTCATGAATCCCATACACCTCTACCAAGTAAGCGAGGCATGATAACACTACGAGGCCTTTACAAAGTTCCACCAGCTTCAGAAAACTCGCTACAGTTTCTAGGGAGCGCAGCATAAGAATCCCCCGTCTGAAATGTTATCGCAGCAAAATCAACCCGAGAACCTCCCTATACGGACCACTCCCTACTGCCCTTGCCCCTTTTGGGTAAAGTAGTTGAAAGTCGCCTAGAGGGGGGTGAATAGGCGTAATCTGAAATTTACCACTTAAAACACAAACTACAAGTCGAGGTTAGCGTTAGAATTAAATCCGAGTCCAGGAGAGAGGGGGAAAACAAATCAACCAAGAAATAAAGCAGATGAACATGGTAATTTTTTTACCGAGGTTCGGTTCTAAAGAACCAAGTTCCTGTTGAGGTGGTTACAAAGACCGGGTCTCTTTCAACCCTTTCCCTCTCTCAAACGGTCACTTAGACCAAGTGAGGCTTCTTCCTTAATCTCACGGGTCACTTAGACCCCACAAGGACCACCACACAATTGGTGTCTCTTGCCTTACTTACAAAGAACTTGAGAGTAAGAAGTGAGAAAGAAAAGAAAGTCAAGCCAAGCAAACAAGAGCAACAAAGGAACATAAATGATCCTCTCACAAGTCCTAATGCGCTAGAGTTGAATTTGGGACTTTGAGCGAATCGATCACTTGAATTGTGTCTTTGGAGTGGAGTCTATTGCTCTTGTATTGAATACAACGTGTTGAATGCTTGAATGGTTGGAGTGGTGGTGGTTGCGGGGTATTTATAGCCCTCAACCACCAAACAACTGTTGGGGCAGGCTGCTGTCGATGGGCGCACTGGATAGTCCGGTGCGCCACCGGACACTGGCCGGTGCGCTAGCCACGTCACCCAACCGTTGGGTTCTGGAGAATTTGACCGTTGCGCGCTGACTTCTTGTGGCACCAGACAGTCCGGTGCCGCACCGGACAGCAACTGTGCATTGTCCAGTGCGCCTCTGACTTCTGTCGTGCACTGTAGCTCACTGTTCACTGAGTCAGCGGCTTTTGTAGTCGACCGTTGAGCCGAGTAGCCATTGCTCCGCTGGTGCACCGGACAGTCCGGTGGCACACCGGACAGTCTGGTGGCACATCGAACAGTCCGGTGAATTATAGAGGAGCACGCTTGGAGAAACCCAAGAGTGGCCAGTTCGTTCCTGTATGGCCCTGGTGCACCAGACACTGTCCGGTGGCACACCGGACAGTCCGATGCGCCAGGCCAGAGCACACTCGGTTTCTTTGCTCCTTTAAATTTGAACCCTATCTTGAATATTTATGTTTATGTTGAACCTTTATGCACCTATGGAACATACATTCTAGAGCAAACTAGTTAGTCCAATATTTGTGTTGGGCATTCATACACCAAAATTAATTGTGGGAAAAGGTTAACCCTATTTCCCTTTCAATCTCCCCTTTTTGGTGATTGATCCCAAGACAAACCAAAGAAAATATATAAAGTGCAGAAATGAACTAGTTTGCATATGGTGAGTGCATAGGTTACTTGAAAGTAAATCAATATGAAAGTCTTATTGCATATGAATAAGAGTGAATGGATTGCTTTTTTTATTTAACATTTTGGACCACTTTTGCACCATATGTTTTGTTTTTGCAAATCTTTTTCAAATTCTTTTTCAAAATTCTTTTGCAAATAGTCAAAGGTATATGAATAAGATTGTAAGAAGCATTTTCAAGATTTGAAATTTCTCCCCCTGTTTCAAATGCTTTTCCTTTGACTAAACAAAAACTCCCCTTGAATGAAATTCTCCTCTTAGCTTTCAAGAGGGTTTTGAAATGGGTACCAATTTTGAAATCTTAACATAGATACCAATTTGAAATTTTGCCAATGTGAAATTTATCTTGAGTACTAATTGAAAAAATAAACATTTGTGAATACCAAATAAATCTTTCATTTCAAAAATTTTGAAATGGTGGTGGTGCGGTCCTTTTGCTTTGGGCTTAATATTTTCTCCCCCTTTGGCATTAATCGCCAAAAATGGAGAACGTGGGAGCCCTTTTTACATTTTCTCCCCCATTGATATAAGAAATAGGAGTGAAAGATTATACCAATGTGGAGAGATGGCGAAATACCGGCAAAGTTAAGTAATACCATTGGAGTTGAGTGGAAGCGATATCTTTGCCAAGTACTCCATTTCCCTTTTAATCTAAGACTAACACAAGAAATACTCATGGAAACACATTAGTCTTGGCTTTGGCACAAGAAGAATAAGAAATATGTAAATGTACCAAATGAAAGACATATGATCAAAGGTATATAAAAGAGCTATGTGTGCAATGTTTCAATCAAAATTTCGAGAATCAAGTATATTTAGCTCATTCCTAAGTTTGCTAAAGGTTTTCTCATCTAATGGCTTGGTGAAAATATCGGCTAATTGATCTTTGGTGTTAACATAAGCTATTTCGATATCCCCCTCTGTTGGTGATCCCTCAAAAAGTGATACCGAATGTCTATGTGCTTAGTGCGGCTGTGTTCAACGGGATTCTCTGCCATACGGATAGCACTCTCATTGTCACATAGGAGAGGGACTTTGCTCAATTTGTAGCCATAGTCCCTGAGGGTTTGCCTCATCCAAAGTAATTGCGCATAACAATGTCCTGCGGCAATATACTCGACTTCGACGATGGAAAGAGCTACTGAGTTTTGTTTCTTTGAAGGCCAAGACACCAGGGATCTCCCCAAAAACTAACAAGTCCCTGATGTGCTCTTCCTATCAATTTTACACCCTGCCCAATCGGCATCGGAATATCCTATTAAATCAAAGGTGGATCCCATGGGGTACCAAAGGCAAAACTTAGGAATGTAAACTAAATACCTCATGATTCTCTTCACGACCCTAAGGTGAACTTCCTTAGGATCGGCTTGGAACCTTGCACACATGCATACAGAAAGCATAATATCCGATCGAGATGCACATAAATAGAGTAAAGATCCTATCATCGACCGGTATACCTTTTGATCTATGGATTTACCTCCCGTGTCGAGGTCAAGATGCCCATTTGTTCCCATAGGTGTCTTGATGGGCTTGGCATCCTTCATTCCAAACTTGTTAAGTATATCTTGAATGTACTTTGTTTGGCTGATGAAGGTGCCATCCTCGAGTTGCTTGATTTGAAATCCTAAGAAATATCTCAACTCCCCCATCATTGACATCTCGAATTTTTGTACCATGATCCTGCTAAACTCTTCACAGGTAGACTTGTTAGTAGACCCAAATATGATATCATCAACATAGATTTGGCATATGAACAAGTATTTTTCAACAATTTTAGTAAAGAGTGTAGGATCGGCTTTGCCGACTTTGAAGCCATTAGTGATAAGAAAATCTCGCAGGCATTCATACCATGCTCTTGGGGCTTGCTTGAGCCCATAAAGCACCTTTGAGAGTTTGTAAACATGGTTAGGGTACTCACTATCTTCAAAGTCGGGAGGTTGCTCAACATAGACCTCTTCCTTGATTGGTCCATTGAGGAAGGCACTCTTCACATCCATTTTATAGAGCTTAAAGCCATGGTAAGTAGCATAGGCAAGTAATATGCGAATTGACTCAAGCCTAGCTATGGGTGCATAAGTTTCATCGAAATCCAAACCTTCAACTTGGGAATAACCTTTGGCCACAAGTCGGGCTTTGTTCCTTATCACCACACCATGCTCATCTTGCTTATTGCGGAATACCCATTTGGTACCTACAACATTTTGATTAGGACATGGAACTAAATGTCATACCTCATTCCTCGTGAAGTTGTCGAGCTCCTCTTGCATTGCCACCACCCAATTCGAATCTCTTAGTGCATCCTCTACCCTGTAAGGCTCAATAGAGGAGACAAAAGAGTAATGTTCACAGAAATGAGCAACTCGAGATCTAGTGATTACCCCCTTATGAATGACACCGAGGATGGAGTTGACAGGGTGATCTCGTTGAATTGCTTGGTGGACTCTTGGGTGTGGTGGTCTTTGACCCTGAATCTCTTGTTCATCTTCCTTGTATTTATTTTCTTCTCTCCCCCTTGATCATTGACCTCTTCTTGACGTGGCTCATCTTCTTGATCTTCCTCTTCACCACCTTGAGCCTGTTTCTCATCTTGGGTTGGTGGAGATGCTTGGTTGGAAGATGATGGTTGATCTTGTGCTTGTGGAGGCTCTTCGGATTCCTTAGGACACACATCCCTAATAGACATGTTCCTTAGCGCAACGCATGGAGCCTCTTCATCATCTAGCTCATCAAGATCAACTTGCTTCACTTGGGAGCCATTAGTCTCATCAAACACAATGTCACAAGAAATCTCAACTAATCCAGTGGATTTGTTGAAGACTCTATATGCCCTTGTGTTTGAATCGTAGCCAAGTAAAAAGCCTTCTACAGCCTTAGGAGCAAATTTAGATTTTCTACCTCTTTTAACAAGAATAAAGTATTTACTCCCAAAGACTCTAAAATATGAAATATTGGGCTTTTTACCAGTGAGGAGTTCATATGATGTCTTCTTGAGGATTCGGTGAAGATATAACCGGTTGATGGAGTAGCAGGCGGTGTTAATCGCCTCGGCCCTAAACCGGTCCGGTGTCTTGTACTCATCAAGCATGGTCCTTGCCATGTCCAGTAGAGTTCTATTCTTCCTCTCCACTACACCATTTTGTTGAGGTGTGTAGGGAGAAGAGAACTCATGCTTGATGCCCTCATCCTCAAGGAAGCCTTCAATTTGAGAGTTCTTGAACTCCGTCCCATTGTCGCTCCTTATCTTTTTGATCCTTAAGCTGAACTCATTTTGAGCCCGTCTCAAGAATCCCTTTAAGGTCTCTTGGATTTGTGATTTTTCCTGCAAAAGAACACCCAAGTGAAGCGAGAATAATCATCCAAAATTACTAGACAGTACTTACTCCCGCCGATGCTTATGTAAGCAATCGAGCTGAATAGATCCATGCGGAGTAGTTCCAGTGGCATGTCCGTTGTCATTATGTTCTTGTGTGGATGATGGGCGCCAACTTGCTTTCCTACTTGGCATGCGCTACAAATCCTATCTTTCTCAAAATGAACATTGGTTAGTCCTAAAATGTACTCTCCCTTTAGAAGCTTGTGAAGATTCTTCATTCCAACATGGGCAAGTCGGTGATGCCAGAGCCAACCCATATTAGTCTTAACAATTAAGCAAGTGTCAAGTTCAGCTTTGTTTTCATTAAAATCAACTAAATATAGCTGGCCCTCTAACACTCCCTTAAATGCTATTGAATCGTCACTTCTTCTAAAGATAGTAACACTTATATCAGTAAAAAGATAGTTGTAGCCCATTTTACATAATTGAGACATAGAAAGCAAATTGTAATCTAATGAATATACAAGAAAAACATTGGAAATAGAATGGTCAGGTGATATAGCAATTTTACCAAGCCCTTTGACCAAACCTTGATTTCCATCCCCGAATGTGATAGCTCTTTGGGGATCTTCATTTTTCTCATAGGAGGAGAACATCCTTTTCTCCCTTGTCATGTGGTTTATGCATCCGCTATCAATTATCCAGCTTGAGCCCCCAGATGCATAAACCTGCAAAACAATTTAGGCCTTGTTCTTAGGTACCCAAACAGTCTTGGGTCCTTTCATGTTAGAAACAAGCACCTTTGGTACCCAAACACAAGTCTTTGAACCCTTGTGTTTGCCCCCAACATATTTGGCAACTACTTTGCCTGATTTGTTAGTAAGCACATAAGAAGCATCAAAAGTCTTAAATGAAATGTTAGGCTCGTTTGATGCAGCAGGAGTTTTCTTTTAGGCATTTTAACATGAGTAGAATGCCTAGAGCTAGAAGCCTCATTTTTATACATAAAAGCATGATGAGAAACATTATGAGGTTTCCTAGCATGAATTCTCCTAATCTTGTGCTCAGGATAATTAGGAGGATATAAAATGTAACCCTCATTATCCTGAACCATGGAGCTTTGCCCTTAACAAAGTTAGACAATTTCTTGGGGGCATTAAGCTTGACATTGCTCCCCTGTTGGAAACCAATGCCATCCTTAATGCCAGGGCGTCTCCCAATATAGTGCATGCTTCTAGCAAATTTAAACTTTTCATTTTCAATTTCATGTTCATTAATTTAGCAGTTAATGATATTATGTGATCATTTTGTTGTTTAATTAAGCAAGGTGGTCATTTATAGCATCTACATTAACATCTTCATCTAGTGCAAATAGAAACATGATCAACAGTACATGTAGAAGGTTTGCAAATATTTATTTCTTCTATCTTAGCATGTAATATAGCATTCTCATCTTTAAGACAGGAAATAGAATCATTGCAAACATTTAATCTTTAACCTTAGAAATTAATCTAGCATTTTCTTCTCAAAGGCTAGAAATTGTATCATTCAATTTATCAATCTTAGCATTTAGACTAGCATTTTCATTTCTAAGACTGACAATTGAATCATTAAAAACATTTAACTTTTCAACCTTATCAATTAAACTACCATTCTCAGTTCTAAGGTTGGAAACAGTGTCATGGCAAATACTAAGCTCTTTAGTCAAGTTTCACATTTTTCTATCTCCTGAGCATAAGCTTTTTTTACTTTAACATGCTTCTGGTTTTCTTTAATAAGGAATTCCTCTTGGCTATCCAAAAGTTCATCCTTCTCATGAATAGCTCCTATCAATTCATTTAATTTTTCTTTTTGTTGCATGTTAAGGTTGGCAAAAAGAGTAAGAAAATTATCTTCATCATCACTAGAACTACCCTCATCACTAGATGTAGTATACTTAGGGGTGGTTCTAGATTGTACCTTCTTCTTTTTTGCCGTCCTTTTCCATAAAGCACTTGTGACCGATGTTGGGGAAGAGGAGGCCCTTATTGCCACGGCGTTATTGGCGACGTCCTCGTCGGAGGAGGAGTCAGTGGAGCTCTCGTTGGAGTCCCATTCCCGACACACGTGGGCATCGCCGCCCTTCTTCTTGTAGTACCTCTTCTTCTCCTTCTTCTTCCCCTTCTTGTCGTCGCCCTTGTCACTATCACTAGACATAGGACATTTAGCGATAAAATGACCGGGCTTACCACATTTGTAGCACACCCTCTTGCAGCAGGGTTTGTAGTCTTCCCCCTTTTTTGCTTGAGGAATTAGCGAAAGCTCTTGATGATGAGCGCCATTTCCTCATTGTCAAGCTTGGAGGCGTCGATTGGAAGCATACTTGGTGTGGACTCTCCTTTTCTTCTTCCGTCGCCCTTGAATGTGACGGGGTTGCACCTTGGGTGTAGAGGTGGCGCCTTGCTCCAAGTTCACGATGTGTTTGGAGCCTTTGACCATTAGTTCAAAGCTCACAAACTTCCTATCACTTCCTCAAGAGACATTAATTTGTATCTAGGATCCCACGAATTAATTGCACTTGAGTAGGATTGCGAAAAATAAGGGATCTTAGAATAACCTTGACCATTTCATGGTCATCCCACTTGGCGCTCCGAGGTTGCGCACTTGATTCACTAAGGTCTTGAGCCGGTTGTACATGGCTTGTGGTCCTCTCCTTGGTTGAGGATGAATTGACCGAGCTCCCCCTCAATCGTCTCTCTTTGGTGATCTTGGTCACCTCGTCCCCTTCGTGCGTTGTCTTGAGGACGTCCCAAATTTCTTTGGCCATCTTTAACCCTTGCACCTTATTATACTCCTCTCGACACAAGGAAGCGAGGAGTATAGTTGTGGAGTTTGGTCTTTAACCCTTGCACCTTATTGCCACCGAATTTGGGTCGGCCTCATACGAATCGTACTCCTTGTCCCCTACCTTTGGTACCTGCACCCCATACTCAACAATATCCCAAATACTTTTGTGGAGTGAGGTTAGATGATGCCTCATTTTATCACTCCACATAGAATAATCCTCACCATCAAAATATGGTGGTTTGCCTAAGGGAACGGAAAGTAATGGAGCGTGTTTAGAAATGTGAGGATAGCGGAGGGGCATCTTACTATACTTCTTGCGCTCATGGCGCTTAGAAGTGACGGACGACGAGTCAGAGCCGGATGTGGAGGGCGACGATGAGTCGGTCTCGTAGTAGACCACTTTCTTCATTTTCTTGTCGCCTCTCCGATGGGACTTGATGGAGGAAGAGGATTCCTCCTTATGCTTGTGGCCAGACTCCCTTGAGTGGGTTCTCCCCGGGCTTGCGGGTTTGTCGCCGGTCACGATCTCCCTCTTGGCATGATCTCCCAGCATCACTTCGAGTTGTTAAATTGTAATGAAGTACCGGGCTATGATACCAATTGAAAGTCACCTAGAGGGGGGTGAATATGCGTAATCTGAAATTTACCACTTAAAACACAAACTACAAGTCGGGTTAGCGTTAGAATTAAATCCGAGTCCGGGAGAGGGGAAAACAAATCAACCAAGAAATAAAGCGGATGAACACGGTGATTTGTTTTACCGAGGTTTGGTTCTAAAGAACCTAGTCCCCGTTGAGGTGGTCACAAAGACTGGGTCTCTTTCAACCCTTTCCCTCTCTCAAACGGTCACTTAGACCGAGTGAGGCTTCTTCCTTAATCTCACGGGTCACTTAGACCCCGCAAGGACCACCACACAATTGGTGTCTCTTGCCTCACTTACAAGGCACTTCAGAGTAAGAATGAGAAAGAAAAAAGAAAGCCAAGCCAAGCAAACAAGAGCAACAAAGGAACACAAATGATCCTCTCACAAGTCCTAATGCGCTAGAGTTGAATTTGGGACTTTGAGTGGATCGATCACTTGAATTGTGTCTTTGGAGTGGAGTCTATTGCTCTTGTATTGAATACAATGTGTTGAATGCTTGGATGGTTGGAGTGGTGGTGGTTGGGGG